>JAVGWX010000005.1:24956062-26175151 GCA_036924085.1 Ariolimax columbianus | reverse complement strand
CTGATTGCCCTGTCGACTTCCTCCTCAGTGATGACTGTTAATATTAGCTAATAAAATGTCATCTCAGCATTTATTTATATTTTTGACAAGTATAAGTACATAAAGGAAATACATGAAGCTCCAATATCAACTTTTGTGCACATTTACATTGCGTTTTGGTCACGTATAATTATAAGTTCACTTATATCTCGATGTGTCATGATGAAAATCAGGTCACAACAGCTCAGCTCAAGAGGGGATGTACAGTTTCTCGCTAACTCTGATTCAGTTTCTACATTATAATGCATCTGCTTTCGCTTTGTCTAGGAAGAGATTTTCATCATGCTCAAAAGTTGGAATAGTACCAAGATTTGCATTCTGTATTATGCTGGTCCTATTTGGCATGTCATTCTTCCGTTCTAGCACATAGAGTGTAGGTATAATTGGATGGGCTCTTGAATATTCAGGAATCCTGGATGTATTGTAGCGAAATAGTTTTTTGCCAAAATTAAAAGTGATTGGTATTCTTCGTTGCTATTTTCAAACCATTGGCAATATGATAGTTAGCGATTGGGGGGGGGGGGGGGGGGGGGGGGGGGGGGGGGGGGGGGGGGGGGGGGGGGGATGACCGTTATAGCTTCATGTGTACCAAAGATGATAGATAGCGATTGGTGGGCAGTGACCGAAATAGCTTCATGTACTCAAGATGATAGCTAGGGATTAGGGGAGTTACCGTTATAGCTTCATATACCCAAGATGATAGTTAAGGATTTGTGGGGAGTGACCGCTATAGCTCCATGTACTCAAGATGATAGTTAGGAATTTGGGGGATTTATGTTCTCACAATGAAAGATAGTCTTCATCGTATTCTTCCTCTTCGTTTTCTCCTTCGTCGGCGTTCGTTCTGAAATGGACTTTGTAACGTTATATTGTAGTTTACAGCAATGCTGCTATATCTTAGCCTTTCGGCCGACACAACCGGTTTCAGCTAGCTTTTTTGGGTACCAGGTTGGACTTCCCACTGTGATCCGTATTCTCTCATCCAGACTACACTAGTGCAGCCTGTTTCTATATCCACCACTTGGAGGCAGAATAGGGTTTTCGTCATCTCTGGATCACTGACCCTGATCCAAGCAGCCAGCTTTGAGTCTCTTCCTGCTGTCAGCTCGTTCACTGATCTATATCTTCGACCTCATAGACAGATCTGTATAGAGTTACCCACGGAGTTAAAAGTTTTCAAGATGATAAACAGATAGTAAGTAATATGTGGAGAGTAGGTCATGCAACCATATGTTCTTATGAACTCCACAGACAACAGTAGTTACTTATTACGCTTACCAATAACTACATGTCTTGAGAACTTATCAAAGTCACAAACCAAAAACTTGATAGTGTATGTACTGATTTCGGGACGTGCAATAAGCACATAAAATGTCTCATTGAAGACAGGGTTGTCTGTTCGTCTGAGGATTTTGGTCTGGACTTCTGATTCCAAGTTAGACCTGTTAAGTTCTTTAGGTGATCTGAAAAAGAGGTTTGAGTATATTCTTGCTATTCATCAAGAACATCATTTTACTTGCTTTTCCATTTATTGTGCAGTTTAGCGCCGTGGGGAACTTACGTTGCCTTTCTTGGGCCAAGAGTGTTTAGTCGCTTCTTGTTGTAAGCCCCTGTTGTTGTAGGATTTATTATATGTCATCTATCCATCTGCCACCGTGATGTTATAGCCCAATCGTCGTATCGTGGAAGCGCGCAGTGGTAGTTGATCTGGCTGTATTTTCATGAGAGAGCCATTGTATTTTATGTCATATATATTCAGAACAACGGGTGGTATCAAGATGCTGAGCAGCGCATGAGCTCATGGCTGACTGCTAGCGTCAGGGCCAGCGAACCAAACCTGCCAAGATCCTTCTACACCTCCACGCGGTGATCCTGGATAACAGGCTGTAACAGAGAACTCTGGCTAAGAAGAAGGGATCGAAGAGGCAATGCTAACTCGGTACTCAAAAAATGCTTGCTGAAGTCGGATGTGTTGGACCGAATAGTGCAAATATCGCAGTCAAGCTGTAAACTACGACACAACGCATTCCGTTCTCTGGACTACATTATGCTACTTAAGCCCTTTCAGCGTTTGGTAGTGGAAGATTGAGAATGAACGAAGCCAAGCCAAGAACAACGGGTTGCTATTTGCTGTTGAATGCCCACAATGAGTAGGCGCATTGAAAAGGGCGTTAATTTGCGGTTTGTCGTAGCTTTCCTCACATCCCGAGCGTGCTGATCAAGATGTGCCGTGGTCCTTCAGGGGGCCGTATTAATGCTTGGCTTCATCTGCTTGTCCCTCTATACTACTACGTATCACGTTGATCCACCACTTCGTTAGCCAGGCTAATATGAAAACAGCGGGGTTACATTGAGGGCTACGAGGAAGCCGAAGTAATGATCTCGGCCTGTATGTTTCGCCTGACACTGACTAACATGTCTGATCAGTATGTTTCGCCTGACACGGACTAACATGTCTGATCAGTATGTTTCGCCTGACACTCACTAACATGTCTGATCAGTATGTTTCGCCTGACACTGACTAACATGTCTGATCAGTATGTTTCGCCTGACACTCACTAACATGTCTGATCAGTATGTTTCGCCTGACACTGACTAACATGTCTGATCAGTATGTTTCGCCTGACCCTGACTAACATGTCTGATCAGTATGTTTTGCCTGACCCTGACTAACATGTCTGATCTGTATGTTTCGCCTGACCCTGACTAACATGCCTGATCAGTATGTTTCGCCTGACACTGACTAACATGCCTGATCAGTATGTTTCGCCTGACCCTGACTAACATGTCTGATCAGTATGTTTCGCCTGACCCTGACTAACATGTCTGATCAGTATGTTTCGCCTGCCCCTGACTAACATGTCTGATCAGTATGTTTCGCCTGACCCTGACTAACATGTCTGATCAGTATGTTTCGCCTGACCCTGATTAACATGTCTGATCAGTATGTTTCGCCTGACCCTGACTAACATGTCTGATCAGTATGTTTCGCCTGATCCTGACTAACATGTCTGATCAGTATGTTTCGCCTGACCCTGACTAACATGTCTGATCAGTATGTTTCGCCTGACCCTGACTAACATGTCTGATCAGTATGTTTCGCCTGACACTCACTAACATGTCTGATCAGTATGTTTCGCCTGACACTGACTAACATGTCTGATCAGTATGTTTCGCCTGACACTCACTAACATGTCTGATCAGTATGTTTCGCCTGACACTGACTAACATGTCTGATCAGTATGTTTCGCCTGACCCTGACTAACATGTCTGATCAGTATGTTTTGCCTGACCCTGACTAACATGTCTGATCAGTATGTTTCGCCTGACCCTGACTAACATGCCTGATCAGTATGTTTCGCCTGACACTGACTAACATGCCTGATCAGTATGTTTCGCCTGACCCTGACTAACATGTCTGATCAGTATGTTTCGCCTGACCCTGACTAACATGTCTGATCAGTATGTTTCGCCTGCCCCTGACTAACATGTCTGATCAGTATGTTTCGCCTGACCCTGACTAACATGTCTGATCAGTATGTTTCGCCTGACCCTGATTAACATGTCTGATCAGTATGTTTCGCCTGACCCTGACTAACATGTCTGATCAGTATGTTTCGCCTGCCCCTGACTAACATGTCTGATCAGTATGTTTCGCCTGACCCTGACTAACATGTCTGATCAGTATGTTTCGCCTGACCCTGATTAACATGTCTGATCAGTATGTTTCGCCTGACCCTGACTAACATGTCTGATCAGTATGTTTCGCCTGATCCTGACTAACATGTCTGATCAGTATGTTTCGCCTGACCCTGACTAACATATCTGATCAGTATGTTTCGCCTGACCCTGACTAACATGTCTGATCAGTATGTTTCGCCTGACACTCACTAACATGTCTGATCAGTATGTTTCGCCTGACACTGACTAACATGTCTGATCAGTATGTTTCGCCTGACACTCACTAACATGTCTGATCAGTATGTTTCGCCTGACACTGACTAACATGTCTGATCAGTATGTTTCGCCTGACCCTGACTAACATGTCTGATCAGTATGTTTTGCCTGACCCTGACTAACATGTCTGATCAGTATGTTTCGCCTGACCCTGACTAACATGCCTGATCAGTATGTTTCGCCTGACACTGACTAACATGCCTGATCAGTATGTTTCGCCTGACCCTGACTAACATGTCTGATCAGTATGTTTCGCCTGACCCTGACTAACATGTCTGATCAGTATGTTTCGCCTGCCCCTGACTAACATGTCTGATCAGTATGTTTCGCCTGACCCTGACTAACATGTCTGATCAGTATGTTTCGCCTGACCCTGATTAACATGTCTGATCAGTATGTTTCGCCTGACCCTGACTAACATGTCTGATCAGTATGTTTCGCCTGATCCTGACTAACATGTCTGATCAGTATGTTTCGCCTGACCCTGACTAACATGTCTGATCAGTATGTTTCGCCTGACCCTGACTAACATGTCTGATCAGTATGTTTCGCCTGACCCTGACTAACATGCCTGATCAGTATGTTTCGCCTGACACTGACTAACATGTCTGATCAGTATGTTTCGCCTGACCCTGACTAACATGTCTGATCAGTATGTTTCTCCTGACCCTGACTAACATGTCTGATCAGTATGTTTCGCCTGACCCTGACTAACATGTCTGATCAGTGTGTTTCGCCTGACCCTGACTAACATGTCTGATCAGTATGTTTCTCCTGACCCTGACTAACATGTCTGATCAGTATGTTTCGCCTGACCCTGACTAACATGTCTGATCAGTATGTTTCGCCTGACACTCACTAACATGTCTGATCAGTATGTTTCGCCTGACACTGACTAACATGTCTGATCAGTATGTTTCGCCTGACACTCACTAACATGTCTGATCAGTATGTTTCGCCTGACACTGACTAACATGTCTGATCAGTATGTTTCGCCTGACCCTGACTAACATGTCTGATCAGTATGTTTCGCCTGACAAAACGTTAGTCTTCCTCCACCTAGAACAAGGTGTAGTTGTCACCATATTTATAATGTCAGTGTTTCTTATTGTATCCTTCCTTGTTCTGTTTCTAAGAATCAACTTCAATGCACTTCATGCATACCCATAGGTCTCTCTCGGTAAACGACGAAGAATATTGATGGTTCCTACAGCTCGTTGATTATACATACCACTGCTCCGTCCTCTTCTGCACCCCAGTCCGCTCGAATCTCGTTCGATATCAAAGATCTGCGGTCTGTAAATTGCTTATTTCTGTTATTGGGGTTTCATTATCTAACAGGTGGTCATTGACAGACATCAAAATATCACTCTTATCCATGTCTAGTGTACCCGTAATCAGAATGGTCAGAGCAGTATATCCAATCTATCCCCTATATATTTGATGCCTCTACAGCTGCATCCAGACATTCCTTAGCCGCCAATCTGTACCTTCCGAAGCAAGGATTGTGAGTCAGACCAACGCCTTATCTTAGACATTTGATTCCCCACTTAGTAATGTACCTCCCCTGTGTCTTGGATAAGGAAGACGGTTGACATTGATAACGCAAAGTTGGTAAAAATATATTGTGTATCATGTATGTACTGTTCAGGTCAGGTCAGGTCATCACATAACCTGTGAGGTCTTTGAGGCACACATGCAATGTTAGGTATGATAAAAAGAAATATTAAACATTGGAGCAAGGAAGTGATCGTCAAACTGTATAAAGCTTTAGTTAGACCTAGATTGGAGTACTGTGTACAGGTGTGGAGTCCTTATCATAGAGGGGACATAAACATGCTAGAAAGAATACAAAAAAGAGCGACAAAGATGATAGTGGGATTCCAGAATTACAGTTATGAGGAACGACTCAGACAAACCGGCCTACAGTGTCTCGAAGAGAGAAGAATTCGTGGTGACTTAATACAGGTTTATAAGATGATCAGAGGAATCGATAAATTAGACTATAACAAGTTTTTTTAAAATACAGCCACCTACAATAACACGAGGGCATAGCTACAAGCTGACTAAAGAGAGGTCCAGGCTAGATATTAGGAAATATTTTTTTAGTCAGAGAGTGGTGTCTGCTTGGAATGCATTGCCAGGGGAGGTAGTGGAGGCAGGGACAGTTAATGCATTTAAGAATAAACTGGATGCGCATAGCTTTTAGAGCAAGGTGATGTAAATGTAACTGGTTGTATACAGACTCTGCAGGGTCTTCTAAACCAGTATAAAGATGTTAAGTTAAGTTATGAAGACGCCCCTACAATCCCACGTCAACCCTCTCTGTCAGCGACTGTTACATGTGGCTTCTCTGGTCGTAGATTGGTCCATTCTTTTATATTGTCATCCCACCAATTTTGGGGACAGCCTGTTGATCTCGACATGTGGCCGTACCAAACGAGTCCCCGTCTGTTGGCTGCTGTCAATATATTTCCAAACGACTCTATTGATGTTCCGTTGCCAATTAGTTATTTGCGTGTTTAAGTAGTACTGACAATTGATTGGTCACATCAAAGATTGTTGATGCTGTTGTTGTTGTTGTTGATGATGTTATTGTTGTTGTTGTTGATGCTGTTGTTGTTGTTGTTGATGATGTTATTGTTGTTGTCTAATGCCCACAATGTATAAGTTTACATTTTTGTGCGCCCTGAAAAAGACGTCAAGTGGCGAGTTGTAGTAGCTTTCCCAAGCGTGCTGATGAAGATGATGTGCTGGGCTTCATCTGCTTCATGATCACTACTACGGGGATCACTTCGATCCACATCACCTCATTCAGACTGCTTTGAAAACAACCAGTTTCCAGGGAAAGTTACATGGAAAATAGATAGTAGACTTGGTCAATATATTATGCCTGATCCTGACGCGACGTCCTGGTCAGTATGTTGGGCCTGCCCAGACTAGCATCTCAGTTTCCCCACAGCAGAGGTTATCTGACATCTAGTTTTCGTATTCTCTATGAAGCCTTCTATTGCCATCATCCCCAAGTATCTTGGCTAAGCATTTGTTGTTGTAAAGAAAATACAATATTTTGAAATTACAGACGAACCTTAATTCTTTGTTTTTACTCTATTGCTAGCTCTATTTTTGTTTTAAGTAAAGGATGCATTAAATATTCGATTCGTCTTCGACTCGGTACCGAAAAGTGCATTCAAATTTGTATTCGACTAAATTGTACCCTACAATAAAATACGTATAGGTCAAGGACAGGATATGATAATGTTAGACCTAAACAAGTTTAATAACAGCTTAATGGCCGTACTAACTAGACACACCGCGGCCCCTGGCCACGGGTACAGTTAGTTTGACATGGCACATGTTCTATTAGCTTGACCAAGTAGTTGTTGTTATGTATCCAGCTGGACCCTGGTTCTCACCCTTCGACTCAATACTATGCAATGGTATCTGCACGTGTTTGTTATTTGTTGTATAGGGCCATACAAAGTATTTATCTGGCGCCGAGCACTCAAATAGCTGATAACCCGTAGTTTGGTATGGTTGTATACACAGCTGGTACTGTGAAGTGAATTGTGGTTGGATTCTGATCAGGTGCTTGCTAAGTGATATGTGCTGAAGTCTTAGTCGGAAGACAAAAAATGTAGCTATCTCCAGCCTAGATGCAAAGCAACAGTTGTGTTCATAGTTGCTTCCATAGTCTTCCGCTGTCTCCAGGCTACACGCAAAGCAACAGTTAGTTCTGTTCAAAGTTGTTTCTCACATTAAAGTTTCTCCCCGATACCCTTTTCTTTCATGTACGAGGAATGGTTGAAAAGCTATGTATTTTAGTATGAAAAATTGGTGTGAACTTTAGTCTTTTTCTATGTTTTCACCCTGCAAAGGCACACACTTCTTCTATCTATCCTTCACCATATTTGTGTCCTGATTGTAGAACTTCTCCGCCTGGGTCCGGAACTACATCTCCAGTTCAGTAATCAGAAAAACGTGCAGGTATGAAATCATGCCCTGTGCAGCATGCTCATAGAATGTAGCGCTTAGTGACTAATTCCTGTTTCCAAACATGAAGAATCTGTTTCGTGAACGTTTTTCTGCCTCTTATCTTCTTTCCATGTGGATTCTATATCTCTGTCTGACCACGTTTGATTGTGATTTCCGTAACGTGGGTCCTATCCATTTCCTATATGTGATCTGTTGCTCCACTGCTTCCTCGCTCCTTTTCCATGGGTCTTCATTTCTCACCATGTCTTGCCAGTCTATACCCATTATCCTCTGCTGATATTTATTGACGAACGACTGGAGCGTCCTCTGTATTGCATTCGTTGTTCTCTAATTTTCTGCTCTGTATAGGAGAACTGATTTGACATTGGAATTGAACAATGTTAACTATTTTATAAATTTCCATATATTTATCAGAAACAGACACGCTGTCACTGGCTTTTCAAATCTAGTCCTTACATGTACACCTGCCCCCCCCCCCCCCCAGACCCCCACCCGCCCCTGAAGTATCAGTGGAATACTTTGAATCATAGTATTCGAACAAACATATTCATGTCTGATGCCAGGTAGCCGAAGGCTTCGGCTATACGTAGTAGATATTTTAAAACTGTCTGTGACTGATTAGTCCTGGGGTACAATAATTTCTGTCGATTTTTAACTAGAATTTTGTCAGGGAAGCGGCCGTTAAGCCTACTCTTTTCAATTTCTAACTATCAAAGGGATTTTTAACGTGCTTGACACTGCACACGGGAGTCCGATCTCACTACCCAGAGATGAGGGGAATTGTTACCAGACGTTCCAAGTGAAAACATACCAGTCTACACCGAGAATCGAACCCACGACCTCCGGCACCCGAGACGGACACTTTACCTCGAGACCACCGAGCATCAATGGTGCTGCTCAAATATGTGAAGGTGTCCACCTCTTCCAGGGCCTCACCTCCAAGCATAATTAGCTCATTGCTTAAGGCGTTGCTATTAAACAGCTTGGGTTCTTCATGTTAATATTTAGTACTCTCGTTCACTTACCATATTCTCAGAAAGAAAGAATATTGATTTAAAGGTGAAGGTCAGTTCTATGGCAACAATTGCCGTCAGGGATGAAGATAACTTCATGTACGAAGCCGCGGCCTATGCGAGGTGGGGGTTTGCCAGTTTCTTTCCTTGCTGTTTATGCCTTTTCCAACTGATACGTCAGGTATCCATTTACAGCTGGGTCGACTGGAATAGCGGTCACACCCTGAACTAACCATGTTCCGGATTTGTTTCTGTCCGTTCGTAATTGGGATCTGTAATTCCAGTCTTAGCTTTCCAGATACTATAGATTAGATTGCTCGCTCCACATTGGAGTACGTCAACATTTAGCTGGTACTCAAGAGAGAGACAAAAGCCTGCGGGGTAGACCTTTGATGGATTGTTTCCAAAACTCTCGAGCACAGACAATAGCGACGCGTGCACGGCTTAACAAAATCTGGCAAGATAAACGCGTAGCACTATGCACGAAAATCAGATTAATGTGTACACTGGTCCGGTCAATATTCCTCTATGCGTGTGAGACATGGACAGTTACAGCTGACCTTCAACGAAGGATACATGCCTTGGAGATGAGATGTTTCCGAAAACTATTAAACGTCACGTACAAAGATCGAGTTACAAATGAGGAAATACGAGATAGAATTACAACAGCAATAGGGCCTTTCGAAGATCTTTTGCCAATTGTCAAAAGAAGGAAACTCACTTGGTACGGTCACATATCGAGATCAAATGGTCTTGCAAACACAATCCTCCACGGAAAGGTGCATGGCAGACAACAAAGAGGCCGGCCCAAAAAGAGATAGGAGGAAAACACAAAAGAATGGATCAGTCTCCGACCAGAAAAGTCACAGGCAGCGGCATCTGACAGAGAGGGGTGGCGTGGGGTTGTGAGGATGTCTTCATGTGTGCCCCAACGACCTCACCGGTTACGGGATGACCTGACCTGATATGACCATTACAGCAGCGCCGATACATTGCCAGGGAAGCGTATTTCCCACTGGATTTCAATAGCCCAGGATTGAGATTGTTGGCAAGGAAGTTGGGACCGGCAACTGTACAACTGCCACTGACGAACGTGTCATCAAGCAATCCAGCAAATAATACATACATAGTACATACACACATACACACATACATATATATATATATATATGTGGGATTCCCTGGCGAAGTGGTTAAGACGTCGGCTTCGTGATCAGGTAGTGTGGGTTTGACTCCGGACTCCGCAGTATTTTTCACGGGAGCTTGACGCGGAGTCCTCTGTATCTCGTAGTCGCCCCCTAGTCGTCTTGTCCGTGACTTACCACTGGGGTCGAGCAGCTCGAGACGAGAGAGTGAGGATAAAAAGTAGCGCAGTTAATCCTTTCTAAAAATAGCGCTAGAAAAATAAATTATTCCATCATCGTCCTTTGCCTTTGATAAACATATATACGAACACACACACACACACACACATGGGAAATAAATCGTATAAGTTACTGCAATGTTAATGGTTTTTTACTTTAAAAAACAAAACATTTTGTGACTTGTTCACTTACTTAGTCTTGAAACTAAATACATGCTTTGGTATTCTGTATAAGCAGATTTTGACATAAGGAGCCATAACCCCATCCGGCTCCGTGACCCGGAAGTTGCCCAGTTGTATGACCCTGATCTGAAGCTTGCCTTGAACGCTGTCGAAGGTCAAACTGTAGGCTAGTCTGCTCTCAGACTGGACTGAGGTTGTAATGGTGCTTGCACTGCTGCTGTAGTCACTGGTGCGAGACCACTTTCGCTGACGATTACTTGCCTCCTGCAAATATAGATGTACCAAAGAATGTATCAGTAAACCACAACAGAGACCATTAACAGAGGGGAAGTATCGATTCACACTGAAAATAAAATGACATACTATATCCGGGTTATTGCAGTAGTGAAGTCTGATGAATAAGCTGGAAAAGCTGAGTCATGAGTATAAAGGGGCACACTTAACGATGTCGAGAACATTGTGAAAAGTACTCCGTATTGAATGAGGTAGTTAAAACCCATGCTGGCGACGTACTTCTGCACAGTTGTCTACATTTTCTTGTAAATCAGTTCTAAACGTATTTATTTCAGTTCTGAAAAAAGTATATATCACCTTCTCCTGTAACACGTGATCTTGAGCGCACATAAGACAGTTCGTTTTCTTTTGAAATGGTAGCCAGATTGGGTAGTCTAGTTTTTTTCATAGAATTAAGCAATTTAAATTCTTTTCAATGTGTATATTGATCGTTCTGCAGTAGCCGGGCTGGTTGGAATACTGAGAATCAGTAGCAGCAATTTGCCCGTTTGTTTATATACTGTTTGACTTGGCTTGACTTAGTTTGGCTTGACTTGGTTTGGCTTGGCTTGACTTGGTTTGGCTTGACTTGACTTGGCTTGACTTGGTTTGGCTTGGCTTGGTTTGGCTTGGCTTGGTTTGGCTTGGCTTCGTTCGTTCTCAATCTCCCGCTACCAAACCCTGTCACGGGCCTAAGTCGCAGAATGTAGTCCAGAGAACGAAATGCGCTGTGTCGTAGTTTACAGCTTGACTGCGATATTTGCACCATTTGGTCCAACACATCCGACTTCAGCAAGCATTTTTTGAGTACCGGGTTAGCATTCAATCTTCAATCCCTTCTCCTGAGCCAGTCTGCTCTGTTGCATCCTGTTATCCAGGATCACGGCGTGAAGATGTAGAAGGGTCTTGGCAGCTCTGGTTCGCTGGCCCTGACGCTATTAGTCAGTTATGGGTCGTTGACCGCTGCAGCTCATGCGCTGCCATACACTGTTTGAAGATCGCTATCTACAATGAAGCCTAATAATTCAATGCAAGGTTTGTCTTTGTCTTCTGGCCTTTAAATATTTACCAGTTCATTGTGTAGTGCAATAAAGTTAAACACCTTAGGGTTTTGAGTTTTTGAAATTGACTGTCAAGAAAAGATTATTTGAACTGCAAAAATTGTGAATACTTTAAGAGTTCAACAAATGCAACTTTGTCAACGTTATATAACCGTTCCTCTAACGGAACTATGATGCAGTCAAGAACTTCCCGCAACTCAATAAAATGGCTTGGATAAGGGGTTTCTTTTTCCTGAACAGTGATTGCTTGTTCTTTCTGATCCCTCTTTTGTTAACTTGTCTGCAATCGCCATTCCATGTATGCCACAGCGTGCTGGTATCCACAGACACGAAACCTTTCTTTTGACTTTTACTTGGCCTATGGTTTCCCAACATCTCTGGACAGTTTATCACTCTTGAGAAAATGCAATGTTACGTATGATAAAAAGAAATATTAAACTTAAAAGCAAGAAAGTGATAGTCAAACTGTATAAAGATTAGTTAGACCTAGGTTGGAATACTGTGTTCAGCTGTGGAGTCCGTTTTGTATAGGGGATATAAATATGCTGGAAAGGATACAAACAAGAGCGACACAATTGATAGTAGGGTTCCAGAATTATAGTTATGAGGAAAGACTTAAAAAACGACCTACATTGTCTTGAAAAGAGAAGAATTCGAGGAGATGTAATACAGGTTTATAAGATATGCAAGAAAAATGATAAATTAGACTATAACAAGTTTTTCAAAATTTTTCAAGATACAGCCGGCTACAAGGACAAGAGGACACAGCAACAAATTAATTAAAGGATGGTCAAGATTAGATAGTATAAAAAAATTTGTTTAGTCAAAGGGTGGTGAATGCTTAAAATGCATTGCACAGGACATAATGGTGGCAGGGCCAGTTAATGTATTCAAGAATAGATTGAATGTACGTAGCTATTTTTAGATCAAGTAGAGTAGAAGATACTGGTTGGTTACAGCATGTCCATCCATAGTTTAGATGGATACAGACTCTGCGGAGTCTTCTAAACCAGTGTAAAGAAGTTAAGTTAAGAACATATATTGCAACTCGACCACCACAATGATAAAACGTGTACAAGAAAATTGTTTAATTACCTGTTTCATCTCGATTATGTCCGGTGCGTTAATGTCAGACCAATCCGATAGCTCAGATTCGTGCAGTGGAGGCATGGGATGCCATACCGGTCCCCGGTGACTTTGGATGCCTTGCCCTTTCTTTTCCGGATGCAAGCCTGGATCGTAGACAGACCCGTACACTGGCTGTAAGGGCTGTTTAACTGGATGAAGCAGTGTTTATTATTCTGGGATCGCCAACAGATAAATGTATACTTAATGTTAAGAATTACAATCCACACTGCACTCCAAGAAGAGTCACGTGCGCTAAATGGCAAAGGGTGAGTGTGTATATGGTTCCTTAGTTTAGACCCACTGGGAAAACCCCTTGAAACATCACATTCCACGGCTGACTAAATTACGAAACTTTCATGTGTCACTTATCAATGCAACTATATTAGCATGTTCGGGAAACAAAGATGGATTTGCAAATCCTTTCAGAGCAGAATTCTGTGAAAGGATCACCCTTAACAGTGATTGGTTGCGTTTTGTACCATGAATTTGTTTTATCTAAAGCAAGCCATGGTTTTAACCATTTAAAATAAACTAAATTCACAGGTCAAGTGCTGCGGAGAGTGTGAGTCCATCTTAATTGACTTACACACTAGAGTAAAGTAGAACCGCAGACTGTTACGCACCATCTACACTGCTCTTAACCACCTAACCATGGCCGGTGTTATACCGTGTCACACAGTCAGTCGTTTCTTACGACATAATCTTTGTGGGGCAGTGGTGTTGTTCTTGTATTTGGTCCTACACAAAGACCTAGGCGGACCACTTGGGACTAGTTCCATGTCATCATTTTACAACATAAAAAGAATGTTTGATAGAGACAACAAATCACAAGACAAGTATTTACCTGCACTCGAGTAGCATACACAACGAACAACAGAACAAAAAGTGAAGTATTGGGCAGCCTGGAATTTGAACACCAAACCTCCAGATGACGGAGGCGCCTACACGCATTTAAGACATATATGGCCTACGCTTGATGATAGAAAGGTTTGAAAGAAGTTGAGTATAAATTTGTCTGAATCGAACTCGGACTATATTCCAAAGTCGCAAGTGTTAAATGACAGCAAACTACCACAGTTGTGACACCTTTTTGTGGGGTGTCTCGCTGGTCTAGTGTTTAACTCATTTCACAATTGCAGCAAGACGCTTAGATCATCTGGAACTCCGGTGTTCGAATTCCTGGTGGCCTATTACTTCATTATGGTGGAGGATACAGGCTTTGGATGTGAGATGTTTCAGAAGACTTCTAAACGTTATATAGAACAACAGAGTTACAAATGAGGAAATACGAGAAAGAATTTAAACAGCAATATGGTCTTTTGAAGACCTCTTGGCAACGATCAAACGACGAAAACTCGTTTGGCACGACCAC
The DNA here is from genome assembly GCA_036924085.1 of Ariolimax columbianus. Taxonomy (NCBI): domain Eukaryota; kingdom Metazoa; phylum Mollusca; class Gastropoda; order Stylommatophora; family Arionidae; genus Ariolimax; species Ariolimax columbianus. Next base: position 26,160,766 of record JAVGWX010000005.1, on the reverse strand, counting down.
ATATCGAGATCAAACGGTCTTGCACGGAGATGTGCAATGTAGACGACATATAGATATCTTTCCAAAAAAGAAGCGGGAGGACAACATAAAAGAATGGACCAATCTCCGACCAGAAGAGACACAGGCGGCGGCCGCTGACAGAGAGGGGTGGCATGTGATTATGGGGGTGTCTTCATGTGTGCTCGAACGACCTCACCGTTTATGGAATGACTTGACATTACTTCTCTTTTTTCTGTTGTTCGTTATGTACGAGGCGTGTTCAAATGAAACTGATCTAACTGCACCAAGGGCACATACGTACAATGACGTTACTTCTGATGTAAAGAGCACATATCAACCGTAAAGTTTGCAAAATTCTCCGCCTCACAGTTTCCTCTGCAGGCTGTTGAAAACATGGCGAGTGTGATACGGAATAGGTCCAGAGTTGGTCAGCGAGCGGTTATTCTGTTTCTAACAGCTGAAAAATGTCGACCAGTTAACATTCATCACAAATGCAGGCAGTGTATGGTGACAAAAGTGTGTCGAACGTAAGCTCCGGCGACGGTCCGCCCGAATTGCTGCATCAATTTTTGCAATGGCATCTTCTGACGCAACAATATGCGCCTGACCTGGTCTCAGTAGATCTTTCGTTTACTCACGTCCTTCTTTAAACGTTGTCCAGTTCTTCACTGTTGTCTTCGACACACTTTTGTCACCATACACTGCCTGCATTCTGAGATGAATGTCAATTGGTCGACATCCTTCAGCTGTTAGAAACCGGATCACAGTTCTCTGATCAACTCTGGACAGATTCTGTATCACACTCGCCATGTTTTCAACAGTCTGCTGAGGAAGCTATGAGTCAGAGGATAATGAAATTTTACCAATTTGACGGTTGGTATGTGCTGTTTACATCAGAAGTAACATCATCATGCGCCTCTTGCGTATGTTCACTTGTTTCAGTTAGGTTCTAGTTTCATTTCAAGACCCCTCGTACGTTACCCGAGTGCAGATAAATGTTTGTCTTGTGATCGTGGCCACGAACAAACATTCTTTGTTTACAACTCGCTACCTCAAAGTTTCCTTTCTTTTACATTTCAGCATTAAAATAAACAGAGGGAAAGCAAATGGCAGTAGAGTGGATAATGAAATCAACGAGGTCATTAATAGGAAAAGAAGAGCATGACAAAAGTGTGTTTCTCACTAAAGGAAAATGTGGTTCCCTTGGCAACAATTAAACTAAGCCGGAGCATTTGTGATATGGAGTAGCCAGCTCTATTCCTTACTGTTTATACTTTCCCCAACTCATACATCACGTACCAATGTACAACTGGGTCGGTTGGGGGAGCCGTCGTGCCAGGAATGAACCACACCCGGAATGGTTTCTGTCCGTCTGTGATTTTGAACCCTGGAGTGGTGTAATCCCAGTGTTAGCAAACCAGATCACTGTCCACTGAGCTACACGATCCACTCTTACTATACATTTCTAATATAACAAAACACAGTGAAACAGTCATGTCGAGCGTATATAGTGAAACAATCATGTGAAGTCTCACATAGTTAAACAATCATGTCGAGTCACACATAGTTAAACAATCATGTCGAGTCTCACATAGTTAAACAATCATGTCGAGTCTCACATACTGAAACAATCATGTCGAGTCTCACATACTGAAACAATCATGTCGAGTCTCACATAGTTAAACAATCATGTCGAGTCTCACATAGTTAAACAATCATGTCGAGTCTCACATACTGAAACAATCATGTCGAGTCTCACATACTGAAACAATCATGTCGAGTCTGACTTACTGAAACAATCATGTCGAGTCTGACATACTGAAACAATCATGTCGAGTCTGACATACTGAAACAATCATGTCGAGTCTGACATATTGAAACAATCATGTCGAGTCTCACATACTGAAACAGCATGTCGAGTCTCACATAGTTAAACAATCATGTCGAGTCTCACATAGTTAAACAATCATGTCGAGTCACACATAGTTAAACAATCATGTCGAGTCTCACACACTAAAACAATCATGTCGAGTCTCACATAGTTAAACAATCATGTCGAGTCTCACATAGTTAAACAATCATGTCGAGTCTCACATACTGAAACAATCATGTCGAGTCTCACATACTGAAACAATCATGTCGAGTCACAAAGGGCCTACACAGATACAAAAAGAAAAGCTGCAGATCTTCAGTCAATAATAGCAGACGAGCACAGTATAGCGACTAACAGAAAGCAGGCAGTGCTGATGGAGTAGAACAAACACGATATGTACACAAAACATTGTGGGCAGGAAACAAACGGAACGTGAAGAAACAGAACTAAATTTCAATTTTGATTTATTTTTTTTTTTATAAAAAAGGAAGCTCTATAGTTAAATGAAGGTAGAAAAAAAGGGTTTAATAGAAGATTAAGAAAGACAGAAAAATAATGAAACCAAAAATTCAGAAACGTTTACTTCTCCCAACAGAAGTCAAAGAGGTACTCAAAACAAACTTAGGAACGAAGTTATGAAAGATACAGCATCCTTTCGGGTGAGAAACCCGTCACTAAATACTAGTGTCCAACGGCGTTCTTAACGTCTCCTCAACTTCCATACACAATTCATAAACGTTTGGGAACAGCCCATCACTTCCTCCCCTTCCCCTACCACCAAGACCTCAAATTACAGTTCCTTGTTTTTAACATGTATGGCACACAGATGACACATTAACGAAGAACTACTACAAAGGCGCTATTGGTCGGCAGAACGTGAAAACACTTGTGTTGCAGGCCTGTAGATTTTCACTTCGATATCCTTATTCTAGGATGAGAACAAAACATGTGTCAGGGGTGGGGGTGGAGGGTAGGGGTGGTCTCTTCTTTCTGAACAACCCTCGTTGTTGTTGTTTTTTTCAAAGATGATTGCCTCTTGACTCATGCCGAACTTTCTCTGGTAATTGATAATAGCTAATAGATAATAGCTAATAGATAATAGTAATTAATAATAGCTGATATATAATACTAATAGATAATAGCTAATAGATAATAGTAATAGATAATAGTAATAGATAATAGCTGATATATAATACTAATAGATAATATCTAATAGATAATAGTAATATATAATAGTAATAGATAATAGTAATAGATAATAGTAATAATAATTTTTTTTTAATCTGTCAAAGATGGCGCCAAAACTAGCTGCGAGTCTACATTTCTCTACTGTTTTGGATCATTATGGATGCCGCCAGACCACGGATTTGCCTGGAATTCACACTAGAAGACGACTTACACTTGTGTTCACGGAAACGTGGTGTTGTTTTCCGTCGGGACTTGTTATTTCGTTCTTTTTTTGTGATTTCTTCCATCCGTTTATCCTGGTCTGGACGCCGGCTGAATCAGTGAATGGAACTACGCTTATAGTTATACCTGTGTCGTGTTTCACGGGTTAGTTCTGCCGGTTCACCTTCACGAATTTGGCGTGTGGGAATTTTAGATGCTACTATGATGAGATGAATACAGCTGGGGAGAGATGCCAGACTTACTCACACGCTGAGTGTTGTCCATACGACCTCTTGTGGTTATCGAAAAGGCACGACAAACTGCGTTAGATGGCAGATGCCTTCCCACCTTTCTACCCTGCGGGTTACATGTTTACGGAAAGGCTTCGGTGGTAACCCTGAGACAAAATCTGCATCCCATGCTATCTCCAGTCGTCTCGATGAATGTCTTGCCACTGGCAAAAGGTAGCTTAGGCTCTGTGAGTGAGGTTGACAAAAGGCGCAGTTTCTTCCTCACTTTAATCCAAATCACCGCGCAAGTCACCCATTTCAGCGGACACAGCAAGAGATACGGCTGAACAAAGAGAGTGGTCTTCATCACTTGTGATGGACAACTATTAATAGTAATAGATAACTGGCAATAGCTCTCATCACTCCGGGTGGGTACAGAAGCACACACATGCACCTGGGACCTCTTCGCTGCAAGACTTCACAGCAGGTTCATCACTATATGGATGACGATGGCGATCAGTTGGCTAAGGTAGCTGTTAACGCAACCTGTTTCCAGGTGTGCGACGTGGGCGTGAGGTGGGAGACTTGATCTATGTTTTTTTATCTGAACCTGACATTAACATTCGCACCCTTTTTGTTTGATTAAGTCACTACACAATAACCTGCCCAGTATAGGTTTGATTAAGTCACTACACAATAACCTGCCCAGTTTATGTTTGATTAAATCACTACACAATAATATGTCCAGTATATGTTTGATTAAATCACTACACAATAATATGTCCAGTATATGTTTGATTAAGTCACCGCACAATAACCTGCCCAGTATATGTTTGATTAAGTCACTACACAATAACCTGCACAGTATATATTTGATTCAGTCACTACACAATAACCTACCCAGTATATATTTGATTCAGTCACCGCACAATAACCTGCCAAGTATATGTTTGATTAAGTCACTACACAATAACCTGCCCAGTATATATTTGATTAAGTCACCGCACAATAACCTGCCAAGTATATGTTTGATTCAGTCACTACACAATAACCTGCCCAGTATATATTTGATTAAGTCACCGCACAATAACCTGCCCAGTTTATGTTTGATTAAATCACTACACAATAATATGTCCAGTATATGTTTGATTAAATCACTACACAATAATATGTCCAGTATATGTTTGATTAAATCACTACACAATAATATATCCAGTATATGTTTGATTAAATCACTACACAATAACCTGCCCAGTATATGTTTGATTAAATCACTACACAATAATATGTCCAGTATATGTTTGATTAAGTCACCGTATAATAACCTGCCCAGTATATGTTTGATTAAGTCACTACACAATAACCTGCCCAGTATATTGTGTTTGGAAACTGAACTTAACTTATTTATACTGGTTTAGAAGACTCTCCAGAGTCTGAATACAACCAGTTTCTTGGAAGGTGGTTAGCCGATGTGCGAGTCCATCTTAATAGACTCAAACACTCAGAGAAAACTATACCCGCAGCTTGTTAGGCGCCACCTATGCTGATCTTAACAAACCCCCTAACCATGCCGGTTTGTTTGTTCGTTTGTTTGTTTTTTGTTTGTTTGTTTGTTTGTTTTTTGTGGGGTTTTTTTTTTTTTTTTTGGGGGGGGGGGGGGGGGGGTGTTTTTTTTTTTTTGCATTCGCCTTATTTCTCTATTCCCCAAAGCGATGTGCGTTGCACTATGGTTTTGATTTTTCTTCTCCTGGATAACGGCCAGTGCTGTTATGGGGATCGAACCCATCACCTTTGGCGTGTGAGCCTTGTCACTTAACCACTAGCTCACGCCGTGTCCCACCATGCCAGTGATATGCTATGTCACACAGTTAGTTGCCTCTTACGACATGTTCTCTGTGGGGCAATGGTGCTATTCGTGTCTTTGTAAAAAACAAAAAAACAAGCAGACCTCTCGGGAAACTATAACTATTACTCTGTAAAATACAAACTTTTTTAATTTCTCATTAGAATATAATTCAAAGCTCATTAGTATCAAGTAAGTGTTGTCTTGTCTTGTCTTATCCACTTATACCGTGAGGCACAGTGGGGAGCTGTAGTTTTCTCTCCATGGCCAGACGTATCGTTGAAGTAGTCGTCATCCCATGACGATTTAGAACATCCGCAACATTTCATGTCCATAACATTCTCAGTCGGCCACTGTTTCGAAAACCGGAACGTCAAGCGTTATAGGCGCATAGGGGTAGGTGGGTAGGTTGCATTCCCATTAGGTGGCCAAACCACTTTATTCTCTCCTTATCAATATATTCAGTGCAGGGTTTTGCTTCTTCTATCCTTCTGACATCTTCATTGGGCATTCTGACGATTTTCAGTGCAAGCTTTCATTTCTACTAAGACTTGTTTGTTTATGGGACTGCTTGAGTGTGTATATTATTTTATGTTGGTGTGTTTTCTTCTGGTGTATTGGTGTTCTGTTTATTTTAAATTCGAGGATCCGTCAAAATTTGATAGACAACACGTCACACTAGTAGATCAAGTGTACACAATTTGAGCTCTCCTATGTGAAAGTTGATTAAAATGGGAGAAATAGAAGTCCACGTAAAAGGACAATGGGCATATCAAGTTTAATAAAAGCATGTAAAAATATATTATATCAGTAAGATAAAGAAGTATATCCCTGCTCGTATGTATATGTATTTCCTATTTCAAAGCTTAATGTGTGAAGTAATAGGTTGACAGGAAATCAAAAGATGAAATAAAGTCAATAAAACCCACTTACCTGGCTCATTATACTGAACGGCGCAGTATGTATGTAGACAGCAGGCAGGGTTCAGTGCGCAGATTAAACAAACCACAACACACACGAGGAACAGAGCAGCCCCTGCAATGATTATTATCTTGTCCAATTCGTCCAAATCTATTATGACGCTAGTTGTGTTGCTATGCATCGTTGAGAGGGCAGGGCTAGGCTTGCCCTATATTGGACGCCATTGCAGGCTTTCTGAAGAACATAATAAATATGTGAATTTATTTCTTTGCTGCCAATATCCAAGCAGATGATATGCTCGTCAATCAAACTGTTGAAAAACAACAACAGTTTAACAATTAAAGAATACAACATCTATACAACCACATCCCTAACTCGATTGTCGCACATTTCTCATCCTCTCTTAACACACGTGATGCCCTCTCAAACGGCAAGATTTTCCTCCTTCAAACGGCAAGTCTCTCTTCTTTCAAACGTCAAGTCTCTGCTCATTTAAACAGCAAGTCTCGCCTCCTTCAAACGTCAAGTCTCTCCTCCTTCAAACGTCAAGTCTCTGCTCCTTCAAACGTCAAGTCTCTCCTCCTTCAAACGGCATTTCTCTTCCTTCAAACAGCCCATCATCCTGTTCATCTATTTCATCCCACCTCTCCAACAAATTGCAATAAATGCTGGCGTTCAATGTTGGTGCTCAATTTGTATGTGCTTAAAATTGCAGTTTATTTTAGACATACGCAACAGACACCCAGACAAACATTAGGAATCATATTTTAGGCTGAAATGGAAATAACACCTTAATGTGTATGTAAAGTTGTATTTGATATCTGGCATCAGCAACAATGAGCAGACTAACATAAAGGCTCTGGGAGAATCAAATGATCACTGTTAAAACAAAAACCCTTGGATGGAGAATGACAGAGTACCAAAGTATCTTCTCTATGGGGAACTTCCGTTAGTGAAAAGATCTCATGTCCGGCCACTAATTCGGTACAAAGATGTGTGCAAGCGGGATATGAATGATGCAGGCATCGATTTGGAATCAAACGGACGGAACGTAATGGATCGTGTTGCATGGTAGGGCAGGATTAAGCATGGAATTTAGACAAAAGAGATAATGATTGTAGATAGGCTAAGGACTCAGCGATTGAGAACACACGACATGTGATTATGCAAACAATCCTGGTTTGTCTTGCACACAATGTGGAAGAGTTTCTCTACTCATATTGGTCTTACCAGTCACATTCGTTGTCGTCATGAGCTCTAGTTACATAATTTGTTCTCAAAGCACAACTTACTATCGCCTGACAATACGAAAAGAGTAAATGATTTGATAGTAATAATAGTTGCCCATTGTAAGCAATGATGACTACAGCATCCGACTATTGCTGCGAAATGTGTTTTCTTATGGTTGTAAAGACTATCCTGGACCGGCATACATTCAGGACACACATGCGGGGTGCCGGCTGTGGAATCGTCGTGCGTTTTGCATTTTCGGACAGCACGCTTTCTCTGAGCCTTCGTGATAGCTTTACTTTTTGCGATCTGAGCACCTTCGGTGATACTAGCTCGACAGGTGGTACGGTCTTATGAAAGCATATCCCAGGTAACATGAATCTAACGACCGGGTACTGCCTATGAAGGTGAAGCTAACGACCGGGTACTGCCTATGAAGGTGAAGCTAACGACCGGGTACTGCCTATGAAGGTGAAGCTAACGACCGGGTACTGCCTATGAAGGCGAAGCTAACGACCGGGTACTGCCTATGAAGGTGAAGCTAACGACCGGGTACTGCCTATGAAGATGAAGCTAACGACCGGGTACTGCCTATGAAGGTGAAGCTAACGACCGAGTACTGCCTATGAAGGTGAAGCTAACGACCGAGTACTGCCTATAAAGGTGAATCTAACGACCGGGTACTGCCTATGAAGGTGAATCTAACGACCGGGTACTGCCTATGAAGGTGAAGCTAACGACCGAGTACTGCCTATGAAGGTGAAGCTAACGACCGGGTACTGCTTATGAAGGTGAAGCTAACGACCGGGTACTGCCTATGAAGGTGAAGCTAACGACCGGGTACTGCCTATGAAGGTGAAGCTAACGACCGGGTACTGTCTAGGGAGGTGAATTAACAACCACCTGTTGACGTTGGTTCTGTACAAATTTGATTTAATTAATGCCGGTGATACAGTTCTACTAGCGGAAACGAACTAGAATTGGATGTATTAAACAACAGAAGTCAATCAAATTAATTGCACATTACTTAAATTACTTAAATTTTACGTCCACATGTGCAGTTAAGCGCTGTGGGCAAGCTGGAGTAATCTTTCTTGGATAACGCGAGTTAATGTAGGATCTTTGTTATGGTACTGTCTATTTATCAAGCGGTGTTCTTCGTGCCTTGTAATTATGGCATCCATACGCAATGAGTGGAAGTTGATCAGGTCGCATTCTCCAAAATGAACGTATTTCTGTCGGACTGTGTATTCAAGACAAGGGTAGTTTTCATAATTGTTATAATGTCATTTATTATTGTATCTTTCCTGTCGGCATTGATGGCTTTGCTTAGTCTTCGCATTTTCACACGTTGTAATTTGCTCTCTTGTGTCTCGGATAAGTCCAAATTTTATATTGGTAACACAGAGATAGTATAAACCATAAGTTACTTGTCGTTTTCTGAACAAACTCGTGTATTTTAGTAGTACTACCATTTGATAGGTCACTGCACAGACTTGTATTCTGTTTCAAGTTTCAATGTCTCCTAAACCTCCATCTTCTGTAAAAATGATTCACAAGTAACAGAACTGGTGAACCTGTTTTATGCTGATATTGTATACGTGCATGATAAGTGCTGATACGCATGTTCATCCATTTATATTAATGCACTGGGCAGTCACACTGAGGCACCGAAAACTATTACAATGAGCAAGGCATAGCTTAATAAGTTATTTAGATAAATAAGAAAAAATGTACGAAAAGATACCTGGACAACAGCTGATAAACACGTGCAGATACCATTACATGCATTGGGCCGAAGGGCGAAAGCCCGTATGCTGTTGAATCCGTAACAACAACAACGATAAGATACAAGAGCACATTATATATCTCTTATCTTGACAGATAACAGTAGGTTGGATGAATTTAAACAGAAATCAAGAAGGATTATCAATTGTCGGCGCTGACATCACAGAAAAAAAACTCACATTTTATTTTTAAAATGTTTTGCCTTTTTTTTATGTTTAATGCCCGCAATGTGTGTGAATACTTTTTCGTGAGCCCTGAAAAGGGTTACAAGTGGCGGGTTTCAGTAACTTTCTTCATTATGAACGCGCTGATGAAGGTGGGTCGGGGTCCTCCAGACTGCTTTGCTATGCTTGGTTGCATCTGCATGACTCGCACTACTACGAGGATCAGATTGATCCCCACCTCGCTAGCCAGACTGCCATGAAACATATTTTCAAGGAGAATTGCACGTAAGTGAGGTGGTATCTTGGTTAGTATGTTTCACCTGACTGACTAACATTCTTTACCTGATCAGTATGTTTTACCTGGCCAGACGTTAGTCTTCCCTTCCTTAAAAATTAGATAAAATAAGTGTATATATATAATAAAAATAAAAATAATAATGTTCGCCTAGGCATCTAAGGCCTGTTATGTCAATCGACTACTACGGGATCAAGATGCTGAGCAGCGAATGAGCTGTAGTGGTTAGCGACCCATAGTAGACTGCTAGCGTCAGGGCCAGCGAACCAGAGCTGCCAAGACCCTTCTACACCTCCACACGGTGATCCTGGATAACAGGCTGCAGCAGAGCAGACTGGCTAAGGAGAAGGGATCGAAGAGGGAATGCTAACCCGGTACTAAAAAATACTTGCTGAAGTCGGATGTGTTGGACCGAAAGGTGCAAATATCGCAGTCAGCTGTAAACTACTGCACAACGCATTCCGTTCTCTGGACTACATTCTGCTACTTAAGCCCTTTCAAGGTTTGGTAGTGGGAGATTGAGAACGAACGAAGTCAAGCCAATCGACTACTACCATGTCCAACTGCTGAGGCTTGTAGCCAAACCTCCTATAATGTCGAAGGAGAGACTGCTATCTGCCGGAGCCATGTTTAGAACGGGGGCGGCCCCTTCCACGCTTCCAGACTGCAGGTGGGTTTGGGGCGTTCTACAGTGATTCTGTCCACAACAGGCGATTTGCCTGACTAGGTGTTGGGTCGGACGCTGGACCACGTCGCTACCTATATCCGATAGTGACTCGAAATCTACATTTAGTGGATCGTTGGTCAATACTGTTTTCGATGCGAAGAGACCGGTGCAGAATTTTGTGCATTCTTCCTCAATTTTCTATGTGTCTATTTATATTACACCATCTTAATGCTTCAGGTCTGTCATGAAGCTTTTCTTTTGTTGTAGTGTCTTCCTGCTATTTATGATACTACGTCTTGTCTCAGCGGCCTTTATCAGACACTGTAAGTTGTACTGCTCATAATCTTCTTTGAACCTCTGATCTTCTTGTTCCGTTCGCAGAGGGCAATCCTATCCATCTTACCTCTGATTTTGAACATTTTTCTAGTTGCAAGAATTTGTAACAGACCTCACTGTTTGCCCTGGCCGTTATTCTAACTTAGAACATTCTCACACTCATCCACATCATTCATGACTATACTCAGTAAATGACATATCACACAGCAGGTGGCATATTTATTATATAATACTCATGTCATAGAAATGAGTAGAGAAATTACAAACACAATATAATACATTTCATCTTAACTAAGCATTCTATTATTACAGATATGTTAATATACATATTAACTAAAGCGGAAAGTTTAAGCATTAGCTATTGATGGAATTCCCAACTATCTAAAACCCAGTTCTATTGCCTTGCAACTAATCACACACACCTCGCCTTAACTGCGTCCTCAACACACCTTATCAAATACTTCCTCACTCAAATCCCCTCAGGCGGGCGATCCGCACAAAACTCACACACCTATTTGAGCGATCATGTTTTATCACTATCATTCGTCCAACAGTCTTTCAATCGCTCCTCTATCTAAGTCGGTGAGCTAAACCAGACTCCTATCTTCATTCACTCATCCCCTCTTCTCTCCTCTCCATCCAGCCTCCTCAGCTAAACTTTGTCTCGAGTTTATATCCTCAAGCAAAGTCAGAGCTTGACCAATCGATCTCAGGGGATGGCTATATTCAGTCCCATTGGAACGAAACACTTTGCACACCTGTCACTCATTCTCTCGCAGCAAGCCCCTCTGCCAATCCGTCTGTCAATCATTCTCTCCTTTCCCAAATCGGAAGGCCAGTGGTCAGCTCCCACCTGTCCACACTCCCTGCCCCAACTCTGTTCTCCTCTGTTGAGACGGTGAGCGACCTTGACACGCATTCAGGTACATCTGTTATCAGTAACCACATCACCCCTGACCTAAACTCTCTGCTCCGGCGGGAACTGTTACAAACTAACTGTGTGCCAACATTGATTGGGTTTCATGCTGCAGGTTCGGGTATTTTGGTGACAGTGGTGCAATTCTTTAGAATATGTATCAGGTATTTCAGGTGGCAGAAATACATTTGTCTGCCAAACTGGCCATACTTTTCAACATCTATCTTCATACAAGACAAATTCCTGACAGGTAGAAGAGCTCCAAGACAATCCTTATCCACACAAAAATAGTGACATAAATTCTGGCAAACTAACGTCGAATTTTTTTGCAGTTTACAAAAGTCATTACCCGCTGATTAGAAAGGCAACTCGACAAAAACCAGCCACAGGGACAGGCATGTTTCAGGAAGAGCTACTCAACCGCTGACCACTTTCACACAATTTAACCATTTGATGGAGTGAGCGTGGGGAGTCCGAAAGCCCCTAGGCGTTGTGCTCGGGAACTTTAAAAAGGCCTTTGTTACCGTGGATATGCAGTGGATAATGCTTTAAGGAAGGTATTGGAGAAACAATGCGCTCAGTTTACAGAGAAGATAAACGACGTCTGCTCAATTAAGATCAGACTTTTTCCCAACCCACTCTCCATACATTTACATCGTGGAGTACGAGATACTATCTCCACAAAACTATTCACAGCTGCCCTTGAAGAGTTTTGACGTTTCTTAACTGGCAAGATCGAGGTGTCAACATAGATAGCGCGAGATATTTTCACACTTAAGTTTGGCAGACGACATTAATCTTCAGCTACAACATTGCAGAAGCAGTAAAAAGACTTAGCGAGCTGAATAATGCAGACAAGGCGGTTGGCGTGAACAAAAATTGAAATGAGACGCAATATCTATTGAACACTTTCTGCCCTAAAGAGGTGCTGCGACTGGAGAATGGCCTGCAAAATTTCCATGCAGTCGCACAAAAACACTATTCTGTTATCCTTTAACCCCTTTTCATCCAATAGTTTGACTGCTTCAATTATTGCCTGCTGCTCTATTCTTAGATTTGTCAAGGGCTCCTCAACAGCACTTGCTTTTTCTATAATGGTTCCATCCTGTAGAAATATGACGAGTCCCGCCCCTGCTTTCCTCAATGCTTCATCTGATGATCCATCTGTGTAGACGTGCGTTGAGGATAGGTTGAGGATAGGCGTCTCCAATATGCGTTAGGGTTTTTTCTCTCAATGCATGGTCTGATTCTTCCACCTTTCTATCGATACCTCGTATTTTCGCTTCCACCATGAAGATGGGCCGTTGGTCTGTGTTTTCATATACTTGTATCATTTTCCATGTTGTTGGACATTTTGATATGTCACTGTTCCTGGCTGTAACGGCTTTTGATAGATGATTGAAGCTTGTTCTTTTTAAGCGGTTTTTGTTAATTCGTTGACTTTTCCCTGCATTGGATGTTTATTTATACGCTTGTATTTTTCTGTCAGGTTTAGTATTTTTGCTTCTCTTCGCTCACCGAGGCTCTGGAGGCCTGCTACCGTTTCGAGTTCTCTAATTGGGGTGTTTCGTAGACCTCCGGTAATAATTCTGAGTCCGGTATTCTGTGCCTTGTCTAGTTTCTGTAGGTTGGTCTTTGCCGCTGTTACATAGGCACCCATGCCATATTCCAGTGTTGGCCGTACGTATCCAGTGTAGACCTGTCTGACTGTGTTTGCATCTGCGCCCCAATTTGTCCCTGCCAGTCTTTTCATCAGCCTTAGTCTGAGTGTGGCCTTCTTTTGAGTATTCTCTATGTGTAGGCTCCATGTTAATCTTTCGTCATATCTCATTCCTAGGTATGTAGGATTGTTTTCTCTAGGAAGTAGGCTATTTTCTAAATATAGGTCGACCTGCTCTGGCTTTGTAGAGAGCGAGAAGAGCGTTGAGAGGGTCTTGCTTTTGTTTATTGTGACACCCCATGAGTCTGCCCATTTCTTTACTGCATTAATTGCTTCCTGCATTCTTGCTTTTCCAATGTTTTCTGCCTGGGTCCATATGATCAGGTCATCCGCATGGAGTGCCTTGTGGATGTGTGGTCTGAACTGTTTTGGCAGATCATTAATGAAGAGAATAAACAAGGTAGGGGATAGTGATCCTCCCTGGGGAACCCCTTCATGCAGTTTGACCATTTTGCTCCTGTGTTCTTCCAGCCTGACTATCGCACATCGTGAGTGGAGGTAGTCTTTGATCCAGTCAAGCATGTTCCCCCTTATTCCGCAGGATGGTTATCCAAGCATTGGTATATGGGTGCGAGGTTTGAACTCTATGCAAATCAGACGCAGAGAAGATCTGTATTACCAAAAGAGCAATGGAGCGAAGAGTCCTAAATATCTTCCTAAGAGACCACATTCGAAACTTCGACTCACAAGATCAGAGTTCCTGAATGTCGTCGACTCTGCATTAATGCGAAAGTACAGATGGGCCGGTCATGTGTCCCGGCCATGACTGACGATAGATGAACGAGAAGGGTGTCGTTCTGGTGGTCATGCAACCATCCACGCGCTGACCTCCAACGAGATGGAGGGATTATCTGCACCACACCTTCTGACCATCATGGTACTCTAGGGCGAAGGACAGACACGGATTCAAGAAGCTCTTGGCTAACTGGCATCTGGCAACCTCCCATAATTGAATACCAGGATTCAGGTGTTCAAGTACTCAATAATACGTTGTGTAGAATAATTCAGCCCTTATCATAGTCTGATCCCATCTAGGTTGACACGCCCTCAAGATGACAAACGCGACATGATATAACCAAGATGACTAGGAAGAAATGCCTAAATAACAACAATCAATACCTGACACATCAATTATGCAATTATAACTTATCTGAAAAGGGACTCCTCGGAGGTAAAGGGAAAATTGTAAATATATATTTTGGGGACCAGCTTTGCCATCTCTCAGTTAAGCTACATGGGTGCAGTCTGTTTTCAGCATCGTCACTATGAGGCGGAATAGGGCCTTGGTCAAATTTGATTCGCTGATCCAACTTAAAGCAGCCAGGCATTAGTTGCTGGCTGCTCTCTCATTTACTGGTGAGTCTGCGACCCATATGTGGTTGCCATAGGGACCCTCTGTATGGGAACGAGAGACGTTTGAGATAGACTGTGAACTTAATTAAGAACACATATGGGGTTAGCAGAGCGATCCTCTACGTCACCGTTCCCCAACCTTTTTACACCTACGGGCCGATGAAAACAGAAAGTATTTTTCGCAGACTTGTGAAAACCGAACAATTTTTCGCGGACCACTCAGGCAGAAATAAAAACCACTATTTATATAGTATATTTTGTATCAATTCCCATGTATAATTTAGAAAAACGAGAATTCTAGTTAATTAAAATAACCAGAAGCCGAGCAGTAAATAAAAATACTAATGAAAGAACTTCTTGAACTTGGGAGAAAGCAATATTTCAATTATATAAAGATAGTGCAAAATCTGCTTTGTCCAACTAAGACAACTTGTCCAAGAGACTGCTTGAAAGAAATTAGAAGACGTTTGACCCTGCCGATGCAGAAGCTAAACAATATGCATAATTTATGGCATAATACTATCAAGCAACTAAATCTGAAGATTACGTGAACATGTATATTCCCTGTGGCAATGTACGGGTGCGAGACATAGACTATGGCACAAGCAGCAAGGATGAAAATTTGAGCTTTCAAATTAAAATGTTACAGAGGAGTCCTGGAAATTCATTGGATAATGAGGGTGACAAATAAAACTATCCTGAAGGACTTGAGTGATGTAGAAAACTAGCTCATAAACAATGTTATTTTTCGGAAATTGAATTTTTTTGGCAATGTCAAACGTCATTACCAACTGGTAAGAACGGTCATGGAGGGCATGGTACCTGGAAGACGACGAAGGAGTCGACCAAGGCGAAGGTGGATACAAGATATCAAGGATACTCTAAACATGAACATGGAGCAGACGGGAAGATTGACTGCAGACAGAGATTCATTTGGGCTGGCTGTGATGAGAGCGACGTTCTACAAAGGACACGCTACATGATGATGATGATGAGTTCAAAATATGTTGCTGCTTCTTTGCTAGAATATTTGACAAACAACTGTGGGTGTAGTGGCAGTTCTGAGAGACGAAGCGATGTATTAATATCCATTTGATTTCTCTGTATTTGATCATTGACAAGGCTGAGAAAGTCTCCTCACACAAATAGGTAGTCGAAAATACGACCAATTGTTTAATAGATCTTCGCAGTTTTGGTGTTAAGCAGAAATATATATCGCCGGCTGGCAGGAAGTTTATGTGGAAGAGCATCTGTCAGTGGACTGGCGACTGGGAAACACTGCTCTACGTGCTAAAGAGTGATGTTTGAGATAAACTGTTAACTTTGGGAAGGGGGACTGCGTGGGCTAGTGGTAAAGGGACACGGCTCACAACCAGAAAGTGCAGGGTTCGATCCCCATCACAGCACCGGCCGTTATCCCGGGGAAGCAAACCCTTACACAAAATTAATGCTGAAGTCGGGTGCACTGGGCTGACAGGCGCAACATAAAGACCACAGTGCAACGCACACCGCCTTGGGGAATAGATAAATAACGCGAACGCAAAACCAAAAAAAACTTCATAAAGGAAACACGTTTATGAAGGAAATAGATGTGATCATTTGAGGGGTAAAGTGTATGAGACGAGAGATTCATGAGACATTCCACCAAGTTTATTAGGGGCATAAATGTGACTATATGAGAGTGACTGACGTAGAAGGTGATTAGATGTATGCGTGTTTGATATAGTTAATTCAACTCTGCAACGTTGTGATATAGAATATTTGTAGTATTTTGCTCTTCTGGAGAGCCGATGTAACGCAGTGGTTAATGCACTGGTTTCCCAGCTAAGCGATCGGGGTTCGGTATTTTTCCCGATCCCAAAACCGCTCCCAGGGTTTACCCAACTTTAAAAAATTTGGCGCCAAAATAATCTGGAAAAGTATAAGTGGCCCCAGTGATATTGGCCACATCACATATAGTGTACCGTTGGTCAAGATCAAGAAAAATATAGAACTAACAGCATATTCCCAATATGCCACACTGGCCTGAAATCTGTGTCTTTACGTACTTTTACTTTGGTCAGGTCAGGTTAGGTCAGGTCATCCCGTAACTGGTGAAGTCGTTGGGGCACACATGAAGACATCCTCACAACTCCACGCCATCCCTCTCCGTCAGATGCCGCTGCCTGTGACTCTTCCGGTTGGAGACCGGTCCACTCCCCTATGTTGTCCTCCCATCTCTTTTTGGGCCGGCCTCTTCGCCGTCTGCCACGTACCCTCCCGTAGAAGACCGCATTTGCAAGACCATTTGATCTCGATATGTGACCGTACCAAGTGAGTTTCCTTCTTGTGCCAGCTGCCAAGAGATCTTCGAAAGGCCCCACCGCTGTTGCAACTCCATCTCGCATTTCCCCGTCCGTAACTCGATCTTTGTACGTGACGTTTAAAAGTCCCCGGAAACATCTCATCTCCATGGTTCAAATGGGGCATGATGTGAAAGATAAGGCTCACAGTGTTGCTTAGACTCTCATGTCAAAGTCTACCTCTCCTACATGTAGTGGGCCCTGTTCCTCTATCTATCTATCTTCAGTCAAGTTGTGTTGTTAGATGTCGTAAGGAGGTTTGACCTCCTTTGTTTCAAATTCCTTTTTTTTTTTGGTAGGCGAAAATCCGATGGTGGCTTGCCAGATCAATCCAAGTATCTGTTGGTTGGTATCCCTTGGAATATACGTTCGTCTGTTATTGTGACTGGTAGTGGTGGAAGCGTAAATTAGAGCAAAGTAGACTCGCAGCCTGTCAGACGCCATCTATGCCGCTCCACTAACCACATAACCAATACCTGATGCTATAGCCACACAGTCCCCTTTTTTGCGACGTATTCTCTGTGGGAAGAGAATTCTTAGAATCATTTAAGTAGATTTTTAACTTGATTTTTGTGCGAGCAGCGGCCATTAAGCTTTCTCTTTTCCATTCCCAGCTGCAAAGGTGTTTTCAACGTGCGTGCCACTCCACGCGGGTGTCTGATCTCACTAATCAGAGATTAGAAAAATTTTGTACCGGATGATCCACGTGAAAAATATCCGGTCTCCACCGTGATTTGAACCCGCAACCTGCAGCACCTAAGGCGAATACCTTACCTCGAGCTCATTAATTACTCCAGCGTAATGCTGAGCGTCAATCTCAAGCTGGAAGTTTTATTTGAAAGCAGAAGATCTGCAGTCGAATTCTTTCCGCCGCATCCAGTTAGGGCAAGGGGGAGTCAAGTTTCCTCCTGAAAAAGTTATCAAGATGGCGATGTTGGGTCAGAATGCAAAGTAGGAAGCACGTTAGCAAGTAATTATTTCTCCTTACACATGACTCGAGAAGCATGAATCGGGAAGCGTTATATCTCGGGAAGCGTCATGACTCCGGAAGCATGACTCGGGAAGCATGACTCGGAAAGCATGACTCGTGAAGCGTGACTCGGGAAGCATGACTCGGGAAGCATGACTCGGGAAGCATGACTCGGGAAGCATGACTGACGAAGTATGACTCGGGAAGCATGACTCGGGAAGCATGACTGACGAAGCATGACTCGGGAAGCATGACTCGGGAAGCATAACTTCGGAAACATGACTCGGGAAGCATGACTCGGGAAGTGTCATGACTCAGGAAGCATGACTCGGGAAGCATGACTGACGAAGCATGACTCGGGAAGCATGACTGACGTAGCATGACTCGGGAAGCATGACTCGAGAAGCATGACTCGGGAAGCATGACTCGGGAAGCATGACTGACGAAGTATTACTCGGGAAGCATGACTCGGGAAGTATGACTCGGGAAGCATGACTGACGAAGCATGACTCGATCTAGCGGGTGTGAGCTTTGCTTGCAATTCCAAAGTACTTGTTTAAAATCGCTTTATGTTCAGATCGGGCATGTCGTGGCTTTTTCCATGATCTGACCGCTTTTCTTAGTCGATCCAGCTGTAAATGGGTACCTAACAAAATCAGTGGAATGTTTTGCAGCCGCTTGAGAGCTACAGACTTCGGGCTCTGTCGTCTGCACCTTCTACAATGAAAGGGACTGAGGATATACGGGAGTGCCCTATGTGAAATGAAGTCGGTTCTATGAGCCATGTTCCATTTTTGAATGGTTGATCACACCGTTAAATACATAGCTTTTGTAATGTCCTTATGGCACCGAATGAAGTGTGGACCGACCAGATGGAATTTACAGAAAGCATAATATTGAAAGCGTCACTTGCAAAGGATTTTGTTGTTGTTTTGAATGCTTACAAAAAGTCGGTTTACTCTTGTTTGCGCCCTGAAAAGGACGTTAAGTGACGGGTTGCAATAGATTTCCTCACATCCCGAGCGAGCGGAAAAGGTAGACCGTGGTCATCCAGGCGGTTGTGCTATGCTTGGCTTTATCTGCGTGTCACTCACTACTATGGGGATTACATCGATCCCTCACCTCGTTAGCCAGGCTGCCATGAAAACAGCCAGTTTTTAGTGCGGGCTAAGAGGAAGCCGAAGTGAGGGTCTTGGCCAGTATATTTTGTCTGACCCTGACTAACATGTCTTATCAGTATATTTTGCCTGACCCTGACTAACATGTCTTATTAGTATATTTTGCCTGACCCTGACTAACATGTCTAATCAGTATATTTTGCCTGACCCTGACTAACATGTCTGATCAGTATATTTTGCCTGATCCTGACTAACATGTCTGATAAGTATATTTTGCCTGACCCTGACTAACATGTCTAATCAGTATATTTTGCCTGACCCTGACTAACATGTCTGATCAGTATATTTTGCCTGATCCTGACTAACATGTCTGATAAGTATATTTTGCCTGACCCTGACTAATATGTCTGATCAGTATATACCCCTTTTACCGGGGTTGAAGAAGGGTTGATGTGACCTGACTTGGGGAGTTATACCATCTTTATAGTCTCATCTATTCTTGATATCTCATGTCTCTGAACACCCTTCGCAAAAGTGCTGCTCCAGTCTGTGCGATTGGTGGCGATGTTTTCCCAGTCAACATTGTTAATCAGGATCAGTGATCGCTTAAGTGTGTCCTTGTACCTTTTCTTCTGCACACTGCTTGCTTTCTTGCCATTTTACAGTTCATCATATAGCACCTCTTGTTGTAGACGTTTATCCACCAGGTGAACTACATGGCCAGCCCATCTCAGTTGTGTTGCACATATCATGTTGTATATACATGGTATGCCTGATAGCGCTAACACATCTGTATTTGGCACAATATCCTGTCATCTAATCCTCAGTAATTTCCGCAAGCAGTGCATGTGGATTTTTTTTAAAACAATAATGTCCGTGCAGCAGGCGTTAGTCCTACTCTTTCCGATTTATAACTACCAAGGTATTTTTAAAGTGCTCGACACTGAACACGGGAGTCCGATCTCACTACCCAGAGATCAGGGCTCTGATCTCACTACCCAGAGATCAGAGGTCTGATCTTCCTACCCAGAGATCAGGGGTCCGATCTCACTACCCAGAGATCAGGGGTCTGATCTTCCTACCCAGAGATCAAGTGTCCGATCTCACTACCCAGAGATCAGGGGTCCGATCTCACTACTCAGAGATCAGGGGTCCGATCTCACTACCCAGATATCAGGGAATTTTTACTAGAAAATCCACGTGATAAAATCGCGGCCTCCACCTTGATTCGAACCCGCGACATCCGGCACTTGAGGGGAACACCTTATATGTGGTAGTGGTTTAATTTCCTGACGTGATGATTATAGACGGCCTATAGAGAGTAGGTAAAACAACTGCAGCGTAGACCTTCATTTGTGTTTGAGTTGAGTCTTGAATCCTCTCCTATTCCACACGTTACTACGAACTCTATCAAATGCCGTACTTGCCCTAGCTATTCTAGAATTTTCTTCTAGAGTAGACGTCTCTATAACTCGTGGTTTTGTATACCATAAGAAGAAGAATATTAATGTTCAAGTTATTAGGTTGCCCCACTCTCGACAGGTTTATGGCATGTCTAAATGTTAAACTTGAACATTAATATTCTTCTTCTTCTTCTTCTTCTTCTTCTTCTTCTTCTTCTTCTTCTTCTTCTTCTTCTTCTTCGTACGTTGTCAGACGTCAACTTGAATTTGCTCGAAGAAAGCAGCTGTCATCCTGAGGCTGTCGACACTGCCATAGAGCTTGTCTAGTGTTGCCACTGGTGATGGCTACATGTGCTTTCTCTGGTCCTCGTATGTCGGGCAATTTTGCAGCAGATGTTCAGCGGTTATTCTCCCTGTACCACACGTGCATTCGTCAGTGCCACCTATCTTCAGTTTATTGAATAGATGGTACCTCTGTTGTGGCCTGTGCGGAGTCTGAAGACCACGACCTGCTCTCTTATGTTCAGCTGGTAATAGGCATCGTTTTTTGTGTAGCCTGTATGTTGTGTTTCCCATTTGGCCATGTATCTGTCCCTAATAAACCTTTTGGACTCTTCGTAATGTCACACTAGAATCTGGTTGTGGTAGTCTTGCACCTTCATTTGCCAGTCTGTCTGCCTCCTCGTTGCCTTGGATGTTACAGTGGGATGGAACCCACTGTACCACTACTCTTTTTAGTGTGGACTGCTGGCATAGTTGACAGAGTACTGCTCTTAAATCATTAAGTTCAATATTTGTCAGGCTTTTTAGTGCTGTAACCACGGCCAGGGCATCTGTAAACAGAACTATCTGGCTTTCATTGCTTTCGCCTGTCAGCATTGCTTTTATTGCAGCCTTCAGTGCCTCTGCCGCCGCTCTGAAATTGCTTGAGAATTTTCCAGTTGCCACTGACAGTGTTATTTTTCTACCATTTGTTAGGCTCAGGAATACCCCTCCCCCTCCGTTCTGTGTTGTGTTTGTTACAGAACCGTCGGTGTATGCATGGGTCCAGTCCATGCTTGGGTAGTTTTCCCCTAAATACCTCAGGGTTATGTCTCTTCTTTCTTTTTCAGTCTGGCTGTTCTTGTTTCCAATACCTGGTATATTTTCTACCACCTCCGGAATGATATGCTGCTTCCATGTGCGTTTGGATGGGCTTTGCTGTAGTTATGGTGTTCATAGGGTCTTCGCTCATCTTTGCTTTGGCTATTTCTGCAAAGTTTCTCCGCTTTAGTTTCCCTTTTCCAAATCTATTTAGTCTCTGATGCATTGGGTGGTCTGTCAGTCTTCTTAGTTTCTCTGCTTGCTGCTGGGCTCTGCAGTCTCTTCTGTCGGTCATGGATTGCAGATTGAACATTAATATAATATCTAGAATCAAACACCCAAGGGCCCCCAATATGATACAGGAATATAAAGACGTTGTATCGTGGAACAGTACAAGACGTAGTCGCCGCTGTCAACTTTGACATGTGCGGTCTTTTGAAAATATCAAATTCGGAAAATCTGTTATAAACTGTTTCACATTAAATATATAAGAATATTTGAGATACAACATCAAAGACAATGCAGTTCTTAACCAAAATTGTTACAAAATTCGTCATCAGCGATTACGGCAATTTGAATGAACGTTGAGACCGAAGGTGCAGTGAACAAGGGAACAGCATCAGTGGTTCAAGGCTGAACCACAGCTGACCACGACCATATTCCGCTTCCAAGTGACAGCCCTGGGGAGACAAACACGGTCCCAAAAAATGGGCCTTGCTAAAATGTGTCTCAAGAGGCCATTATTGTTTTTTCTTCCTGCGTGAGCATGCAGCTTTGTTGGGTGTGTTCTACAGTTATGCTACGCTTTCCACTTGTCCTATATACTAATCCTCATTTGTAAAGATGGCCCATGAGTCTTGTATGCCCAGTTCTCAGTCTGTAGATGACAACTTTTTCTTCTCTCGTTAAATCATAGCTGTCTTCTTTTAGGAAGTGGGGAGTGTTTAACAGCCCATTTGCCCCTGAAGTTGGCTTTAATTGCCATCTTGGCCTCATTATATGTGGTGCTCAGGTCTGTTTGTGGGAACTCTTCTCCACCCGTTGCTAGTTTGCCTGCAGGTTCATTGCCTTTGATTTTGCAGTTGGAGGGGATCCACTGAATGGTCGTTCTTGTGTGTTCTGTTGAGAGTTGTGTCATAAAGAACATACATTGCGTGAGATCTTGACCTTTGTGTTGTTTTAGCCCTGCTAATGCTGACGAGGCATGTTCTAATTTCGTGTCTTTATGTACGTTATACATGTGTACAAGATTGTCTTTGTATACGTTATCATGTGTACAAGTTATAATATTTGCCAGTACGCCGATGAACAAAAATGCTATACGTTGGTGGGTCGCACGCCAAAGAATTTAAAATGTAAAAGTAGCAGGTATATTTCTTTAGTTGTGCGACCACTGATCTAGAGCACCGATAAACAACCTACGGCACGTCATTCAGACGAGGCTTGTGTTAACGTTTGGTTAAAATTATTTAATAAGCTCGTCATCTTTAGTTCGAAAGGATATTTTCAGACTACATATTTATGTATTATATTATTTCTTTTTAAGTACATTTCTCATTTACACTCAGTGTGGCATATTTGGAATATGGTGTTAGCCAATATTTTCTTGACCAAAGTGGCACTAGGAGTGATGTGGTCACCATTTCATCAGCAATCTTTACTTCCAAGATATGTTCTGGTCCCCAATTGTGTGGACGTGATCGCTTGTCTGGAAAACCTGTGGACTAGCCACAACTCTACTACGGTTCTTATTACATTTTTAGCAGTAGTCGAAAGGTAAGACACTCGCTTCTCAAAACGATGAACGGAAAACGGCGGGGGATTGAGACATGCCCGTTTTAAGTGATTCCATGGTCTCAAGAGGAACACGTGCCTGCCTCCTGAGTCACCTCCAGTCGTCCAATATGTCTTGTTACTGGCCTAGGGTAGCTAGGGACCAGTCTGGTTGGTGACCAGCGCAGTTTTTTCCTCAGAATAATCCAATTGCAGCGCTAGTTCCATCATCAAGACAAAACCCGTCTGATTGTGTCATCATAGCTTGCGATGGGCAACTAACTAACATTACCTAATGTAGTTGTCTTAATCCTGCGATACATTAATTATTTGTAAATATGGTTACAAATAAATGCTTAACTTCATATAACCATACGATTTTGTACTCGTGTTCAACAGAATAGAGGATGGAAAATGCAGCGCAGTGAATGGGCTGACGGCAACCAACGCCTCATAGTTGGCTGCTTGCAGGACGAACGACGAAGAAGAAGAGGAAGAAGAAAATTAATAGAATAGATATATTGCAGCCGCTAAAACATGACCCAAGAAACGACTAATGAGGAGTGGCAATAAATTCATTTATATTAAACCGACACCACAAGTCCTCCGAAATAGGCTTTGTATAAAGGGACCAGCTATAGTGATGGACCTCTGCTTCATGAACTATGGGCAGTCTATATCAATAGAAGGCATGTCAGGAAACTCAACAATTGCCATATGAGCTGCCAGTAAAGGCTGCTCAGGATCGGAAAGAGTGCCTTACTTTGAAGTTCTCGGCAGGGCAAGACTCTCGGGTATCCATACGCTGCAGCAGAGCCTTAAGATGACATATACTGGGCATGTTGTTCGCATGCCTGATGAGTGCATCCCTAAGCAGCAATTGCGCAGTGAGCTCAGAACAGATAAGCGCTTGTCAAATGACAGAAAAAAACCATTCACTCTCGTAAAGCATCTTTGAACAGTTTCTTCGCTGATGCCGCCTTCAAGGCGCTGCTTACTCCAAACCGCTCAATCGTGCGCAATGTCGTCACACATAGTGCTCCTGTCGTTGAAAAGAGAGTCATTAGAGAGGGCAGAAAAAGTAAGCTACGCGAAATAACAGAATGCGAGATGGTATAATTATTAATGCTGTAAACGTGTTCCCTCTCGTGAGATACAGTGTGTCACGCTCGGATCTGACTGTATAGTCATTATGTGGGCACATCTGAATACATACGTCTGACGTTACCGCCATCTTCACTAGCGATGGGCAGCTATTATTATTATTATTATTATTATTATTATTGTTATTATTTATTCAAAGTAGCTCGCATACTTTTTTAGTTTCAATTCAGTTCAAGTGCCATCTCCGCATCGAAGGTCGGCTGCAAAGGTTCTCCAGTGTACTCTATCTCTTGCCGTAATGGTGCAATCTAAGAGGCTTTTTACAGTCTATCTCCTGATGCAATCCACTCACTTAAAACGATGTCTGTCTCTTGAACGACTGCCTTCCACCCTACCCTCTAGTATGGTCGTCAACAAGGAAGTGTGTCTAGTTATATGACCAAAATAACGTAACTGTCTAACCCTGATTTCGATCATTAATTCTCTCCCCCCCCCCCCCCCCCAACGTTTTAAATACATCCAAAATTTGTTTTTTCTTTCCAAGAAATGCGACCCAATCTTCTTATATACCCACATTTCGAAGGCTTCAATACTCTTTCTCAACTTGTTATTCATTGTCCATGTTTCTGCGCCATAAATTAGTGACGAATATACATCACCTGACAATTCTCATTTTCAAATTCTGGTTTATCTGTTTGGATATCAGTATGTCTCGCATGTTGTCGAATACCATTTTGGCCATATCTATTCTCTTTCTGATTTCTCTTTCACAGCTGCCTTCTTCCATTATTATTTTGATCTAGATAGGAGAAACTGTACCTGTTCATGTAGTTGATCTTTTATTTGTATCTGCATACTTGGTTTCTTGTCACTTTTTCCAATTATCGTAGTCTTTGTTTTCTTCATGTTTATGTCCAATCCAAACCCTTGACTTCTTGTATATATTGTTGTCACAAGCTCCTGTAATTCTTGCTCACTTTTTGTAGTTTAACGATCACTAATCTAGAACACCAATGGGCAATCTTGGGCACTTCGGCCAGACGAAGGCTTAGCCAACATTTTGATCAAATTATTTATTTATCATAATATACCGCCGGGGTCTTTTTGTATGACAAGGACAAGAATAGCATCACTGCCTCACAGAGAGCATGTCATAAGAGGCGACTAACTGTGTGACATGACATAACACCGGCCATGTGTATGTGGTTTGTTAAGAGCAGCATAGATGGTGCCTATCAGACTGCGGCTCTACTTTGCTCTTATGTTTGAATCTATTAAGATGGAATCGTACATCGGTTAACCACCCTACACCGAACTTGTTTCAACGCAGCGAGTAATAAGCTCATAGAGGCTAGCCTGCTAAGTAGGAAATCCTCCTCTCGGCTACATCCAGCGCCAGAGCTGGAACCTGCACATATGCATCTGCCGTGTAGATGTACAGGTCAACTAAGACTAATATACTCGTATGGTATAGCTCGAAAGGACAATTTCTTTGTACGTAAATTATTAAGTATTACTTAATTTTTTTTAAAACATATACCCCATTTACACGTCAGGGGACATATTGGGAATATGATGTTAGGACTATATTTTCTTGACCAAAGTCACTCTAGGGGTGATGCTCTCATCATTTACGTCAGCCATCTTTCCTTCCTGTATTTGTTCTGGTCCCCAAACTGTTGGGCTTGATCTCTCGTCTGGTAAACCGGTACAATAACCACGACGATACTGCGATTTTATTAGTTTGTTTCACTGATGCCAAAATACGATTTATCATTATCATCCTAATTGTATCCTTTCTAACCTTGATACAATTAATAATTAAAATCCAGCCTTAACAATTTGACATATTTGTTTGTTTATTTCATTATTTCTATATTCTCTTCAATTCAACCAATCAAATCAATGATAACTCTTTTTAACTCCGTGTGGAAAATAGATTCTCAACAAATACTCGCCAAGTCTTCCTGTCATGCGTCATCATTTCCAGTTTTTCTAATATCCCTCCTGCCATTTTTAGGTTTGTCTCGACTTCCCTTTTCCAAGAGTGTTTAGGTCTGTCTCTGCTTCTCTTACCCTGAGGATTCTGAAACAGTGCATGTCTTGTAATACTATCAGCTGGTTTCCGTAATGTGTGTCCTGTCCAACGCCAACGTCTTTGTACGTCTAGTCTCACTTTCATCTGCCCGGTTCATACTCACAGTTCTAGATTAGTGATTTTATCACGCCTTTTTATTTCTTCAATTCTCTGATCCTTTGATAAAAGCTGGGACCTTTCTAATTTAAGTTTTCTTTGTTCTCCTTGTCACAGAGCCATACAATAGGATGGACTTGGCTTTTGAAGTTGAAGATCTTAATTTTTGTGATGAACTTAATTTCTTTCGATTCCCACAAATTCCATAAACAAATAAAAGCTTCTATCGCCTGTTGTATTAAAATTTGAAATCCCTATCAGTACCCTAGACCTTGCCTATATTACTAGCAAGATGTATGAATGAACTTACCTCTTGCAGTACCATGTCTCCCAAACAATTTAACTGCCGTTATGTGCTTTTATTTTCATAATCTGTTTGTTGGTTTTTGTTTTCTCTATGTACCCTCAGATCTAATTTAAGTGACCATTAAGTAAGTATATTTATATTATTTTGCTGGCTAAGAAGGGATCAAGTCAAGAACAGCAATACACACCAACAACCGTAAAGACAGTCACACAACTACTGAAGACTGCGAACAAAGAGGC
Organism: Ariolimax columbianus; assembly: GCA_036924085.1. NCBI lineage: Eukaryota > Metazoa > Mollusca > Gastropoda > Stylommatophora > Arionidae > Ariolimax > Ariolimax columbianus. The sequence continues at coordinate 26,133,508 of JAVGWX010000005.1, read as the reverse complement.
CTGGCAGAATAGATGGGCGATGGGTAATACTGGGAGGAAGATCTACAAACATATGTCCATCTCAAATCCCAAAGACAACACAAACCTCCTGAAAAGGATAGATCAAAGCACATTTTTCCGGCATCGCATTCAATATATGCAACTTAACAATCAATTGAACAGAATCCAACTAGAACATACTCAAGATGGCCGTCTGTGCACACATCCCACCGAAACTGTTAAACACCATCTTCTTGAGGGACCGGTGCTTGACGGTATTAAGAAAGAGCTTGTTCTGTATGGCATTTAGCTAAATGGTAGGAGCCCACAGGCTACTGGATACAACCAAACAACGATATTATTTTGCATTTGACTGTTCTCGAACGTTGTTTTTCATTTTACATTACAAGTAAAGACTATTATATAAGTTTGCAATGTATTTAAGCGCCAACAACCACAAAGGCAATTATATTATAAGCACTCGAAAAACATATATACTAGAACACAGAAAAGAAAATGGAGTAATAGACAATACGGATTCGAATAATGAGCCACCATGTGACGGATGCGTCTTTCAGCAACGAATGTGTCTTTCATCATTTACAGCGTAAGTGGTGTGGCCAGAAACAGGACGGACAAAGTCTTATGCGGCATGATAAACAATAACAACACAATATGTTTGTATTTGTGTGAATTAGAACTTCCTTGGTAACTTACATATCTTTTGTCATCCCTGAAGTCACAGTAGCAAGCCCATTACTTCTGTCACAAAATACCTCCTGCATCTGACAACAACAAGGCAAGCCCTAGGTCACCTGTCTCTACAGCCAGTGCTCGGGAGACTCAATGATTACTCACCTTAAGACAAGCGACAGGTGTTCGCTAACTGAATTAATCGATATGGCAAAGTGTATTGCTTACCTCGGCTATTCTTATAAGTATTGATTACGTGTCAACGCACTACATATGTTGATGGCTTATTGTACTTGTAAACATGGTCGGTTATGCTAGGATTCGTCGTGATAAAAGAACTGACATTCTAGATTTATAAACACCAATAATATGGGCAGTAGATACGGATAAGGGAATTAATCAATAATGCATGCCAAATGAAGACATGCATCGGTGAATCAACTATTCACGTTATGTAAGAGTTTGAAGTCAAACTGGGGTCGAGTGAATGAGGGAAGGGTGGAAGAGAGAGACATTGTCGTCGGGGAAGAAGTGTAAGTGAATTCATTGTATTAGGTCTCAGGATTTGTTTAAGTGGTGTGATCTTCTATCTTTATCGCTGTATTGTCAAATTCAACAACAAGTCAGGTGCTTATTTTCAGAGTGATATACTGGAGAGTGCTAGGAACATGTTTCGTCTACTAGTACACTACTGAGAACTTTCAGGTCCTGTCCTTACAGGCTTTGAGGACATCAGTTTCGAGTAGTAGGAAAATATATGGCGATGTAATGTCGACCTGTCTAACGCCACTGGTGGTCTTATCTACCTTTTTTAGTTACCTGTACTTATGTAGTTTCCTGCAAGTCTTATAGAAACTCTGTATGGCGCAGGTCAAGTGTGCACAGAAGTTTTACATTTTCAGGCATTCTCAGAACCTGCTTCAGTTCAGTTCATCCCGTAACCCATCAGGTCGTTGGAGCACACTTGAAGAAACTCCCAAAATCCCACGCCCTTTTTCTGTCTGCCGCCGCCTGTCGTATCTCAACGGGACGAAGGTTTGACCACTCAGTGATGTTGTCCACCCCCCTCTTCCTTGGATGTGCTCGCCCTCTCTGTCCCGGTATGGAACCAAAGAATATCGAGTTGGTAATTCGGTTGGACCTCGCGACGTGCCCGCACCAGGCCATCTTTCGTCTTTTGATTGTTGTGAACAGATCTTCAAAAGGGCCAATAGCGTTTTCAACTCTCTGTCGTATTTCTACATTCGTGACATGATCTTTATATGTAACATTTAGGAGTTTTCTATAGCACCTCAGTTCCATTGCATGTATTCTCCCCTGGTTATCTGCTGTAATGGTCCAGGTCCCGCAGGCATACAGAAATATTGAGATCACCAAAGAGCGCGTTAGTCTAACTTTTATGCCGAGGGCGAGCCGCTTGTCTTGCCATGTAGGTTTCAGCCGAGTAAGCGCCGCTGTTGTTTGTGCTTTTCTTGCATTTACCTCTGGCTGCGATTCCTCTTTACTGATCAATGATCCCAGATATATTAAACGTTTTACCACCTCAAGTTCCTGCCCATTTGCCTCTATTACAGATTTAAACCCCTCTATGTTATTAGTCATGAGCTTTGTTTTATCTGCATTTATTTCCATACCAAAACTCAGGGCCGCTCTATCCAATCTACCAATCAACTCTTTCTGTGCCTGCCAATACATCAATTAAATGTCTTCTTTGTTGTTATTTTTTGGTCCAAAAAAGTGATATAGTTCAAAATTTTCTCGAGAGGTTTTTCATTAAGTTGACTGACTGGTTGTGAAGATAGGGCATTGAACACTTCGGTTTGCTCTGTAACCGAATTGGGTCAGTCTCGTCCATTTGTTGCTCAGTTATACTTCTTACTTGGTCAATTGGAGACGCTGCAGCAACTTTAGTGCCGAAGCCTGAGACAAACGGCTGAAACTATAATGGACCATAAGGAGCAGGTAGAAAAGCAAGTGGTCATTTTCACAGATTCCCTCGGAGTGTTTATGGCGCTCAAGAACCAGCACAAAAATGAATCCAGTGCTCTGGCAGACTCGCTCGAACGCCTGTCCCAGTGCTTCAAAAAAAAGCACAGTCCAGTGGATACCAGCCCACTGCATCATTCCAGGCAACGAGGAGGCAGACAGACTCGCCCGAGAAGGAGGAATGCTGCAGCAGAGTGATACAGAAATCACATACAAGGAAACAAAAAGCCTTCATCCAGGAAACGTACAGTGCAAAATGGAAAGAAGACCCTCTGGACATATAGAAAACGATGCCTTGCATCAACTCTCCAGACGAGACCATGTGATAATTCTCCGGCTACGCACAGGTCACAACAGACTTGGATGCCATCTGTACAACAAGTTCAAGATTGGCACTACAGACATGTGTGCCTGCGGCACAGTCCCCATGAAGGCAGAACATATTTTGCAGTCCTATCCACTGTATACCGACAAAAGAAGTAGCATTTGTCAACAGCCAGTGTCCTTCCACGAGAAGCTGTACGGAAGCGTACATAGCCTTGAGTCGACTGCTGTCTTCGTTAGAGTCATTGAAGTTGAGGTCTAAAGATGAACGAGGAAGAAGAAGAAGAAGGTCCTTTCTCCAGTGTAGCAGGCTGGAGATTTGGCAATATATTGAGTTTCTTTCAGGCAGGCTGTGATGGGAGCGACGTTCTGCAAAGGATATACCTCATGGTCATGATGACCTCCTGAACCTTTGGCATAGCCGTGTGGCGCCAGACAGCCCGGAGAACATTCTGGAGTAAGTCCATTAGCAATTGTCATGTACATGACCGTTTCTGGATACATACAATCATGTTCAAGAAGAGGGATCAAGATGCTGAACAGCGCATGAGCTGCAGTGGTCAGCAACCCATAGCTGACTGCTAGCGTCAGGGCCAGCGAACCAGAGCTGCCAAGACCCTTCTACACCTCAACGCGGTGATCCTGGTTAACAGGCTGCAGCAGGGCAGACTGGCTAAGGAGAAGGGATCGAAGAGGGAATGCTAACCCGGTACTCAAAAAATGATTTGCTGAAGTCAGATGTGTTGGACCGAAAGGTGCAAATATCGTAGTCAAGCTGTAAACTACGACACAACGCATTCCATTCTCTGGACTACATTCTACTACTTAAGCCTTTCAGAGTTTGGTAGTGGGAGATTGAGAACGAACGAAGCCAAGCCAAGCCATGTCCAAGAATATTGCCTACATTAACTTTCTGACATGCTGGCTTCAGCTCCTCAATGCGCAATGTTGTTTATTCCCGTCATTCATTTTAAAGTATGTCGTATTTGCGACATGGTCGTTCTTTGCATGGAGAAGCTGAGAAATAGTCTTTCCATCTATCTATTATCTCCCTCGGGATAGTAAGCAAAACATCTTCAATTGCCCCTCTTTTTCGTGTCCGGGTACTGCAGAACTATCTTTTCTCTTTCCTCTCTACCTATTACATCTTTTGGTATTTCCGTATCTGACCGCCACTGACTTACCTTTCCCCACTACTTACGCCCTGCTGCTCACTTTATCCCGCCTTTGTCTGTCATTTTGGATCCTGTATACGACTCGAGAGGAGCATCATGACGTTTTCTGGGATAACTACCCTATTTTCGCCCTTATATATTGATATTCCCTATTTATGTATTCTCTCCATTATTGTTGTTGTTTGCTGTCCCTGATGAAGGCCTATTTGTCGTATCGTAGGTTTTGTTTGTGTGTTCGTCTCAGTGCGGTATCTGACTATACCTTTTTTTCAACGTTGTTTTTTTTAATTAGAAAAGCTTATGATTTTCTTCAGCATTCTTTTCCAGTCTTTCTCCAAATTCCAAACACAGAATTTGTGTTTTGCTGTCGATACTTTGTTCTTGGCGTCCGTTCAGAATGTTACCTATTCTTTGTATTTCTCTGTTTTTCCTGCTTAATTCTTGGCTTCCATGTTTTATTTTCTTCACTTTTTTCCCGATTTACTTATTATCATTTTGACTTCTTCTGTAAAATACTGAACTTAATGATTTAAGAGCAGTACTTTGTCAACTACGCCAGCAGTCCGCACCAAAAAGAGCAGTGGTACAGTGGGTTCCATCCCACTGTAACATCCAAGGCAACGAGGAGGCAGACAGACTGGCAAAAAAAGGTGCAAGACTACCACAACCAGATTCTAGTGTGACCTACGAAGAGTCCAAAAGGCTTATTAGGGCCAGATACATGGCCAAATGGGAACCAGAACACACTGGCTACACAAAAAATGATGCCTACTACCAGCTGAACAGAAGAGAGCAGGTCGTGGTCATCAGACTCCGCACAGGCCACAACAGACTGAGGTACCATCTATTCAATAAATTGAAGATAGGTGGCACTGACGAATGCTCGTGTGGTACAGCCAAAATGACCGCTGAACATCTGCTGCAAAATTGCCCGACGTACGAGGATCAGAGAAAGCACATGTGACCATCACCAGTGGCAACACTAGACAAGCTCTATGGCAGTGTCGACAGCCTCAGAATCACAGCTGCTTTCTTCGAACAAATACAGGTTGACGTCTGACAGAGTACGAAGAAGAAGAAGAAGACTTCTTCTGTCTACAAGTGTGTCCTCTTGACGTCTTTCTTGACTCTTTACCTCACAACATGCCTCTGATGGGAGCTGCCTGAGAGCAGGCTTGAATTTTAACCAGAGAACTTCTACTACGGGGCATAAGATGCAGCAGTGAGTGATCAGACAACAGCCATCGACTCATAGCTGGACGCGTGCATCGGTGTCAGTGACCAATAACTGAAGAAAATCATATTGCTCCTCCAAGAAACGGCCCTGTAAACAGGCTGCAACCATGTAGACTGACTAAGAAATTAGAGATCGAAGATGGAAGACAACCCGATTACAAAAATGCCATGATGAAACTGAATATGTCGGCCAGAAAGTGGCAGATATCGCGGATTCGCTATAAACTGCCACACAATGCATTCCATTCTCTGTTGCAGCCTATTATCCAGGACCACCACGTGGAGGTGGAGAAGGACCTTCACGCTAACAGGCAGCTTTAGGTCGCTGATCGCTGCAGTTCATGCACTGCTCAGCATATTGATCCCGTTCCAGGGATCAGCTCGAGGAGAATAATTTCCTAGTGGACTAATAAAAAAGGTTGTTTTTTTCTTCAGCGTTCGTCCTGAAGAAGACGTGTCGCAGTTTACTGCGAGGCTACATAACTGCGACCGACAAATCCGATTTCATCTGCGTACCGGGGCGTCTTCCCATTCTCTTAGTCAGACTATATTAAAGCAAAGGCAAAGGCCCCCATCCATCGTAGACGACGATGGTATAATTCACATCCATACGTCAAGACCGATATTACGATTGAGTTGAACAGTCTGGCTTGGCTTCGTTCGTTCTTAATCTCCCATTACCAAACCCTGAAAGGGCTTAAGTAGCAGAGTGTAGTCCAGAGAACGGAACGCGTTGTGTCGTAGTTTACAGCTTGACTACGATATTTGCACCTTTCGGTCCAACACATCCGACTTCAGCAAATCATTTTTTGAGTACCGGGTTAGCATTCTCTTTTCGATCCCTTCTCCTCAGCCAGTCTGCCCTGCTGCAGCCTGTTATCCAGGATCACGGCGTAGAAGGATCTTGGCAGCTCTGGTTCGCTGGCCCTGACGCTAGCTGTCAGCAATGGATCGCTGACCACTGCAGCTCATGCGCTGCTCAGCATCTTGATCCCACGAATAGTCTGAGCTTGGTATGTTTTCTCAGTGTCGTAGATGTCCTGATGGCACGAGTCCAAAGCAAACCTAGTTGAAATTTCTTTCGTGGCGACTGATTCATGACGTACTGAGATCTGATGCCCCTACAATCACCAAGGTTACGAAACAGACGAGATGAGAAAGTATAGTTCCGTAATTTTATTATTTTCTCCTTAGTTAGGATCCGCGGGAAGAAGTACACAAGTTTGACAATTGGACATCTCAATACAGACCTCAAATCCTTATGCAAAACATTGGTTACAGAGTGATTGGTATTTTAACCGTCTAGGCATTTCTTTAAGGCAAAGGCCACCGTCCATAGTAGACGATGATGGCATAAGTTATTTGCTGGCGCTATTTTTAGTAAGGATTAACTGCACTACTTTTCATCCTCGCTCTCTCGTCTCGAGCCGCCCGACCCCAGTGGCAAGTCAAGGACACGACGACTAGAGGGCGACTACGAGATGCAGGGGACTCCGCATCAAGCAAACGTGAAAAAGATGTAGGAGTCCGGAATCGGACCCACACCACCTGATCACGAGGCCGACCGCTTAACCACTTCGCCACGGAATTCCACCAGACTATAGTAGTGCAGCCTGTTTCCTTAGCCGCCGATTGGAGACAGAACATGCGGTTTTTTGTAGCTCTGGTTCGCCTACCCTGACGCAAGCTGGCAGGTATGAGTCATGTTCCGCTGTCAGCTCATTCGCTGTGCTGCATCTTTAACTATAGAAGGTTGTCTGAAATATGTGACCATTCAATGAAATAATATCTTTAACCCCACACCATTATAGACGTCACAACACGATAGACATCTCAACATGATAGACGTCACAACACAATAGACGTCACAACACGATAGACCATGATAGACGTCACAACATGATAGACGTCACACCACGATAGACCGCTACAGCTCATGCACTGCTCAGCATCTTGATCCCAGGTCGCTGACCGCTACAGCCCATGCACTGCTCAGCATCTTGATCCCAGGTCGCTGACCGCTACAGCCCATGCACTGCTCAGCATCTTGATACCAGGTCGCTGACCGCTACAGCCCATGCACTGCTCAGCATCTTGATACCAGAATGGTTGCTCCATCGTGTTCAAACTTTAAGCCCCTAAAACTTCATTGGCAGATCAACGTTTGATGATTCAGCATGTTTTTGTCGAAGACGTGTGATCCACAGAGAACTGATCAGTTTTTTTATTTGATTGAAGGTAGAGGATTCGTAAAGGAAGTCCCATTATAGTTACTGGCACTACGGGTGGAGTATTGGAGACTTCATAGAAACAGTAAACAAATGTTGTCTCACAGAAACCACTGGGGATGGTGTGTTGGAGTCTTTGTGACAGTAAACAGATATTGTAAAACAGTTGTAACTGTCTCTAGGGACGATGTGTTGGTGACTTCATTGTGCAATTATTCACCTATGGTGAGGTGGGGGTCTCACATAACAGTTAGGGGACAGCGTGGGTTAGTGGTTAAGTGACACGACTCACAATCCGAAGGTGCGGGGTTCACTCCCCATAACCGGCCGTTACCCCGGAGAATCAAACCCTTAGACAATGCAGGAAGCAGACCCTTAAATAAAATTCATGCCGAAGTCGAATGCCATGGACTGACAAGAGAAACATAAAACATAGTGCAATGGACACCACATTGGGAATGGAGAAATAAGGCGAACACAGAAAAAAAAAAGTTACTACTGAAATGTGTATCAGATGTCATATCTCACCTACTGCCTCACTGTGCATCTACTGGGTTAATATGTAAACACAAAGATGAATATATAAACTTAATCAAAGATAAATTTATAAACACAAAAGTAATGATGTCAACAAAACAAAGGTAAATATATAAAGACAAAAGTAAATATATAAACACAAAGGTAAAAATATAAACACAAAAGTAAAGATATAAACACAAAGGCTAATATATAAACACAATGAAAGGTAAATATATAAACACAAAGCTAAATTTATAAATACAATCTTAATTTAACTTAACGTCTTTATACTGGTTTAGAAGACCCTGCAGAGTCTGTATACAACCAGTTAAATTTACATCACCTTGCTCTAAAAGCTATGCGCATCCAGTTTATTCTTAAATGCATTAACTGTCCCTGCCTCCACTACCTCCCCTGGCAATGCATTCCAAGCAGACACCACTCTCTCCTAATATCTAATCTGGACCTCTCTTTAGTCAGCTTGTTGCTATGCCATCTTGTCATTGTGGGTGGCTGTATTTTAAAAAACTTGTTATAGTCAAATTTATCCATTCCTCTGATCATCTTATAAACCTGTATTAAGTCACCACGAATTCTTCTCTCTTCTAGACACCATAAGCCAGTTTTTCCGATTCTTTCGTCATAACTGTAATTCTGGAATCCCACTATCATCTTTGTCGCTCTTTTTTGTATTCTTTCCAGCATGTTTATATCTCCTCTATGATAAGGACTCCACACCTGTACACAGTACTCCAATCTAGGTCTAACTAAAGCTTTATACAGTTTGACTATCACAATCAAAAGTAAATATATCAACACAATCAAAGGAAAATGTATAAACACAAAAGTAAAGATATAAACACAATCAAAGGTAAATGTATAAACACAATCAAATAGACAGGTAAAATTAAAAAATGATAAACATTTCAATGAATAAATAACACTATTTATTGGTGCTGACAAGTTTTATATGTGAATGCTGCCAATATTTAACATATAACCAATAATTGTGATGATTCTTTTCTTCAAATTAACAGATTCTCAAATTCAATCAATATAGTGTGTGTCTTTAAGCAAGTGTAGGTTCACAGCATCCTTCTAAGCATATCACAGAAAGCAACTAGAAAGGATTGTGCATGAAGCTAGCAACCTTATTATGTAAAACAAATGAGTACAGAAACTACAGGGAACCAGAAAAATACCACTTTAGGTCTGGTTTTTCCGAGACACCCTGTACTATTGCATGAACATCCAAAGTTCTTTGTCAAAAACTTATGTAATAGAGAGCAACTGTAGTTGTGGCCTTATGCTTTGTAATGAGCTGTGGCGATAACAACATGTCGGTTACGGAAATTTTATAGAAGGGAGTTTTTGTATTCCCTCAAAAATGTATGTTTGCACTATTACAATATCACATGGAAACATTTTTAGAATTATTTAGGTGTAGGAAATTATATAAAGATACCTTTTTTTAAAAATAAACATAGGTTGGATACTTTCTGTTTTTACATTAGACAAGAGGATTCCTCAGAAAAAGATAAATAAGCAGGAATACAAAGATGAATATTTACCGCTCGACCTATGTATCTGTCCTGACATATGGATGTGAGCCATGGGAAATGACCACAGCCAAAGAAAGGCAACTACAAACTTCAGAAATGAGGTACCTGAGACAGGTGGTCCAGGTGACGAAAAGGGACAAGATCCGTAACCAGACAATATGTAACAATCCCGAAGCTTAACCCTTGCAGATGTAAGTAGAGCAGTTCCAAATGCAGTGGTTTGACCATGTCTGTAGAATCGAAGAAGATCGGATACCAAGCGAGCATGAGAGGCAAAAAGTCAGGGATGCAGACCTCGAGGACGTCCCAAAGTATATTGGAAAGGCAACATATAATATTAATAATGTTCATTTAGACTTCAAAGGCCCATTGCGACAATCAACCACTACCATGTCCAACTACTAAAGATTGTTCATGCGCAGTGTGTTGACCAAAATCCTTACAGACTCCCCAGGTGGAGCCCAGTACTCGACAACCTTGGACTGTGTGTTTGGCCAGTGTTTGTGTCGATTTTCCTTGTCTGTCCGTGTCTGACTACCTGTTTCTTCGCGTTCCGCCCCAGTGGCCTCTGGATTGTGTCCACCTTCGGTCAGCATGACACTTGCCTTGCTGAGAATTCGAGGTTAGGAGAGGTACGGTGTAACCTCCGGTAAAGGGGAACAGGAGGTAGGCGACATCAGTCCAAGCAGAAAGGCGCTTGAGCAGTGATAACCTGGTCTGAATTCTGTGATGCAGTCAAGCGGAATGTTCAAAGTCATCTTGGACTTTCTCATGATTTAAGTCAGGCCCAGCCACAGCAAGATGTAGCATAACAACAGGGTAACCAAACAAAAGAACAAGAATTCCACAGAAAAAGTCCTTGATACCACCTAGTGAAGGAGTTGTGAATTATAATCAGAACATGAACTAGAAAACAGCAGAAAACGACACAAACACCTGAGCGAGTTGAGAGCGCAGCCAGTCAGGCGCGACCATCTTAATATGGACAACATATGACAGTCCCCAAAGGCTAGATTGGAAAGAGGCCAGGAAAAAGACAGCGGATAGAACAGTATGGCTATTTTTTCAGACAAACCTCTAAACCTCATGGCAAAAGCTAGGCGACTAAGTAAGATATTTTCATAATTACAAATGTGCAAGAAATTATTAAGAAGAGATTTTCAAATTCTGCAAAAATAGATTTTGTGCTATTATAATCATTCATATAAATATTTTAATAATTAACTCAGTCAAAGGATAATTTTGTTTGATTAAGGGTTAGTCTTTATGGGTTCTACTGGCAAAGCCACGCCCCTTCTCCACCCCAGACCGTAGTCCCTTGGGTGATAATCTTGATGTATCGGTCAGTGTATGGATGTGTATATATCTGTTTGAAATATGGACATATTGACCAGTGTATGGATGTGTGTGTGTATCTGTTTATAATGTGGACATATTGGCCAGTGTATGGATGCGTGTATCTGTTTTTAATGTGTTCCACTATGGCAGTTTTGCAGTACAGTAGCTTTGCCAATCCTTTCTGTATGTGGAGAAGTGGTCATACCAAGAAAAATCACTGACATACCCAGTCAAACTGAACACAAAATGATTTCAAACCTGGTATGTTGGGATTGTGCGCTCAAATTACACCCCTACACCACACACCTCCCTCATATTGAAGGAGATTATCAAATCCTAAAAAAATGGATATGATATTATAGTTTTTACATTTAAATATATTCATCTGGACTGGCAAATTAAATTGAAGTAAATTTTATTTTATATTCAAACAGAAATAGACAGTGTATTATTATTATAACTTTTTATTAAATTATTTTAAGAAATAATACGTAGAAAATTACATAGAAGTGGATTTTCAAATTCTATATACATAGTGTATTTTATAATTTTTATAATTAAGTCAAGGAAATTATATAGAAGTGGATTATCAAACTCTAAAAACAAAAATGATAAAATATTGAAGGTTATGTCTTCAAACAAGAACATATATATAACTAAAGCCTGTCAAATTAATTTTGTAAATAGTGGGAAATGTTTATATAATATTTTCAAAATTAATTAGGCCAACAAAATTATGTAGAATGGGTTGGATGCTCCCATTATTAAAAAAATGGATTGGATATTATTTAATTTGTTCTTGAAAATATTTTAATAATGAATTACGTCAAGGAAATGATAACTTCATTTATGTCTCTACTTTGTCATGGAAGAGGAAACAGTGTCTTCCTATTACTACAAGTGTGAAGTATAGCAACTCATAAACTGGACAGGTCAAATGGTAGATGCCAGACCAAGTCTGCATGCAGGATGGGGAAAAATCTAGGGTTAAAGAAGGCACACTTGACAAAAATACTAATTGAAATTAGATGCATCAAACAACCTACATGCCTATGGGAATAGTACAATGAAATTCTGCTTCATGAAGACAAGGAAATTATATCAAATATGGATTCTTAACGCTTTCAACTCCAGACACATCTCTTTTTAGATTTCTGTCTTACAGTCCATTTGTTAAATACTATTTTTACTTCAAAAGAAAATTAAATAACATTTTTAAAATTGAGCAAAAATTATGATTAATAGATCTAAAGGCACACAATAGAATGATCTTTGACATGAAGTATTCATAATAAAAATATAAATTAATATGAAGCATTAAATGTCATTAATGTGGAGGGGGGAGGGGAATACCACTCAATTTGCATTGTTTTTACTCACTATGTGTATTTTTATTTTTTATTTACATTTTCTTTTCTTCCGTGATCCCTGTTAGGGTCAAGTCGAGTCTGGGCTTCATGTACATGTGCTATCCAGATGCTATCATGATCATTTACATATTAAAATACTAAATTCTTAGCTCTTGAAGTTCTAATTTCATCACACCAAAAGCCACAAGTTAAAATGTTTACCAGAAATGTAAATTCCTATTGATTGTAAAAAATTTATTAAACTAAAGCTGAGCATTAACTGAAATTTCATCATACCTAAAGTCATTTCAAAAACCTAAGCATCATCACTAAGCATCAGATCAAAACATAGATGTTAGATGCCAAATTCAATCCTATTTCAGCAGCTGATGTGTTATGCACTGCCAATTTCAATCAAATTGGACTGTAAAGCGTTAAACTTTAAAAATTTTGATGAGAAATTGTTTAACTCTTCTTCTTCGTTCTTTTTCAAACTCCAGCTACCAAGCCCTGAAAAGGGCCCAGGATGTAATCCTGAGAATGAAATGCGTTGTGTCGTAGTTTACAGCTTGACTGTGATACTTGCACCTTTCGGCCCGACACACCAGGGTCTTGGCAGCTCTGGTTCACTGGCCCTAACACTAGCAGTCAGGTTTTAGTCACTGATCTCTGCAGCTCATGCACTGCTAAGCATCTTGATCCCAGATATTGTGCACAATTTTTGCTTAAAAATATTTTCATAATTAATTAGATCAAAGAAATTATCCATAAACTTGTACATGCTTCCTGTGAGACTTAAATAGGCTTATTTCTTTCAGTGCTCACCCATAAACAATTTTGTTTGGGTTTTGTCCCTCAACATTTGTTGAATTAAAAATGTTATTTCATCACTGGTGTTTGGACAGCATTTAAAAAATTATTAATCATACAAAATACACTTCTTGATTGCCAATTTATTTACAGTGACAAGAAAACGGATGCTATACAAACATATTAGCAGACACTGCTTGAGTTACAAATTTCCAAAATAGCTCTTTTCTAAAAATGCCTATGCTTTATAATTATATTTAATAGTTATTTAATAATATGTGTAAATTTCTGCACAATTTTTCACTGCCTTACCCCATAAATACAAAAAATCCATGTTCTGCAGTTCAGAAAACAGTACTCTAGCAACTCCTGGACCTAAGTGCACACAGATGGATCGGACTCAGTGAGCGAAAAAAGGAGAGGCAGTGGAATCTACATTGCACACTCCAACGGTAACATGGAAAATCACTCCATACCAGCAAGAGAGGCCTGTTCAATTTCAGAGCTGAACCAACAGCTGTTCCTGCAACAACGAGGATTCTTATCTACCAAAACACAACTACACAGAAAATAATCATTCGAACAGACTCCAGGAGCATACTCGAAGCCATCTCAAGCCCCAATCAAGTAAGACTGTCATACTAAATAAAATACAACATAGGATTGCTGTCTTAAAAAACAGAACTCGACCTACAGTGAATTCCGGCCCACTGTAAGATGCTTGGAAATGAGAAAACAGATGAGCTCGCAAAAGCCAGAAGTGGCAGCATGCAGACTCGCCATCCACAGAGCTATAAAGAAGCGAAGACACTCATGAAATGATCCATTAGAACGAAATGGATAGGCCAGCACAAAGAATACAAGCCAGAAAATGACAGCATAGACAAACTTGGCAGAGATGGGCAGATAAGGATCTTCAGATGAGACATTGCAAATTCAAGGCCCATCTCCATAGAAGGGGTCTTAGAGACACTGCCACGTGCGATTGTAGAGCACACAAGCAAACACCAGAGCATATCCTGCAGAACTGCCCTACTTATACAGACCAAAGAGAAGCAGTCTGGCCCGCGGAAGTGACCATGCTCGACAAGGTGTAGGGGACTGGCGAAGACAAACGCAGTCTCCTTCGTGAACCTCACAGGACTAGAAGCATAGCATCAGTTGATCAAAAAAGTAGGTAAGTTATTTTTTATTTTTCAAGTCTAAAGTAGGATTCATTTTTCATGTATAGATTCATTTAAATGATGAATGTGAGACAGTCTCAAAGCAATAAGCTCCTTTGATAAGAGTATTAATTTTAGAATATTTGTAAAAAAAGGAATCCTTGGACTCATAAACACTCTCTCTTGTCCATGGAAAGCCTCAAATAATGTCTAAGCAATCTAAGTTAAAAAACCAAGGCATTCAGGAATGTACAGTACTAGTCTTGGTCACAAAAACTGATTGTTTACTACGAGGTATTATTCTTATTTTTCATTCGCTCTCAAACAGCTTAATTTAATTCCATAATAAAATGAGCAGTCTATTACCTCAACTTCACACAGTTTATCTTTCAAATAACCAATCTATTTCTCTAACAGAACCGGCATTCTGCCAGACTTCTCTCAGTGCCCAATGCCAGATTAAGACACAGACAATGAGAGCTGCAGCTCAAAGGCCTGACAGGGCCTCCAAATGTATCTGTTCCTGCAGTTTTTTATGCAGAAGATATTACTGGGGACATCCCAATATCTGGAGTCAGTGTGCAAACAAAATCTTATTCTGGCACCGTTGCTACAGGTGTTTATCCCTCAAATAACCATATCTATTTCCATTAAAAAAACTAGCAGCCCATCTTTGCCATCTCTTGACTCCATACTACTTATCCCTCAAATAACCATATCTATTTCTCTCACAAAATTGGCAGACTGCCATCTCTCATCTTCACCTCAGGGGTCTCTGTGGCGAAGTGGTTAAGCCGTTTGCCTCGTGTTCAGACGGTCGGGGTTCAAATTCGAGCTGCGACGGTTGGTTCATGATGTCAATTTTTACAGAGATCTATGGGTTCATCGCTGGAGCTACGGAGTTCATGCTTTGTGTAATGCTCTCGGCAGGCACAATACTGTTCTGCGAAGAGAGATGGAGCCATATGGGGAAACCCGTGTCGATAAAGTAGAGCCCTCACCTTTAACCATTTTTTTTAACCTCCATACTGTTTACACCTCAAATAGCCACATCTATTTCCCTGCCTGTCTCCCCTCCAGACAGGTCAACGGAGTTAACATACAGATACAAGCTGATATGTTTAATATTAATTATTTAATTACAAATCTAGACCAGAGCACCTCAACCTGTGTTTCGTGGAACCCTCGGAATCTGTAAATGGTCTTTATGTGTTCTGAGAGAGAGATCATAATTGAATAAAATAAAAGTATAACAGTGGTCTTTTTTCAAACTTATCCAACAAATGTGGGCAGAGACTAAACAGCTCTGTTTACCAGAAAGTATTTTCGTCTTCCTCTTCATTGTTTTTTTTCAGAAGTCAACTTGAATGTTTCTAAAGAAAGCAGTGGTCCGCATGAGGTCCTCGGTCTCTCCATAGAGCTTTGTCTCAGAATGGAACGGGAGATGGCTAAATGTGACTTCTCTGTAACTCGTATATTGGACACTCCTGCAGCATATGTTCAACAGATTATCCATGCCGCAGTCACATTCATCAGTATGTCCTATTTTTAACTTTTTGAATAGATGATATCGCAATTTGTTGTGGCCCGTGTAGAGTCACAAAATCAGCACTTGGTCGGTACTGTTTAGCTTGTAGTAAGTTTCATGATGTTGTTGTGCTGGATGGTCCACTAACCACTTGTTCTTGTATCTGCATCTAGTAAACCTCTTGACCTCTTCATAAGTTATACCTACATTAGGTTGCGGCAGCGTTGCCTTCTCTTGCCAGTACGTCAACCTTCATATTGCCAAATATGTTGCAATGAGATGGAATCCACTGAATCACCACTTTTTAAATTATTAATATAGTTTAAAGAGTACCTCCCAGAGTTCCTTTGGTTTCCAAGCGCTAACACCGCAGAAGACAGCTGAACAAAACTCACAGGGCATCATGTGCATGGTCTACAGAGACTGAGACGCTAATGAATGAATTCCTCATAAGTATTTCCGCTGCAGTTTTCAAGGTCTCTGCTCTAAAGTCACTTGAAAATTTTCCAGCTGCAACTGATAACTTTCCTTCTGTGTCGTTGTTAAGGTTCAGAAAGATTCCTCCACCTCCATTCTCCGTCGCATTTGTTATTGGCCCACCTATATACACCTGGGTCCATCTTTTTCTTAGGTAGCATTTCTCTTTGTGTTTAAGCATTTAACAGACCATACTAATTTAGCCACACTATTTTGATCATTGGTTTTTTTTTTTAGTAAGTTTACTATCAAACATTGACAATACATTTTTATGTTGTAAATAGAATTGAATAAAATAAATATAGAAAGAGCAGTGACAATCCTTATTATATTATTATACGAGATTAATGATTCGTTATGTAATTAGTGCCGCACAAAACTAAGAAGCATAAGTACTGGTGAGTGATCTTGATGACAATAATAATTGCTTCAGTCAAAAAGTCGATGGGAGCTGTTGAAAGTCGGTAGGCACTTGGAGATTTGTTCACAAATAGATGATCAAAATCTCTTTTGTCCGCAGACACTGTTGATTGCATTTCAGGGATCGAGACGCTGAGCAGCGCATGATCTGCGGCGGTCAGCGACTGCTAGCATCAGGGCCAGCGAACCAGAGCTGTCAAGACCTTTCTACACTTCCATGCGGTGATCCTGGATAACAGGCTGTAACAGAGCAGACTGGCTATGGAGAAGGGATCAAAGAGGGAAAGCTCAAAAAAATGCCTGCTGAAGTCAGATGTGTCGGACAGAAAGGTGCAAATATCACAGTCAAGCTGTAAACCACACACCGCATTCTGTTGTTCGGATTACATCCTGCTTCTTGCAAAGCCTTTTTCAGGGCTTGGTAGCAGGAAATTGATAATGAACAAAGAAGAATAAGATTGCATCACAAGTGACTTACTTAGATGTACAAGTGGCCCCCTTCCTGGTTGGTCGAAACAGGTGACCAGGGAAGGTTGTGATGCGGTTGCCAACCTCATTTGCGTGAAAACCATTGCCATTAAAACCACACTACAAACAAATGGATCAAGGATTCCTTATAAGAGGTTAAGGTAAATCCAAATGTTCTGTTGGGACCTATGCTCCGTCAATTGGAGTATGGTCTTATTATTATTATAAGAGAGTAGCAAAATAAGTGACCTTAATATTATTGAAAAAAATTCTTCATTAACTATCTTTATTAAATTTATTGCCCTATTCAGGTAATTATTTTTTTAACTCTAGTCGTATATCAAACTTGTTGATCACACTAAAAAACATTTATCTGTAGAACACAAAGAGGTTCCCTGAATCCGCCTGAGATGGATTTTTTTTTTTTTTCGGTCGCCTTATTTATCTTGTGCGTTGCACTGTGGTTTTTATTTTGCGCCTGTCAGCCCAGCCTCCTACTTCAGCATGCATTTTATGTAAGGGTCTGCTTCTTCCTGCATTTTCTAAGCGTTTGCTTCCCCGGGGTAACGGCCGGTGCTGTGATGGGGATCGAACCCAGCACCTTTGGTTGTGAGCCTTGTCACTTAACCACTAGCCCACACCGTTCCCAGAAGGATTTCAAAGGTTATTTCCTGGTTAAATGGTTGTGAGAGGAAAATATCTAGACAAAAAACAGCTTATATCAAGTCAAGTGATAATTTAGGGTCGAAGATGCAGCACAGTGAGGGAACTGACAACAGCCAGCAACTCATAGCTGATTTTGCATCCAAACGGCGGCCCTGGAAACAGGCCGCACTAGTGTAGTCTGGCTAAGATAATAGGGATCACAGTAGGAAGGCAAACCCGGTACTAAAAAAAACCAACTGTAATAACTGGATATGTTGGGCCAAAACGTGCAGATATCGCAGCTTCACTGCAAACTACGACACAATGTATTTTTCAGGAATGAACAACGAAGAATTTAAAATTAACAGAAAAAAAAGCATGTCACAAGGGAGTTGATATTAGCATGAGCTTTAGAGATCCATCAGAGTGTCTCTGGCAGAATAATTTCCAAATAAATCTACAAATATACATATATCTTGTGTTGATCCTAGGGACCTCTTACTTAAGAATAAAGAATTGGTCGACTGTACTCTACTTGAGCATCTCATTTTGTAGTAGAAGAGTGCCCACATTCACTGCAAAGGTACCTAGTTCAACTCCCATTATTGGCACATTCTGGTCAACTCAGTTGTAAATGGATACCAGCCTTGATGTTATGGAAGGAAAGTCAGCAAGGAAGAGAACTAGCTATCACACCTCATAGAAAAAGTTATAGCCTAGTACAAAATCTAAAACACTTCTTCCCTGGCAGGAATGTCTGCTTTTCCTTCACCTTTTCTTTCCAATTGTTAATCATAGGTTTTAACTGCAGTTGGTTGCTTTACAGGAAGCCTGTATCCAAGCTTTCTCAGTGGCTGACTATAATGGTGCAATTTTTTTTTTGTACGTGATGCGCTGCCAGCTCTAAGCACAACCTTTTTTACTAGCCATTTATAATACGCTTTGAAGGTGACAGTGATGCTATTTTTTTCAACTACATTTGACAACAAATTTTGATAAAAGTTATTTCTTAAAAATTTCAAGGTGATATCACAAATTTGACAATAAAAATTGGCTACTATTTCTGAGAAATTTGCAATTAATTATAATATATATATATTGTAATAACACAGTAATATCTACATATGATATGTACTGGCAAAAGTCCACTTCTACGTTCTACTTCGCTTTGTCTGTCGCGTGTATAATGGCTCGGGATCACCTCTGGGAAGCATCAAAAAATAGTCAGCTAACATTGAGTGTACCAGTTTCATACAATTGTTTTTTCATTGTGGCAATGTCATGGTAAAAACATTTACAGGGTCCATCACTAGCCATGCCGCAGTTTCAGGGAAAAAAATCCAAGTAGGAAATGGAGAAAGTGGATCTTTAAGAACATATTACAGCCACGTTTGTGATTCACAGACAATATGTCCTCAACCAGATCCTTATAGTTTTCTGTTCTGACATTTCCTAGGACATTAGATGAGACCAGACGAAATGCGTCCCAAGCTTTTTTCTCATCACACTCAAGCAGGTTGTCTAATATCTCGTCTCTGGAGCATTTCAGATCGGAGGACCAACAAAAATTCCCCCCATGAAATGTCCATTTCTTGAAGAGTCAGAGTTTGTCAGCTATGTTTGATTCCTAGAGCATTCACCAAGGCCATCTAAATCAAAGTAAGGAGCAAACTACTCTTTAAGAAGATTAGTCTTGATCCAAGTATCTCCACTTTGGCCTTGGACAGCTCCAGACCATGAACAAGGCTGTTTAGTTCTTCTTGGGTGCAAATTTATAGCGCAAATGTTGCACATATGGATCATTAACAGACCGTGAAGGCTGCAGATAGCCTGAAGCTGGGTCGCTTCAAACATAATTATACAAATTGATGGAAAATTCATTTGTAGGTTTGGAAACAGGAAGTCTTTCGCAGTGCAGAAATGGTCGAAGAGCAGAGCGTGTATTTGTTTACTCTGTCGATCACTTCTTTTTTCCCGGTGACGCCTGCAGAAACAAGTGGAATCATGCAGAAGTAAGCCATCTGCGTGATTGCATGACTCACTCCACACCATAGGAATAGTAAATGGCATCGTCACTTTTTCACTTTCAGCCACTTCAGAAGATTTCTTACACACATACAGCGGCATATAAGTGGGACTCACACATTGTCCTGGTCCCTAATAATGCATCCTAGATAAAAGGCATATGCTATTTGGAGTGATGACCCTTTTCTGGCTTGCAAATTAAACTTCTGAGCTGATGCAAAAATGGTTATCCGCACTATTAACACAGTCACAAGGCATCAATACTGATGGATTTAAACTGCAGGAATGGCTTGTGTTGTACTTATGGTTAAGGAGTAACTGAGTGTCACTCAAATTGATTTGGTGACCCTACAGGACTTCACTTACGGCCAACAAATGCTTCATTGCTGGCAGATTAGTAATACCGCAATGTTATGGCTCAGCCATAATATATCCTTCACAAGATTGGTGCCCTTCGCTGACAGTGCCGGTTTTTAATGTGACTAGAAAATTAGAGAGAGATTGGGCCCTGTCTGGTTAGCAAGACGTCCAAGACACATCACTCACACTCTGATGCCAGTGATGCCATTAGCAGCACCCGTCCCAAAGCACTCGACTTCCCTCAAGGAGTATGCAGGGACCTTGGTCGACCCACTTACTATGAAATGACAAGGCGCCAGGGCTTCATCCTAGATATTGGAAGTTCAAGGAGAATTGCAGCTTGGAGCTGCAGCATGTGCCATGGCAGTGGTCGATCATCGCAACTTGTGTTTGTTTGTTTCTAAGAATTGACGTCACTGCACTCCGGGCATACCCATAGGTGCTCAGTCTCTCTCTCATCAAATGGAGTAAGGTATGGATGCTGATGTTCCCTGTAGCTCGCTGGTTGTACACTCTTCTACGCCATCCTCTCATGCGCCCCACTCCGCTCTAACCTCGTTTAATGTAGAAACTTTGCAGTCTGTGGATTCATGCTTCATCTATTGCTGTGTCTTCATACAGTGTGTTGTGTTTATTGTGAGTTAATGTATGCAATGCAATACGACGCAATTTGGATATAGAGACACAACATTGTTAAATAGTTACCTATGTACTCAATGCGGACTGAGAGTTGTTTATCTATTTTCCTCCAAAACAAGTCAAAAAACAAATGTTACTGATATTTTCGTGTTCAGGGCCAATAAATTTGTTGTTTTCCTTTTTTTAATTTCAAAGGTGGCAATTGTCTGTTATACTTAACACTTACTGGTTCCACTAAAGTTCTTTGAACTGTAGATTATGCAGAGGTTTCCCAAGACCTGAGAATGATTTCGAGGGTTCCCCATGTAAAAAGGTTGAGAGACTGTCTACACAAACAAAGCTTCTTAGTCAAGTAAAAATGCACTGAAAAAAATGGCATTTGGTCCAAGAAAACTGCTATTAGCATGAGCTTGATGAACCAGTCACTGATAAAATATTTTCCAAATAAATCTACAAATACACATGCATCTCGTGTCGATACCAGGGACCCCTTACTTGAAGATAAAGAATTTAGTGATTGTACTCTACTTGAGGAGCTGAGATAGTGCAGTGGTTAATGCATTGACTTCCCATTCAAGCGATCAGGGTTCGGTCCCCAGTTGATGCAGGATTTTTCCGATCGCAAAACAGCTCTTGAGATCAACCCAGCCTCAAAAATTGGGTACCAGAACAATCTGGGAAAGTAATGGCAGCCGGCGTGATGTAGACGCACATCACCCCTAGTGTGCCATTGGGCAAGAAAAATATGGGCCTAACACCATATTCTCAATATGCCACACTGGCGTGTTAATTGGATCTTTTCTCTTTTTCTCTACTTGAGCATCTCATTAATTTTAATAGTAAAATTGTGGCGTTCATTGCAAAAGTGCTGTGTTTGACTCTCGTTATTGGCACATTCCAATCAACCCAGCTATTAATGGGAAACTGGCTTACTGTTAGGAAGAGAAAAGGCAGCAAGGAAAAGAACAGACCAGTTCACCTAATAAATAACTTCTAGTCTAGTGCAAGGCTTGTCAATCTTTTTATATCTGGCTTCCACTTTTATAACTTTCATGGTGGACCATTTTCCATACCGACCACTAAAATTTTGAAGAAAATTCCCCGATTGCCCATTGCGTCTGTATATTTTGGATATTATTTATTACATCATCATCATCATGTGGCATATTCCTGGCAGAACTTCGCTCCCATCACAGCCGTCTGAAAGAAACTCGATCTCTTGCAAAATCTCCAGACTGCTCCATAGTCATGCCTAAACATTCCTCTGCCTTTCTTGCCCGGTATCATATCGTCCATTACCGTTCTCTCAAGACCGTTGTGTCTTTTGATGTTGACAAAGCATTTCAATTTTCTGTTCGTGATGGAGTTTATAAATCAGTTCTCTTCTATATTCAACTTTTGTCAAATGTATGCATTCTTCTTTTTGCAGTCCCCATCTTCTCTTTGTTCTCCCATCTGGACCACTAATTGGCCGTTTCTATATTTGGCCACCATTGGCTTATCCGGCGCATTCCCCACATTTCTTACGCTCTCCTGGCCACCTTGTGTTTGACAGCTCCGATTCATTTTCAGTCAGCATCTGGCCCAAACGGTTGCTTAGACAGACTGGGTCTACTATCAGATACAGATGAGTTGACCATTTTTTCTTATATGTTGATTTGTTAGTTCAGTATTGTTGTCCCTGATGAAGGCCTATTGGTCGTAACATAGGTTTTGCTTGTGTTCTCGTCTCGGTGAGGTGTCTGATCATACCCACTTTTAAATTTTGATTAAACTCAACTTTTACAAGTTTTTTTTCATGTTTTTTTCCCATTATATACATCCACAGAACCTCTGCAGCCTCGCCCTATTTTAAACTGACTATAAAGGGAATGTTTTTTTTACATGAATGGGTTGTCAGCCCCAAGCACAACCTTCTTTAGTCTTCTTCGTTCATTCTCAATCTCCCGCTATCAAGCCTTTAATAGGGCTTTGCAAGTAGCAGGATGATGTCCAGAGAAGGAAAGTGTTGTATTGTAGTTTACAGCTTGACTGCGATATTTGCACTTTTCGGTACAACACATTCAACTTCAGCAGGTATTTTTGGGTACCAGGCTAGAATTCCCTCTTCGTTCCCTTCTCCTTACCCAGTCTGCTCTGTTGCAGCCTGTTATCCAGGATCACCGCGTAGAGGTGTAGAAGGGTCTTGGCAGCTCTGGTTTGCTGGCACTGATGCTAGCAGTTAGCTATGGGTGCTGACCTTTTGCAACTCATGCACCGCCCAGCATCTCAATCACCCTTATTTAGTCACCTTTTATGATATGATTAAAGGTGACAGTGGCCCCTATTCTTTTCATCACAGGTACCAGTCAATGCCTGCTATGAGACTACTTTTTTTTAAAATGTTACTCTGCACGTCATTCAAGTTTTATATTGTCTTTACTGCCAGGTTTCTAAGAAGTCTACATGGGTCGGGAAAATAATGAATGAAAACTTGATTACAGACATCTACAGAAAATCTCCTTACTGGAGAAGAGTAAACCAAAGCATATGCCAATGATAAAAACAGATAATGAAAATATGGTTGAAACTACGAAAGAGCTTAACAAATTAAAGCCATTAACATTGTTCAAATAAAACTTTAAAAAAATCAATAACAAAGAAGACATACATGAGATATGTGAAGATATATTATAAAAAGGTTCCCATTATTATTTTGTCCTTATGTATCCTTATGGGGTGGGGGAAGTGAGGCGTGGTCTGGATGTCCCGCTCGTTAAAGGAAAATTAAGAGTCTGTTACAGTGTCTCCTTTCCAGGTCTAGAGATCACCGCTGGATTCACTGTTTGGCTTGCCAGGCAGGAGTTTCCATGCCAATGGCCTCTCCTACATTATGGGGTCCCCAGCAGCACCTTCATGAGGGGCACTCTGTTTCTTATATAGAGTCTGTTGTGGGGTGCGACCGAGTACCCGGCGGTATAGCTGGGCAGGCAGATTGGGCTCATTATAGCCTTGGTTGACAGCCAATCTAAGAGAAGGTAAACTCTGACTCTAAACCCAGGTAGATGAAGCTCATTAGTCTGTTCAGGCAGTTCACCTAGGAGAGGGTGGACTCTGATTTTAAATCCACAAGTGCCAGGGAATGCTGGATAGTCCTGTGACGATGAAAGATAGAATATTTCTAGCATCTGCTTTGTGGAAACTCTGGAGAGGATAGGGCTACGGGAGTAAACCCAGACAGATAATCTGGAGTGGTAGCACCTAAGGCGGATGGTTTCAAAATTGCAAACTTATTCATTTCCGGCAGCTCCAGCAGCTGAGCTGGTGCCAAATTGTCATGCTCTGCATTCCTTTGGATTACACCAGTGAGGTCGAGAGAGGGAGATCCTGCAGTTTGGGCAGCCCAGGGTCTCCATATTCAGCGCCCAGACTTGTGCCCTGGAGTGGCTACTCACAGGGCACCATGCGCATGTTCTACAGAGACAACTATGAATGAATGAATGTATCAGCTTTTTTGTCATTTGTGTTAAGAAAGGAAATGAATGAAATGCTAAATAAATCATTCAAACTCTTGTCATCTTTATATAAAAAGTTCACAAGTAACGTTAAAAACCTCAAGTTCAAATTAAATAAATCAGCAAGATGTTCGCAGAAAATAAAATGAACAGTATGTTCATGTAACAGCTTGCCAGCCAGCAATACTGACGGCCTGTCAATAAAGTTAAGAAAATCAAAACCTCAACAGTCACTGTGACAAGAACAAAATAATACAAAAACTGATATTCATTAGAAATATGAAGGCATATTACAACAATGATCATATCATTATAAGGCCCTCAAGTGTGAGCTTATTCATGCGTGTTTTTTTTGTACACATCAAATCAAAAGTTGGATAAAACATTCAAACTGGTGTGGTCTTTATATATAGAACTTACAACAAATATTTTTTTAAATTACTGTTCAAATTCTAAAAATCAAATAAGCAAGAAGATAACAGAAAATGAATGAACTGGATCAATATACACGAAAAAAGTTGCCAGCAAATAAACTCAAAGAGAATTCAAAACCTAGCAGTTCCTGTAACAAGAGTGAATTTATCAAAGCATGAGTGAATGTACTGAATGTTACAGTGGCAATACAACATTAGGGAACTTTAAGACATCAAAAGAGAATGGTTACTGTGTAACTACAAAAAGTGATGTTCGTCTATCACAAGTGATGAAGACCACTCTTTTTGTTCAGCCGAGTGGACAGTCTTTTCCCGCTGAAATGGGTGACTTGCATGGTGATTTGGATTAAAGTGAGGAAGAAACTGCACCTTTTGTCAATCTCACTCTCTGGTCCTGAACTACCTTTGGCGAGTGGCAATATATTTATCGAGACGACTGGAGATAGCATAGGATGCAGATTTTTCCTCAGGATTTACTCCCGAAGCCTTTCCCATAAACAGGTATCCCGCAAGGCAGCGGGATAATCAAAGTACTGCATCCACAATATGGCCTGGGTGCTCAATTGTCATCATAAGACTGAGGAGGTAGGAGGCAGCTGTTTATTGTCATAGGAAGTAGAGTACTCAGGAAGACAGAATTAGAACAGGAACAGCAACATATGAGTGGCAGAGTCTCTTTCAGCAGAGAGCAAAGGATTTGGATGCTGATGGTTCCTGCAGCTCGTTGGCTGTACACATTCCAGATCTGCCCTCTCATTTTCACATCCCTGCTCAATCTTCATGAGATTTCTTCTTCTTCTTCTGCATTCGTTCTCAATCTCCTGCTACCAAGACCTGAACAGGATGTGGTCGGGAGATCGAAATACGTTGTGCTGCTAGTTTACAGCTTGACTGCGATAGTTGCACCTTTCGGTCCGACACATCAGTCTTCTGCAGATTTGATTTTTAATTCTGCAGTCTGAGAACTGCTGAATCAGAGTCAATCCACTTCACTTAGTTACTCCTCTTTTACCCAAATAATTGGCCTGTTATGTCTTTGCATTATGAAGGGGCCACCTCCTTTTGGTCTTCATGCAGACCACTATTTGTTAGGAATTTCATTACCTTTAGAATTTTACCAGGACAACGGCTTATATTCTGTTCTTTCAGATTTTTAGCTTCCAAGGATTCATTTATACGTTCAGCATGCACACAGGGCCGTCAAGTTTATCATCCAGCTCCTATAGGACTAGATGGCCTTTCACCTACCTTGAGACTTGTGGGATTGGGAATACCCACCATTTTGCGTCTTATCTCTAAGCTATAGTGACCCTTTGGTTACTTGCATATAGTAATATAGTATTATTATTTAACAGGCAATCCTTGAGCGATTCCACTATGTTCTCCCATATCCAACGCCCTCATTATGGGAGCTTTTGGTGCCAGGATATCAACTCTTTCATTGCCGTGTATCCTAGCATCACCAAGACAGTAAATCCCTATAAACCCCTGAAGTTTTGAGACTTTATGCCTGCTACCAGCTCATATCAAAGCCTTCCCTTCGTCTCGACTACTTCTTGTCCCTAGACCAAGGTAGCTCAAGATGATATGAGTGAGGTAGATGATAGCAGAAACCTTCCTCACTTAAATCTATAAGACCTACAATGTAATCTTCGCATTACTTGAGTTCAGTCACAAGCGATAACTCCTTACACATATCTGTAACTGTCAATCTCCTAGTATGAAATCAAGCAATAACTCCTTACACATATCTGTAACTGTCAATCTCCTAGTATGCAATCAAGCAATAACTCCTTACACATATCTGTAACTGTCAATCTCCTAGTATGCAATCAAGCGATAACTCCTTACACATATCTGTAACTGTCAATCTCCTAGTATGCAATCAAGCAATAACTCCTTACACATATCTGTAACTGTCAATCTCCTAGTATGCAATCAAGCGATAACTCCTTACACATATCTGTAACTGTCAATCTCCTAGTATGCAATCAAGTGATAACTCCTTACACATATCTGTAACTGTCAATCTCCTAGTATGCAATCAAGCGATAACTCCTTACACATATCTGTAACTGTCAATCTCTCAGTATGCAATCAAGCGATAACTCCTTACACATATCTGTAACTGTCAATCTCCTAGTATGCAATCAAGTGATAACTCCTTACACATATCTGTAACTGTCAATCTCCTAGTATGCAATCAAGCGATAACTCCTTACACATATCTGTAACTGTCAATCTCTCAGTATGCAATCAAGCGATAACTCCTTACACATATCTGTAACTGTCAATCTCCTAGTATGCAATCAAGCAATAACTCCTTACACATATCTGTAACTGTCAATCTCCTAGTATGCAATGGGCAATTATTTTTATTAGCTTTCCCTTCTGTGTAGTTTTCTGAAGTGTGAAGAATAAGGCCAAATGGATCTAATAGGGCTGGAGATACAGCACAGTGGATGAACTGACAGGGATTCATAACTGCTTGCATCGGGGTCATCGAACCAGGACTAAGTTTCGCCTCCAAGCGGCATCACTGGAAACAAGATTCGCTAATGCAGTCTGGCTAAGAGGATAAAAATCGCTGTGGGAAGGCAAACCCAGTACCTAAGAAAACCAGCTGAAATCGGATGTCATGCAGAACGGCGCAGATATTGCAGTCTTGCTGTAAACCATGACACGTCTATGTCAGGATGAATAACAAAGAAGAAGAAATGGATCTAATATAAAATAATGTTTAAATTCAAGCTGTGATAAGACACTGGTGGTCTGTTTTGACACTGGTTTACTGTACTGTACAGACAATTCTCAAATGAAGCAAACTTAAGCAGATCAATGTTAAAACAATTATAGCTTACAGACAACTAACAACTTTATAACAACTCAAAACAGAAGACTACACAAATTGTATAGCGGCTGCAGCTTTCAACAATGAGATACTATAGGTACTACAGATATATCAACATGAGATACTATAGCTGTTTCTACAGCTCACACACAAATATTACAGAAAATCAGATGGCAGGACAAAATACCTCTCTGAATTTCTTAATAAGTCAAACATGTTGAGCAAATATATGCTTCTGCAATAAAGCCGCCCAGATCAGATGGACGGGACATGTTGTTCACATGCCCGATGAGCATCTTCCCAAGCTGCTGCTGCATGGTGAGCTTGAACCAAGCAGAACCTCACCATGGAAACAGAAGAAATGCTAGAGATTCCTTGAAAGTGTCTCTGAAAAGCTTCAATTTTGATGTCCCCTCCTAGAAGATGATTGCACAGAACTGCTCCACCTGGCATCACACAAAATGCTGAGATCACAGATCGTGACACCATCGCAGAGGCTCAGAGAAAGCATGCCGGGCAAAAGAACAGAACGCAGGACGGCTCATCAACCGACTCCTCGCATGTGTGCCCCAGGTGCAGCAGCGGAGTCTGTTGTACCAGGATTGATCTTAACAGTCATCTGAGAAGACATCTCGCAGCGCATGTCTGATGCTATCGCCATTTTTGTTTTGCGATGGGCAACCATTATTACAAAGGCCTAAAATTAGAGTAAAGAATAATAATAATGTAAGAGCTGACTTAACGAGGATTGGGCATGTAGAAACCTACACACCTTCAAAATATCAACAGATATGGACAGGCCAACTATAAGTAAAAATAAGAGCACGTGACAGAGAAAAGGAAGAATGGATGGCTAAGGACATGAGAACTTAGCATGTATTTGTTGAAGCCCTGTGCTCCACAGGAAGCTGATAGCTTATGATTTTTTTAAATAACCTATTTAGATATAAAGTTAAGACTAAAATTACTTTCTACTAATGAGTAAAAACACCCACAAAATTATATATTTTTGCACAAGAGTTGATAATTCTGCACATCATTCCTCACACGAGGACATGCATTCAAATCTTTGGTACGAGGACGGCCAGGCCTAGTGGTTAAGTGGCACGGCTCACAATCCGAAGGTGCTGGGTTTGATCCCCATCACAGCACCGGCCGTTACCCCGGGGAAGCAAACCCTTAGAAAATGCGGAAGGAAGCAGATGCTTACATAAATTGCATGCTGAAGTTGGATGCACTGGGCCGACAGGCGCAAAATAAAAACACAGTGCAACGCAAACCGCCTTGGGGATAATAAAAATAAGGCGAACGCCCAAAAAAATTTTTTTTTTTTAAAATAAACATTCTTGGTACAGCAGAGATTTTTTGTATCTATCGTAGGTAAAATAAAAATTTTCTATGTACACTGTATGGAACTGCAGGGGCAAGTGGCCTTTATTCCTCAGTCCTATAAATTATTTCAATTGACCTCCAAGTGAATGCTTGGAATGCATTGCCACAGGAAGTAGTAGAGGCAGTGACAATTAATGCATTCAAGAATAGATTGGATGCGCATATCTTTTAGAGCAAGTAAATGAAACTGGTTGTGTACAGACTGCAGTCTTCTAAACCAGTATAAAGATGTTTTAAATTTAATGGAAATAAACAATGTAGCTAGTTTTTTTCTCAGGTTTATTTTTCTACCTTTCCTTAAATTGGTGATAACCACTGAAATTAATTAAATTATTCATTGTACAAAAAAGATATCAAATTCTAACAAACGTGGTTTTAAATATAGGTAGTAAAATACATGGAACAAATAATCTACAACACACCTGTTTAATTGAAAAAGACACCATATAATATTTTATAACTTGTTTTAAATTTGATCTATGATTAAATGAGACCTATGTACATAAAGTATTGTAATTTTATTATATTTTACAACAAAAGGTAAGTTTAAGGAGGAATAAAGTTGTCATAATAAAAAAAACAGCACTATATATAGGGCCAAATGTTGTGGAGAGACATGATGGCATAAGCCAGTTGGCCAGGCACTTGAAGAAGAAGAATGATTAAGGATGAGCAGGCATAGAAAAATACATCAAACAGTTTACATAAATTTCACACAGTCAATGATTAAGTATTTATAACTGATTTATAAATACCATACGGGGGAACCGTGTGGCCTAGCGTTGGTGAGCTTGGTTTCACAGATTGGTGTTGTGGGTTTTTCCCATGGTATTACCACTTCCCGCAGCTGACCTAGCTGTAAGTGAGCACCTGACTTACTGTTAAGAAAGAGAAGCCAGTAGGGAAGGGAACTGGCTACCCCCAATTCATAAAAAAGTTTAAGCCTAATGTCTCTAACACTTCATTCCTGAAAGCAATGTCTGCTAGGCATTTTTAACTTTACCAATTGCTCTTACACAACTGTTTCTGCTTTTACACAACTGTTTCTGCTCCCATACAACTATTTCTGCTTTTACACAACTGTTTCTTTTTGTACACATCTATTTTCTCCTCTGACATGTCTATATTCTGTTCTTTCACTTCTATTATCTCTTCTGTCATACCTATTTTTCTTCTTACACACCTCTTTTCTCATCCTATATATATCTATTTCTGCTCTTACGCACCTCTTTTCTCTTCTTTCACATCAATTTTCATTTCTTCCACATATATTTTATCTTCTTTCACATCTATTTCCTGTTCTTTCACATCTATTTTCACTTCTTTCACATCTATTTTATCTTCTCTTTACACATCTTCTTCTTCTTCTGCATTCATTCTCAATCTCCAGCTACCAAGCCCTGAACTGGGCTTTGCAAATAGCAGGATGCAGTCCGGAGAATGGAATGCGTTGTGTCACTAGTTTACAGCTTGACTGCTATATTTGCACCTTTCGGACCGACACATCTGTCTTCGGCAGAGACTTACACATCTAATTCTGCTCTTACACAACTCTTTATCTTTTTAATGCATGTTTCTGTTCTGGCATGTTTTTTCTTCTGACAAACTTGTCTTTTTACTCTTTTCCCTACAACTGCATTTAAAGCTACTGTATATTTTGAAGAACTATAGCCTTTATAACAACATCTACAACGAATTGCCTGAATCTTATATTCAGAATTGCTTTAGGTAAGCATCCAACAAAAATAACTGAAATCCAACAAAATTTCAATAAAAAAGCTGAAATCATTTTCACAAATTGTCTTTGAATCTTTATTCATTTTCAGTGTTGATGAAATAGTAATTTATGGATCTACGTATTTATTTGGATCTGGGTTATGAGTTCACTCTCTAAGCTTCTATATGTCAATCTGTATGTTTCAATATTTCAGTTCATATGTGTAAATGGAGTTCACAGTACTAAAGTCAAGAAATAAACGGGTGTGTATGTTCACAAATGAATGGAGTCAGGCAACTTGATCACGTAAAACAAAGTGGTAAATAAACCGCCACTGGATGAGCCCGTACGGGCTTTCTGCAAGGAGGACACCAGCAGTGAAAACATTAATCCATCAAAGTCCATAGCTCCTCTCAGTGCTAGGTCAATTACTACATCGCACTAGCAAACAAGGTCCTAGATTACTCTTAGGTACATAACCATTTAATTGTAGCTCCTACATTTTCTTCCCTATCTATTTTTAGGTCTACCTCCCTTTTTCTTCACTTGAGGATTTCACGTAAAATCATGTCTAGCTATGTTAGGCCGTATCTTTCTCATATTCAATGTATGTCCTAATTTTTTCTCGTTCCGCTGTTCATGCTCCTATTGAACTGGTAAAGATTTTTTTTGTTACAGTGAAAACCTACTTTTGGCTAAGAACGCTCACTTCAACCACAAACAATCTTTTCAGGTATATCAAAGTGCATGGGCCACACAAAAATACACATCCAGAACTATGCTATTGTGCAGCACTAAATAGCCCTTTGCCCTGAAAAGGACTGCAACTCAAGCAAACAATCAGACTGTTGATGTATGCAGGAGTTTATTAACAAAGGAACATTTTAATATCCCTTAAATTGAGTACTAAAAATATAATTTTTATTACCGCATTTTGTTTATTACGTGACGCACATCTTTTTCCATTTAATCCTCTAAAAATTAGGACGAGTCTTAAAATTAACAGTGTTTTACAATTGCTGTTAAAAGAAGGTTCTTTGATGTCGGGTGGACTGGAATTCATGCGGCATTATCAATGTCTATTACGTGTCCAAATTTGGTAGGGGAACGTCCTGTGTTTGCCTCATTAAAATGTTGAATTCTTTCAGTTTAGTTCATTTTGATCCCTTATTATAATTCGAAATGTCCTCAATAGGATTGCACTACACATCCGTGTTAAAATGAAACGCTAATGTGTATGCAGAAGAAAGGGGAAATAAGAGTGGCAGGAGGAAAATTTGACATTAGTGAAGCAAATATTCATTGTTGGAGAAATTACTAAACCTCGATTTTGTGTGTGCAAAGCTCTTGATGGTTCAAAGTATGATATACAGTAATATGGGAAAATGCAGATATCAACAACTCGACATCTGAATTAGATGAATCAAGACTCTGAATTTGAAAGACTGAATTTGAAGAGGACTGATGTTGATTCAGAAAGAAGTGATATATAACATTTCACTGAATCAATCATTTATTCTTAGTATATTGATTGATCTTATTCATTTATTTTTGTGGTAATTATGCATTTTAGAATCACAGCTTTTAATTTGTTGTGTTTATGGTGTCAAAATTAAGGGGCACATCTTACAAAAGCAATGGCATCTTAGAATCAAAGAAATACAATAGTTTCATTTACTTTTGTTCAGGGGGATGGTGTGGGCTAGTGGTTAAGTGACATGGCTAACAAGCCGAAGGTGCTGGGTTCGCTCCCCATTACAGCAACTGCCATTACCCCTGTGAAGCAAAGCCTTAGAAAATGCAGGAGGAAGCAGACCTTTACCAAAAAATGAATGCCGAAGTCGAATGCACTGGGCCGAAAGGCGCAAAATAAAAACATAGTGCAATGCACACCGCCTTGAGGAATAGACAAATAAGGAGAACGCCAAAAAAAAATTTACTTCTGTTCAGTCAATTTTCATGTTTCACTCTCACAGTCTAAGCTGATCACCAAAAAAAATGTTTTTAATTTGCTGCCCAACACAAGCATTGATGGTGACATCATCAGACAGTTTTGTTTTGACGTGCGCTGTATTTGGATTGTAGTGAGAAAGAAACTGCGCTGATCATCAACCTCAACTCTCTGGTCCTGAGCCACCTTCAACCAGTGGCAAGACATGTCGAGATGACTGGAGGTAATAGGATGCAGGCACTCTGGTCCCACCTCTCTTGATACTAGGGGTTGCTTGAAACCTGCAAGACTTGATCGCCAACTGTTTCCATTGATCGCTTTGAGAGGCAAGTTGCTTTACGTCTTTACCCCAGCGGCCAATGCCGATTCAAAGTGTGCTGGTAGGTGACATTGTAATGAATTGGCTACCCCGACGTTTACCTTCTGGGTCTTATTGAAACAGAGGCTCTAGTTGTCACTCTACACCCATCCCTATTTCGGGCTACCTTCTTGAGCTTAGTCAATGAGACTCATTATCCTGACTTCCTCTTCTGCTGTTCTATGCCTCCCCACTCATCAGACTGCAGTAGGTTTCTATCCAGTCAATTTCAGATTATATTGTTGTTTCTTCCTGAAAATTTGTGGCATCCATCTAAACTTTCTGTCCTTAATCTCCACCAGTAATGATCTTTGCCAAAAATCTGTTCGTTGTTACACAAAAGGGAGCCAAGAAACTTTAATCTGTCATATTCTGTTCATAAAAATGATTAATGCTGAAAATGTACTCTCCCATGTATCTGACCAACTAATATGAACTATGAAGCATATCAGTGAAATAAATCTGATATCTAGATTTCAATTTTTTTAAATGAGAATATGAATGTGTTCGCAGGAAAAAATACACCATAACTAATAGTAATGTCTTGTGCTTAACCAGTTACTCTTGGTTTTTTTTTTCATTTCTTTATTATTTCTTACCTGAATAGAATTTTTTAGGCAGTGAGATTAGACTCCTGTGTTCAGTGCCGAGTACATTAAAAATCCATTGGCAGGTAGAAATAAAAAATTGTAGGCTTAACAGCCGCTGCCCGCAAAAAATTCTAAATTTCTAGTTACAAATCTACCCAAATTATTTGCACCTCCCTCCAGGCCTAGTAAGCCTCAGAAAATTTAAAATACCTACCATGGATAGCCTTCAGCTACCTGGCAACAGACATTAACAGCATGCCTGTTTGAATACCAGGATTCCAAAAGAATTATTTTATTTTAGTTAGAAAATAGTTTTAATCTAGCTTTGTGAATGACAAGAAATAAATGATACTTTTGTTTGCCATTACATATTAGACGGGGGCAGCGAGGTCTGGGCTGGAAGTCCCGCTTGTTAAAGAAAAGTGAAGCGTCTGTTATAGCCTCTCCTTTCCAGGTGTAGAGATCGCCGCTGGATTCACTATTCGGCTTGCCGGCAGGTGTTTCCATGTCAATGGTCTCTCCTACATTATTGTGTCTCTAGCAGTACCTTCATGAGGGACCCCCTGTTTCCTACAGAGCCTGCTGTGGGGCGCGATGGTATACCCGGCGGAATAACTGGGCAGGCATATTTGGGCTCATTAGCCTTGGTTGACAGCCGATCTAAGAGAAGGTAAACTCTGACTCTAAACCCAGAAGGACGAAGCTCATTGGCCTGTTCAGGTAGTTCGCCTAGGAGAAGGGGAACTCTGATTTTAAACCTACAAGTGTCATGGAGTGCTGGCTAGTCCTGGGACGATGAGAGCATCATCGGATGTCTCAATTAAACTGGCATCTGCAGGCAACAAACCACTGCCTTGTGGAAACTTGGGAGAGGGTAGGGCTACGGGAGTAATTCCAGACAGAAAATCTGGAGTGGTAGCACCTAACGCGGATGGTTTCAAAATTGCGAGCTCATTCTGGCAGCTCCTGCAGATGAGCTGGGACCAAATTGTCATGCTTTGCATTCCTTTGGATTACACCAGTGAGGTCAAGAGGGGGATCCTGCAGTTTGGACAGCCTAGGGTCTCCATATTCAGCGCCCAAGTGCCCTGGAGAAGCTACTCCAGCCTCGCTCTTGAGTGAGGACACAACACGAAAGCTGGCAGTCTATCATGACATATTAGACTGTCTTTACATATTTGTGTGTAGTTTTTCAATTGTAATGAAGGAAGAAGTGGCGACAATCTAAATACCGGTATGTTTGCTTGTCTTTGTCATTACATTTAAAACGGATGATATGTGTAGTTTTAAAAAAACCTCTAGAAACATACATGTTCAAACATCTACTGACAACTAATTAACATCAGTACACTATTTTGTCAGTAGATCATGACATAATTTTGTAATGAAGGATGAGGTAGCTATCAAGTAAATATTGCTGTCTTCGTCATTACGTATACGTATGACTCCCATATTATTTATTTATGTGTAATTTAACAATATCTCTAGTACTACATACCTCCGAACAATTTCAGCTACTAAATAATATCAGTATACTTTATTATCAGCAGATCCTAACACAGTTTTGTAATGAAGGACGAGGTAGCTATCAGGTAAATATTTTTGTCTTCGTTATTACGCATAATTATGACTCCCGCATTATTTATTTATGTGTAATTTAGCAATAACTCTAGTGCTAAATACCTCTGAACAATTCTAGCTACTAACTAATATCAGTACACTTTATTATCAGCAGATTATTACAGTTTTGTAACGAAGTACTGAGTTTCTACAAGTAAATATCTTTATCATTATGAATAAATTTGATCCTATATATTTATGCGTAATTTTTCAATAACTTAAGTACCACAGACCTCCGAACAATTCTAGCCACTAATTAATATCAGTACACTTTATTGTCAGGAGATCAAAACACAGTTTTATCATAAAGGGTGAGGAGGCAATAAAACAAATATTTTGGTTTTTCTCATTTCAGTGAAGACTAACGTATTTATTTTAATTATATTTTTAAACAATTCTTGAATCATTTCCACATTTTAACCACTTCTGACATTTTACTTTTTCATCTGTAAAGTATAACACAGCAGAACTAAGAAATGCCATGACATGTCATCATCTCATCTCATCTGTCCACTTATGTCATTAGATGTCATGGAGAGGTGCTGCAATGTTATATTGAAATGGCACATTACATGACTATATAATATAACAAGCATTCTGTCATGCTAAAGAAGATTGTGACCATGGATATGTTCAAAGTAACAGAGGATGACAGCTACCATGACCGTGATAAATGTAGATTTCTGCTTAGCACTGATCTCACGTCACTGCAGAATCGCAGAGCATCCAACATTGGCAATAGACACAGAAGAGCAGTATCACGAGCATCACTGAACCATGACTTGATTGGGATTGCATTATCTGTTAAACAGGAAAAACAAACTGTAAATATTTTTTCAATTTCAACCCTGCAATGTTTGTATAGGAAAAGTAAGATGCTGCGCCTGACTGGCTGCACTCTTGACTTGCTCCAGTGATTGTGTCATTTTCTGCTGTTTGCTAGTTCCTATTTGGATTATAATTGACAACTCTTTCACCAGGTGGTATCAAGGACTATATTCTGTGGAATTTAGGTGCTTTCGATCGATTATCCTGTTTGTTATGCTGCATCTTGCTGCGGATGTGCCTGGCTTAAGCCGTGGGAAACCCATTCATGTGATGGTGTTCAATGTTCCACTTGACTGCACCCCAGGTTATCACTACTCGAAGGTCTTCCTGCTTGGACTGAAATCACATTTTCCCCAGGGAGGTTACACTGTACCTCACCCAACTTGTTTTTCTTATTCTCAGCACAGCAAGTGTCAAGAGTCATGCTGACTTGAAGGTGGACACAATCAAGAATTAACAGTGAGTTAAACACAGACAAAGAAAGCCTGACACAAACATTAGTCCAACACACAATCTTCGCTGTCTTCATCCCAAGGCAGCAGAGTACTCGGCTCCACCAGGAGAGCCTGTAGGGATATAGGTCGACACACTACGCATGAACAAGCCTCAGCAGTTGGACATGGTAGTGGCCGTTCGATCAAATCGGCCTTAGATGACTGTGCGAAGTGCAATGCAAGACTTCTTGGCTGGCTTACCACTACGGGAATTATTGTGACAATTTTCATCTCGTTGACCAGGAGACAGTGTGGCCTAGTGGTTAAGTGACACGGCTCACAGCCCGAAGGTGTTGGGTTCGATCCGCATCACAGCACCGCCGTTACCCCGGGGAAGCTAACCCTTAGAAAATGCAGGAGGACACAAACCCTTACATAAAATGCATGCTGAAGTCGTATGTACTGGGTCGACAGGAGCAAAATAAAAACATAGTGCTACGCACACTGCCTTGGAGAATTGAAAACTAAGGTGAATGCAAAAAAAAAAAAAAAAAAATCTTGTTGACCAATTTGTTAACCAGGTGCAAGGCATGTGTGTAACATGAAGTCTTAGTTAGTACCTTTCACCAGATCCGGGCTCAAAATGTATCCTTGGAGTCCACTGGTGGGACCTGGTCGCAAACAGTGAAGTCGCCAGACGGGCACAACCCGAGAGACTTTCTCCGATGCTGGCTCGGCACCACTGCTTTATCTTCAGACATGTGATCCGCCTCTTTCAAGACTTCCCGGCTTGCCCATAGGGAAACTGTCCATAGAAATCATGGGTGGGAAAAAACAGCACTCCTCACTGACTGAGCCACCAATGCAACACTTGGCAGAGACACATCGCCTCCACTCCATCTGCCCTTTATATAGCCTGGTACTGCCATCAACTGTGGTCATAGATGGTCAATACAACAGGACCCAATTGCCTATGCAGATTACTTGACTTGACTAAAGGGACTTGACATTCACTAACAATGACAAATCAAACATATAAACATTCAAAATGCAATTACCTGGATACATCCTATAAGCCACTGGTGAGTTATCAAGTATAAATATGCTGGAAAGATCAGGATTGATCGCAGACAAATCCTTTGTATAGCTACCCATGTCCAGGTTACAATGCTGTTGTAATAAAAGGAATATATTATTATTTGAGAATATCGTTACATCACTGTGTGGTCTCCCTTGTCAGGGAGAAAAGAATAGGTCCACAAAAATAATCAGCGAAACTGATAATCATTTGATATAATCACATAAACAAATCGGCACAATAACGATGTCAGTATAGAAACACAAACTAAGCATTAGTTAGACCTAGATTGGAGTACTGTGTACAGGTGTGGAGTCCTTATTGTAGAGGAGATATAAACATGCTGAAAAGGATACAAAGAAGAGCGACCAAACTGATAGTGGAATTACAGTTATGAGGAAAGACTAAAAAAAACCGGCCTACAGTGTCTAGAAAAGAGAAGAATTTGAGGTGACTTAATACAGGTTTATAAGATAATCACAGGAAAGGTTACATTAGACTATAACAAGTTTTTCAAAATACAACCACCAACAAGAGCAAGAGGTCACAGATACAAATTAATTAAAGAAAGGTCCAGATTGGATATTAGGAAATAATTTTTTAGTCAGAGAGTGGCGAATGCTTGGAATGTATTGCCCCAGGAGGTGGTGGAGGTAGAGATAGTTAATGCATTTAAGAATAGATTGGATGTGCATAGCTTTTAAAGCAGGGTAATGCAAATGTGACTGGTTGTCTACAGACACTGATGAGTCTTCTAAACCAGTATTAAAACGTTAAGTTAAGTTTACAAACAAAACTTCGAGAGGACAAAAAATAACATTGATATGGCATATTCTGTTAGGGTAACTTTTCGACTCCATCTCATACATTAAGACCAAAAGGCCTTCATTAGGGACAAAGAACAACACAAACGACAACAGCTCTATACAATATTATGTGACTATGAAAGTTGGTGCAAGGTCACATCCTTTTTATATCTTTGGCATTATGCCTTGGGTCTTCTCAGATCTTTTATGTTAATTTTACATCTTTGGCTATATGCCTTAGGTCCTGTCATATCTTTCATGCCCATCTGAAATCATTATCGATATGCCTTAGTTCTTGTTGGATATTTCACATCTGTTTTATGAGGGGGTGCCAAATGAAAACCTTAATTATTTCTTTGGTAAATTTATTCTGAAAAAGTGATACGCAATTGTTATTATTTTTCGATGAAGCGTTTGAAATAAATCCCCCAGAGTCTAAAAAGTGCATAGATTCCTGCAGAAAAAAATGATCTTGGTTTCATGTCACACCTGCTAGGCCTCTTTATCAGACCTGGAAGTCTTTCATCCCAATGCCTCTTTTAGTCATCCAAATATGTGGAAATAACTTTGGGCTAGATCTGGTGAGCACGGTGGATGTGGTAGACACTGAAAGTGGAGGTCCTCTATGGTTGCATCCTTTGCACAGGCAGAGTATGGGGTTGAGCATTGTCCTGTTGCAAAAAATACCTTTACTAAGTCCACATTGTTTGGATTTGATTGCTAGTCAAAGTTGATATCAGAGAAGATCTGTATACGTGGCACTGGTGACAGTGTTTCCCTGGACATGTAGTGCTCTAAAATAACGCCTCATTCATCTCGAGAGCCAGCATAACCTTCCCTGCAGATTGCTGAGTGTGAAATTTTTGGTGAGGATGGATGGCGCCATTCCTTGCTCACTCTCTTCATTTCAGGCTTGTTGTAGTGAACCCAAGTTTCATCTATAGTAACAATTCTTGCTAAGAAACCGCCACCTTCTGCTTCTAAGAGTCGCAAAAGTTTCTGACAGACATTAACGTGTCATTGTTTCAATTCTGGAGTAAGCTGCCATGCACCCACCTTACAGACACTCTGTGGCACTGTAGCACATCATGAATGATGTGGTGTGCTGAACCTTGACTGATGTCCAGATGTGCAACAATTTTATTTTCAGTCGATCGATGATTTTCCTTTGTGAGGCGGTTAATGGCTGCAATTGACTCTGAGGTCACTACTCAGTGTGTCTGATCCAATCGTGTACAGTCTGTTACAGAACTCACACCGTATTGAAACTTCCTAATCCACTCATACACTTACTGGAGTGAAAGGCATGCATCACTGTGCCGGACCTTCATTCGCTAATGAATTTCTATAAGTTTCAGCTGTTCGCTGCTCAAAAAAATGGACAAATGACCGCTGCTCCTCTTTGGTGCATGTCAATAGTGGGGCGACCATCTTTTAACTGCAATTATGATATCATGTTGTTCACCTGCACCGTGATGGCCTGTGCAGGACAATCTTTACATTCTTAGCAACCATATTAACATGTTGCAATACAATATTGTTTTTTTAATTTCTATCCCATTTTAATGTTTTCATTTGAAACCCCCTCATACATGATTGGCCTCTTAAGGCTTGCCAAATCTTTCACAAAAATCTAATTTAATTGGCATCTTAAGTTTTTCCAAACCTTTTACGCCCATCTTATATAATTGGCATCTTAAGTCTTGCCAAATCTTTCACACCCATCTTATATAATTGGCATCTTAGGTTTTGCCAGATCTTTCACACCCATCTTATATAATTGGCATCTTAGGTTTTGCCAGATCTTTCACACCCATCTTATATAATTGGCATCTTAGGTTTTGCCAGATCTTTCACACCCATCTTATATAATTGGCATCTTAGGTTTTGCCAAATCTTTCATACCCATCTTATATAATTGGCATCTTAGGTTTTGCCAGATCTTTCACACCCATCTTATATAATTGGCATCTTAGGTTTTGCCAGATCTTTCACACCCATCTTATATAATTGGCATCTTAGGTTTTGCCAGATCTTTCACACCCATCTTATATAATTGGCATCTTAGGTCTTGCCAAATCTTTCACAACCTTCTGATATAACTGGCATCGTAGGTTTTGCCAAATCTTTCCCACCAAACTTATATATTGTTGTTGAATGCACACAATAAGTAGGATTTCTCTTTTGTTTGCCCTAAAAGGACTTTAAGTGGCAGGTTGTCATAGCTTTCCTCAAATCACGAGCGTGCTGATGAAGGTGGACCTGGGTCCTTCAGGCAGTTATGCTAGACTTGGCTTCATCTGCATGTCAGTCACTACTTTGGAGATCACATTGATCCCTTATCTCGTTAACAGGCTGTCATGAAAACAGCCAGTTTCCATGAAGGATTGCAAGGAAGCCAAGGTGAAGGTTTTGGCCAACATATTTTTCCTGACCAAGACTGACATGTCTGATTAGTATGTTGTGCCTGACCAGACATTAGTCTTCCTTCCCTGACAAATATGTGATTGGCCTGTTAACTTAACGTTTCTATACTGGTTTAGAAGACTCTGCAGTCAGCATACAACCAGTTTCTTTTACTTCACTATATCTAAAAATATCTATGTACATCCAATTTATTCTTGAAAGTATTAATTGATCCTGCCTTCACTATTTCCTGTGGCAATGCATTCCAAGTGTTTACCACTATCTAACTAAAAAAAATTTCCTAATATCTAATCTGGACCTTTCTTTAATTAATTTGTAGTTGTTTCCTCTTGTTCTTGGATGCGGCTGTACTTTGAAAAAACATGTTATAGTCTAATTAATTCTTTCCCTTGATTATCTTACATGATGTGTCTTTGCATGATGGAGAAACCGCCTCCATGCAGGTCACTATTGGGTAGGAATTTTGTGATCTTCATAATTTTTGCCAGACAGCAGCTAACAACCCGCAATTTTCAATTTTAAACTGCCAAGCGTTCTTTTAAGTGCACAGTATGTACACTGGACCTCCAAGTTTATCATCCATCTCCGATAGGATTAGACATTAATCTAACCAATTCTTGAGCCCAGGGATTGAAACATGCGGGGTTAAACCCTTAAGAT
Organism: Ariolimax columbianus; assembly: GCA_036924085.1. Lineage (NCBI taxonomy): Eukaryota > Metazoa > Mollusca > Gastropoda > Stylommatophora > Arionidae > Ariolimax > Ariolimax columbianus. Next base: position 26,091,944 of record JAVGWX010000005.1, on the reverse strand, counting down.
CCTATACAGCTGGTAATCGCTGATGCCCTCAAATCCTATTTGCTGAAAACCGCTTGTTCTCATTGCGTTCATTTCTCTGTTACCACGCCTGTCGTTGACTTCTAGTTAGAATTCGTATGCAAGGAGATGAATGAAATGGAAGAGGCCATGAGAACTTTAAAGAAAAAGAAATCGCCCGGAAAAGATGGGGTAACAAACAAAATGCTGATGGGGTTGGGCCAAACAGCAAAGAGGAAGTTACTATCAGTCCTGAACCAAAGCTGGAAAAGGGGAATTGTACCTCAGGTATGGAAAGACGCTGTACTTATACCAGTACCAAAGAAAGAAAAAGATAGAACAGATCCAAATGGATACAGGCATATCAGTCTACTGAGCTGTGTAGGAAAACTGATGGAACGTATGATAAACACCAGACTGATGTGGCATCTGGAAGAAAAACACATACTAATTCCACAGCAAGCAGGCTTTAGACAGCACAGATCCACTGAGGACCAGATCACTCTCATAGCCCAGGAAATAGAGGATGCTTACCAGGAGAAAAAACACACAGTAGCGATTTGGGTGGATTTAGAGAAGGTATTTGACAAGGTGTGGAAAGAAGGACTTAAAGTCAAGCTACGAAGGAAGTTTGTGGGGAAAATGTACAGATGGATCAGCCACTACCTCGAAAACAGAACAGCCAGAGTTCAAGTACAAGGGTAGATGAGCAAAAAGGTGACACTTGAGCAGCGAGTACCCCAAGGTGGAGTACTGTCACTCACACTTTTCCTGGTGTATATAAACAACATCACAGAGAATTTATAACAAGAAGAGTCCACAGCTCCACGTTTGCAGACGATCTGGCTATGTGGACCTCTGAAAAAAAATCTCACCATAGCAAGCAATCGGATGCAGCAGGCCCTAACATCGTTGGAGGAGTGGGCGAACTCATGGCTGGTCAAAATAAATGAGGAAAAAGCAACATGTACGATATTCTCGCTTTCAAACAAACCTCAGAACACCAAAATAAGTCTTAACAGCAAATATCTGCAACCAAACGACAACCCAAACTACCTGGGAGTCACATTTGATCGGCGCATGACATGGAAAAGTCAGATTGAGAGAAACCGAATGAGAGCCAGACAAAGAATGGCAATCATGAGGAAACTTGCTGGCACAAGCTGGGGAGTAGACGAAAGTATACTAAAGAAACTGTACACTGGAAGAGTGAGACCAGTTCTCGAGTATGGCATTGCGGCATGGACAACAGCAGCAAAGGCGAACTTTGATAAAATTAGCAAACTTCAAAACCAAGCCATGAGAGTTATAACAGGAGGCATGAAGTCAACGCCAATTGTAGAACTTGAAAAGATTACAAATCTGCAATCCATGACAGACAGAAGAGACTACAGAGCCCAGCAGCAAGCAGAGAAACTCAGAAGACTGACAGATCAACCAATGCATCAGAGACTAAATAGATTTGGAACTGGGAAACTAAAGTGGAGAAACTTTGCAGAAATAGCCAAAGCAAAGATGAGTGAAGACCCTATTAACACATTAACACCAAAGCCCATCCCTACTGTACGCAAACCTACCTGGAAGCAGCATATTATTCCGGAGGTGGTAGAAAATATACCAGGTATTGGAAACAAGAACAACCAGACTGAAAAAAAAAGAAGAGACATAACCCTGGGGTACATAACGAAAAACTACCCAAGCAGGGACTGCACCCATGCATACACCAACGGTTCTGTAACAAACACAACACAGAACGGAGGGGCAGGGGTATTCCTGAGCCTATCAAATGGTAGAAAAATAACACTGTCAGTTGCAACTGAAAAATACTCAAGCAATTTCAGAGCGGAGGCAGAGGCACTGAGGGCTGCAGCAGAAGCAATGCTGACAGGCAAAAGAAATGAAAGCCAGATAGCCCTGTTTACAGATGCACTGGCCGTAGTCACAGCACTAAAAAGCCAGAAAAATACTGAACTTAATGATTTAAGAGCAGTACTCTGTCAACTATGCCAGCAGTCCGCACCAAAAAGAGTAGTGGTACAGTGGGTTCCATCCCACTGTAACATCCAAGGCAACGAGGAGGCAGACAGACTAGCAAAAGAAGGTGCAAGACTACCACAACCAGATTCTAGTGTGACCTACGAAGAGTCCAAAAGGCTTATTAGAGCCAGATACATGGCCAAATGGGAAACAGAACATACTGGCTACACAAAAAATGATGCTTATTACCAGTTGAACAGAAGAGACCAGGTCGTGGTCTTCAGACTCCGCACAGGCCACAACAGACTGAGGTACCAACTTTTCAATAAACTGAAGATAGGTGACACTGACGAATGCACTTGTGATACAGGGAAAATGACCGCTGAACATCTGCTGCAAAACTGCCCGACATACGATGACCAGAGAAAGCACATGTGGCCATCACCAGTGGCAACACTAAACAAGCTCTATGGCAGTGTCAACAGCCTCAGGATGACTGCTTCTTTTTTTTGAAAAAATTCAGGTTGACGTTTGACAGCGTACGAAGAAGAAGAAGAAGTATGCAAGGAGTATTGAAAATAGTTTGGAAGTCAAAACCAGTGCATTTTGACCCAAAAATAAGCGATTTATCTGATAGTGAGCATGCAGGACCGTGAAAACGAAATCTGTTCTGATTTATTTGACAAGCTAACTTCAATTATGATGATATTGAGATAGAGAGTGATAACGATGAGCTAGATCTATACCAAAGAATGATATCATTGATGGTCAAGTCAGTTTACGATATTCGTAGGCCTAAGTGTGAACGACGCAGGGAATGCACGTTCGATGTGCACTGCTCACAACGGGTTTAGCTTTTATTGCACACATACAGCCATTTCTACTTTTTACAAACTAGCATGACATTTTAGACACTCCTCCATTCATACATAACATACTCAAAAGTTATTCCAATATCATAACAATTAAAAAATGTAACAATAAAATAAGACACCCGTTTTTCATTGGTTTTGTCAATTTAATTCAGGATCTTAAAGGTTCAACGCCCACAATTTTGCATTTTTTTTACCCGTGTGCGACTTACCTCTCAGCTATAGCAATTCAAAAAATAGACACCCTAGCGCTCAAACAGGTCTACCCAAGAAATGAAAATGCCTCGCTACAAGAAAAAAATATCCTTTCTTCATGCCCAGCTTGTAACGTTAGACTTAGTATTGCATCGATAATACAGAAAAACACTCACCTGCCTATAGTACCGTTTTCTGAGTATATTCTTTCCACCATCTAATTTATCAGTGACTGCAGCACCGTAAATCTCCATACTAGCTGTAAAAACTACCAACTCATACCACTGGCTTACCTGTAGGAAAAGGAAAGGTATAAAATATTTATCTGGACAGTTTATGCATTATTCTTCTCCATTTCACTGTTAACAATCCTAGGGATACAACTGTAGATGGCTTCTTTCAAGAAGCCTTCGCTAAAGTGCTTTATGCGTTCTTGCAGTTACGGTTTTTGTAGTAATTTTTTTTTGGTGTTAGCCTTATTTCTCTATATTGCACTATATTTTTATTTGTGCATGCATTTTATGTAAGGGTCTGCTTCCTCCTGCATTTTCTAAGGGTTTGCTTCCCCGGAATAACGATCGGTGCTGTGATGTGGGAGCGAACCCAGCACCTTCGGGCTGTGAGATATCACTTAACCACTAGCCCCCTTTGTAGCAATTTGTTTTACATAATGAGGCTGCTAGCCCCATTCACAATTCTTTTCAGTCGTCTTTTACGACATGAATGGAGTGGTCCTATTCTTTACATACCAGGGTGATGTGTCTGTCGCAAGCATGCATGCATGTCCCCCACTACCACTACTTAAGTAAAATATAACTAACTAGATTCACATACCACTTCGAGAAAGTAATCAACATGAGGCCTTTTGTGAACAAAAAATCGGACTGGATGTCGGTCTATTGTGACCTGAAAATAGAAAATACACTAGATAGTCAATGCATAACAAATTCTTAGAGTGTAATTAGATACAAAAAACTTTCTTCCTGCAGTAAAACAGATGCTGTAAGTGAAGACCTCTCAAACGGCACGTAAGCGTATTATCTCTACAATTGTGAATACTTGGGTGTATATGAGGGGACCCAGTGGTCTCAAGGTTAAGGTTTTTTCATGTGGATCATCCAGTAAACATTTCCCCCCGATCTATGAGTAGTGAGATAAGGCACCCTTAGCAGTTGAAAATCGAAAAGAGTAGACCTAACGGCCACTGCTCGGGCAAAATTCAAATGAAAATCTACTCAAATTATTTTAGGGATATTCGCTCCACAGAGAATATGTCGCAAAAGGGGACTGTGTGGCTATAACTTCAGGTCTTAGTTATGTGGTTAGCGGAGCTGCTTAGATGGCGCCTGACAGGCTGCAGGTCTACCTTCCTCTAATTTACGCTTCCATCCCCACCAGTCTCAAAAATAGGCGAACGTATATTCCAGGGGCTAACAGATGCTAGTATTGACCTGGCAAGTCACAAGTGGATTTTCACCTGCCAAAAATTATAAAACAGGGGGGTGGGGTGTGTGTCACACCTCCCCACGACGTCTAACAACATAAGTGGACTGAAGATAGATAGATGTGAGCAAAACACAAATTGATAAGATAAGATAAGATGTGATAAGATCACAAATCTAGAACTGTTGGAAAGAACTGGGGGATACCAGTGGAGCACAACATATAGAGGATGCGCTGGACAGGTCACATATTAAACCAGTTGATAACATTACAAGACAGTCTCTGTTCTGGGATCCACAGGGCACAGGAATAGCGGATACCACAACCTCTAAACTAGCTTAGTCAGGGACAGATGACACCACTAACAAAAATAACAGATCTATATCAAAGCTGTTCAATAAATATCCCTATGTTTTTAAAAAATGCTTCTTTGCAAAGCTTGATTATACCTTAATAAAGCAGTGAGGTTATTGGTATCTAAATAGAGGGTAACGGAGGTATACAGCAGTGCAACATCCAGGCAAAAGTAGTGAAACCAACGATTCTGCTTAAATCTGACCCGCTGATCGGGAAAGAGATGGCCAATACCAACACCAGATCCAACAGCCCAGACCCCTACAGCGCCAGCATAACCGTGCGGGGATGACTAGTGGGTCACTTTGTGACAAAACGGCACGATTTGAGACAGAGTTGGGACTCGCACAAATTAACTAACTAGTCGAGGAACGGGTCACTTATGACTTTGACTATAACAGAGCTTGTCCAGGGATTGCTGATGACCATATATGCTTTCTCTATTCCTCATACATTGGACACATTTGCAGCAGCTGTTCAGCAGTTATCCTATCATTTTTACAGTTGTACTCATCTGTTTATTATATCCTCAGTTTGCTGAATAGATAGTACTAGGGAAGTCAGTAAGTAGGCCACAAACTGATATGGGATAGCTGAAAAATGTAGTTGGTAGTTTCTAAAGGTGTCACTAGATGGCAGGAACACCCAGCTTTGTGATTATTGTAGGTAGCAGATGTTAGGCGTCGCTTACACAACGCAGCTCCAATACAAAATGGCATCCACGTTTATGGAGTGTACAATCAAAGAACAGCGTGTGGTTGTGCATTTTGAAGGGCAAAAGGACTGCCTGCAAAGAAAATTCACCAGGAAATGCTTCATAATATGGTGAGAAGTGTTTGTCGTTAAAGCAGTTCATTTCTGGGTCAATAAATTTTCACAAGGATGCTCATTACTGGGTCAATAAATTTTCACAAGGATGCTCAAAACTTGCCTATGAAGTCTGACCTGGTCATCCTGTTCAGATTGCAACAGAAGGGGGAGATGATTCATTCGAGCTGACAGGCATGTAACGATAGATGGTGTAGCAGCTGCAATAGGGTGTTTGCATGGTTCACCCTACAGCATAATTGATTGAACTTCCAGAAAGTGTGCTCATGATGGGCATTCAGATAACTGTCTTATGAACAGAAAATTAACCAAATGGGCCTGTTCTTGCACCGATAAAGTGATGGGATAAGTATATCAATGCTGGTGGAAATTAATTTTAGAAATAAGGAACAATGTAAGTGCAATAATAAATTGTTTTCAAGTTCGTATCTCGTTTAGGTTGCTTTTGAAGTCATTTGTGATCTATTCACTGATTGGCCTTCCTCTATCAAATCTGTTGTTGCCCACATAAAGTTTTAATAGTCTTCTCCACCGTTATCACCTTGAGGCACATAGGCTATCAACCAACTTTCTCCAAGCCCACCAGTCCTGTGCTGTTTTTATGTTCTTTTTAGCTTCTCCCTGTTTTCCTTGCATCAATCTCTAGTATCTTCTCCATGTGCATCTTTTTCCCTGTGGGTTCCATGACAGAGATTACATGGTGATACTAGCTTTAGGCTTTTGCATTGTGTGGTCTATCCAGCACCATGTTCTTCTCAAGATTCCCTGTTCCACCTGACTTTGTCCTGTTCTCTTCCATAAGCTTTCATTTGTAACCTAAAGCTAGAATATCACCACTTGTTCTTTTCTATGGAGCTGGCAATGTGCATCTTCCTATTAGACCTCTTGGTTTATTCATAAGTTACACTTGTCCCAAATTGAGATAACTTTCCACCTTCCTATGACAACTTAACCTTCACCTTACCAGATTAAAAAATTACGGTATATTTCCTGTAGCTGCTTAATTTTTCACCACGTCAGGTCACGACATTGGTTGTTGATCCTGAGAACTTCTAATCTTTTGTTTGTTTTCTGTGTGTGTCTAGAGACATATATTAATAAAGAACTTAATGTTGTTGTTGTTGTGAGGTGGGATGACCTATCATCTTCACCCTTGCCTTACCTTCCCCAACTATAACAGAGCCAGATACACATTTGAGGCTGAGTAGACTTGACCTCAACATTATTGAAACCTGGTCAGGTTCAGTTTTGCAGAGAGTAGCAGGTTTTCTAACCACTCTGCCACTCATATGCAACCCAAAAAAAGCTAGTTCATGTTGTCCTTCACATCTCCAACTCAATTTTCATACCTTCAAGACAAAATCAGGTGGTGTCCCTGGTTTAACCTGACGCAAAACGCCATCGTGATGTGAGTGGATCAGAGTTTCATCTAGGTCTAAAACCAAGACTTTCCGTTTCATCATGCCTGAAGACAAAAAACAGTACGATAAAATATAATTGGTTACATATTTTATTAAATATTTATTAATAACAATACTTTCACTATTCGCCCACAATTTAGCATCCCACATTTTATATCGCAAGTATCATGTCTGCCTGCAATGGATTTTTGCTCAAAATGAAAAAGATATTTATTTGGAAGGGTTAATCACCTTTTAAAGAAAAATTGTTTTCACTTACTAGCCAGAAAACAAGGAACGAATTATCATTTCAAGATGGAAATGTATTGCTTGTAATACATCATCTCCTTATTTGTAGCACTTTTAAGGAACAAATAAGCAATGGGTAGCGTGGACCTATAGTATATAGAAAAGGTTGTTGTTGCTGAATGCTCGCAATGAGTATGTTAATTCTTGTGTGCGCCCTCAATAGGACGTTTAGTGGCGGGTTACAATTGCTTTCCTCACATCCCGAGCCTGCTGTTGAAGGTGGACAGGGGTCCTCCAGGCAGTTGTGCTATGCTTGGTTTCACCTGTGTCGCTCAGTACTATGGGGATCACGTCAATCCCTCACCCCGTTAGCCAGGCTGCCATGAAAAGAGCCTGTTTCCAGGGAGGACTACGGGGAAGTCAAGCTGAGAGTCTTGGTCAGTATATTTTATCTGACCCTGACTAACATATCTGATCAGTATGTTGAGCCTGACCAGACATTAGTCTTCCTTCCCTGGAAGAGAAATTGTGGTCTTGGTCAGTATATTGTGCCTGGCCCTGATGCAACATCCTGGTCAGTATGTTGTGTCTGACCAAACTCAGTTCTCCCATATGAAAAAGGCAGAAACATAACAATATAACAGACATGTGCTGGATTTACATTAACAGAGAAAAGAAGGGAAAAGCCAAAGACTGGTGAAGAACAGTGGAAGTGCAAATCAAGGCATCTGGAGTCACGTAGGCAGAACCCAGGAAAGTCCATTACATGTCTGGTTATATTGTTGCATTTGTTCCTAAAAGTGTGGTCTATCTATTTTCACTACTTCTTAATCCCCAGTTGCATTGGCCATTGCCATCATCTTTGACACAAGTCTACATTTCTTATAATGTCTAGCACCTTTTGGTGAAGTTCTATGCGCAAGATGTGATAGCCTTAGTTGGACACACATCATGTTTCTTACCAATATAGTAAAGCTGCTTTTTTATGTGTTCAAAGAAATAGATGCAAAAGGAACACATAATGCTGGTGAAACCAAAATGTATGCTAATTTATTATATATAACACATATGGAATGTGTACAACCAGCGAGCTACAAAAACCATCAGTATCTACACATTTTGCCATTTGTTGAGATGGTTTGAGCATCTGTGGGTCTGCCCTGAGTGCAACAACATCAATTCTCAACAGAACAGATCAGATGGAATGAAAGTGAGTAACTATAACTTAACGTCTTTATACTGGTATAGAAGACTGCTGAGTCTGTATACAACCAGTTTAATTTACATTACCTTGCTCTAAAAGCTATGCGCATCCAATTTATTCTCAAATGCATTAATTGTCCCTGCCTTCACTACTTCCTGTGGCAATGCATTCCAAGCATTCACCACTCTCTGACTAAAAAAAAATTTCCTTATATCTAATCTGGACTTTTCTTTAGTAAATTTGTAGCTATGCCCTCTTGTTCTTGTCTGTGGTTGTATTTGGGAAAACTTGTTTTAGTCTAATTTATCTGTTCCTTTGATTATCTTATAAACCTGTATTGTCACCTCAAATTCTTCTCTTTTCTAGACACTGTAGGCCGGTTTTTCTGAGTCTTTCCTCATCTGTAATTCTGGAATCCTACTATCAGCTTTGTCGCTCTTTTTGGTATCCTTTTCAGCATGTTTATATCCCCTCTATGATAAAGACTCCACACCTGTACACAGAACTCCAATCTAGGTCTAACTAATGCTTTATACAATTTGACTATAAGCTACACGTGTGCAGACAATTTATCCTCCCCACCTGACAAAGGACCTACAAACCTACAGGACAGTCAAGTATGTTAATCTTCTTCTTCTTCGTACGCTGTCAGACGTCAACTTGAATTTGTTTGAAGAAAGCAGCTGTTGTCCTGATGCTGTTGACACTGCCATAGAGCTTGTCTAGTGTTGGCACTGGTGATGGCCACATGTGCTTTCTTGGGTCCTCGTATGTCGGGCAATTTTGCAGCAGATATTCAGCGGTCATTTTCCCTGTACCACAGGTGCATTCGTCAGTGCCACCTATCTTCAGTTTATTGAATAGATGGTACCTCAGTCTGTTGTGGCCTGTGCAGAGTCTGAAGATCACGACCTGCTCTCTTCTGTTCAACTGGTAGTAGGCATCATTTTTTGTGTAGCCAGTATGTTCTGTTTCCCATTTGGCCATGTATCTGTCCCTAATAAACCTTTTGGACTCTTCGTAGGTCACACTAGAATCTGGTTGTGGTAGTCTTGCACCTTCTTTTGCCAGTCTGTCTGCCTCCTCGTTGCCTTGGATGTTACAGTGGGATGGAACCCACTGTACCCCTACTCTTTTTGGTGCGGACTGCTGGCATAGTTGACAGGTATGTTAATCTGAGATTTGTCGTGGAAAACGAAATGACAGAATATGATGGACAAACATCTGAGGCATGCTTAAAGAAGGTCTATGTATTTTTGATCTGAAATAAATTAATCTAGGGTAATAAACCATTTGCTTCATTTTATTTGTCTTTACAAATCTTTCCTTTGTAGCATGATCCAACTTCGCTGTTATTTAAAATATATCTTTTAGAAACAATTGCGGCAAGCGTGTTACAGAGGCCCAAAAGGAAAGCAAAAGATTGTAACATTGTAACCTACCAGGCAGGTGACTATTGTGAGTTAGGATTGGGGCAGATACCCCACTACATAGAAACTATAAACTACGCGAAGCAAAAACACCACCTTTCTGCCTTATGGTAAGAGGAGTGACTCAGTAAGAAAAAAACAATGGCTGTAAGAAAGAGGTGCAATAATCCCTGTTAGGGGCCTGTGATTTTAAGATGGTATTTTTATGATTCATATATATTTTTCCTGCCTGAAAGACTTTTTAGATACTTTAGAAACATAGGTTGATTCTTTAGCTTTGGTTCATATAAAAATTGTAAAATTAATCAGTCTTTGTTGAAAAATTATTTGCTACCTGTTCAAGTCATTAAATTCTATTATCGATAGCTAATCTGCACACACCAATATACTCTTTTTTCTGCACAAAAAGCACTTAGTTTCTTTGAAACTATTTCTTAAAATGAAAATGTACATTCAATTTAGCTCTTGTCTTGATTTTTCTAGTCAATCTGAATTATGCTGGCAGAGAAGTCAATTCTTCACAAAAGGTGGGCGCATGCAGGTTATGTAAGGGTCTGCTTCCTCCTACATTTTCTAAGGGTTTGCTTCCCCGGGGTAATGGCCGGTGCTGTGTTGGGGATCAAACCCAGCACCTTCTGGTTGTGAGCCATGTCACTTAACCACTAGCCCATGCCATCCCCTACTGTAAAATATTTAATATTACCTGTTTAAAGGGATAAAGTGGCTATTTCTGAGTCAGGTAACAATAATCGTCATGTGCTAGACCAACATCATTTTAGGTCTACGTTAGATAATTTCGTAAATGAATGTAGTTTCGAAATTGATAGTTTGTCCATCACAAGTGATGAAGACCACTCTCTTTGTTCAGCCGTGTGGACAGTCGTATCTCTTGCTGTGTCCGCTGAAATGGGTGACTTGCGCTGAGATTTGGATTAAAGTGAGGAAGAAACTGCGCCTTTTGTCAACCTCACTCACAGAGCCTAAGCTACCTTTTGCCAGTGGCAAGACATTCATCGAGACGACTGGAGATAGCATAGGATGCAGATTTTGCCTCAGGATTACCACCGAAGCCTTTCCGTAAACATGTAACCCGCAGAGTAGAAAGGTGGGAAGGCATCTAACGCAGTTTGTCGTGCCTTTTCGATAACCACAAGAGGTCGTATGGACAACACTCAGCGTGTGAGTGAGTCTGGCATCTCTCCCAGCTGTATTCAGTTCATCATAGTAGCATCTAAAATTCCCACACGTTTCGAAATAAGTGTGTCCCAAATAACAAAACATATAGATTATCAGTCTATATTGGGTAACTCTGAAATGTTGATTGTTTTTTTCACGCAGTTTTTTTTTTTTATGTTGCTGTATGTTTCTTACTTCTTACCTATTTTAGAAAGGGAGCTATATTTATTGTATTTATATTTTCCTATTGCTCATTCAATTCCCTTTCATTTCATATACGACACAACCACATAATGTGATAATAAAAAACACAGTGACACTTTAACTGTAACACTATATGAAAATCTTTGAGGTACAGAAAATGTGCTGCACAAAACATGGGAATTTCGGTATGTCGTTAAAGTGTTAACCAAAACATGACACGGATGGCATAATAGTATCACTAGTGTTGGTATGGTAAAGTATATAAACTAAAAAAACAACTCACTAAGTCTGTGCTTTGATAGAGGTGACAAAGTAACGACATCATATTTCACAGTCTGATGTTGAATCACCTTGAATGAAAGATGATTCAATTATGATACTGACATGGTGAGTCTAATCATTGGGATGAACAATATGAAAATATGCATAACAACATAATATAGAATCAATCTTCCAGAGCTAAATAAGGGCATCAGGAATCAATCCTTCAGCAGAATTAGCTGCTGGTCAGGAGTGAAGTGTTAGAGACTTCAGTATACTAAACCATAGATTGCGTGAGGTGGAGTTGTCAGTTTTCTTTCTCGCTGCCTTTTCCTTCCCTAACTGTAAGTCAGGTAGCCATTTTCAGCTGGATCAACTGACGCCTGCTTGTTGTAAGAGTTGAATCTTAGATTTAACTTAGTATTGAACATTTCTACTTTTTATGTTCAAAATAAGCAACATATGCAATTTATGACAAAGTTCTGAGACAATACCAATAATAGTTGCCCTCTCGCAAATGAAAATGGTGACAATGTCAGATATGTGTAGTTAGATGAGACCACATATATTTTATGTAGGATGAAGATTGCACTTTCGTCTAGTAGACCTGACGCTGTGACTTACACTTAAATACATTTAAGTGAGGAAGATTCATGCTGTTGTCAATCTTACTCTCTCGTCCTGAGTTACCTTGGTATAGCTGCAACACATAGTCGTGAAGACTGGAGATAGAACAGGATGCAGATTTTCCCCTCTGGGTTTGTTCCTGATGTCTTTCTCGTGAACGAGTAACCCACAAGGCAGCTGGGATGAGGCATCCGGCAAAATTATTAATAGTAATCTGTTCAGACGACTCATCGGCTATCATCATCAGAACACATATATTAATTTAGTCAATGACCCTCGGTGTGAGCTTTAAGTATCACAGATTTGCTCACATTGACAGTGTTCTTATGTTCTAAGAATAGATTTACAATCCCGATTTGACTATTATTTTTATAGAGCACAGCAAATGCAATGCTTCTTATTTCCTGCAAAACCATTTCCTTTCAAAGGTATCGCCATGGAAACAGAGATCATTTCAGTTTGGTAGATGTTTATGATTATATAAGCATATGACCTTTATTCCAAGTATATTTTAAGACAATAGCAAGAAGCTTGTAGAAACAAATATATATTCTACAGGTTCTATAAATGTCTGTGTAGCAAAATACCAGAGATCTGTATTTTAAACAAAGTAAAGTATCCCATAGCATTACTGCTGTAGGGGTGTGAGGTGTTAGCGATCTCACATTTCAAAGGTTCGGCTATATGAGGGCAGTAGCCATCTACTCTCCCTCGCCGCTATTACGTCCCGGACTGAACCGGTACCTATTTAAGGCTGGGTCGACCCGGGAGCCATTGCGGTCTGAAAGAAACATTACCGCCTCAACTGGGGAATGAACCCAGGACCACTCAGAAGCCAGCGCGCTAACCACTGCGCTACGCGGCTCCACAGATCTGTATAGTTCTCCTTAAATTGTTTTAGGTACTAGTTTCCATACATTGCATTATAATTTAGCAGGGGGTATCACTGACAAGATTTTAGCATCAATTTGTAGATTAGTGGAGATAACATTGAAAGTCCAGATGAGAATGTTAGACAACTGTTCCAATTGCACATTGGCTTGTGTACTGAATGATGGAGAAATGTTAGAAACCTTTCTAGCCATCATCATCATCAAGTGTCGTCTCCGCATCGGAGGTTGGCAGTAATGGATTTCCAGCTGTCTCTGTCCCGTGTCAGGTCTCCGTAGTCTGCTTCAGAACTGCTGGTAGGATAAAGTATCCAACTTTAAAGTCTTTAACAAGGCAAGACTCTTGAATATCCATACGCTGTTTAATAATAATAATGTTCGCCTAGGCGTCTGGGGCCCGCTACGCCAGTTGGCCACATCTATGATCCACTGCTGTGGCGTAGTTCCAGGCCTCGTCCAGGGCGGAGGTTGATATCTGCTGGAGCCTTACTATGCGGGGACGACCTCTTCTGCGCCCCAAGCCGGTCAGGGGAAGGCTTTTGGCGCTGAGGAATGATTTGTGTAGTATCTTGTGGGCAGGGGTTTCCTGATACAGCCGTACAACATTACTGAACAAAAAAACTTGGCGTCTGTCAAATGTTTCTGAGATTGGATGGAGGCCTGTTTTAGCAGAGACCTCCACACTGTTTCAGAGAGTCAAAATCTGTTGGAACTAGACATGTTGTTCACATTCCAGATAAATGCCTCCCAAAGCAGCCGATGTACAATGAGCTCAGAACAGGCAAGAGATCATAAGGAGAACTGAAGAAATGTTTCAAAGACTCATTTAAAATGTCTCTGAACAGTTTCAATATTGATGTCACCTCATGTGAAACGTGTGCACAGAACCGCTCCATCTAGCACACTACCCTCACACAAGGTGTTCATATAGCTGCTGAGAGGAACATTCACTTGAGGTTCAGAGAAAGCTCAGTGTCCAAAAGCACAGCACAGATTGTGCTACAGTGCAACTACCGAATGTGTGTCCTACATGCTGTATGGACTGCCATGCTAGGGGTAGAATAGGTCTTTTGCAGTCACATAGAAAATATATATATATTATATAATATGATAATATTGAAGGCTTACTAAGTACTAGTAGACTAGTAGTGTTGTATCTCAACACAAGACAAGTCATTCTTAGTAGTCTCAGTCAGTCAGTTTTAAGTCTATATATGAATTATTGGGATGAGATTATCTATAGATCTACTATAATACTTTTTTATTAGTAGGCATACTGGCATAGACCTATAAAGTATAATATAATATAATCATATAGAATTAGACTTTAGAGTTAGAGACAAAAATAAAGAAAATTGATTTACGGGATCACTCACACTCACTGGATGAAAATTTCAAAATAAGTGTTCAATGTTATAAAACAAGAAGCGTGTCTGTGACAGTGTGTTATTCAGACTACAGACACTACTGTCACAACACACACACTGTCAGTGAGTAGTGTGTGTTAACTGTAGTGCGTCACGTGACTGTAGGTACTACTAGGTGTCAGTGTGTACTGTATCAGTATGCAAGGCCTTTTTCAGCACTATCTTCATAATTACTTACAGCTCGCATTTGACGTCTAAAAATATAACAGATAAAACTCCATATTTTGGCTGCTAGAACAAAGAAGCCACGTAATCCCATAACAATGTATTTTATCATGATATTTAAGTAGCCCTGTCCGCCGTAAACTCTTCAATTATATCCTTAGCGGCGTCCAAGGACCATACGAACTCTTACGCCGCCATGCAAATCCCATAACCCCTTGGCCCTTACCCCGGCAGTGATGTGTACTAAATTCATAAACAAACAGAAATGCTTAAAAACGCAAAGTGTGTATGTATTAGGAACAAGAAATGTTGAGACATGGGCTTATCAGACAAAATAAATATATCTGAAAAGGGAGGTGGGGGCGAATACGCTAGTAGTTTGGGTAGATTTCGAAAAAACTACTTTTGATAAAGTATATAAAAGAGGGATTAAAAGTATAACTACGAAGGCGTGCGGTGGGAAAGTGTACACATAGAATGATAGATGAGCCACTACCTTGACAAACAGAACCTCCGGGATTCAAGTACAGGGATTGATGAAATTGAAGCAGAATGGGTCCGAATAATAGTGTGTGTGTGCTTTTTGGGGTCTTTTCGTCTACCTTGTTTTATTATGTATATACGTATATGAATAACATTATAGAGAATATTCTAAAAAGAGATTTATTTTTGTTGATGATTTAGCCCATGACTATGTTTAGCCTTGTGGATTTCTGAAGAATAAACCGCCCCGACAAGCATTAGGAAGCAACACGTTCTAACATCATTGGAGATGAGGGCCAAAACATGGCTAATGAAGATCAATTTGGGGTATTCAGCTCAGGCTAACACAGGGTTCTGTTGTTTCTGGTTTGTTTTAGAATCTATACGTCTTGAACTCTAGACGAATTTATCAAGTATCAGATGGTAGTGGCCCGTCTTATATTCTGAGGCGTACTGAAGATGGCATGCCTGGGTCTTCCTCGATCAATTAATTTTTTTTTAACTTTTCAAATCTCTGTGGAGCATAGGTCTTCAAGCAATAAAATGTTTACGAGTCAATATCTGGAGAGATTTTTTAGACTTAAAGTGTGGAGTAGCCAGCCCCAATGTTCAACCCTCCTTCGCTGCGTCTTACGACATGCCTGGCAGGTTAAGTGTTATTATTCATTGATACCCGTTTGGATCTTCTTTGCTGTGATGTAATGATATACTTCTCAGTAGGCGCATCACTATAGGTAGTAGTAACAATTGCCCATCGCGAACAAAGATGGTGACAGCATGAGATTTTTGTGGACAAACGTCATCGCGTTTTTGTCAACGTGTGAATATACAGTTCTGTCCTGGATATGCACACACTACATGGAGCAAACGTAGGTGGCGTTGATAGCTGAGTCTTCCTACGCTGCGACCTTCTTGGCGACTCGCTTTTTCCCCGCTGTATCGGAGATGTTCTGCCTAGCCAGGCCAGCACATTGTGTGATTACAGAATGATAGGCTGAGCGTTTCGACGCAAGAAGCGACATCAATATGGAGACTTTGCATCTTTTTTTCTGCCCGTACGATGAACCCTTGTCTGTCTTGAGCGCACCAGAAAGGAGTCGCTTTGGGCGGGAGGTGGTAGTGTATGCGAACAATTCTTTCCTACATCAAAGGTTTTCAGCATAAGCTAGATGAAACCCCTGGATCTAACCCAGATTATGTCTTCTATTATCTAACAATGTCAACTAGAATAAAACTATAAAATGTCTTTACTCTTGTGATCCTCCGTCATAGTGTGAATGTCTGGCCTCTGACAGTCTGCAGCTTCGCTAAACTCTGATCTCCGCTGTGGACTAATAGATTTCTCACCAATGGTCTGGAAGCGTGCTCCCTGGTGTTCTACTGCACACCTTGCTGATTGGTTCTCGTGATACACATTACCTTCAATCATGAGACAACGGGGGACCTTTCTGGCTAATGTAGATACAGACAACGTACGAGACTGTCTATGAGACCGCTCTTTAGGGTGTCTCTCTTACACCTTAGTTTGCTGTCATTTTCAGCGGATCGTGAAGATCCGATTTCCGTGAAATTCACAGATACCTTGTCACTAACTTTTTCACTCGAAGTGATCGATGTTCTCTCTCGTGTCGCTAGGGTTGGTTCATCGTCCCTCCCATTTAGGCAATTATCGTGCGATGCCCAAGGCTTTCAGGATGGATAACCTCCTGAGCAGCTCTGCCTGTTATGATTTGTGTCTCGGCCTTTATTAGTCCCATGTTCCTCCCTATCTAACATGGCCGCCAGTTACCAGGTACTTCTGTCCCCACCCCGTTGGCCAGACAGTCGCTCGTATCGTTACTAGGTCTGCACCGCATGTCAATCTGTCAGGTTCCTTCTTTCTGGAGCCCCTGCTAACTTCCCTGGCTATCTTGTCTCACTTTCAATCTCACTGGGACAGCTTGTCACCAAATCACATGTAGCTCAAAACGCCTACCCATCTTTTGATAATGACTAGACATATCGGAATAGGGAGACTCAAAACACCCTTACCAACTTCTTTCCATGACAATTAGACACTACAATATTGGCGATACGCTTACTCTTCCATATTCCTCTCAGTGACTTGCCCCCACCATTTTGAACACCCATTTTACTTGTATTAATTATCTAGAACTATCGTCACAAACACACTAAAATAAAACCAACCATCTTCCCTTCCCCTGTCCTGATTATCGGCCAGAGACAAATCCAGATTGGCTTAGTCAAAGAATGCACGCCGTACATGAACTCTGATCTCTCTCTCTCTCTCTCTCTCTCTCTCTCTCTCTCTCTCTCTCTCTCTCTCTCACCTGCACTAAAATCTGTTAACATTGTCTCAGCTTATTCAGTCTTTCAGTAGCCCAGTAGTAAGATATAACTCTCATGCTTCATATATGCCATTTCACACATATCAGACATCAACACTATCACATATTCATCCTTTCGTCACCTCATTTGCGCTGCAAATAAATTGCATTCCATATATTTAATACATATGATCGGCATCACGCTCTACAAACAACGTTTGAAAGGTCTACACAACATTAACGTACGGCAGATTTCATTGGTGAAGGATGCAGTTACCCACGCAGACGAGGTAAAGCATCGCAGAGATGATCACCTGCTTTGGAGAACTGATGATCGTTGGAGCACAGCGACAGCAGTCTGGTACCCACGAGAATGAAAACGACTACGGGGAAGACCACCTACGTGCTGGTCCAACTCCCTCGAACTCAGAAACAACATCCAGAATGCTACAAACGGAAAACGTATCACCCACTGGTCCACGATGGCCCAAGAGATCCAAGCGTTGTAACCGCCCATGAGAAGAGGATCGTCCAGAAATCCAGCAATCCACTTAAATCTAGTAATATTTAGTAGGGTAATTTACTTATATTTTCCTGTTAGTTTATTTTTGTATGCTGTAAATGTCTTATTTATTTCCCTTTGCTTGAGTTACCTCTGCTTCTCTTGCCAACTCGTCAACATATTTTATCATGTCTCCTCTAATGCTCTATCTTGCTTCTTTGTCGGCTTCAGTATATATTTCCTGAGCCTCGGCTCTAGTATTCCTAACTTTGCTTGGGTAAAAATCTGGCTTCTTCGATTTTCTTACCTTTACCTTTAATTTACCTAAAGTTTCTGTTGTTATCCACGCTTTGTGTTGGCGTTCTCTTTTCCAAATAACTTCTCCACAAATCTCGTGCCATATTCGGTTTAAAAAAACGATCCACCAAGAAACTGGTTGTATTCAGACTGTTGAGTCTTCTAAGCCAGTATAAAGACTTTAAGTTGGCAGTGCTCTTCTGTATCTTCTACTTCTTCTATGTAACTGGGGAACTGGTGTAATACACGACATATGTTTGATATCGTGTCTTTTAATGTATCTTGTATGTCCTTGTTGAGGAATCCCACATTGAACTGTTGTCTGTGGTTATAGGTTGCATATTTTAAAGTTATTTTTGTATATGTTTGCTACCAGTACATGGTGGTCTGATGCTATATCTTTTTCTCTACATATCTTTAAATCGCGTTATGAAGATGATAATAATAATAATGTTCGCTTAGGCGTCTGAGGTCCGTTGCGCACGTCGGTCACATCCATGACGCAGAGCTGTGGTGTGGTTCCAGACCTCGTCCAGGGCGGGGGAGGAGGTTGATATTTGCCGGAGCCATACTGTGCGGGGACTTCCTCTCCTGCGCCTCCCACCGGTCGGGGGAACACGTTTGGCGCAGAGGAGCGACTTGTATAGTATCATGCATGACCGAACAAATAAATTCTTCGGCGGTCAGGTGTTTCTGAGATTGGGTGAAGGCCTGTTTTAGCAGAGACCTCCACGTTGCGGATGTAGTCATGCCATCAAGTGCCCAGGATACGCCACTGGTTGTGCATGTGGAAGGCTTCCAGTCTTGACATGTCACTTTTCAGCAATGTCCAGGTTTCGGAGTCGTAAAGCAGGACTGGGACCATGCAGGACTGGTAGATGCGGATTTTTGTCTCAATGGAGATCTTCCAATTATTTCACACACGTCAGAGGTCGTGCATAGCAGACGCAGCTAGTTCGATCCGCTTTTACATATCGGGACCGCTGCGCCCGTCAGGTGATATCATGCTACCGAGATAGATGAATTCGTTAGTGTCCCCGCAGTGTGACCTTGAGATTCAATACCCTTGGGTGCTGTGTCGTAAATGGGGTTATGAACTTTGGTCTTGGTCGAGGATAAAGACAGACCTAGGGCTGGCGTTTCGCTGTCTAACATTTTTAAAGAGCACTGCAGCGTAGAGCTGTTTGTACCGAACAGGACAATGTCGTCTGCGTAAACGAGGTCAGTGAAGATTGACTGATCAATAGAAATATCCTCCTGATGCGCTCTGAGGCGGTCAAGAAGCCAGTCCAGTGGCAAGAACACATCTCTGTCTGACACCCGAAGTGGTGTGGAATCTGTCAGAGAGAGTGCCACCCTGTCGAATTCTGGCGCCAGTGTCCTTGTGTAGCTCCTTGATCAGGTTCAACTCGTGGGCCGGGGTGCCTATTCCCTTGAGGGCTTTCCATAAAGTCGGCGGATCAACCGATCCGAAGGCGGACTTCAAGTCAACGTATGCAACGTACAATGGGGGATTGAAGGGACGGTGCAGTTCGACGAGGTGGTGAAGAGCAAGAATCGCGTCGATTGTAGAACGACCCGGGGTGAAGCCAGATTGTTCTGGACGACGTTTTGTGCTCAATAGAGGCTTTAGTCTAGTCAGCAGCACATGGGCAAACACGCTTGGCTGCCTTGTATATGGCGTTCTTTATGACTGTCCCCGGGTTACCTGGAAGGGGACCTGCTGCAGCCAGGTTTCCCCTGACATCATCGGCATATTTCTCGGCGAGGCGTGGGTTTACCTTGAGAAGCTGGATATTGTACCTTGGGGTCGGCACAGGTTTTGGAGGGACATATGAGCTGATGGAGTACGTGATCATCAACAAGTGATGGCCAGTGTTGGCAGGAGCCTCCGCACCCCGAAAGACACTACAGGAAGCCCCCCGGCCGATACTTCTCTCAAGGATGTGGTCGAGTTCATTCCTAGTCCTTCGGACGTCAGAGATCTATGTGTGGCGGGGGATGTCTAAGCGGCGGTACCATATGCCGGTAATTGTCAGACTGAATGCGGCGCAAAATGACAGAAACCTGTGGGAGTTATCGTTTGTATTTCTACCGACGAAAGAGCCCAGTACCGATTCATAACCACTACGCTGGGACCTTGAAACTGCGTTGAAATCACTCAGTATGATGAATTCATCATGCGGAGGAACTGTGACTGGGGCATTTGTCAGATCATGATAGAAGGCGTTCTTTACCTATGGTTGAGCTTCGTCTGTGGGGGCATAAGCGACTGTTATTGTGAGATGTCCATTTTTATGTTTTGGCTTGGCTTCGTTCGTTTTCTATCTCCCACCATCAAACCCTGAAAGGGCTTAAGTAGCAGAATGTAGTCCAGAGAACGAAATGCGTTGTGTCGTAGTTTACAGCTTGACTGCGATATTTGCACCTTTCGATCCAACACATCCGACTTCAGCAATCATTTTTTTAGTACCGGGTTAGTATTCATTCTTCGATCCCTTCTCCTTAGCCAGTCTGCCCTGCTGCAGTCTGTTATCCAGGATTACCGCGTGGAGGTGTAAAAGGGTCTTGGCAGCTTTGGTTCGCTGGCCCTGACACTAGCAGTCAGCTATGCGTCGCTGACCACTGCAGCTCATGTGCTGCTCAGCGAGCCGGTCCGAGATGGCTTGCAGGATACTATACTGGGGGGAGGGGGGGGGGGGGTCTTATGAATAATTTTACACCATGTCTGTGCCGAAGGCCACTAGAGTGCAGTAGACATGCGTCTTCGACATCTTGTTGCCTTTGACCCCTAGCATTTGACCCCTAGTCTTTCAGTGATACCGACGATTGCAATGTTGAATCGACCTAGTGTTCAAGAACTACGGTCTGGGGTGGAAAATGGCGCGCCTCCGCCAGTAGAAACTAGTGAGTCAAACATCTAAGCAACAACAACTAGCGTTCAAGCCAGCGCCGTAGCATAGTCAATTCGGTTTAGTGTCAGTATGTTCAATATTATAATGAAGATTCATATATGGTAAATCTGGATTTTTGTTCTGTGGTCTAATGACATCCATGTTGCTTTTTGTGTTCTTTTGTGAGCAAACATGCAGCCACCAATCACTAATTCTTCTTCTTTTTCTTCTTATTCTTCTCCTTTGTCTTCTTCTTCTTCTTCTGCGTTCGTTCTCAATCTCCCGCTACAAAGCCACGAGCAGGGCTTTGCAAGTAGCAGGATGTAGTCGTGAAAACATAATGCGTTGTGTCACTAGTTTACAGCTTGACTACGATATTTGCACCATTCGGTCCGACACATTCGTCTTAGACACCATGTATTTTTTTAGTACCAGGTTGATCTTCGATTCCTTTCGATTCCTTCTCCTTAGCCAGCCTGCTCTGTTGCAGTCCGTTATCGGGGATCACCGCATGGAGATGTAAGAAGAGTCTTGGCAGCTCTAGTGCGGTTTAACATTTTTCTTTCATTGATTCTTCTTTGTTTGGTACACAACATTAGATAATATTTGACTTTTTTTTTTGTCAGTTCTGAAAGTAGCCAGTACATTCTGGGTTCTACTATCTGCAACTATATAAGTGCCATTTGCGCCTCTATTACAGCATTAGAGCAACACCTTGATTTTGGTGTACGTCTTCTTCAATGTGCACTAAGAAAACCAGCATTACCTCTGTGCCAAGTTTCATCCCCAAAATCCCTTCCTTTATGTTTTGCCATTTCGTTTCTTGAGAGTAAGGTAAAGTAAAGTAACCCATATCATTACTGCCGTAGGGGTGTAAGGTGTTAGCGATTTCACATTTCAAAGGCTCGGCTATATGAGGGCGGTAGCCATCTCCTCTCCCTCGCCGCTTTTACTTCCTGGACTGAACCGGTACCCATTTACGGCTGGGTCGACTCGGGAGCCATTGCGGTCTGAAAAAATATTACCGCCTCAACTGGGGAATGAACCCAGGACCACTCAGATGCGAAGCTAACCACTGCGCTACTCGGCTCCCTGAGAGGCGAACGTCTTACTTCTAAGCTACAGAAACCCCTATACTGTTGGGTAGCTAGAGTTTTTCCCGCCCCCTGAGTTTGCCAGCCCTCTCAATGAACATCAAAGATACTTAGACAAAAAGTGAAAAATACGTAAAGGTAACAAAAATTATGGCACTATGTTTATTTCTTAAGTGAAAAGTGTAATTTCAACATTCTGAAACGTTATTTTTCTTGCTTTTCTGTTAACAAAATTGTCCATGATACTGTTAAAGTCAATTTCGTCTGTAAGTTGCTGTACTATAGACATTATCGCAAAATTTCTTAACCATAAGGTACCCATTGTATACTTCAAGAAATTTTTGATCAATTTTAATTTAGAAAAACTCCTCTCACAGCAAGCAACACTCATGGATTGATACTTGTATGATAACTTTGCTTTTGACTTTTTCTCCTAAAATGTATATAATCTAGCTATGAATAGTAGACGCCATATAGGATTTAGCATACTTTTTTGTCACCAGCTTGATTCTTAGAATATGTTCACGTAGAACTTGATCATATTTTGCCAAGAAATGAACGAATTTAAGAAAATTGCCTTTGATTTCCCTTTGATTAAGGTTCAGCATCAGTCGCCTAATAGGGGACGGCGTGGGCTAGTGGTTAAGTGACACGGCTCACAACTCGAATGTGCTGGATTCGATCCCCATCAGAGCACCGGCCGTTACCCCGGGGAAGCAAACCCTTAGAAAATCAAGAAGGAAGCAGATCCTTACATAAAATACATGCCGAAGTCGGATGCACTGGGCCGACAGGCGCAAAATAAAAACCGTAGTGCAATGCACATTAATTTTTTATTAATAATTTTTGGTAACCCTATGAAGTCAACTTCTGTTCAGGAATCTAATGACACCCAACAATCTTGAAAGTATCTCTCTCCACTTCTTCGCTTCGTTTTCAACTTCTTCTTGTCCCTTTTTATTATTAATACTCCCCTTCAGATTCTAATTTCCAACTCCTTTCATTGTCTGGAAACCCCCCAAAAATTGACTACACTGGATTCATTCCCGATTATTTTAGTATTAAGTTTCCACAACAAGTTGAATTCAACCACAGAATAAAAGTTTGAATGACTTCTGTCTGAAAATAGTCTGCAGAAAAAGCAGTAAAGAGTTTTCTTGGAAGGAGTGCACAACAACCACGATCTCAACATTGTTCTCATTATTTGGCAAAGTTCTGAAAAACCACTGGCATATAAGCAGCAGAGAACCAACTGAGAAGAACATTTGCATCTCTTGAAAGACGCCTCGTGGTCATAACTCTCAGACAATAGCGGCAGAGCGAACTACACAAAAGCGAAATCCGGAGAATGTCACACATCAAGGATGACCTACAGTACGTCAACCATTCGAAACACTGCTGGGCTGGCCATATATCCAGAAGACAAGATGAAAGAAGAAGTACCATAACCACGACAAAAAGAGACCTGGGGGACGGCTTCCAACTGGCTGGCGAGATTCACTAGAAAAATACAACATTCACCACCCCACAACAGACAGACTAATATCAGAATGGACGACATGCGCCCGCTACAGAAACGACTGGATCCTGAGTAGAGACCCGCTCAAAGGTGACCACCTCTTGACGAAGAATGGGTCGAACTAAGAACTACGATCTCAGTTTTCTGTTCCGTCATTTTATAATTGACGCACCCTCACTAATCACTTCACCAAAATCAGAATATAGATGTTGAACCACAGATGTACCTTGACTATCAATAACATCTTTCTTCTTCTTCTTCTTGTTCCTCGTTCGTCTTCAGACCTCGACTTCAATTATTCTAATGAAGGCAGCAGTCGATTCAAGGTTCCGTACACTTCCTTGCAGCTTCTCGTGGAAGGACACTAGCTGTTACCAAATGGTACTTCTTTTGTCGGTAAACAGTGGGCAGGAATCTTACTTGGGCAAAGACCAGCATCTTTCAAGCCAATAGCCGGAATTTTTTGTTCGTTACACTCTGGAGAGAACAAAGCTGGGAAGAATGTGCTGGGCATTAGGAATGAAAGAGGACAAGGACTAGTGGAAAGAGTGAGTTGAACAGAAAGAAGATTTAATGGCAATTTTCTCACTGAGGCAGGTGTACAAAGACAAATACTGAAAATAATACAGAAACGAAGATTTGGATGGGACACAATATGCGACATGAAAGTTGTCCACGGAAGATACTAAAGGACAAGATCCAGAGAAACGTGGAACGGGGCGAGCAAGACTCACCTTTACATCTAAGGCATGCAGAGATATTAAAGTACGAACCTGTGCTGAAATTAAGAGGGTATGGTCCAATGGGGCGACATGCTCAGGCAACCTTACAACCAGTCTCGGAGCTGATGAGCCCGAGGATATGGTCCAATGAACAGATATATGCCCAGACAACCTTATAACCAGTCTTAGGACTGATCAACCAGAGGATAGGGTCAAATGGAGAGATATGATCAGACAACCTTACAACCAGTCTTAGAACTGATCAACAAAAGACGATACTTACTTACAATCCATGCTACAAGTCTCCGGGAGGTTTGGAC
Source organism: Ariolimax columbianus (assembly GCA_036924085.1). NCBI lineage: Eukaryota > Metazoa > Mollusca > Gastropoda > Stylommatophora > Arionidae > Ariolimax > Ariolimax columbianus. The sequence continues at coordinate 26,067,087 of JAVGWX010000005.1, read as the reverse complement.
AGATCATCAGATGGTCATGGCCTTATGTTACTCCACATTCGCATGTTTCATCATCCCTTTATCCCCATCTTTACATATTTTTTCCTGCATCGTGATACATCAGTTTGACGTCTATTTAGAGACGTCCATGTTGCGTAGCGCAGGAGATGTCCAGGCGCAGGGTCCTCCCGTAACTTGATCAAGGAGACCTGTGTCAGCTGTTTCCAACTTTCGATGCATAGATTTTCTGAATTAGTCTATAGGGACTGGGTTGACTGTAAGATACTTCGTCTCGACTTTAGTCTTTCGTTCTGCACCTGATGTCCGAACATAGAGTGTCTTGGATCATTTACCTCTTTCTCTCTTTCTATCTCTGACGTGACAGTTCTTCGTATCTCTGGTGACGCTATGCCGATTACAGGGTATTTTTTTCAGTTTGTGCAGGTTTTAGGCATCAAGTAACTATACGACCTGTCTCATTTATTGCGATATCTATGTATTTGACATGTGCAGAGTTCTTACAGACTGGTGTGGCGTACTCAGCTACAGAGTAACACAAAGCGAGTGCTGATCTTCTGAGGACATCTGGCTTTGCTCCCCATGTTGTGCCAGTCAGTTTTCGTATAATACTATTTCTCGCATGTATTATCTGTTTTGTCTCCTGGCAATGTGCTGTCCAACATATTCTCTCACGTATTTACATCTTGCCATTTGATCTGTTACTTTATATTCGCCTCTATTTCTGAGATGGTAGGCACATACTTGAGTTTTGCTGGGTTTGGTTTGAGGTGATTTTTTTGGTAATTTAGAGCAAGGGCGTTTGTCAGTTTCTGTTCGACCTCTTCGAAGCCCTTTCCATGGGCCACTACTGCTGTATCATCGGCAAATATGAATTTTGTCACCTCTGTAAATTTGGACCGATGATAGGAGGAAGATTCGCACCCCTCTTGGTTCTTAATGAAGAGGCAGATAATGAGACGATACTGAGGCCTTGAATTCGGCATTGTAAGACACAGCAACTGAGGTCTTAGGTAAGCAAAGGGTAAAGAGGAAGGCATGGATTAGAAATGAAATACTCGAGTTATGTGACAAGGGAAGATTAATGAAGAGGTGAAAGAATACCCTGGATGAGATTACGAAATACAGAGAAATAAATGGAAACATAAAGGCCAAGATGAAAAAGTCAAAGGCAGAATGAATAACTGATTAGTGCTCAAATATTGAACACAATCTGGGAAGAAACGATGCCAAAGGGGCATATACAGAGGGTCGAGGTTGCCCCAGGAAATCCAATCGCCACCGAAATGAATATATTAGAGAAGAGTCAACCGATAACAAGAGAGGAGGTAATTGAAGCGGCGAAGATGCTAAAAAAGGGGGAAAAGCTGTGGGTATGGATATCTCAGCGGAGCTCCCACAAGTGGTAGGTGAGGTAATAATTGAGACTCTGACATACATCTGTAACAGAATTTGGCGGACAGGAGAGTGGCCAACCATCTGGATGAAATAAGTGATTTTACCGCTGCCTAAATCAGGGAACCTAAAGATGTGCCAGAACTATATAACAATTAGCCTCATTAGTCATCCTAGCAAAGTTCTCTTAAGAATAATCCTCAACAGATTAAAAAAAACCACAGACAGAGAATATCATTTCCGAAGAGCAAGCAGGGTTTCGAGCGGGAAGAAGTACCACTGAAAAGATATTTAATCTGCGGATATTAAATGAGAGATATTTAGAGTATCATCATCATCATCATCATGTAGCATATCCTTTGCAGAACGTCGCTCCCATCACAGTCTGTCTGAAAGAAACTCGTTCTTTTGCCAAAACTCCAGCCTCCGCCACAGCCGTACCCAGGCATTCCTGGATATCTTGGTGCCATCGTCTTCTTGGTCTACCCCTTCCTTTGCCTGGCACCATACCTTCCATCACCGTTCTCTCAAGACCGTTGTGTCTCTTGATGTGATCAAAGTATTTGCATTTTCTAGCCAAAATGGAATTGATAAACCAGTTCTCCTCTATGCTCAACTCTTGCCGAATGTCTACATTTGTGTTTTTCTCTGTCCAGGGTATTTTGAGGATCTTTCTGTAACATTTTGACTCGAAGGATTCGATTTTTTGTCTATAAGTTTTGGTAATCGTCCATGATTCACAGCTCTAAGCTGCCACAGGAAAAACACAGGCTTTCAGTTCCCAGGCGCGTCTATTGTTTTGTTTTATACCAAGGTCTTCCACCAAGTGGCGCAATTTTTCCTTTTTGACTCTGGTATGGCATTTAGTAGGTCTTCCTCAGTCTAGATGGTTTCACCAGAGAGAGGGTAGCTTTCAAATAGTGCTTTGAAATACTAGTATAGTGCCATTGATTCATCACTAAGGCCTGGAATATACTGCGTTCTACAGCCTCTTGGTATGTGGTGTCTAGTAATTATGTTTACTAGTTTGACAAAGGCCTCGTATTTTGCGGCGGTTGGTTCTAATTTATACACCTCTATGTCTAAGTCCCCATTTGGCTCGTTGGAAGTTGAAGCGTCTTTTGAACGGTACGCTTTCCGGTTTGACAACTGCTGTGGTGGCGCATGATATCGGCCTATGTTACGTCCGTGGTATTGGCTCCTCTACAGATTTTGTCACTTGGTGTATTATCCTATCACTAACAAATATGGTGTCAGGGTTGTAACGTTTTCCCCATCTGCAGCTATTAAAAGATGGTCGCAATTTTGGGTCGTGCGGGATTTGCAGTCCATTCTGCTCTGCCCAGTTCTCCAGCTCTTCTCCATTATCATCTGGTTCCTTGTAGCCCTATGCAGAGCTGTGACAGTTGAAGTCTCTCATAACTATTTTGTTGCTTTGTGATCTGAAGTTGTCAGGTTCTTCGAAAACAAAGTTGTCATTATGTGGCTTATATACTTATGTCACTGTACATGAATGGATTTGGATTGAGAGGATCTATGTGTTTCCTCTGGAGGTTTGACCAACTGAGCTTATATCTAGGTTTGGTGTGGCAAAAATGGCGCTCCCATATTGCTTATGTGGTATCTCCACACCAAGTGTCATTCTGTCTATTTTTGGTCTTCTGTCAGCGATTCCGCTGTCTCTTGGACCAATAACATCGCATTTGCGCTGAATGCATATTTCAGACAGTAGTGTTTCTTTGTTGGCGGAGAGTCCTTCTATGTTGATTGAAATCAACACGAGGTTATTTTTACATTCCATAGTATGATTAGTGTCTAGGTGTTAAAAAGATTGGCCAATTGAAAATCGTTTCCAGGAGACACCGGGCTGTCTTATTAGTTCCAATCTTCACGGATGCTCCTTTCGTGTCCCCCGTCTTGAAATTGAAGAATCACATGAATCTGATGATGGTTTGAATTCAGAAATTGTTTCAGCAACAGTATTTGTTTCGTGACTTTGGTATTTCATTCTTTTTCAATACTTCCTCCGAAGCCTTTTTTCTTCTTTTTTTTCTCTCTAAAAGCAGCACCGCTCTCATTTGTTAACTCCATCTTGAGTTAGGTTGAAAGAATAATTAGAAAAATATTAATAAACAAATATAATTAATAAATTCAGAATAGCAGGGATAAATAAATCCCTCTACAGAGAAATCTCAAATGTTAGTTTGTGAAAAAATAAATTCACCCTGCACGCCTAAAAAACGGTGAAATTTACCTCAGAAAACAAAGAAGAGCAATATAAATACCCAAAGATATTACACGCAATTAACGATAATAGCGTTCAAACAATGATACGTCTTTCCACTGAGATTGGTGGCAGCGGGGAATATGGAAGAAACATCCGTTTCACAATCCTAACGCACCGGGTTCAAATCACGCCGTGTCCGATTTGACAGAAATGTGTGGTTTTTTCGTTGAGATCGCGCGAGTGTCTGCATCTTGAGTTACCACCAGTCATCTCGACTGTAATCTTGCCACTGGTCCAATGTAGCTCGAGACGAGAGATTGATCTTGATGTTCTACTCAATTACTTCGACACTATAATCCAAATAGAGTGCGTTGCATCAAGACTTAAAACTGTCTAATGATGACGCCATCCTCGCGTGTGATGAGCAAGTAACTTGTTTTAACAATGAGAATCATCTAGAAGTAAGCCAGAGACAGTCGCTGTAGTGTTACTCAGACAAGACTCAAAAAACACAGCAGACGTCATGCATGTTTAATTCTTTTATTTCTAATAATTTGATTTATAGTTTGGTATGGAAATTTAACGGTTTTGTTTTATTTACATTATTATTTGTAGTAGTAAAAAACAAAATTACGTCTGATGCCTTGTACTATACGGACAGAAGAATACTTTTCTTCTCGTTGCTATAGATCAAAAGAACAAATCTACATAAATATACATGGCAAAGCAAAGGCAAAGGCCGCCGTCCATCGTAGACGATGAAGGCATAATTAATTTTGCTAACGCCATTTTGAGTAAGGATTAACTGCGCTACTTTTTATCCTCACTCTCTCGTCTCGTGCCGCCCGATCCCAGCGGCAAGTCAAGGAAAAGACGACTAGTGTACGACAACGAGATGCAGGGGACTCCGCATCAAGCACCCGTGAAAAAGAAGGCGGAGTCCGGAGTCGAACCAACACCACCAGATCACGAGGCCGACGGCTTAACCACTTCGTCACGGAATCCCCGATATATTTACATGTATATATATATATATATATATATATATATATATATATATATATATATATATATATATGTGTGTGTATGTGTGTGTGTGTGTGTGTGTGTGTGTGTATGTATATATATATATATTTATTTATATATATATAGAGAGAGAAAAAAAAAAGAGAGAGAGAGAGGGAGAGAGAGAGAGAGAGAGAGAGAGATCGTGTGTTATCGGGACTAGTAGTATAAGCAAAAATAACAACACTGCATCTAGACTTGCAAGTAAGAGGCGAGTAAAAACAACTGTGTGATTATCCCTTCTTGACGAAAATATACGCAACCAAAAAAATACTACAACATGTAAATGCTGGTTCAATGAGTGTATTTGTCGAGGACACAAAAATTATACAGTATAACGTCTTTAGTTTTATACAACTTATACAAATAATGTCGAATATCACAAGCACAAAATTGTTTTAGTATTTTAAAGAAGAAAAAAATGATTCCCAAGCTTCTATAACTACGGTCATTCGTTGCAGCACCTAGCAACCAATAATAAGAAATGAAATATATAATCTATATTATATGAATCCTTCTATGCGCGTGTGACATGGACAGTTACAGCTGACCTTCAACGAAGGATACAGGCCTTGGAGATGAGATGTTTCCGAAAACTTTAAACGTCACGTACAAAGATCGAGTTACTAATGAGGAAATACGAGAAAGAATTACAACAGCAATAGGGCCTTTCGAAGATCTCTTGGCAACTGTCGGAAAAAGGAGGCTCACTTGGTACGGTCACATATCGAGATAAAATGGTCTTGCAAACACAATCCTCCACGGGAAGGTTCATGGCAGACGACGAAAAGGCCGGCCCAAAAAGAGATGGGAGGACAACATAAAAGAATGGACCAGTCTTCGACCAGAAGAGTCACAGGCATCGGCATCTGACAGAGAGGGATGGCGTGGAGTTGTGAGGATGTCTTCATCCGGTTACGGGATGACCTGACCTGACCTGATATGAATCCCTGGTCAAGTCGGGATGTTTTCGTTTACGCGGGAAAGAATCACTTAGAACAACTAAATGTTCGAAGAAACGTCTGCTTATACTTAGAACTCATCCGAAAGTAGATAAAGATGTTCACGCTGGCGTTGATGGATTCGAGATGGAAAACTGTAGAAAAATTGGCTAAGAATAGATCTACGTGTCTGCCATCGACTCTCATCTCTGGGTCAATCATCATCCAGATATAGACGACTGCCCCTGGAGTGCTGCAGATGATGAAAACTGCGGAGATAAAAACCACCAATTTGATGATCTTGGTGTCCCTATCTGTCACATTATGTTGTTGACTTGAGCTAGTTGACCGGAGTCGCCATTTTGCGTTACTCTTCAGTTTCATTATTAAGATAAGTGTGCAGATGAAGACAGTAACAAAGGCTAACATGGGTACCAGGTTGTTGGCGACAAAAGTTATGGTTTCAATGTCATTGCGATCAGACAGCAGAGTAAGCCCAAGAAGAGTTCTGTTTTTAACTGGGTCAAACACAGTCGTGGACTTGGTAGTATAGTAAACAGGGATTAAGCTAGCGATTACAAGCATGTATAATACAACAATGTAACTGACTGTCCTCATTGGAGTGATAATGACCTTCACCCTGAGAGGATATGCGATACATAGACATCGCTCGAATGTGATATAAGCAGTGATCCAGGTGGAGACTCGAGTCAGCATGATGTGCGTCCACCCCCACATGTACATGAAATGCATAACAACAAAGGGAAGATCCGAAGCCTGGAATTGAGGTAGAAAGCACAGACTTGTCATAAAGGCTGCGAAAAGTGATCCAAGATCTGAAATGGCTAGTCCCAGCAGGCTTATGTTGACCGAATCTTGCATACCCTGTTTCAGAAATGTTACAATATTTAAAATGTTTGTAGCTATACCAAATATACTCATTCCCTGACCAACACCCCATAGGTTGAACATGATAATATAGTAAAGAATTCCATCAGGGATTACAGTGTCCATGTTCACCGCCAGCGCTTTAGTTTCATTGGAAAATATAAACAGTTGTCTACGTATTGGGTCATCTTCGCTGAATGTGAAGTTCTGGCAAATTGTTATTTTTATCAAAGAGACATCACACGTATTAAGATTTTGGCTTAGACGACTAGGATAGTTGTTAGTCATTTTCTTGCAAATTGTATTTTGGAAATTCTTCAAAATTTAAGTTTCTTTTCTCGAAATAAATGTCCGTCCACTTGAATAGCTTTATGTTAAAGAATAACACGTAATAAAACTGTCGAGGCCCAATTGTACAAGACATTATATTCGCCGTCAGTTTATGATTGGAACATTTGAAATTGGTTTATTGAAATAAAGCAATTAGGTTATACATTTATTGGTACAGATTGTACGTGGCTATACTAAATGTAGCCAAGTTGTCAGTCTTATAATATTAATCAGAGGTGCTTTGTTAATTTTGATATACCGTTGCGAAATACAATTAACGTTACAAAATAATGTATCAGTATCAATATACTAATAGTAATAGATTTTTTTTTAACATTAATTGTATTTCCCTCGAAGTTGTGTGTGTCTGCAAATGTCAACCAATCATTAAGACAAATATTGAATAAACTTCATATTCAATAATAATACTTAACACAAAATTAAAATGTAATGGTCGTTATACATTTTGTTTATATCACCTCTCCAAAATACAAAACAGCAATAAAATAACCAAAGTTCTATTTATAATCAAGTATAAATAAGTAGAAATAAGTATAACCATTTCCCTTCATTCTGAGATGGTAGTTGTATAAGCAAGTAATGGTTTTTATTGATCGTGTGTTCCAAATTAGCTGTCTCAAATTCAATCTTTCTGCATTGTTAAATTGTATTGTAAACACGATTTTACCATTTGACATATTCAAATGACTAATGATCCATAGGAACAGTTTAAATTGTAAATGAGAGTCTGGCGGAAGAGTGTCTGCCGATTTTCTTATCAGTGTCACATCTTCGAGCGAAAATGTAATTTGTTGCCTTGTTGCATATGCAAGCGTATATTTTTCGCATAATTTTTGAAAAAAAATTATTCGCGTTGAAGCTGTCATGTTTTGTGGGTTAAATTTTGCAAAGTGGGCCATTTGAGCAACGTTTAATTGTAGTGTAATTTGGAGAACAAGGAAATCGCACACGTTTCATATTCGACATTGCCGCTACATTTGTTTTTAATCGATGCTCAATATATATAAAACATGTTATCAATACATTTTGTTGTTAAATATTAACATCATCTTCTATCCACTTGTGTCGTTAGACGCCGTGGGGAGATGTAGTTTCCTGTTGTATGCCAGCTGTATCACCGATGTTGGTGTCTTCCGTTAAATATTAACAGTCCTAATTCACCTTTGCAATTGTGTAGGTATCGACTACCGTAAGCAACATAAAAGCAACAGACATTTGGCTGAATAGTTAGACAACAGATAGAAACGAAATGATAGTTCGATATACATTATGGCCAATTCAAATCATAATGACAGAATCAATCACCACAGAAGAAGGGAATCACTGCAATATTTTGTGGATTCAATACCAGTATATAGTACTTAGCAAGAACCTGGACACAATCCAACCACAACACACTCCAGAGTTCTGTATGTGCTGCATAGACCAATGCGAATACGTTTATCTTTCCCGCGTTGAGTGTCTGTCCATTTCTGAATGGGTAGAAACTGACTCTATGAAACATACTATTATATTTGTTGTTATCGGCATTTCATTTGTTATTCTGCTGTACCACCATGACTTTTTCTGGGTGTGTCCCTCTATAGACGATGCTACAGATTATGTCATTATGCTCGCCCTGGTAAATGGAACGCTTAACGAGTGACTGATCAGAAACGTGTGAACACGTGAAAAAACGAGATGATAATAATAACATTAAGAGAATGAAACAAGAGTCGAAACAAATCTGGATCATAACAATAACACGAATCGCGTGATTTAATAAAATGAAGATATGAAAATAACAAGTAAATATTTAGACGAATGTTTTTCGGTACAAAATTGTTAATAGATTTACAGGATCCGTCCAAATTTGATAGATTAGCAGGTCTCACTAGCAGGAACTGTGTACACAATTTCAGCTGTCTAGGTTATGGGGAAGTTGGTTAAAATAGGAGAAATAGAAGTTCACGAAAACAGGCAGCGGTTATGCCCAGTTAGATAAAAGCTTGTAACAAATAAATATGTAAAAGCAACATTATTCGATACAAGCTGTTATATATACTTTCACGTGTGTTGTTTGTTTGTTTGTTTTGTTTTTTGTGTGTTTTTTTGGGGGGGTGGGGGGGGGAGGAAGGGGGTGGTAAGTTCTACTACAGTAGTGTAAATATTTTAGAAACCCTAAAAATGTGAAGGAGCACAAATCATAACAATCTATTTTCCAGTAAAGTAAGCAGTTATGTTCCTCTGGATGGATACTGAATAGCTTCAAGAAATGTTATTTAGGAAATTACGTAATGCATTGGCTTATTTGGTAGGTCATTCGAGGATTCGTCCAAATTGGATAGATTGACAGGTTTTACTAGTAAATGCTGTGGAGATCTGAATGTAAGCTAAAGAAGAAAGGAGTTTACCTGAAAAGTCTTCTCATGAGGCCGTTAAATACTCACTGGCGACCTTTTAAGATTCAGGTCTCAAACATAGGTTTTTTGCGGATATCGACGTGATTGGTATTTCTGTGTGATTAAAGAGAATATAAGTTAGATAAAAAATATAGGGCAAATATACTATTCAAGAGATAATCTTCATTGTGGGCAATAAATACTAAAATATATAAACAAAAGAAAAGACATCGACAATATGTAAGTTCATAGAGAGAAACCTATTAAAACAGGTGAAATCCTACATTACAAAAAGTGTTAACTTTATAAAAGAAATCAAGAACAAACTTGCGCAAGATAACACAGCCTTCCTAGTGAAAATAAAGCTTGCAAGAAAAGGAATTCAGTCCTTGACAGCTGCATTAAGGGTCTCCCTTAAAGTGTAATGTAGAAACAATACTGCAACGTGGATGTGAATGTCTGGCAAATAATAAACAATAAGGATTATGTTACACTGTTTGATAACAAAAACTATTTAGAGCTTCTACATGTGTGATAGTTGCCCGTCTCAAGCGACGATGGCCACATCAACATACGGTTTTGTCTTGATGATGTAACTTGCACTGTATTTGGATTATAATGAGGACGACACTGCGCTTGTCATCGACCTCATCCTCTTGTCCCGAGCTACCTTGAACCAGTGGCAAGACATTAGTCAAGAATCCAGGCACTCTGGTCCCACCTCCGGTGAGACCAGGGACCACTATGATACTTGTGGGATTCGAAAGTGCACCCTTTCTGTTCATCGCCAAAGTGCCTGATCTCTCGACCACAGCAACCCCAGAAGACTCTGTAGAGTCTGTAGACAACCAGTGTTGCATTGCAGTCGTGTTTTTTGGTATAAAAGGAACCAGCGGACGATTGGGATGTTCATGGACCCCGAAGTCACCCCCGCGCGGTCATGCTGGCGCTGTAGGGGTTCTGGGCTGATGGATCTGGGCTTGTCATTGGCCAGCTCTTTCCTGATCAGAAGGTCATGCACTGAACAGTTAAACAAACGCCAGTTTTGTTTTTTAATGAGGCAAATTTTGTTTGTAAATATTTTAAATCTCTGCTTTCAGTTACTGAGTTGCACCATGGCCATGGTTGAACTGTGACAATTTCTGAAACTCGATACTCTTCTTTTGTTATGTGGAATATTTCACTTTAGGTTTGTTCTACCAGCACCGTTAGTTATGCATTATTATATTTGGTGTTATTAGTAACTGATGAAATCGTACATTCAGAAGGAGGTATAGGTGCTAAATAGAGATTTAGTTTGAAGAAGCATTTGATCAGTATTTTTTAATGGACTCGTAGACCACAAAAAAATAAGAACACTCATAGAACAATAAAAGACAGTGTGTGGCAGATTAGTCTTGCAAGACAAATGTTGTCTCAGATTAGTCAGTTTTCCTTATTTTGCCAGATTTACCCGGCAAGAATATTTTCGTTTAATTTTTTAAATATATATACAAAAATCGGAAGACAGGAAACACAGAGGATGTACGGATGGCCCAATCGGAACGAGGTAAACGATGCCATTTTGAGAAAAGTGCCGGCGCATGAAGATAGTACCTGCGGTTTCATAAACCGAGGCGGGTAAAGAGTCGTTCAGTTAGCATCGAGAGAGAGAGAGAGAGAGAAGAGAGAGAGAGAGAGAGAGAAGTGAGAGCAGTGAGTTGGCATAGAGAAACCAGTTAGCCGACATATTTGACTTGCTGTAGTAGCGACAAGGTTAGAGTTGGTTCTCTAACACAAGCACACAATGTTGTACTTTCCTAACGTGCGATATTTTGACCTTACAACAATAGGACGTTTAAAACAAGTAATATATAATAAGTGGTGGTACGCATACGCTATGTAACGGGGACAAAACAAAAATAATGGAAAGGTGGAGAGAATATGTAACAGACTTGATTAACGATGAAAACTATAACACTCAAGTTGATTCAAGGAGGCGGATTTGGGAGAACAGACCTGCCAATAACTACAGAGGAATTTGACACATCTCTTCCCTCCATCCCGATTAACAAAGCGCCGGGTACAGATGAACTCATCAAAGAAGCAAGTAAAACCCTACAAGATTTACTTTCTCAACATGTGAACAATATTTACCAAGATGAGCTATGGCCTACAGATCACACAACATTAGTAAGCATGGCAATACCCAAAAAGTCGAATAAAATTAATTGCAACCAATTTCGTTCGATCGGCCTAACAGCCCATACTTCGAAAAATCTACTGAAGATAATTAAGAGAAAAATAGATACGAAGATAGAATTTGTCCTAAATGAAAACCAGTTTGTGTTCCGAAAGTATAGAAGCACTAGAGATGAAGTGGGAACACTGAGGTTTCCTGCACAAAGAATGGTGGAAGAGGGTAGAACATATATTTATCTGCATTATTGAGCATGAAAATGCACATGGCGCCGTGGAGGAAACTTTTCCCTCTTTTAGAACAACTTATGGTGGATAGAGCTATTATTAAATTAATACTGAACTTTTATGAAAACCAAACAGCGAATATTTAATTCATGAAGAAAATCACAAACCCAGTCGATATCAAGAAAGGATTGAGTCTGTGATGTCTATTATATTCAAACCTTTTTAATCTGTATTTGGATAGGATGATGGAAGATGTCACCGAAAGTTGAGGTCTTCAGACATATGACATGCCTCAATCCAAATTACAGTACAAATCAACTCATAAGGAAGGATCAGAGAACCATTTTCCGACGGAGAATTCAATACATCACATTAAGCTAGCACCTGAACAGAATCCAATCACAACACGCTTCTGAGTGTCAGCTGTGTACACACTCATTTGAAACCATTGATCATCGTCTCTTTGAGTGTTCAGCGCTCAATGATGTTTGGAAAATGCTTCTTCCCCCGAGGCCAGATAAATGGAACACTTTGTATGACACTAAACAACAACTGATAAATACGTGCAGATAACTTTACAAGGTATTTGTCCGAAGAGAGAGAGAGCCCAGATGCTGTTGGATCCATAATAACAACAAACATAAGCAGCTTTTGAGACGTGGTTATATCGCAGGATACAAAAAAGTAAGCTTGGGGGGAAAAAAAGATTTAGTGATTAAAGATATAGGGTCACATAGAAAATTAATGACGGGTATACAGAAAGGTAGATTGTCTTAGCTTGGTCATAACCTGAGACACGGAGGCCTATTATTTAAAGTACTGGAGGGCAAAATTCGAGGGAAAAGAGGAAAGGGACGTCCAAAAAACAATGACATCAAGCATGCTTGTAAGAACAGGGATGCAGGCTTGTACTGAGCTGAAGATATCTGCTAGGAACAGAGGACAGTGGCGTTACATGATCAGACTACTGCAATATCAGTCTCCGGACTGGTTAACAGAGACAAGTGGCATGACAGGATCAGAAGACTTCAAGACCAGTCTCAGGACTGACTAACAGAGGACAGTGGAGTGGAGTGACATGATCAGAAAACTTCAACACCATTCTTCATTCTGACTAACTTGATAATGATGATGATGATGAGTCGGTATCGTCACGTGAGCTGAACTGATAGTTTTCCATTTAGCGAGACGGAGATGGCCAGGGACGTATGGGAGATATTTCTACAATTGTAATTGTTGTAGCATTGCAATGTTATTGTACATCTCTGGCAAAGATGGCGCCATAACTGGCTGCGAGTCTACATTTCTCTACTGTTTTGGATTATTATGGATGCCGCCAGACCACGGATTTGCCTGGAATTCACACTAGTCGACGACTTACACTTGTGTTCACGGAAACGTGGAGTTGTTTTCCGTTTGGACTTGTTATTTCGTCTTTTTTTGTGATTTCTTCCATCCGTTTATCATGGTCTGGACGCCGGCTGAATGAAGCTACGCTTATACCTGTGTCGTATTTCACGGGTTAGTTCTGCCGGTTCACCTTCACGAATATGGCGTGTGGGAATTTTAGATGCTACTATGATGAGCTGAATACAGCTGGGGAGAGATGCCCGACTCACTCACACGCTGAGTGTTTCCATACGACCTCATGTGGTTATCGAAAAGGCACGACAAACTGCGTTAGATGCCTTCCCACCTTTCTACCCTGCGGGTTACATGTTTACGGAAAGGCGTCAGTGGTAACCCTGAGGCAAAATCTGCATCCTATGCTATCTCCAGTCGTCTCGATGAATGTCTTGCCACTGGCAAAAGGTAGCTTAGGCTCTGTGAGTGAGGTTGACAAAAGGCGCAGTTTCTTTCTCAATTTAATCCAAATAACCGCGCAAGTCACCCATTTCAGCGGACACATCAAGAGATACGACTGTCCACACGGCTGAACAAAGAGAGTGGTCTTCATCACTTGTGATGGACAACTATTAATGGTATAATATTTATTTGCCTTGTTTCACTAATTGTTGTTCTTATTACAAATTGTCTGCTACTCACATTTTGATTTTACTTCTTCTACTTCTACTTCTTTCCATATAGCGTTAGACGTCGTGGGGAGGTATAGTTTTCTTTCGTGTGTAACAATTGTCGACGATGCTGCTATCGTCCGGTATTTCTTCGATCTCCAGACCTCTTTCATATAAATGACCGAATCCAAGATTTGGCATATAAGCATTTAAATCTCCCACCAGCACTGTTTTCTCTGATGAAGACTCAAATTTAGGTAAGCACATTGATGACGTAGTATGTATTTTGCGTTATATATCCCCCACAACTTTATTGTCTAATATCCTCCACAGGATTGTTGGTTAAATGGCATGCGTATCATTCCTGACAAGGATTATATTTATATGGCATTTACTGCATTTGCACTTCTACTGCGTGTAGCCTGTGATGTTAATTTGTCTGTGGTAGTATCTTCTTCTTCTCCTTCTTCTTCGTACGCTTTCAGACGTCAACCTTTATTTTTTCGAAAAAAGCAGCGGTCATCCTGAGGCTGTCGACACTGCTTATAGAGCTTGTCTAGTGATGCCACTGGTGATGGCCACATCTGCTTTCTCTGATCCTCGTATGTCGGGCAGTTTTGCAGCAGATGTTCAGCGGTCATTTTCCCAGTACCGCATGTGAATTCATCAGTGCCACCTATCTTCAATTTATTGAATAGGTGGTACCTCAGTCTATTGTGGCCAGTGCGAAGTCTGAAGACCACGACCTGCTCTCTTCTGTTCAACTGATAATAGGTATCGTTTTTTGTGTAGCTAGTATGTTCTGTTTCCCATTTGGTCATGTATCTAGCTCTAATAAGCTTTTTTGACTCTTCGTAATGTCACACTAGTATCTGGTTGTGGTAGTCTTGCACCTTCTTTTGCCAGTCTGTCTGCCTTCTCGTTGCCTTGGATGTTACAGTGGGATGGAACCCACTGTACCACTACCCTTTTTTAGTGCGAACTGCTGGCATAGTTGACAGAGTACTGCTCTTAAATCATTAAGTTCAGTATTTTTCTGGCTTTTTAGTGCTGTGACTACGGCCAGGGCATCTGTAAACAGGACTATCTGGCTTTCATTTCTTTTGCATGTCACCATTTCTTCTACTGCAGCCCTCGGTGCATCTGCCTCCGCTCAGAAATTGCTTGAGTATTTTCCAGTTGCCACTGATAGTGTTGTTTTCTACCATTTGGTAGGCGCAGGAATAACCCTGCCCCTCCGTTCTGTGTTGTGTTTGTTACAGAGCCGTCGGTGTATGCATGGGTCCAGTCCATGCTTGGGTAGTTTTTCGTTATGTACCTCAGGGTTATGTCTCTTCTTTCTTTTTTCAGTCTGGCTGTTCTTGTTTCTGTGGTAGTATCGTTTCTCTAATGAGGACTATGTGGATGTGAAGGTCATGTAATGTTTTGGTCAGCTCAGTTACCTTGTTTTGTACTCCGGCAATATTAAGCTGCAGTAAGTTGAGGTTCTCTCTCGCTAATTTCTCACACAGAGCAGAGGAATTATCTCTGTTGAGCGGACCTATATATCCGAGGCGATACCCGAGCTCGTTTAAAAAATGTTTATGGTTTCCTGTCATTGGAGTTTTGGGTTATTTTTATGCAGACTTCTTCTTCCCAAAGAATACACTGGGCAGATATATTTGGCTTTGCCGTCATCGGAAGATTCGCTGCGACGATTGGGGTGTGGTGAGTTGTCCGGGAATGTTCACAGAGTACATTCCCTGCTAGCCATAGGCGCACTTGGTGCAGATCACACTTTTGTATTCTGTTATCAGGCCTTTCATCGTGGCTGTAAACCAGCAGACGACAGATAAGATTACATTTAACCCATGGGTAAGGTTTGGGTTAGTGACAGTCAATGCACTTTCCACTCGCCGGTGAGTGCTGCGCTGCACCGTACGGGGTCCCAAAACTGCTCCCCGCTGGATATACCGTCATGTACTTGGTCGCCTCCGTAGCAAACTCAATAAACATCAGGGCCACCTACGAGAAGGTGTTGCTATGGGCAGGCTTGTGTAGGAGAGGACTTGTGCTAGGCTTGCTGGTGAGCTGGACAGCAGCTTCCACAGTGATCACTGCAACATGGATCTGGCGTGGGGCGAGGTCTTGTCCAGCATCTTTAGCCTGATCATTACGAGAGGTGGCTTCTTGGTCAGCATATTTCAACTGGCTCTGGCGTGAAGTGGGGACTTTGTCAGTAAGTTTCACTTGACTGTGACGTGAATGTTCATGTTAGAAAACAATAATGTGTGTGTGTGTGTTTGTGTGTGTGTATGTATGTATGTGTATGTGTGTTTCTGCCCTGACTTGCAAGGATACCACTTGGTGACATGAACTGCCTGTGTTTCTGCATGCCAGAAGCTTTTATGCGACTAGGCTATGCTAGAAAGTGTCGGTTTCAATCATGACCATGGTTTCAATCTAGCGTTAAATTCGACCTTTGCGGACAGCATCGACCTGACAGTTCAACCACGTCCCGTGCACACGAATAGACAGGGAGAGAAGCCATAATGAATACTCAGCATCTCGCGACAGATGTCGTGGCTATACTGTGGATTAAATCGATATATCTATTGTCTGATCCTGGTTTGCCTTTCGGCATCAGGTATATAAGTGACATCTCGACAGCGCTTTTGTGTGCGTTTCGTACAAGGTGGAACTGGCTGCCTCGGATATCCAATCCATCTTTGGCAGGGACGACCTCTAGCTCTGGTACCGCTGTGTTTAAGTGTTAGAGCCATCTGTGTTGTTGTCGCGATACGTCGCCAAACCACTGAATTTGCTGTTTTCTAATGAATTCTATCACTGGCTTAATGCCCATCTGTTTCTGGATCTCATCGTTTCTAATTCCGTCCCATCCTGTCACATTTAGCTTTCGCCGCAGGCATTTCATTTCTGTTGTTTCTATTTTTCTCTTACCCCGTTGCTGTCAGTGTCCAAGTTTGACAATGGTAGCATAGTGTAGGCATGAAAATTGTGTTGAATAGGGCTCTTTTTGTGTCAATATTTACGTGCTTGTTCTTCAGTATTGTTGACACATGGCCAATTATTTGGTTTGCTTTAGTGCATCTGGGATCGATTTCTTCTTCCATTCTTCCATTCTATGATACTATGCTCCATAAATATTTGAAATCCTTCACTTCATTGAGTTATTGCTGTTCTATGTAGATCTTAGCGGTTATTGCTGTTCTATGTAGATCTTAGCGGTTATTGCTGTTCTATGTAGATCTTAGCGGGTTGTTTCTGTTTTTGATATTGTCATTGTTTCAGTTTTACTCAAGTCGAGGTTCATGTTGTCCTTCTGCAGTTAAGTTAAAACTGTTTAAGCGTTGTTGCATCTGTTCTTCAATGTTTGTAATGAGTGCTTGGTTTTCAGTGTTTGTAATGAGTGCTTGGTTTTCAGTGTTTGTAATGAGTGCTTGGTTTTCAGTGTTTGTAATGAGTGCTTGGTTTTCAGTGTTTGTAATGAGTGCTTGGTTTTCAGTGTTTCTAATGAGTGCTTGGTTTTCAGTGTTTGTAATGAGTGCTTGGTTTTCAGTGTTTGTAATGAGTGCTTGGTTTTCAGTGTTTGCAATGAGTGCTT
This sequence comes from Ariolimax columbianus, assembly GCA_036924085.1. NCBI lineage: Eukaryota > Metazoa > Mollusca > Gastropoda > Stylommatophora > Arionidae > Ariolimax > Ariolimax columbianus. The sequence continues at coordinate 26,049,817 of JAVGWX010000005.1, read as the reverse complement.
GGTTTTCAGTGTTTGTAATGAGTGCTTGGTTTTCAGTGTTTGTAATGAGTGCTTGGTTTTCAGTGTTTGTAATGAGTGCTTGGTTTTCAGTGTTTGCAATGAGTGCTTGGTCTTCAGTGTTTGCAATGAGTGCTTGGTTTTCAGTGTTTGCAATGAGTGCTTGGTTTTCAGTGTTTGCAATGAGTGCTTGGTCTTCAGTGTTTGCAAAGAGTGCTTGGTCTTCAGTGTTTGCAATGAGTGCTTGGTCTTCAGTGTTTGCAATGAGTGCTTGGTCTTCAGTGTTTGCAATGAGTGCTTGGTTTTCAGTGTTTGCAATGAGTGCTTGGTCTTCAGTGTTTGCAATGAGTGCTTGGTTTTCAGTGTTTGCAATGAGTGCTTGGTCGTCGGTGAAGAGGAGTTCGCTACAGCTGTTGTCATCTTTAGGTTGGGCTTCTTTGCTGATTTTGTCCATGTAGGTGATGAACAACAGGGTGGATTAAGACGAAGTGTAAAAAACATGTATAGGTATTAACAGATACCGCGCTAAGACGTAAATAACAACGAACTCTACGCTACGATCTTGATCAAGGAAAACAGAAATATAAGCTATAAAATCATAGAGGATGGGATGAATACATAAAGCAGAGATATGAACATGTAAGTGAGTTTTAAAAATAAGGTACTTATTTGGATAGCACATACAAACTCGTCACTGGTCTCCTCGTCTGTGGACACGCCAGTGGTAAGATAAGAAGTGGTTGAAGCAATGTAGTTACCCTGGTTATAGATGACAAACCAGAGTGGAGATCCTTCTCAGTTATAGATGACAAACCAGCGAGAAAATCCTTCTCAATTATAGATGACAAACCAGCGAGAAAATCCTTCTCAGTTATAGAAGACAAACCAGCGAGAAAACTGTTCTCAGAAATAGAAAACAAACTAGCGAGGAAACATCACAATAAAAACCTGCATCGGAGAAGTGCCTAACAATTCATCCCCAACCACAGTATCGCTCCAGGTGAAGGGTAAGACCACCGCTACAGTTGGCTCCTTTTCAGGAAGCCTGTATATTAGCATCACAAGTAGCGTTTACAAAAGCGTTGGTTTAACATGTCGAGGTTGGAAACATCGTTCACAACTCCCTTTACCTGCCTTTTGCGACACGATTGGATGGTTACAGAGGTCCTGTTCTTTTCAACCCGGGCATTACTCTGGTCAAATATCTTAAATGTTTTGGTAAGCCGTTGAACACACTGTGATTGCGCTGCTTTTCAGTTTTGAAACGTCAAGGTTTCTAACTTCGCTGACGTCACTTGTGTTCAATGTGGAGATTACATTTGACATAATCAGCCAATGGTCTGTCCTTCATTGAGCACTATTCGTATTCCTTGTCGTGCTCACATCTGTCCATCATTGAGTACTACACGTATCCCTCGTCACGCTTCCATCTCGTCTGTCCAGCATTGATCACATATCCCTTGTTACGATCTCATATCGTCTGTCCATCATTGATCACTTCATGTATCCCTCGTCACGCTCCCATCTCGTTTGTCCAGCATTGATCACATATCCATTGTTACGATCTCATCTCGTCTGTCAATCGTTGAGCACTTCATGTATCCCTTGGCACGCTCACATCTCGTCTGTCCATCATTGAACACTACATGTATCTCTCGTCACGCTCCCATCTCGTCTGTCCATCATTGAACACTATACGCATCCCTCGTCACACTCCAATTGCTTTTGTTCGAAGGTATTGGCAGGATTCCCTTCAGCTTGTCAAGGCAGGTCAAAGCAGACTTTACTTAGGACACCTTTTCTAGCTTTTTCTTAAACCTGTGGAGGTGAGCATATTATGTCTACAGATTGATGCTCAGTATCTTAAAAGCTTATCTAATTCCTTTGTGGCTTCTAGCACCAGCGAAGAGTTGCTACACGACCTGAAACGTATGTGTCCATGTTTGTGGTTGCAGCTTCCGTGTTACATGGTTAAGGCTTGACTAAAAGCCTTTGTTTTAATGTCCGACACTTGAGAAGATGATGCGCAAGACCGAACAGCATGGTGCACACATCTTCGTGACGGTGGAGCGTCATGCGAGGCATCCATAAAAACAACAGCTGAACAACGTAGACAGGCCAGAAACCCGTAAAATTAAGACTTCGTATCAGGCGTGCATTCCCTGTCCACAGTGTCCGAGGTATGTCCAGACACACATCGGGCTCCCAGTCACGTTTTAAGTCCTCCAGTGACCGAACATATTCCAAAGGCATGATCAGAGAGAGTCGTCATCAAAGCACGTAATGAACGACCAGCATCATCATCATCATAGTATTACCCGAAACCTGCTGCTTACGAGATGTTCCCTTCTGCTTCTTTATAAATCTGTGTATGACGAGTCTGCCAGCCGCCACTTCCGACTTTTGCGAGCTCATCTGCCTTCTACTATTCAAGAATCCCACGGTGGTCTGGAATCCACTGTAGGATTAAATCTGTTTTATTTTGGTGACAGCAACCGGATGTTACACTTTATCTCATGTGAGAGTCAATCTTGTTTGAGGATTGAGATGGCTTGAAGTACGCTTCTTGAGTCTGCTAGATTTGCCGTTTTTCTTGTAGTTGTCTTTTGGCTGATAAGAATCTGAATTGATGCAGAGTAGCAGCTGCTGTACATACAGTAGAACAAATTAAATTATGTAAGTCTTGTGATATGGGAGAATGCAAGTAGACATTTTAATGGAAATGTGTACGATTTCTCTTTTCGTCTTTTATGTGGTTGTTGTTGTCGGAAGTCAATCGTGCGGAAGTAATTTAATTCCTCGTTATTTTCCTTTGATTCTGCGTTACAGTTGCTTTTCTTACATCATAAGGCATATATAAGAGAGTGTAGCGGTGTCTTCGTGGTTGTAGTCCAATGCAAGTCTCTTTAGTCAGCTAACCAATTTGGGAATTACAGTTATGGTCCCTTCCTCGTAGACCAAAGTACTGTTTCACAGACTGTTTCCAGAAGCCATTTAACAAAGTGAGATGGGATCTTAATCAATTTATTTCATTTGGCTTGGCTTGGCTTTGTTCGTTCTCAATCTCCCGCTACCAAACCCTGACACGGGCCTAAGTAGGAGAATGTAGTCCAGAGAACGGAATGCGTTGTGTCGTAGTTTACAGCTTGACTGCGATATTTGCACCTTTCGGTCCAACACATCCGACGTACCGGGTTAGCATTCCCGCTTTGATCCCTTCTCCTTAGCCATTCTGTCCTGCTGCAGCATGTTATTCAGGATCACCACGTGGAGGTGTAGAAGGGTCTTGCAGCTCTGGTTCGCTGGCCCTGACGCTAGCAGTCGGCTCTGGGTCGCTGACCGCTGCAGCTCATGCGCTGCTCAGCGTCTTGATCCCTAGGTGTTAATTTGATATAATTTAATAGACTCCTTTCAACTATCCTTGAAACGGTTTTTGGACGTCCCTGTCTTGTGGAATAGGGAAAATGACCGCTGAACATCTGCTGCAAAATTGCCCGACATACGAAGACCAGAGAAAGTACATGTGGCCATCACCAGTGGCAACACTAGACAAGCTCTATGGCAGTGTCGACAGCCTCGGGATGACAGCTGCTTTCTTCAAACAAATTCAAGTTGACGTCTGACAGCGTACGAAGAAGAAGAAGAAGAAGAAGAAGAAGAAGAAGAAGAAGAAGAAGAAGAAGAAGGACGTTCCTCTGATCGTTGTCATTCACTCAGTTCACTATACACTTTGGGAGTCTTTCATTTAAAATTCCAGCAAGGTAGCCAGCCGTTCTCAGTTGACTTAATTGCAAAAGTGCATGAATGCGTGGCATGTTGGCTCTGTATAGCACTTCATTTTATATATGGTCCCGCCAGTGAATATGCAGTATACGTCTTATACAATTCACGTAGAGGTTAGCCTATTAGCGTCACCACAGTAGACAGTCCAGCTCTCACACGCGCATCCTGTAGCATGTCCTTGGTAGAAAGTCGCTCCCATCACAGCCATTCGATAGGAATCTCGATCAGTCAGTATACTCACCTGCTCCATGTTCATGTTCCCGTGGCCTTGATGTTTTGTGTCCATCTACATCTTGGCCGGCCTTTTTCTTCGTCTTCCTGGAACCATGCTCTCCAGAACTGCTTTTCCCAGTCCGCTATGGCGCTTGATGGGGCCGAATAACCTGTTTCCGAGACAAAGTGGTTTACAAGCCAGTTCTCTTCGACACTCAGATCTTGCAGGATGGCTTTATTTGTTATTTTCTTTACTCAAAGTGTTTTGAGGATTCTTCTGTAGCATATGTCTTGAAAGTCCCGATCTTCTTTCTTAATATTTGTGTGAGGGTCCATGTCTCCCATCCGTACATTGCCACCGAGAATACCGAGAATTCGTATCGTCTACATAATATTTGAGCATATTACATTAACATCGTAATGAAAATTAGAGGCACATGCACACATTCAAGTTGATAGGTAATTAATTCTTTCTTAATTTAAATTATTAATTAATGTATTAATTTCAACGGCACTTATTTCTAAATGCACTGTAGCTCTTTTCGATTTTGAACTGCCAGTGGTTCTTTTACGTCCACAATATGTACACTGGACTTCCCGAGTTTTACGTTCATCTCCGATATGACTAGACGCCGATCTCAATTTCCTTATAAGCAGTGAATGAAAACTTGCGGAGCTCAAACCATTCAACTATTCTCCCTTCCGCTATTTAGTTTTTTGAGAGGCAAGAGCCTTACCTTTCAGTTATAGCGACCCATGGTAGGAACATGCGAAATGGAATTACACAGGATACTAGGTATAGAAGAAAACAGCTTTTAACGTTGAAAGAGAATACATTAAAAAGGAAATTTTGAATACATTAAGAGTACAAAGAGAATGGATGTAAAAAGAAAAAAGACAGTTAAGATATGTTGGTCACATCAAAAGACATAATAACCTTTTTCTGAAAACAGTATTTGAAGGAAAGGGTAAATGCAAACGGGCAAGAGGTAAGCAACACTATAAGTGTGGTGAAAACATTTTTAAAACGGGAACAAAAAATTTTGCAGATTGCAACACTAAGATAAGAGACAGGACGTTCGAGATCCGTTTTCCCCGACCTTCGATGTGGAGACAACCATTAGTAAACACCGGTTTTTATGTTGTTTTTTCCATCGCCTCGATTTTCTCGGTGCTTAGTAAATCCGTCAGTTCAAAATATCTGGCAAAAACAACTATGGCGGAAGGAATGGTTGACGAGTAAGATTCTTAATGTTCACAGCTTTACGTTAAAGTAAGTAGCGACATGTTACTCTCACCATATAATACGATGTAGCATGCACATATGCTTTCAGATAATTTATTGTACATTTTTTTAAAATTACTTCATTGAAAAAACAGATTTAGTCAAATGAAATAGCGATGTGGGAATCATGATTCACCGTGAATGCTGAATTCAGTAAGTGATTCAGAGATTGCCAAAATGAAAAAAATCAAAAATATGATTTATTTTTATCGCAACATTTATGATCTGATATTATTTCGTTTGGAATATTTATAAGTACAATTTAAGATACATTGACTATTGAGTATTTAGATTTTAGTACATTTCAATCAATACTTTGATTTACAATTATTATTTATTTAGAATTTAATAGTTAGAATCTAAACTAAATACAAAATATGATCCATAAAATTAAAATATAATTAAAATAAATGTCGTTATTGTAAATATGGAGTGAAAATCGTTGCTTTTTGACCCAACAATCAATAAGACAAACCTATAAAACTACCACTGCCAAACATGGCTCATGTCAGTGTCCATTCGCGTGCGAGCAGAATTTCGTCGTGTGAAATGAAGTGTTTGAGGAAGGTCTTTGTCTTTGTGTTACTGGAAAGACAGAATGCAAAACAAAGACATTTGTCATTTGCAGTATTGTTGAATGTTGACACACACACTGTGTGTCTTGTGCAGAGTAGAGTTAAAATTACATTTCCAGGCACATCAGGGTGTTCTCAAATATGCTTTCCTGTTCTGACTTCACTACATACTACATACCACTGCTGCAGCTACTTTGAGAAAGTCTTTTAATTTCAACCAAAGGTTTTCGAAATCCTTCATTGGACTGATTGGTTCCTCTACATTTGCCACTGATGTTTATTGTTTCTATAAGCTCCAGATATCTGGTCCTAATTTCTAACTTCCTTAGCTTGTTTAGTTATAGGCATTACTTCTCATTTCTCCATTTGGACTTTTGGTTTCTTGTATGAAAATGGGTGTTGCCTTGGTGAAGCAACTCTTTCCATTGTTCTTTTAATTGTCATGAAGTAATGATCACAGCCCTAACATAGCTCGCATGCTTAAATTCATTTTTCCTCACAATGGCATAATCAATGCTCGATTTCTCATTCTTTGCTTGTTGACATCTTGAATGAATATGGTTGTGATGGGACTTTGTGTTTGTATTGACAAGATTTTGCTCACTGCATTGTAGTGCAGAGCCCATTCTTCCTCACACTTACCAATCACTCCACCCCACCTAGAATTGTTATTTCCAACTCTGGCGTTGAAATCTCCAAGAACGATAATTTCATCATAATAGCTGTCCAGAGTCTTTTGAGAACTTCACAGAATTCTTTATCCTGTCTTTACACCTATTATTCTATCCTCATTGGTGCACATACAATGACGATGTCAATTATATTGTCTTTTTCATGTTGTTTAAGGTTGTCCCTGAAATAAATTTCCATTATTTGATATTTCTTGTTTGTTTTCTGTCCATAATAAAGCCTGTACTCCCATCTAACTCTAGAGATTGGGGAAACTCTACATAGAGGTTTATATTTCATCATAATCTACGACACGCAAACCCATTATTATAAGATAAACAGATGATTGACTTGTGCATTTGCATGGTGACGGGCAGACTTTCCTATTTGGATAACGTCTGCTGACTCGGCATTTGCAACTAATCCCCAAATTAGGATTTCAGTTAGCTATATGCTGCCCTGCTGATGTGCCTGGAAGGATGATAGGACACTTTCTGGTATGAATCATTGAAAAGAAATTTAGTTGAAATTATTATGTATTATGTTATTTTTAAAAATCATTATAAAGATGATGGTGTGAAAGTTTTGCAGACATGCATATATTTGGATTCAGATTGTGCCCCTACAGGAAGTAGAACCGTTTTAAAAATACATGCTGAAGCCAGATGTACTGGGCCGTAAGTGAAAACACAATAAAATGCACTGCGTCTTAGGACTGCTTCCATTCTATTTATATATTTGACTGTGCACATACAGCTGTTGTCCTTTCCCTGCATTGGAGTTATCAGGTAAATGTTATAACTACTTATGTATTTACATAATGTTGTTTCTTGTCTTCGGCGTCATCCTGAAAAGAATGTTTGTGACATTGTGTCGTAGGTTACAGTGAGGCTGCGATGTCTGGGCCTTTCTGCTGCTTGCTGGCTGCTGTCAGCTCTTTACTGCTACATCTTTAACTCCATTATATTATTTAATGTTTGTTCCCATTTTCACAAATTGTTTCTCTCTCATTCATTTGTTTATACATATACGATTCCATGGCTATAATTCTTCTTTCCATTTGTTGTTTATTATCTTGTCCTACATGTGAAATGTTTGAGATAGGTCATAGGTGGTACCAAGAAAGACAGCCCGCAAAACAAAGACATTCGGAGTATGGTTGGTACTGCGTCTCGAACAGAGTACATTTCCAGGCAAAAAAATATGCTGGTTCGGTCATTTCATGAGAATGCATACTCATCATCTTTCACTGATGATTAAAAAGGCGAATGCGGGGCATGTGGATAGAGGACATTAGAGTGATTGTGCAACGACACTGGCTCACAGCGGCTGACGCAACGCACTTGATGCAGGACAGGTGACTTATGTTCCCCACTATGCTGAATGGCATAAGTGGAAAGAAAACTAACTATATTGTCTTATAGGTACACAGTTGATTGGTAGTTGGTAGTTTTTCAAAGAGATTGTGTATTTCCTTTTTTATTAATTTGATTTCTTCCAATATTGCTAATTATTATTATAATTTTTTATTTTTTTTTACGCCTTATTTCTCTAATCCCCAAGGTGGTGTGCATTGCACTGGGGTTTTTATTTTGCACCTGTCGGCCCAGTGCATCCGACTTCAGCATGCATTTTATGTAAGAGTCTGCTTCCTGCATTTTCTAAGGGTTTGCTTCCCCAGGGTAACGGTCGGTGCTGTGATGGGGATCGAACCCAGCACTTTCTGTATTTTTTTTTCACTTACTGTTTTTTTCCACAGTCATTCTCTCAAATGTGTACTTATGTTAATTTACACAAAATATGTTATTTTGTTTTTTATCTGTCTGCTTAGGCACCTTTTTGATGTACTACCTGTTTACTATTTTTTTGTGACTTCCAATATCCCTGAAAAGGATAAGAAAATGCAAAGTGATATGAAGCCTTAGAAATATTCATCTTATGTCTGACTTTTAAAAATTTATTTTTCTCATGTGTCAAGAAAGATGACTTATTTTTAAAAATTAATTGGCTGCTGTAAATGAAGTAACAATTTTTTTTTCTCCTTATAATTTTCATTTCTGAATATATTTGGCCTATTTGATTTTTGGATGTTTATTGTCACAATGTATTTAAAATAATATTAATGCATAACAGGCTTTCCAAGGGACTGTAACATTTAAATATCTTAGCTATGCAAACTTTTTGAAAGAGTAAGTTAGAAAAAATAAACTTTTATGTTGTAGATTTCTTGCAGGAAACTATTGTATAAGATCTTAAGAGCAAACGTCTGCCGAAGATGGATGTGTTGGACCGAAAGGTGTAAATATCGCAGTCAAACTGTAAACTAGCGACACAACGCAAATCCGTTCTCCGGACTACATCCTGCTGCTTGCAAAGTCCTGTTCAGGGCTTGGTAGAGGGAGATTGAGAATGAACGCAGAAGAAGAAGAAGAGCAAACGGAAACTGATAGCAAGGTAGACAAAGAATCAACTCTAAATATAAGAATTAATTAAACAGCAATATACTAGAACAGGTCAAGAGTTTCTCCCATCTTGGATATATAATTTAATGGGAGGCACAAAACAGATAGCAGGAACAGAATAAAGATGACTGGAACAGTTTTCAGCATGAGACAAATGTTGTCCCAAAAAATAACTGACAAATTTAAAAGTGTTGTCTTTTAGTCAATACATTATGACATAGAAATATGGACAATGAACAGACAATTGAAACATAATTGAGGTCTTTGAAATGTGTAGACAGCAATAGTGCAAGAAGAATGCAACCCTGTAAGTGAGAAAATAATATCGAGAGATGGACAGGAAAAAATCCATCAGATTGCACTACCAAGGCAAGAGATGGACCACTTTATACATCCATTTGATGCAGAAATGACAACCGATCTGTTTTTTTAAGCAAGAGACAGGCATTCTATTGAGAAATGTGTATTGGCTGTTTCCAGTTTTAAAAAAAAACTCCTCATCCTCTTTAACACAGATATCTTTTGGGCTGATTCTGAAGATCAGTGACATAGGCAGCCATGCCACCAAGTTCCGGAGAGTTATGGGAGCACCATTTGATGCCCCAGCAGGTGGAGGTGGATTGCCTGCTGCCGACTGGTGTTCTAGTTCCACTCACATGTGCTCGTGATTCAACATTAGAGACCATAAAGAAGGACCTGTGGCATGTAAGTTCACTTCTTTCACCATTGGTTTGTATCTGTTCTATATGTAAAACTTGGGGAACTGCGACGCTAGTCCATTCAGGTACAACAAACTAACCAAACACAATCTCTCTTCCATGTAGTGTTCCCTGGAAAGAGTAAACTTACTCATTGTAGGCATTAAACAACAATATATGTAAAACTTATAATCCTGGATCTATCTTTGGTTTCAATTTGAGCTCATAATTTTAGTCTTCCTGTAATTGTAAACAGGGGATCATGCCGACAGTAAACATATTGAAGTAATGTGGAAGCTGCATGACCAGATGGAACTATTCCCAGAAACAATAAAAACAGACATTCCATCCATGACAGATACTACACCAATGTTTCTTCAAGAAAGTAAAGGAACAAGAGATTTTTCCCAAAAGTGCAAAGGACACATTTTGTAGTATTTTATGTTACATTTTGACATTGTCAGCTCAATGCACAACCCTCCTTAGTAACCTTTAAAGACATGCATCGTAGCTTGAAAGGGTCCTAGTTTCTCCGCCCCTGTAAGTGTCTTCCCTGTAAGTATCCCGGGAATCCACACATAAATTTTACTCTCGCATGTATCTTCATATTTGGCTATATTTTTTCAGGAGGCTAAAAAGTACCCACTTTTCCACAAACTTATGGAGCCAGAGTCCTACATATTCTTAGCAATCACTCAAGATGCAATGAGAGAAGAGTTCTACGACGAAACTAGGCGACTCTGTGACCTTCGTCTTTTTCAGCCAATTCTGAAAGTGATGGAACCTAAAGGAAATAGGCAAGAAAAAATGCTTAATTATGAAATAGGTGAGCTGTTCTTCTGGATTTTTATTTTATTGTGTGTGTCCATTAAACTCAAGAATTCAATACAATAATAATAATAGCTGTCCCTCGCAAGTGATGATGACAACAACAGTCAGACATTTTGTGCTGCATCTCACTAGTGAGTTCGGAGGTGGCTGTATAGTCCGATTCTGGGACGGAAATCCCTTCCACATACATAGCATTTAATGTCAGAATTGGACATGTGAGTGTCAGTTGTTTTGTCTTCGCAAAGTGCATTTCTTTGGAGATTCGATGTTCCTCGGCAATGGAAGTGCCTCTGGTGGTGGTTCTACGACATGCCTTGCAGTCGTGTGCGAGACATTCCCATGCGCTTGCATCGATGCTGAAGCGGGTCAGGGAGTCTTTGAAGCCGCCAGCTTTGCACAGGCCATCTTTCAGCTCACCATACATTAGTTGTTTTGGGATGCGGTTGTCTGGCATGCACACAGTGTGGCTGACTCACCTGATCTAGGTCTTCTGTAACAGTGTGTGGATGCTTGGCATTTTTGCCTTCATAAGGATCTCTGTGTCTGGTACCATATCCTGCCACTTTATTTTGAACAATCTATGGAGGCACCTTGTATGGAAGTGGTTTTTTTTTTTCTAGCATGCCTGCTGTACACAGCCCACTTCTCACACTGGCATACAGAAGAAGGGTTGGGGAGCACTACGGCTCGGCAGGCTTTGAGTTTTGTATCAAGCATAAGACCCCTCCGATTTCAGACACTGTTGCTGTTTACAGATGCCCTGTTCGTGGTTACAGCCCTAAAAATACAGAACTTAATGATTTAAGAGCAGTACTCTGTCAACTATGCCAGCAGTCTGCACCAAAAAGAGTAGTGGTACAGTGGGTTCCATCCCACTGTAACATTCAAGGCAACGAGGAGGCAGACAGACTGGCAAAAGAAGGTGCAAGATTAGCACAGCCAGATTCTAGTGTGGCCTACGAAGAGTCCAAAAGGTTTATTAGGGCCAGATACATGGCCAAATGGGAAACAGAGCATACTGGCTACACAAAAAATGATGCCTTTTACCAGTTGAGCAGAAGAGAGCAGGTCGTGGTCTTCAGACTCCGCACAGGCCACAACAGACTGAGGTACCATCTATTCAATAAACTGAAGATAGGTGGCACTGACGAATGCACCTGTGGTACAGGGAAAATGACTGCTGAACATCTGCTGCAAAATTGCCCGACATACAAGGACCAGAGAAAGCACATGTGGCCAACACTAGACAAGCTCTATGGCAGTGTCGACAGCCTCAGTTAGTCTCTGTGTTAGGACCCAACTACTTTGTAGATCTCGGCCGGTATTAGGTCCGCACCTGCAGCCTTTCCATTTGATAGTTATTGATTGCTGCTCTGACCTCCTTGATATTTGAAGGGACGTCTGAGGCAGACGTTTTATTGCCTCGTCACAGACTGAGGCCGGTTGGATTCAATAGAATAGCTACAATATGACATATATTATTGAAAAATGATTATTTATCTTATTAAATGAGAATAATAATCATAAGTGTACTACATATTCTCTTTCACACTTGAATCTGCATGTAACATTTTCCGGCACTCTCTTTAATTTGTCGTATTATTTTGTAATTAAGTTTTTCTTTCAGTTGTTGGTCATGATTATTTTTATGTAATCTCTTTCCTGTGTTGTTCTGAAACCTCTTTAAAAAATAAACTTTTGTAATTAAAAATGCTCAGATAAAGGGTTCAATTTATGTAAGCCAGCACTTGATGCATTTGTATATTTTAATGTCACCTCTTTTTTTTTTTGCACATACTTCTATTTCTTTGGAAACAAATATATTTTGTGCAGGTCTTTGTACTTCTTGGATTATTAAACCGTATTTGCTTTTAAATTTGTTTACTAAATATTGAAATTCGCAGCATCCTCCCAGAAAGTGAGATGAAGTTTTTCAACATGAATATAAAAACATTTCTTACTACATGATTTGAAAACGAGGCATGTAACTAAATGTATGGCTTCCAGGTGGCAGACCTACATCAATAAGTGTCTCCATTTACATCCTTTGTATCAGATGGCCATGGGCAAGAACGAACACAAACTTGCTACTTAGAACATGACAACATCCAATACAGCTGGAGATAAACGAGAGGTGTTGGTGAATAAAAATACCAGTGACCAGTGCTGCACTATATTCCTACAGAATTGCAAGGAAAATTTATTTGAGCTTCTAGACTGATTATGAAACAGATTATTGCAGTGATAGTTTTTTCTTCTTCTCATAACTGTTGTCTTCCTTTGCCATTGTTACGAAAAATTTGGTTTTCAAAACTCTTTTTTTTTTCTGAACCATTTCATATAAAATTTAAGTGCTACCAGGGCCAAATATGGGCTATGTCCAAGACAATATCCACGTTGTTGTTGTTGAATGCCCACAGTGAGTAGGATTACTCTTTTGTGCGCCCTAAAAAGGACGTTGAGTGGTGGGTTGTAGCTTTTCTCACATCCTGAAAGTGCTGATGGCTTGGCTTCGTTCATTCATTCTCAATCTCCCACTTCCAAACACTGAAATGGCTTAATTAGCAGAATGTAGTCCAGAGAACGAAATGCGTTGTGTCGTAGTTTACAACTTGACTGTGATATTTGCACCTTTCTGTCCAACACATCCGACTTCAGCAAGCATTTTTTGAGTACTGGGTTAGCATTCGCTCTTCGATCCCTTCTCCTAAGCCAGCCTGCCCTACTGCAGCTTGTTATCCAGGATCACTGCGTGGAGGTGTAGAAGGGTCTTGACAGCTTTGGTTTGCTGGCTCTGATGCTAGCAGTCAGCTATGAGTCGCTGACCACTGCAGCTCATGAAGGTGGATCGGGGTCCTCCAGGCAGTTGTGCTATGTTTGGTTTCATCTGCGTGCCGCCCACTACTACTAGGATTTTGTCTATGCCTCGTCTCGTTAGCCAGGCTGTCATTAAAATGGCCCATTTCCAGGAAGGGCTGCGTGGAGCCGAGGGGAGAGTCTTGGCCTGAATATTGTGCCTAGCCCTGACCAACATGTCTGGTCAGTATGTTATGTCTGACCAGATGTTAGTCTTCCTTCCCAAAAATCTCCACATAGAATGAGATTGTTTTACGAATGGCCACCTGTGTCTCTAGGTGAGACATTTTGGGGAATGAAGACATTTGCAAGAGGATTGGTTTTGTTCCATATGTCGAATACATGTCCAGAAAAAATGTGCGATGGTTTGGTCATCTCACGAGAGTGTTCCCTGATCAACTTCCCCTGCGAACTTAAAATACTCGGCCGTCTGACTTCCATGTGAGAGCACAACTAAGGGGAAGGTGGATAGAGAACTTGAAGATGGTTTTCTGGTTACATGGGTTGGCGATGCATCTGGCCCAGGAGAGGTGACTTGGGCTTCACATGGGGCCTATCAGGTTACAAGTGGGCCGATAACTAACTAACTATTTGAAAGTTTAAATATCAAATTAAGCTGATTTGCCATGAAATATGCAATAAATAAACCAGTTTTTTTTTTTTTTATCGTGTAATCATTTACTACTTTTGATACACCATTTTGATGTGTTTTTTTTCTTCCTGCTTCTAGAAATGCTCATAATATTTGTTCATGTATTGTTTCTAGGAATACTAGTTATATTTATTCTTGTACTGTTTCTAGGGATACTCGTTATATTTGTTCTTGTATTGTTTCTAGGAATACTCATTATATTTGTTCTTGAATTGTTTCACCTTGTCGGGAGTGAGGGATTTGCGCATCTCGGTGATCCAGTGAGCTATGTCTGTAGGGACATATGTTCCTTGTAGGACCAACCAAGTCAAGATAAGAATGGTAGCAGTCGGGTAGGTAGTGCTCAAGAGTCCAGGAAGAAAGACCACATAGCAGAGGAAAACTCTACACAAAATGTTGCCTTTCAAGAGGCCTGAAGGGCAGTATCCCCTAACAAAAGGCAACCTGCTGCTTTGCAGGGAGGTTGAGGACAACTAAAGGCTAGGGAAGGCAAACCTGAAAAAAAAACAACCAGCAGAAAGCGAATGCACTTGGCCAGAGAGCGCATAACAAGGTGTAACATATCTTATGATATCATTCAGAGTGGGACAAAGGATTCAAGATATGGGGCTCTGCCTGTGAAGTTCCGCAGGGCAGAAAGAGTGCCAGGACCTATTCCTAGAAGGAGCCAACCTCAACCTACTGGTGGTCATCCTAACTCAGTTCGGGGAGCCAGGAAGTGGGAACAAAGGGGAAAACATTACTGGCCAGAACTTATTGGACGGTTTTGACACCGTGAAAAAGACAGCAGAATTTATTGAAGAATCCAGTCCCAGTCTAAATCAGAAATATTCACAGTAGTAGTAGTAGTAGTATTGCTTCTAGGAATGCTCATTACATTACTTTTTTCTTGTATTTCCTCCAGGAATGCTCATAAGTAGCCCAGTGAATGAGTTCAATGAGAATAGAGATTTGGAAGTCATCACCTTTCGAAGAAATATACTGAAGGTAGAAGTAGAATATTGCAGAATTATAATCATAATTTATTTTCTTTTCAAAAAGTATGCAAGAAAGAAGAAAAACAACTAAGAAATTCATAATAAAACACTAAGATTTCAAACTCAAATCACTCTAAGGGTTCCATAAGGACAAACATGATGGCCCAAGGGGCATATGAAGATATGCTTGTTGACCTCAGAGCTATAGAACAAAATAATCTGGTTTAGCTTTCATGAACCTTATCCTCTATTTTGGTTTGACACTTCTCAACTTTCTGTTTATCAAATTTCAAGGTATCTTCTTTTTTTTTTTTTGCGTTTGCCTTATTTATCTATTCCCCAAGGCGTGTGTGCGTTACACTGTGGTTTTTATTTTGCGCCTGTCGGCCCAGTGCATCCGACTTCAGCATGCATTTTATGTAAGGGTCTGCTTCCTCCTGCATTTTCTAAGGGTTTGCTTCCCCGGGGTAACGGCCGGTGCTGTGATGGGGATCGAACCCAGCACCTTCTGGTTGTGAGCCGTGCCACTAGGCCACGCCGTCCCCTTCAAGGTATCTGAAAATGTTCACTTGGTTTTAAAACATGTCCTACTATCTTAGTGAGTAGCAGATTGGTTATAGTGCCTACTCGTGGCAAATGGTACCAGGTTTTCTCCCCAGTCTCTGCACTCCAGCCTACCCAGCTGTGAATCGGTACTTTATTTACAGTTAGGGAATGCAAGATTGCAAGGAAGAGAACTGGCCACCCTACCTCAGAGAACTAGTACATTGAAATTCTAACACTTTATTCCTGATCACAGTTTCTGTTATGGGACTCAGTATTAGGTCTGTTCAAGAAGCTCCAGTACTTTGGAAATCCAGTTTGAAAGCAAAATTTATTTAACTCTTAAAGGCCATAATTTTGTAACTAGTTTTGCCAGAATTATTTTTTCTATAAAACCATTCTCTTCATAAAACTTGACTTTTCTTAATTATTTCACAAGGAAGACAAACATGTTATATATCAAATTAACCTTCATCACACCAGGGTCTAGACTGGTTGGACAAAAATCGGAATTCTTGAAAAAATTTATTATTTTGCAAGGCGACCCTACCCATAGCCATTTAAAAAAATGCTGAATACGTCACCATCTACACACAATATTTTGCTGGTAAAAGTATCGTATGTTAGATTACAAATGGATTTTTAACAATTTTTCTTGTAACACCTCTAATACGACGATTGGGGCAAGCTGACTTTTTGCGAAAGGTAAAGTAGGTTGTTGGAAAAGATCTTTATCGAGTAGATCTGTTTATTTTGTTTGTTTAGATGAAAGAACTATGTTTGAATTGGAAACTAACAGTTGTGTTGATATTGTAAACACAGTATCGATACGCTGTTGTGGTTTCCGTGTATTTCTATCGGAGTGACGGCCTAGCTGTTGAGTCCAAATTTTTCTGAGATTTCCATAAATTTTCAAATTGTTGTATCTCAAAAACTAACAAACATACAACAAAATCAATAACACCCACAAGTTTTTTATTCAAATGTGTCTCTACACACAAGAAAATCATATTTATTGACAATCAAACACAACAGTTACAAATTTTGAAAGTCAACTACAATAGCGAGATATAAATTTGCGCTAATTTTCGTTTAAAAAAAGTATGTGACATCGTGCAGGTTAAAGGAAAATGAATGTGCAGTAAGAATATGAAGGTCTTCTAGAATTTCATAAAAGATTACAAGTAATTATTAATAATTATATCGCCATTTTTTGTAATAAAAACTATTTTCCACACACATAAATTTCACCAATCCATGAATAACCCCTGAAACGTAATGCAGATTGGTCTAGTGTACTTCAAAACAACAGTAATTCACATATGAATAATACCTACAAGAAAATAATTTTCTGTAGCAGTCAAATGGAGTTGATGTGTCACTCCACATGGTCGACCACATTTTGGCAGCAATCTGAATGAGTTCTGGATCTCAGTCAGTGGTGATGGAATTAGATACTGAAACCCATTTGCTATCATGTTCTCTCGAATTTGCTTTAGAAATATTGCACCTTCGTTTTTCTGTTGAGGTCAAACGTTTTTGCCTTTTAGCAGCACTAGGTTCTGGCTGTGACAACGCCCCATCATCTTCAGCAGCAGATTCAGTAGGTTGAATAATATTATATTCTATGTCTGACTCCGATTCAACATCAGAAAAATGTGATTGCTCATCACTAAATTCATCTAGTGTACACAGCTCCCTAAGCCTTTTCTACAGATAAAAACAACCTACTAATTAGACAATCTTATGAAAAACAATAACATTTTGCTGACTTCGAAGATGACAGTTTTCCAACTTTGAATTTCCTCAAAAAGCACATTGCTGCTTTTACAAACTAAATGTAAATATGAGTTACTCCCCTTACCATGTAATGTCACTTAAAATCTAGAAATACTGGGAAAAAAACAACAAATTTTGTTCAATGTGCTTGTAACGATATGAGTTTCTCTGAATCAAGCGGACACCAGGAAGAACGCCGACATCGTTCTTATGGCCATTAACAGTTAAGATACATTAACGCCAGAGTTATGCAACCTGCAACTTAAATAATTTGCAGTTACTTAAATCACAAAAATTATAAAAATTCTGAGAATTACAATGAATTCTAACAACGAGCTGTTCGAGAATGCTGGCCACCATATCTATTCCGATATGTCTAATTACAAGACCATCTATGATGACAGAGGACGGCGTGGGCTAGTGGATAATTAACATGGCTTACAAACCGAAGGTGCTGTTAGGTCGTTCCCCATTCACAGCACCGACCGCTACCCCGGGGAAGCAAACCCTTAGAAAACGCAGGAGAAAGCAGACCCTTACATAAAATGCATGCTGAAGTTGAATGCACTGGGCTGACAGGCGCAAAATAAAAAGATAGTGCGACGCTCACCGCCTTGAGGAATAGAGAAATAAAGCCAATGTAAAAAACAAAACAACAAATATGATAAGAGGTATGTGACCACACAATCTGCTCTAGACGTGTTTGTAAGATGTTCACAGCAATGTCAAAATGACGACCTCCACGAGACCCTTTCCTTTAACATTGAGAGGGTGGCAGGTTATTGTTGCATACGATGAGTAACTTTACTCTTCTGTGTGCACTGAAAAGGACGTTAGGTGGCGAGTTGCAGTAGCTTTCCTCACATCCCAAGCGTGCTGGTGAAGGTGGATCAGGGTCTTCCACCTAGTTGTGCTATGTTTGGCTTCATCTGCATGTCGCTCACTACTATGGAGATGATGTCGATCCCCCACCTTGTTAGCCAGAGTGCCATAAAGCAGCCAGTTTTCAGGGAAAACTCTGTGGAAGTGAGGTGGAGATCTTGGTCAGTATATTTCACCTGACCCTGACTAGACGTTAATCTCCTCTCCCAATGGGGGCAGGTAGAAGTTGCCATAGAACAGCATTCGTCTCCACCACCATCCTTTTCCAGCACTGGCTCTTCAGCTACCGTCACCCAACTGCTTCCAGCACTGGCTCTTCAGCTACAGTCGACCCAACTGCTTCCAGCACTGGCTCTTCAGCTACCGTCAACCCAACTGCTTCCAGCACTTACTCTTCAGCTACAGTCAACCCAACTGCTTCCAGCACTGGCTCTTCCGCTACAGACAACCCAACTGCTTCCAGCACTGGCTCTTCAGCTACCGTCAACCCAACTGCTTCCAGCACTGACTCTTCAGCTACAGTCAACCCAACTGCTTCCAGCACTGGCTCTTCAGCTACAGTCAACCCAACTGCTTCCAGCACTGACTCTTCAGCTACAGTCAACCCAACTGCTTCCAGCACTGGCTCTTCAGCTACAGTCGACCCAACTGCTTCCAGCACTGGCTCTTCAGCTACAGTCAACCCAACTGCTTCCAGCACTGGCTCTTCAGCTACAGTCAACCCAACTGCTTCCAGCACTGGCTCTTCAGCTACAGTCAACCCAACTGCTTCCAGCACTGGCTCTTCAGCTACAGTCAACCCAACTGCTTCCAGCACTGGCTCTTCAGCTACAGTCAACCCAACTGCTTCCAGCACTGGCTCTTCAGCTACAGTCGACCCAACTGCTTCCAGCACTGGCTCTTCAGCTACAGTCGACCCAACTGCTTCCAGCACTGGCTCTTCAGCTACAGTCGACCCAACTGCTTCCAGCACTGGCTCTTCAGCTACAGTCGACCCAACTGCTTCCAGCACTGGCTCTTCAGCTACAGTCAACCCAACTGCTTCCAGCACTGGCTCTTCAGCTACAGTCAACCCAACTGCTTCCAGCACTGGCTCTTCAGCTACAGTCAACCCAACTGCTTCCAGCACTGGCTCTTCAGCTACAGTCAACCCAACTGCTTCCAGCACTGGCTCTTCAGCTACAGTCGACCTAACTGCTCCCAGCACTGGCTCTTCATCTACAGTCAACCCAACTGCTTCCAGCACTGGCTCTTCAGCTACAGTCAACCCAACTGCTTCCAGCACTGGCTCTTCAGCTACAGTCGACCTAACTGCTCCCAGCACTGGCTCTTCAACTACGGTCCACCTAACTGCATGGACTGATGGTGTCAACACTGGCAGAGACAAATATATTGCCAGAAGAGATTTCTTTGTGTGTAGACAATAATACTTCAGTGTGTGTTGTTTATATTCCTCTATATATTTTGTATAATTTATAACAAATAAATTTTGCCACAGGATGATGCTCTTACTACCGGTATGAAAAAAAATTAAGTTTTCATCTGTTATCATGTGTAATATTGCAGTTTCTTATGAAGTTACACTTAAGTAATCTACAAATTCAACTTGCACAAAATGTGAGTTATGTAAGATATATAAGGAAAGGGTCCGCGGGGTTATAATAGATCATACAGGTAAGGTGAGTGAGTAAGTGCAGGTAGCAGTGAAAAAGGCAAATGCAATGTTAGGTATGATAAAAAGAAATATTAAACCCAGTCTTCCTTCCCTTCAAATCCAATGTAAAGCCAACCATATTGTAAGATGCATGCTTTCATAAATGACACTTACATAGAATAGCAGTGAACTATTAAGGGGCTATTGGAAAGAACCAGTGGGACAGAAAATGAGAAAATGTTGCTGGCATTGGATGAGACAAATTAAGAAAACCAATTGCTCTATTACAAGACAGTTCCTGTTGGGAAACCTCTAGGGTAAGAGAAATAGATGTAGACCAAAATACACGTGGAGAAGACGGTGGATAAGTAAAACATGAAGCTGACAAGAGGACTTTGTAGGTGGGAGATATTTGTTGAAGACACATGCTCTACACAGAATTTGAAGGTTTTGATAATGACATAAGCAGTTTCATCTTTTTTTTTTTTTTTCATTTAAAGGTGTGCAGGGAAATAGTAGAAACAAGGGACCAGAGTGGGGTGTTTGTCAGAGCATTGTACTTTTATCCACCGGACATCTCATCCGAGGAACTGCCTCCTCATTTGCAGGACAAATTGAAAACATTTTCAGGTGATATGAAAGCATGCATAGTTTGTTGTTGTTGTTATTCCATAGCTACTGTGCAAGCATACTCTTGGCAGTCCTTCTTCGTTCGTTCTCAAGCTCCCACTACCAAACCCTGAAAGGGCTTAAGTAGCAGAATGTAGTCCAGAAAATGGAATGCGTTGTGTCGTAATTTACAGCTTGGCTGCGATATTTGTACCTTTCGGTCCAACACATCCAACTTCATCAAACATTTTTGAGTACCGGGTTAGCATTCCGTCTTCGATCCCTTCTCCTTAGCCAGTCTGCCCTGCTGCAGCCTGTTATCCAGGATCACCACGTGGAGGTGCAGAAGGATCTTGGCAGCTATGGTTCGCTGGCCCTAACGCTAGCAGGCAACTATGGTTCGCTGGCCCTGACGCTAGCAGTCAGCTATGGGTCGCTGACCACTGCAGCTCATTTGCTGCTCAGCATCTTGATCCCCTTGGCAGTCCAATGCCATTTTAATATAAATACAGTTCTTTTTAAATTTTTCCACTGTTTTTCTTCAGTGTTAGTTCTGAAAAGGATGTTGGTGCACACTTGAAGACAATCCCACGCCATCACTCTCTCTCTGTCCGCTGCCGCCAGTCGTGCCTCACCAGGGCGAAGGTTTGACCACTCAGTGCCCATCTGTTCCTTGGATGTCCCCGCCCTCTCTTTCCTAGTACAGAACCATGCCGTATCGAATTTGTAATTCCGCTGGACTTCTTCTGTGTAGTAGTATATTTACATCATCATTACTTTTTATTGGCATGGTTGTGCTTTTTCTTCTTCTTGCTGCTTCTGTTCTGCTTTCTTTTTCATCTTCTTGGTTTCATCTTTAGTTTTTGTTTTTTTAATTATTTGTAATTTACATGGGATTCTAAAAAAATATTGTTTTAATAAATATGACGTGGCTAAGAAGTGTGTGTCCTGGATCCCCCACTAGGTAGGAAAGAATAGGTCTATTGCATCTTAATGCATGTTGCATAAGGTGACTATATAAAATGCCGCTCCACGCAGAGTGCCTTAGTGCAGAGGCTTCCTGTAAGGAGCCTACTATGTTTTGTAACAACCCCTAGGTTTTGTAAGGAGCAAGATGGAGAAGAAAAAAAAGACAACTGTAAAAAAAAATCATGGTGGGGGTCTAAAAAATATGGTGTGATTCTAAGAAATATAGTGTGGCTGTAAGATATATAGTGTGGCTGTAAGAAATATCAAGTGGCTCTATGAAATAAGGTGTAATTTTAAGAAATTGGACATGGCTCTAAGAAATATACCATGGCTGTAAGAAATAGTGTGCATCCTTAAGAAATATGGCATTGCTCTATGAAATGGAGTATAGTTCTAAGAAATATACTGTAGCTCTAAGAAATATGGTATGCTTGCGATGAAAAGCAGAATCTTTTTTTAAAATGTTTTTTAGTATCCTAATAACTCAATGACCCACTCCTAACTTATGTTTCATACATTTTTTTTCCGTGAACTGTCCATTTCAGAGAACTCTGCAATTATTTGTGTATGGGTGGTATCTGATGACAACAATCGCACCAAATACACCGTCAAGGTGCCTCACACTGCTTTCCCCAGTGATATCATAGCAGAGACTATACGTCGGCGCAGCCGTTTCATGAACATGAACAGGGATCACGCAGAAAGATGTATAGAGGAGTACCGTTACATGTATGTGCTCAAAGTCTGTGGCTGTGACCAGTTCATGATGGCTGAGTGTGCCATCAGCTCCTACAAGGTAAGGAGACCTGTCACCGATATTGAAATGTACTTTTGTCACACTATAAAAAAAAATATCGCAATTCCCCCTGCCTCAAAATGATTTTTCAGCGCTTTACGTTTTTCTAGGTTGTTGAGTTTGAAAGCCTGATTCTTTTTTTTTATTTGATTGACTATAGGAATGATTTGTTTGTGTGTAGAGACATAAATGAACTTGTTGGTGTTTTTGTTGTGTGTGTGTTAGTTTCTGAGATACTTCTTCTTCGTTCATTCTCAATCTCCTGCTACCAAGCCCTGAAAAGAGCTTTGCAAGTAGCAGGATGTTGTCCGGACAATGAAATGAGCTGTGTTATAGTTTACAGCTTGACTGCGATATTTGCACTTTTCGTTCCGACTTCAGCAGTCATTTTTGGGTATCGGTTCCCTCTTCGAAAACATCTCCTTAGCCAGTCTGCTCTGTTGCGGCCGGCCTAACCAGGCTTGCCAAACAGTATCCTGTGGCCCACAACCAAAATGACATCACAGAGTGGGGTAACTGATAATAATAATTGAGAATGGCATTCGGTTCTGTCCTGTCCAGAATCAACATCACGGCACTCTAGGTAAACTCAAAGGTGCTCTGTGTCTTTTAACAGAAAGTGAAGAGCACGAGTACTGATGGTTACTGTTGTACATAGTCCTCCTTCCTCTCAGGACCCTCATTCACTGATTGATACATGGTTGATTTCAAGATTCTATAGTCTATACTTTGGTTCTACATTATCCAACGACGGAGACTGCTTCAAGCAAATTAGAAGACGTTTGGCCATGGCGATGCAGAAGCTAAACAACATGCACAATTTATGGCATAATACTTACGGGCAACTCAAACTGAAGATCCTGAGAACATGCATATTCCCTGTGGCAATGCCCAGGTTCGTGACATGGGCTATGGCACAAGCAGCAAGGAAAAAAATTTGAGCTTTCGAAACAAAATGTTACAGAGTAATCCTGGAAATTCATTGAATAAAGAGGATGACAAATAAAACCATCATGGAGAACCTGAGTGTTGAAGAAAACTAGCTCATAAATAATGTTATGTTTCGGAAAATTGAAATTTTTCGTCAATGTCAAACGTCATTACAGACTGGAAAGAACGAACATGGAGGGCATGGTACCTGGAAGACGTCGCAGGGGTCGACGAAGGCGAAGGTGGATACAAGATATCAAGGATACTCTAAACATGTGCATGAAGCAGGTGGGAAGATTGACTGCAGACCGAGATTTATGTCGGCTGACTATGATCAGAGCGATGTTCTACAAAGTACATGCTACATGATGATGATGACAGTCTATGGGTTGCCAGAAGGGCATTAACGAATAATTACATTCTAAATCAAAATCTATCAATCGAGCGCATGATACGCAGCGATCAGCGACCCAGGCTGACTGCTAGTGTCAAGGCCAGCGAACCAGAGCTGCCAAGACCCTTCTACACCTTAATGCGGTGATCCTGGATAATAGGCTACAACAGAGCAGACTGGCTTAGGAGAAGGCATCGAAGCGGGAATGCTAACCGGTACTCAAAAAATGTTTGCTGAGGTTGGATGTGTTGGGCTGAAAGGTGCAAATATTGCAGTCAAGCTGTAAACTATGACACAAAACATTCTCTGGACTACATTCTGCTACTTAGGCCCATTTCAGGGTTTCGTAGTGAGAGATTGAGAACGAAGCCAAGCCAAGCCAAAACCTATCAATCAAGAACCTGGCCACTCCCTGCAGAGTATAGGTCTGCCACATTGTTGATATTGACACCCAGTTTCCTCTTCTATGAGTGTCTCGGTTGTCCACTTATTCCTCCTGCCTGTGGCTTCCAGATCAGAGACAGTCATGGCTTCTGTAATGTGTGGTCTATCCAGTGCCAACACCACCTCCAAATGTTATGCTCCACTGGTATGTCCCATTCTTTCCAACAGTTTCCATTTGTAATCTTATCATACCATTTCCACCGTTGTATTCTGCGCAGACAATCATTTACAAAAATCTGTACCTCATTTCATAAGGGCATTTGTTCTCCATGTTTCAGAGCCATATAATAGATCATATTTTATGTTGGAGTTGAAGATTTTTCATTTGATGTTAGTTTTAATTTCTTTTTATTTCCATAAGGTTAAATAAATGTTTCCAAATGAAAAACAATGCTATAATAAAATAGAAACCACCTTATGTCCATTAGGCATTAGTATTTTCCATGATGATCTAAAAGAGGTTCTCACATTCAATCAGAAAGATCAAAGATATTGAAGTTGAACTCATAAATGAGTGTTATCTATGTATTACTTCACAGTACATCAGAGAGTGCCTAGCCAAAGAAATCATCCCACAGCTGATGCTCCACACAAAGGAAAGTGTATATACCACACTCCCAGATTCAGCATTCACCTGGCCATCATATGTCCAAAGAGGTAATCATCATCATTATTATTATTGCTCGACTTATGTACTCCTTCATATCACCATTTATTTTTCTGCTGGCTATTGACTGGATTATGAGACTGGGTTATCTACCAATAAAAATGGAATTCATTGTAATTTGACAAAACAACTTGATGATCTGGACTTTGTGGATCATTTGGCTCTTATGTCCATATGTGATTATTTATTGATACACCACCAAAAATTAGTCCTGGCATTCCTTTTTCTATTGAAAAATTGTTTGTATGTAAATGTAAACAGACACTGGAACAGTGCGCATCCTTGCGTCAGGGCCAGCAAACCAGAGCTGCCAAGACACTTCTACACTTCTGTGTAGTGATCTTGGGTAACAGCCTGCAACAGGGCAGACTGACTAAGGAGAAGGTATCAAAGAAGGAAGGCTAACCCGGTACCCAAAAATGCCATGCTGAAGTCAGATGTGTCAGACCGAAAGGTGCAAATATTGCAGTCAAGCTGTAAACTACAACACAACACATTTCGTTCTCCAGACTGCTAGATGCAAAGCACTCTTCAGGGCTTGGTAGTGGTAGTTTGAGAATGAATAACGAAGAAGAAGCTAGGTGCTTCAACATGGGCCTGGAACTTAACCATCTCCTATGTGAGATGGGCTTTACTGAAAGTTCTTTTAAAATATTTTTGTTTAATATTTTCATAGTACAGTGAGTCCCATCCCCCTTGTAACATTCAAAGCAACGAGGAGGCTGACAGACTAGCGAAAGACGGTGGAAGGTTACCACAACCAGATTCAAGTGTGATCTACGAAGAGTCCAACAAGGCTATTAGGGCCAGATACTAGAACAAGTGGGATACACACATACTGGCCGAGACGACAGCTGGTAGTGGTCTTCAGACTCCGCACAGGTCACAACAGACTGAGGTACCATCTATTCAATAAACTGAAGATAGCTGCTACTGACGATTGCACCTGTGGTACTGAGAAAATTACCCCTGAATATCAGCTGCTAAATTGCCCGGCATACGTGGACAAGAGACATCATGTGGTCGTCAACACTAGACAAGCTCTATGACAGTTTTGACAGCCTTAGGATAACCGCTGCTTTCTTTGAACAAATTCTAGTCGACGTCTGACAGCGTACGAAGAAGTTTAATACTTATTACCAAGAAATTTGCCAGCGTTATTCTACCATGCTGTTAATCTAAGTATACTTATTTTGTATCTTCAACAAGGTATCCAAGCTCTGGCTGAAATTAACAACATACCTACTTTGTCAATATGGGAAGTACATGCAGCTCTGAGGATTAAGATTAACTGTGCTACATATGTTAATATTAAAGAGCTCGGAAAGGTCAGTAATTCAGAACTGACATTTAGTTAACTTAATAGATTCTTTGCTGTCCTCTTTCATTGTTTTCCCTCATTAGTTCCATTTCATGTACAACCATTTTGCTTGTTTTGTCTCAATATTGTTCATTGGCAATGACAAAATAGACAGTGGGATATAAGCAAAAAGCAAATTCAGGGAATACCAGATATCACCATTATTAAGACATTCAATCATTTAAATCTGTCATATCAATCCTGACAAGGCCCATGTGATGTGATGTTCCATGAACAACTCAGTAGTGAATACTGACTTCCCTAACATAACCCTTGATGGATGTGTTATTCAATCAATCAATGCACGTCATTCCATTCGGGATGTAGGTTATTGACAACCCTGATCCAGCATGTTTGTCCTCGATTTGTCATTTCTGCCGATTTCCAGTTAAGGTCCAGGGACCAACGTTCATTTTCACTGTTACTTCTCCAGGTGTTTCTGTATCTACCTCTCTTCCTCTTCCCTTGTGTATTCCATGTCAGAGCCTGTCTGGTCACATTTGATGTTGCTTTCCATGGTATATGTCCTATCCATCGCCATTTCCTACATTTGATCTGTTGCTCTACTGGTTGTTATGTCATTGTCCTACATTTGATCTGTTGCTCTACTGGTTGTTGTGTCATTGTCCTACATTTGATCTGTTGCTCTACTGGTTGTTGTGTCATTGTCCTACATTTGATCTGTTGCTCTACTGGTTGTTGTGTCATTGTCCTACATTTGATCTGTTGCTCTACTGGTTGTTGTGTCATTGTCCTACATTTGATCTGTTGCTCTACTGGTTGTTGTGTCATTGAGAGGTGTAATAGCTTGAGATATCTGGGAGTAACCTTTAATTGCAGCTTGTCTCATAAGTACCATGTCTATTTAATCATAAAGAGATACCATCAGGGTATTGTAGCACTCAAGGCAGTGATAGCTGCCAACTTGTATCAGTTGCTCATTTTCATCTTATACGATCAATTGGTCATTTCAATTAGCAATTATGGGCATCTGAGGTTACAGAACCGAGACTGCCTAGGAATACTGTCAGAACTCTTCCTTGGGGTCAGAACTCTTCCTTGGGGTCAGACCTTTTCATGTCCATCACCATCTCTTTACTTTATGTACCAGTGACAGTGGACTGGTCCTATATCACATGTTGATATAAGTTGATTTTGTGCACATGCAAGTCATAAAAACATCTGGCTTGTCTAGGAAGACATGACACTTTCAGAACTATATTTACCAAATGAAATGTTACAAATTATTAGTCTTTTCTTTTGGAATTATCTTTAAGACTGCATTTTTCTTACTCCTGTTTACAGTGTAATGTACTTATCATCATATGTCATGCCTCGTGATGACAGTCATTTTCCTACATAGATCATCTGTCCTTTACAAATTTCTGTGTTTTGTCAATCATATTGTATTTTCATCCCTAATCATTTCTAGGGTAGAAGACTCTGTAACAATTGGCATTGCGTACCTAACCTACTGTGGAAGTCATACTGTTAATACAATGTTCTAGAAACAGCTACCTGAATATTATATAATACAGGGAATACGATAATGAATAACTCACTTTCCACATGGGGTGTCCTTCTTAGGTCCTTGACAGACAAGAGCAGTCTATGATTATTATTACTGATGATGGCATCTTTCATGTCAGTAACCAACTCCCTTCACTTCACCTGATCTATGGTCATGTGATTTTGCTTATGGTTTATGACTTGAATTAGGCACACTATGTCCAGCTATGAACATCTGATTAGTGTAGTGGTAGAGGACTCGCATTTTGCTGCATATATCAAGATGCTGAGCAGTGCATGCGCTGCAGCGGTCAGCGACCCATAGCTGACTGCTAATGTCTGGGCCAGTGAACCAGACCTGTCAAGACCCTTCTACACCTCCACGTGGTGATCCTGGATAATAGGCTGCAACAGAGCAGACTGGCTAAGGAGAAGGTATTAAAGAGGGAAGACTAACCCAGTACTCAAAAAAAGCCTGCTGAAGTTGGATGTGTTAGATTGAAAGGTGCAAATGTCGCAGTCAAGCTGTAAATTACGACACAATGCATTCAGTTCTCCAGACAACATCCTGCTACTTGCAAAATCCTTTTCAGGGCTTAATAGCAGGAGATTGAGAACGAATAAAGAAGTACTCCTCCTATCAGCATGCTCCAGTTGACACAGATGTAATGGGGTACCTGACCTACAGTTAGGCAGGGAAATGCCATAAGGAAGGAAACTGGCCACCCCAGCTCATACAGTTTGCATCTTAGTACAATGGAGTCTCTAACCCTTCATCCCTGATTGCAGTGTCTGGTATCGGACAGAAAAATGTCCAGCTGTTAATTTCCTGGCATTATAATTATTATTAATTTTGAAAATAGGTTCTATTAACTAACCTTTACTGTTTCCATGCCCACCTGACCTCAAATAGATTTACATCCGAGCCTGCATATATCATGGAACTGAAGCACTCTGTGAAGCACAAAATACCAAAGAGGTGGAGTCATCAAGTCCTCGTTGGGATGAATGGCTAGATTTTCTTATGGTGCCTGACTTGCCTCGTTCAGCAAGGCTTTGCTTGTCTATCTGTTCAGAGTCAAAACGAAGGAACAGGAAGGTCAGTGTCGTATTATATTTGCTCTTTTCTTAATTTTAAAATCTCTTTTATGATTTCTTCATAGAGGGGGACGGCGTGGTTAAGTGGCACGGCTCACAACCAGAAGGTGCTGGGTTCAATCCCCATCACAGCACCGGCCGTTACCCCGGGGAAGCAAACCCTTAGAAAATGCAGGAAGAAGCAGACCCTTACAGGAAATACATGCTGAAGTCAGATGCACTGGGCCGACAGGTGCAAAATAAAAACCACAGTGCAACGCACATCCACCTTGGGGAATAGAGAAAAAAGGCAACGCAAAAAAAAAAAAAAAATCTTTATAGGACACTGCAGGCACAAGCTCCCTTTATTCATCATCCCTATAAATTATCCTGACAGACCTCTGAAAATGGAACAATCTTTTTTTTTTTTTTTCTAATTTACTTTGTCCGGTAGACTTAGTGTCATGTAATAACATCAATGTCCAGTTAGGTGGCAGTTGATGTGTTTTATCATTTTGCTTTGCATATTTAGGCTAACTTAAAGATGACCAACTGTCAAGTGCCTGCACACATTTAATTTGTATGTAGTTATTTCCTATATGTCTATTTACAAATGTTGAGAAATTTCAAACTTGTCGTTGCATTTTTCGGCATAAAAATCAGATTTGAACTCTTTCCAATGTGATAATTTGCCGATTTGTATTCCTCAGACCGGGCCAGTCGCCAAAGTTCTGTATGTCAAAATTGATTAAAAATAAAATGAATTATTATTGAACACATTGAGCTAACATTATGATCTAAATATCAAAAGACACATAATTAAATTATGATATGAAGTATTCATAATAAAGATAAAATATTAGTATGAAGCTTTTAATGGCATTAATGCGGAGATGAAAATTGGTGAGGAAATCTTTTGTTATTGCTCACCACGATGTGTGTATCGCAGATAGATCCATCAATTCCTTTACACATACCTTTCCTATTATGTGTCCCAGTAAAAGTCTGAATCTGGCGTGTGTTGAATATTCATGAGTAGTCCAGATATGTTTCATTATTGGAATGATAAATAATAAATCATTTCTCAAACCTTGAAGCCCAAATTTTCTCCCAACATAATTCAACTTTCATAGATGATAACTTTCGCAAATATGTACTTAGTTAAACTTCAAACTCAGATGCCACCACAGTGTACAGCCCATAGAAAAAATAAACCACAAACTAAATCACGAAACGCAAACACATATTTCATAGGTCGGTTTTGGTCATAGCATGCAGCAATATTGGATTTTTAATTACCAATTTTGGCACCTCCGAGCTGGAAAGGGTTAATGGCTGAGCAGGTACATATTATTTGATCATGTATCTGGATTACATGTGAATATTCAAATCTGATTGAGAGTCTGAGACACACAAAAAAAGTGATTGTGGTATTAACGCAAAAATGCAGCACTGTAATGAATACCAAAAAGCTCTACATTAATGACATTTATCGATTCATACTAATATATATATATATATATATTTATTATGAATACTTTGTGTTATACGTCATTTAATTATGTGTCTGATCTTTAGATCGTAATATCGCGGACGGCGTGGGCTAGTGGTTAACTGACACAGCTCACAATCCAAAAGTGTTGGGTTTGCTCCCCAATCACTGCACTGGTCATTACCCCGGGGAAGCAAACCCCTTAGAAAATCCAGGAGGAAGCAAATCCTTACATAAAATGCATGCTGAAGTCGAATGCACTGGACCGACGTGCGCAAAATAAAAACACAGTGCAACGCACTGGCAAATAGAGAAATATGGTGAACGCAAAAAAACAAATTGTTTATTAATATTTTATTTTGAAAAAAACTATTTAACATATTGAGTTGTGCCAAATGAAAGACACAAATCAAGGAAAATTTGCCCAGACTGTCAATGGTTAATTACATCATTATCATGGGGAGAACAGTAAAACGTTTTCTATGTCTGTTGCCTCCATTGCATGAGCAGAGTGACAACATGGCTATCTCGAACCCAAATGAGGGATAAACTGTGGAAATGAGAGAAATCTTAGATAGACCGCCAAGTTTATGAAGGCAAGGGATGTGATTATTTGAGAACAAATGACAAAGACAAAAGAAGAGATATTGATTTTTGTGTGGATCTCCTTGGCTGCAATATGATTTTACACCAGTCTGCTCCATGGTAGGGAGCGGGTGATGATCACGTATTTGAGGAGAGATCTTCTGACACGGATCATATCCAGCTGGTGCCAGTGCTTTGATCATGGGTGCATCCATGGTACCTTCTGTTGGGTTTTTGTCTGAAAATAGGAGTTGGTCACACAGAGTTCATGATAAACACAGAATTCAAACTTTTGGCGATTTTAATTCATTTTGTCAAGACATGGAGGCTACAAATTGTGATCAGCTCCCACTCTAGCATTGAATTCATCTAGTAAAATGAGCTATTCTTGACTATGAATACTTGTAGTGACTGGAGAGAAACCCTTGTAGAACTCATTTTTTGTTTCATGAGTGGAGTACACGGTAAGTGCATATGCACTGGTGTTGGAGACCTAATGTGGTATGGAGAGGGAGTGGGAGCATGCACTCTGATCCTTTTTCACCATTATTCAACCATGTGTATTGAAAACTTTTCCACTGCAAAGCCAACATCATGCTCTCTCTTTTCATTGGGGTCTTTTCCCATCCCAGTTGAATATGTAGTCTTTCTCACTCATTGATTCCAAGCCAGCTAACCAGATTTCTCAAAGGTCTGCAATGTCTACATTGAGTCTTTTTATTTTGTTATTAATAATGTGTGCCTTTCAAACATCAGTTGTATCATGCATGTTATCAGTCAGTCAGTATGGTATGGACATTCCAACATCCCAGTTTAACAGCTGATGCATGTGTTGTGTCGACAACGCATGATGAAACTGGAAGGCCTCTTCAGACCACAGCATAGGCATCTTTTTATGAAGAACAAGCTGTTGCACGTTCAGCAGGTTCCCACTCTACGTGTAGCTAATTGATTCAAGGGAACAACATTAGCTGATCCAGCCTGGAATCAGCAACATCACAGGTGTTACCAGAATAGCGATGGAACCACCTCTGGAATGTTTTAGGGACACCAGCTCCTGATTTTTCCTCAGATTTTACACCCAAAGTCTTTTCCATGAACAGGTATTCCACTAGGGAGTGCGGACAATAATCACTTCAGTACAATGGTCAGCAAACTGTACGTTTATACTATGGCAGTCATTGAATGTTATGCCACTGTTGAATGGCCAACAACTCATGCCGCAATTGTTCGGCTGCTTGGCCGGTCAATATAAGGTTTTTCCGACCAGGTTATTCAAGATGACTACTAACAATGAATGCATATTTATGATTAAGTTTTAAGAATTGCTGTACAGTAAAACTACACAGTTGAACACCATTGCTGAAGGATACACAAAAAACAATCACATCCCCCATCTTGGAATTTTAATTGAAGCAACGCACTTGGTCTCAATGACTGGTGTCATATCCTTCACTTTTGTTTGAAACCAGTCATCAGATTTAACAGTTCTTCAGAAAGTAGCAACTGCAGTGCTATGGATTTTTAAAAAAAAATAAGGAATTTAATTTAATTTAATAATTATCTTTCACATGATAGTAATGGAAATTAAACTAATAATGCTTAATGATTTAAGAGCAGTACTCTGTCAACTATGCCAGCAGTCCGCACCAAAAAGAGTGGTGGTACAGTGGGTTCCATCCCACTGTAACATCCAAGGCAACGAGGAAGCAGACAGACTTGCAAAAGATGGTGTAAGACTACCACAACTAGATACTAGTGTGACATACGAAGAATCAAAACGGCTCATTAGAGCTAGATACATGACCAAATGGGAAACCGAACATACTGGCTACACAAAAAACGATGCCTATTACCAGTTAAACAGAAGAGAGCAGGTCGTGGTCTTCAGACTTCGCACTGGCCACAATAGACTGAGGTACCACCTATTCAACAAATTGAAAATAGGTGGCACTAACGAATGCCCGTGTGGTACCGGGAAAATGACAGCTGAACATTTACTGCAAAACTGCCCAACATACGAGGACCAGAGAAAGCAGATGTGGCCATCACCAGTGGCAACACTAGACAAGCTCTATGGCAGTGTCAACAGCCTCAGGATGACCGCTGCTTTTTTAAAAAAAATACAGGTTAACGTCTGATAGCGTACGACGAAGAAGAAACTAATCATGAAGTGTGACATGCCTGTGTGACACATTGGAAATATGTTAAACTAATCATGAAGTGTGACACATTGGAAATATGTTAAACTAATCATGAAGTGTGACACGTTGGAAATATGGTGTTGGGTTCATATTTTCTTGACCAATGGCATACTAGGGGGATGTTGTCAGTATCACACCGGCCACCTATACTTTCCCAGATTATTCTGGTATTAAATTTCTTAGCTGGTTGTACCACAAGAACTATTTTGCAATCAGGAAAAATCCCACACCAACTGAGGACTCAACCCCGATCATTCAGCTGAAGCCAGTATACTAACAATTACATTACTGTGAATCCAAAAACTAATCATAGCCTCAGCAAACTCTTTGAACAAGAGAAGGAGTAAGTAATTTATTGATGTTATTACTGTAATAGAAAATAAATATTTGTAATATCGGCACAGCAAAAACCTTTATATGGCTATGTGATTTTGTTAACGGTTCATTATCCTTGTTTAGGTGCAATATGCCCTAGCTTGGGGCAACCTTCAGTTATTTGACTTCAACAGACGCCATCTGAAGGACAAATATAGCCTCTACTTGTGGTCAATGCCGCAGGGAATGGATGACTTGTTAAACCCCATTGGAATCACAGGCAAGTAACATTCTGTTCTTCGTTATTGTTTGTCCTGAAAAGGTGCAATGAAGTTGGTCCTTTGAGCCATTTTCTACTTTCCAAGTAGGTAATTATAAATACTAAAATACTTTTTGTCAAGTTTTAAAATCAATTTAACATTTTCTATTGCTATTAAATTAGTAAAACACTAAAAATAATTCAAGTAAATGTATATGTACTAATATAAATATTATTTTGAGTCAGGCAATCTGGGAAATGGTTAAAAGGTTGAAGACCATTGGTCTAATGTGTGGTCATTGATTGATAACAGTATGTTCCCTCTTATCAATATATAATGTTTCCACTATGAGTGCTGTGGATCAGATTGTCATCTCTTTTATTGGCATGAACCTCAGCATGACCAAGACGATGGATTTGTGCAAGTGCTTGAAAATCGGAAGCTTCTATATCTTTTATCCAGTCATGTCATAGCAGTCAGAAATTTCAGGAATAAAAAAGGAAAATTGTCAAGCTATCCACCTAAAAACCCCAACTGATGATGATTGAAGGAAAATACAGTCCAAAGGACTTGACTTATGTAAACACAGATGGGTCTGCAGAGGGTGCAGTTAAGGATGGGGGTGGAGGCATATTTGTGAGATATAGCAGTGGGAAAATAACCCATAGAGTTTTCCCTACTGGGAACATTTATTCTGGCCTTAGGGCAGGGCCTATGGCTCTCCTATAGGCGATAAGAATGTTCACCAGATTAGACGAACACCTGCCAACTCAGATTGTATTCTTTGCAGATCAAAACTAGAAGCAATACAAAATACCAGAAGGGAACAAATGCTGCAGGAAATCAGATCAGTTCAACAAAAACCAAAGAACCTCAACAGTTGCTCTTCAGTGGCTGTCCTCCCATTGTGAAATCCACAGGGTGCAAGAGAGATGATGTCCTGTCCAAAGCAGGTGGCAAGATGGAGCAACTAATCCACACAGTGTCTTACCAAGAGGCAAAAACTATCATCCACAATCTGTACAACTCAAAATGGAAAACAGACATGCACGTGAGCAATAGACCTGACCTAATCTACCAGCTCCACAGACACCAACAAACCACCATCTTTGACATGAGAACAGGTCACTGCAGACTATTGGGTCACCTACATCGGCTCAAGATATCTTGAGCCGATGAAGGTAACCCAATAGTCTTACACACAAGTAACTGTTCATGTGGAATCTAAGTCTAGACCCCCTGAACACATCATACAGGACTGCCAAATATGCAGAGACCTACGACGTTAAACCTGGCCAGAGGAAGCCAAGTTGATGAAGATGCTATGGGGCTGTCACCCAGATCAGGATCGGACTGGAGCATGACCAAAAAGCTTCAGCGCAGAAGAAGAAGAAGAATGGCATAGCAGTACTAAAGAAGAATGGCATAGCAGTACTACCACTACAGTGTTTGTTTCCATTGCTGAGGTCCACTGGAAGGATTTATAAGGCTTGGGAATAAAGGTCGCTTGTCTATACAGTCACCAAGCATTGTACAGACTTGGTTATTATTTAACCTCTGATAGAAAAATAACCGATGCCTTACCAAGGATTTGAATACATGTCCTCGTGGTCAAAGGGGGCTGTGGTAAGTGCACTTGCTCCCCAGTCAAGCAGTTATGATTAAAACCCCAGTTGGGATCAAGATGCTGAGCAGCGGATGAGATGCAGTGGTCAGCGACCCATAGCTGACTGCTAGCGTCAGGGCCAGCGAACCATAGCTGCCAAGACCCTTCTACACCTCCACGCGGTGATCCTGGATAACAGGCTGCAGCAGGGCAGACTGGCTAAGGAGAAGGGATCGAAGAGGGAATGCTAACCCGGTACTCAAAAAATGCTTGCTGAAGTCGGATGTGTTAGACCGAAAGGTGCAAATATCGCAGCCAAGCTGTAAACTACAATACAACGCATTCCGTTCTCTGGACTAAATTCTGTTACTTACCCTTTCAGGGTTTGGTAGTGGGAGATTGAGAACGAACGAAGAAGAAGAAAACCCCAGTTGGTGTAGGATTCTTTTCTGATTGCTAATTGACCCCTGTGGTACCAGAAATAATTTGGGAAGTAAAGGCGGCCGGCGTGATGCTGACCACATCATCCTATGTGCCGTTTGTCACAAAAATTAAATGGGCCTAACACCAAATTTCCTATACGCTGCATGGCGTGACAGGATTTTTTTTTACCTCGTTGTCACAGGCCGATATTCAAACTATTCTGACATTCTTTCCTCTTTTAGCTGTACTAATATGTGATTATATAAAAGTAATATAAAAAGCATAGCAGGTCGAATCCCTAAAAAATGTGATGAAGTCCGATGCACTTATCCATAAAGTACAAAACATAATACAACAAATACTGCCTTAGAGAACAAGGCAAATACCCAA
This sequence comes from Ariolimax columbianus, assembly GCA_036924085.1. Classification (NCBI taxonomy): domain Eukaryota; kingdom Metazoa; phylum Mollusca; class Gastropoda; order Stylommatophora; family Arionidae; genus Ariolimax; species Ariolimax columbianus. Next base: position 26,013,931 of record JAVGWX010000005.1, on the reverse strand, counting down.
AAAATGCATGAGCTTGACAGTAGTCAGCGGTTCATAACTAGCCGCTTGCATCAAGGTCAGTGAACCATAGCTGACTAAAACTATTCTGCCTTCATTGTGGTGGCCCCGGAAACAGACTGCACTATTCACTAGTGTAGGCTGGCCAAGGGATAGTGATCGTAGTGGGAAGGCAAAACTCAGTGCTAATAAAAGCCAGCGAGGAGATGGCGTGGGCTAGTGGTTGAGTGACACGGCTCACCACCCAAAGGCAATAAGGCAAACACAAAAAACAATTTTTAAAATAAGCTGCCAGGATATCGCAGCCTTACTGCGAACTACAACACAGCGTCCTTTTGAGGACGAATGCTGAAGAATAAACAACAGAATACCTGTTTTCTATTTCAGGCTCCAACCCTAACAAGGACTGCCCCTGTTTAGAGATTGAGTTTGACCATTTCGCTCATCCTCTGTCATATCCACCCGACTCCCATTCTGACCAGCTTGCTCAGATGGTCATGCTGAAGGAAAAGCAGAATGGACCGGTAAGATATAGTCACTAGTCATCGTCAGTGGTTTCAGAAAAACTAAATGAAGAAGACGAGAATAAAAATTAATTGTATTTTTTTTAAATTTGCTTTCAATTGCATATGGCCTCTTCATCTTCTTGATCTTAGGAATGCTTAGGCCATCAACCAACCCTCTCTGATCAGACACTTTCTGTGCCATTCTCTCCAGTCCTTTCCAACTTATTCTTGTTTTTCTTTTATGTCTCTCTCTCCTTCATATACTGCTCGTTAGATATGACGGTTAGTAATTTTTTTACCAAGGTTTTTATAGGGTGGGGAGCTGCCTTCATGCTTAATCCTCCTTTGGTCTTGAGACCGGCCATGGCAGAGTTCGTGTATGTCAGTAAGAAGTTAACCCTTTCCAGTCCTGGATAATTTTGCTGATTTGTGTCTTTCAGTATCACAATTCTGCATGTCAAATTATTTTACTCAAAATAAAATAAATAGATATGAAGTAAATTTGGGTAAAAAATTATAAAATAAACACTGTAAAACAAAATTAAGGGATCAAGATGCTGAGCAGCAGATGTCAGCATACAAGAGCTGACTGCTAATATCAGGACAGTGAACCAGAGCTGCCAAGACCCTTCTACACCTCCATGATCCTGGAGAACAGGCTGCAAAAGAGCAGACTGGCTAAGGAGAAGGGATCGAAGAGGGAATGCTAACCATGTACTCAAAAAATGGTTGCTGAAGTCGGATGTGTTGGACCGAAAGGTGCAAATATCGCAGTCAAGCTGTACACTACGCATTCCATTCTCTGAACTACATTCTGCTACTTAAGCCTTTTTCAGGGTCTGGTAACGGGAGATTGAGAATGAATGAAGCCAAGCCAAACATAATTCTTCTTCATCGTACGCAGTCAGACAGCAACCATTTTATTTTGAAAAAAGCAGCGGTCATCCTGAGGCTGTCGACACTTCCATAGAGCTTGTCTAATGTTGCCACTGGTGATGGCCACATCTGCTCTCACTGATCCTCGTATGTCGGGCAGTTTTGCAGCAAATGTTCAGCGGTCATTTTCCCGGTACCACACGGGCATTCGTCAGTGCCATCTATCTTCAATTTGTTAATAGGTGGTACCTCAGTCTATTGTGGCCAGTGCGAAGTCTGAAGACCACGACCTGCTCTCTTCTGTTCAACTGGTAATAGGCATCGTTTTTTGTGTAGCCAGTATGTTCGGTTTCCCATTTGGTCATGTATCTAGCTCTAATAAGCCGTTTTGACTCTTCGTATGTCATACTAGTATCTGGTTGTGGTAGTTTTGCACCTTCTTTTGCCAGTCTGTCTGCCTTGAATGTTGCAGTGGGATGGAACCCACTGCACCACTACCCTTTTTGGTGCGGACTGCTGGCATAGTTGACAAGAGTACTGCTCTTAAATCATTAAGTTAGTATTTTTCTGGCTTTTTAGTGCTGTGACTACGGCCAGAGCATCTGTAAGCAGGACTATATGGCTTTCATTCCTTTTACCTGTCACCATTTCTTCCACTGCCGCCCTCAGTGCCTCTGCCTCCACTCTGAAAATGCTAAACATAATTAATCTATGACTGAAGTATGCATAATAATGATTATATATTAGTACAGCGTTGTAAATGGCAGTATGGATATGGAAATTTTAGAAGGAAAAATATATTACTCGCTATGACTTGTGTATTTCGACGTTAATCTCTCTTTCTCTCTCTCTCTCTCTCTCTCACACACACATGCACGCTCACGAGGCAGATATATTGTATTGTATATAACATCATTTTTTTTTTTTCTAGCCTGAAACAATAACAGAACAAGAACTGGAAATGTTGGATGAAATTGTAGAGAAAGACCCATTATCTGATCTGTCTGAACAGGACAAAAGCTTGTTGTGGAAACTCAGGTGCTGTATTTTCTTAAATGTTGTCCCGCATTTGTAGGCACTTCTGGAGTTGTTTAATTATTATAAAGCATGTTTCCTGGATGATGTATGCCAGCACGCTATTTGGGGCGAGTCAACTGGTGTTAAAATTGTAACTTTTCCGCTATGGATCTTGGAGCCCGTTATTAATGAGGAAAAAATGGACCACTGCTTCTCATCCTTATCACCTTGGAATGCATAGACCATCAACCAATCTTCTCCAAGCAGACCTGTCATGTACTATTTTCCTCAATTCTTGTTAGTTTCTTCCTGATTTTCTTGTATCTGCCTACAGATCTCTTCTCTGTGTGTTCTTTGACTTTCATTTTCAAACTTTGTAAATGCCCTATAATTAATAATAGTATTTGATGTGTAAGCTATTGTAGTGGTTGTTACTGCCTGCTAAATCTGCTTAGACTGGTATAGTAAGATGTTTATTACAAAAAGTCTTATATAAACTGTTAAAGTAAGATGTTTATTACAATAGTCTTATATAAACTGGTATAGTAAGATGTTTATTACAATAGTCTTATATAAACTGGTATAGTAAGATGTTTATTACAATAGTCTTATATAAACTGGTATAGTAAGATGTTTATTACAATAGTCTTATATAAACTGTTAAAGTAAGATGTTTATTACAATAGTCTTATATAAACTGGTATAGTAAGATGTTTATTACAATAGTCTTTAATAAACTGGTATAGTAAGATGTTTATTACAATAGTCTTTAATAAACTGGTATTGTAAGTTACCTTTGCAATAATCTGTGTAAACTGGTATAGTAAGAAATTTATAGCAATAGTCTGTGTAGACTGGTTTAGTAAGCTATTTATTGCAATAGTCTGTAACCTGGCATAGTAAGATATTTATTGCAATGGTCTGTGTCCTGGTCAAAGTCTGAGTAGGGCTCGTATTGAATATCCACATGTAATCCAGATGCGTGATCACTGGTTTGATCAAATCCTGAATCATTTCTCGGGTCTTGGCGTCCAAATTCCTTTGCAGGGAAGCACATCTTTAGCACAGTCTAAACACTACTGGACATCTCACCAGAATGCACTCTCATTAACTTCTACTGATGGCTTACACCACTGGTAGATTTTGCTACAGGGCAAGGGGGCAGGTAGATAGATGCCATTAAAGTGATTGGGCAATGACACGGGTTCACAACACTTAACGGCATAAGTGGAAAGAAAACTAACTAAATAACAGACATGAGACTTTGTTGGAGCCATTGATGCGGCTGTGTAACGACAAATAATGAAGTGGAAGAAGTTACACATAAGTTTACTCTAAATGTTTTGTATTTATCAGGGAAAAGTGCATGACCCGTCCAAAAGCTCTTCCAAAACTGCTGTCTGCTGTTCATTGGTGGGACAGAGAGAATGTTGCCCAGGTATAAGATAGTGTGATTATGGTTAAAGCTCAAATAATTTAACTTCAGTGTCTGTGTAATTGTCCATGTTTCACATCAATACTTTATATTTTTCTTTAGTGCTCATGTGAAAATAAACACTAAAGAAAATGTAATCTTTTGAGCAATATCAAGATGCTGAGCAGTGCACATGAGCTGCAGCGGTCAGCGATCCAAAGCTGACTGCTAGTGTCACGGCCATCGAACCAGAGCTGCCACGACCCTTCTCCACCTCTACATGGTGATCCTGGGGTGACAGGCTATAGCAGGGAGAAGGGATGGAAAAGGGAAGGCTAACCCGGAACCCAAAAATGCCATGCTGAAGTCAGATGGGTCAGACCAAAAGATGGTAATACCACAGTCACGCTGTAAACTATGACACAATGCATTCATTCCGTTCTCCGGACAACATCCTGCCACTTGCTAAATCCTTTTCAGGGTTTGGTAGCAGGAGTTTTAGGACGAATGAAAAATAATTTTTTTAAGTTATTCTTAGAATACCAAGGACAGCAAAAAAGAAATGTGTAGGCTTCCTGAAGGAGCTGGATATAGAACAAAATTGACTTATAGACAGCATTGCATCTAGGAAACTAAAGTATTTTGGCCACAGCAAACGCCACAATGGTTTAGAAAAAAACACTATAATGGAGAGTATGAAACATGGAAAAAACCATACGAAGAGTTAAAAAGGCTTATTAGAGCTAGATACATGACCAAATGGGACACATACTGCCTACACAAAAAACGATGCCTATTACCAGTTAAACAGAAGAGAGCAGGGCGTGGTATTCAGACTTCGCACTAGCCACAATAGACTGAGGTACCACCTATTCAATGAACTGAAGATAGGTGGCACTGACGAATGCTCGTGCGGTACTGGGAAAATGACCGCTGAACATCTGCTGCAAAACTGCCCGACATACGAGGATCAGAGAAAGCAGATGTGGCCATCACCAGTGGCAACACTAGACAAGTTCTATGGCAGTGTCGACAGCCTCAGTGTGACCGCTGCTTTTTTCGAAAAAATAAAGGTTGACGTCTGACAGCGTACGAAGAAGAAGAAGAAACATGGAAAATGAGACAGAGACAGGCCGAGAAGAAGATGGACGCAAGACATTACAAATATTTTGAAGATTACAGAAGCAGATGAAATGGTCAATGATCGATTGGACCATTTTCTGCAAAGGAAATGCTACGTGATGAGGTTTTAACTTTAAGAGAGTCTGTGTAGCAGAGTGTGAGATTGCTCACTCTCACTATAAAGTTCCATTCGTTGTTGGCATGCCTCAGTCAACACAGCTGTAAATGGGTAATGTGCTTATTGTTGTTATTATAGATCCAGCAGCATCCGGGCTTCTGCCCAATGCCAAGTAATGGTATCCGCATGTGTTTGTTTGTTATTTTTTTAGTGCCATACAAAGTGTTCCATTTATCTGGCCACTGGGGAAGAAGTTTAATGTTTAAGAAGAAAAGGCAGCCAGGAAGGGAACTGGCTACCCCACTTCATATGAAGGTTAAACCTAGTCTCCAACACTTTATCTTTGACACCCGTGTCTGCTGTGAGACGTCTTTAACCTTACCTTACTTAAATAACTTGATGTACTTGTTTTAAAAGTGATTCATTCACTTCCGTATTTCATTCTTGTGAATTTGTTTGTAAGAGATCATCATTACTTCTGTCTTTTTTGCTGTTTGGGCTCTAGCCTTTATTTTTTGCTTTCTGCCATATCCATGCAAACCATTTCCTGTAGCACTTTTTTATGTTTGTCCTGTGAAGAAGAGTGAATACAGTAACACAGGACTTCTCAATCTTTTTTTTATCAACCCCTCCTTTGGATCAGGCACATTTCTTCACGATTCTTCACTTAATCTCATACATACAATTAGTAATAACACTTGATATATGCACCATATATACCAAAGGAAATGTTACTGAAGGCTGAAAAAAAAAAGATACAAATAATTTTACCTGTAATGGGATGGATGGGATTGCTATTTCTGATACAATAACTCGAATTGTGACATATTCATCACTACTTGTCTCATTATAATCTCAATTTTCTTAAGACGAGCGGTATTTTGTTTTAAGTGCTGTCAATGATGAAAATGTTGATTTGCATAAATAGGTGGTTTTAAATGGCAGAAGTGGTGCCATCACTAATTCCGACAGTATTGACAATTCTGCTTTGAGCTCACGCCAAGCCCAAAAAGTCGTCAGATTTTATTCTTGAAAATTCAAGCTTGAGATTTTAATCACAGGAAAGTTCAGAAGATTTTTCATGAGCTTTCAATAAGACGTGTTCATACTTTTCATTTTCATGATAAGAAGTTTTAAATCCAATCTGATTTTTGTCTAATACCTGTAGAAAATATTTATGAAAATTGTTTTCGAAGCAAATCAAATGATCAATTATTGACCAGCTTAATCAAAACTGAACAACAATAAAATCCTCTGTACATGAAAATATTTCAAATGAGTAATTTTTCACTTTATGCTTTCCTATGTAAAAAAAATTCATGAAAGCTCAAATTGTCTTTCAGTGTAAAAATAGTCATGTACTCACTCCCCTTGGAAAGACATATTGAGTTTCTCAAATAAATCTAATACAGCACAATTTGCACAGCCAATTTTAATTGTGAAAAAAATTTACATATTCGGAGTTATTTTCAGACAAAATAGTATTATTTCATTTTTTAACACTAATAGCTTCTCTTTGACTACCATCACACCTCTGTATGCAGTTAAAGTGTGCTAAGATTGGATTCTATTTCATCACATTATTCATCTGTGTTCGTTCTCAATCTCCCACAACCAAGCCCTGAACAGGGCTTTGCAAGTAGCTGGATGTAGTCAAGAGAACGGAATGCATTGTGTCCCTAGTTTACAGCTTGACTGTGATATTTGCACCTTTTGGCTCGACACATCTATTTTGGGCAGTGTTTCAGCATATAAATTTGTAGATAGTGCTGGATGATCCCGGTATTGCAGAGTCTATAGCTTCAGTTTTGTTGCAATTTGACTCTGAAATTATGGCAACCAATAACTTGGTGACAGTTAATTTATTCGCTCATCCAGAACAGCATCATGTGCCAAAAATACTATAAGAACACTGAACATACTAGCAAGAGTTCCAGACATAAAAGATCCCAAACTGCAACTAAAGTCGTCTGCACACGACGCAGCTTTTTAATAACGTGAGTTGGTCAACTGTTGTGACACTCAACAGATTAGTAACTAGTTGACACACTGTTCTGCACATGGAGAAAATAAATTGACCTCCACCTGGCAGAAAAGACATATTTTTCACATTGAGTCGAGTTTCACTGATATCTGACTCCTTACCTCTTTTCCAACTTGCATGGATTAATTACCTAATTATTTATGAAAAGTTTTGTTTCAAATGTTGCTGAGACCCCCAATAATATTTATGTGACTCCTAGTTTGAGAAGACCTGCAGTAACAATGATAGTGTTGTGGGAGCCACTCATACTGAGTAAATTTAAATTCTTGACTAAATTCATTTTTGGGTTGTTACAGTGACTTTTCTTATATCCTGAAGCATACTTGAGAAGTGGTTCTCTTGGATGTAGTGCAATGTGAGACTCTACTGTAAGTTTGTTATTGTGGGGATCAGTGTCAACACCCACCTCATTTGCCAGACTGCTGTCATTCAGCCTGTTTCCAGGAACCATGACGAGTAAGTGAGGTTGGGTCATGATCAATATATTTCATATGACCCTATTGCTAATCTTGGTTCCCACATCCAATGATAGAGTTGGTGTGACTAAGTGTATAAGTTAAATCATTTCTATTATCATACAAACTATTTCAGCTCTATGTCTTGCTAAAGTGCTGGCCAATAATACCAGCAGAGGTCGCTCTGGAGTTGCTAGACTGCTCCTACACAGACCTGCAGGTACGAGAGTTTGCGGTTGAATGTCTGGACAGGGGACTTCAAGATGACAAACTGGCACAGTACTTACTGCAGCTAGTCCAGGTATGTGCTGTAGCAAGGTGCTTAAGAAAATATCAAATTAGTTAAAAATATATATGCAAGTATTTTTTCTTTTGTCGTCTCACTTTCTACCAGGTTGTAGCCCAGTGTCGTGGAATGTATTTGTCTTTCACCTCTCTCGTGGCCCAAGTAATATTTTTCCCCATTTTAAGGCAGGTCTTGTTTGCGCTATCTATTCACCTTTCCCTCGGTCTACCTCCCCCTTTTTCCTGATCTTCTGTAGGTTGCATGAAAAATGTGGTCTGGTTGCATTCTCACAATGTGGCCAAACCAATTCATTCTTTGTTGCTTGATGTACTGTTGGCAGGGAATTGTTACAACTTTCTTCCGAATACTCATATTTGTGATTCAGTCTCTTCTAGTGTTGTTAGTGACCTTTCGTAGGCACCGCATTTCGCAGGTGGCTAACTTTTGTTCCTGGGCCTTATTCAATGCCCATGCCTGGCACTTGTAGCACAGGGTTGGGATGAAGATACTATTTATCATCTGCATTTTTGCTTGGATGGAAATCTTGGGGTGTCTTAGTAGTGGAGACAGCTGGTAGATGGCAGTGTTTGCACTCTCGTCTCTGTCAAGTCTGCCATCCTTGGTAAAATAGATCCTAAATCCTTGTACTTGCTTTATTTTTGTTTCATTCAAATGAATATCAAGTGTAGTGTCTTTTCTATATATATCCATTGCCTCTGTTTTAGATGTATTGATATTATATCATACTTTTGACAGTTCAAGTAGAGTGAGTCAATATGACTTTGTATGAATTGTTTATTGAAATGGATCAAACATTGGTCGTCTATGAAGAGCAATTCGCTAGTACTTTCCTGTTCTGCATTTGCCTCATGAGTAACAAAGAGGCGTTGTGGGAGAACACAACCCTGTCTGACGCCTGATGTTTCATCATGGGACATTCTTTCCAGAACGTAGTCTCCTCTCAGCAGCCCTGAACAACCTGCTTCACACACAGACATCTTCAAACTGTCTGTAATGTCCTGATACCATCTTCTTCTGGGACCACCTTTTTCCCAGCCACTGTGCCATCTTCTATCTGCCTCTCCAAGTCTTTGTATCTTTTTATATGATTGAAATATCCTGGAGATGCACTAGTTCCCACTCTGAATATTGTCACTTGATTCATGTGTAATTTCAGGGTAGCCTTTTAATAAGTCTAGGCTCAAATATGACCTTGTAATTGTTGAACTGACTCTATTTCTCTCTCTCTCTCTCTCTCTCTCTCTCTCTATCTCTATAGGTATGCTGTAATGCATGATGTACTAGGAAATGCAGGACAGAAAGCAGCTGTCGTTTTGCAGGACTATTTGACATTTTAAAATCGCAAATCATCACTGCCATGTATATAGTTGCCACTTGATGCTGAAGAGCATCTGTGGGGCTTTAATTAAATCAGGGGTCTCAAAAGTGTCATTTGTGAAAAGTGCATTTAAAAAAAATGAGTATCTTTCTTCGGTTTACCAGACTTATTTTTTACTTTTAACCTTCTAGTTTTCACTTTTGTTTTATTGTGTCACAAACATTTAGACTTACTAATTTTTTGCGTACACCATTTGTCTTGTAAATCCTTGAAATTGCCATACAGCACTGATAGTGTTCCTAACCAGATCGACATATCTGTTAGTTTCCACTACAAACGTATTTATAATATCTACAAAAACAAACTAAACAGACCTACCTAAGAAAAATCTGTTGCAACAACTCAACTTCATCGCAATCAGTAATGGAATATCCTTCCAAATCAATGTGACAGAAAAAATCTTTTAACAATTGTTTAAAGTCAATGTAGCCATCTCATTGTTATAAAGACGGATAGCAAAAACTGTTGTCAGCACGAGTACACCGGTGAGAATTCAGAGACAATGTTCCAGGCGAATTTTTTTTTGGCCTGTGGTTCAGTAAAAGTTAATGTATATTTATATTATTTTTTTTTTTACTTTTAATGTGTGTGTGTGTATATATCTATATATATATATTGTGTTTTTAGTTAGACAATTACATTTATATTTATTATATATTTTTTATTTACTTTAATGTATATTTATAGTTTTTTTTTAATTTTTGCACTTTTAATGTAAATTTATATTGTTTTTTTTATTTTATTTTTGCACTTTTAATGTATATTTATATTGTTTTTTTAATTTTTTGCAGGCAATAAAGTATGAACCATACCATGACAATCCCATCACTCGATTTTTGCTCAAGAGAAGTCTTCTAAGTCAAAGGATTGGCAACATGTTTTTTTGGCATCTCAAGTATGTACTTACTCTTTCAAATGGTGCTGAGGCTGCAATATTCTATAACGTGCCAACATTTTTTTTTTCAATTTTTAACATGGAGGCCGAGTGTGCCAAAATGATTGTGACCGCGGTGTGCTAAAGGTTTTAACACTCCAGGGGTTATGCCGAAGACGAATGTGTCGGACCGGAAGGTGCAAATATCGCAGTCAAGCTGTAAACTAGCGACACAGCACATTCCGTTATCTGGACTACATCCTGCTACATGCAAAACCCTGTTCAGGGCTTGGTAGCGGGAGATTAAGAATGAACGCAGAAGAAGAAGAAGAACACTCCAGGGGAAATGGATATTCATCAACAATCAACGTCTATCCTTTCAGGGCATAGGCTACTGACAACCCACCTTCAGCTAGTTTGGTCTTGAGCTGCCTTTTCTAACACTCTCCAGTTGAGGTCCAAGGGTCGAAGTTTGTTTTTTCAGTCTTGTTTCAGGTGTTTCTTGATCTACCTTTCTTTCCCTGTGGATTCTAATTCAGGGCATGTCTGGCCACATTTGATGGTGATATCCGCAGTGTGTGTTCATATCCAACCGTATTTCCAATTTTTAATGTTTTTTTAACCTTTATGACACTACACTCAATAATAAAATTATGCAATTATTTTTCTTCAACACGTCACATTTTTTTAGGTTGTTGACTTTGAGAACCTGTTTGTTTTTTGTCTTTTATTGAATGGATATCTTCTTCTTCTTCTTACGCTGTCAGACATCGACCTTAATCGAAAAAAGCGGCGGTCATCATTGAATGGATATGATTTGTTTGTGTGTAGAGACATAAATGAATAAATAACTTGTTAGCGTTGTTGTTGTGTGTGTGTTAATTTCTGAGATACAAGAAGGTGAAAATGAAAAACAGTACAAACATTTAGACTCATCCGCTTTTGGTGTGCCTTGTTTGGAAAAAAAAATTGTCAATACAAAATGGATTATCAAAGTTTACAAATGACCGTTATCTGTCAGTTTCCACTATAAACGTAATTATTGAATCTACATAAACAATCTAAAAACAGATCTACCTCAGAAAAATCTGTTGCAAAAACTTCTCATCAATGGGTGAATCTTCAAATCCAAGCGAAAAATATGAGGAATCATTTCCAAAAGTCAAATTTCAAATGTCAAAATTGCCATTGTTTTTAAACCCAACTTGACGGAAGTCAAATTCTCTACAATCAAATGATAGTTCAGACTACTTCTACATATCCGAGTTTGATTATATTTTATTAGAACGGCCGTCGCTATGCAACGACATAAGTCTAGTACCGTCGCTATGCAACGACATCGTACATCTAGTGCCGTCAACCTTAGCGATGCAATTTTCATGACGTCAGTCAATTTTGGTCGACACTAGTGTGGTAAAGGTTAAATCTTGTTGTCAGCTGCCTAGAGTTCCCTTCACTAAAATAGCGCAGCTTGACATATAATTATAATAAGATGAGGCTGAGGCAGCACTGTGAGTTCAAATAAAGAGTGTAAAAACATGGATTAGCATGGTTCAGATACCAAACTGAAATAAATCTACGAATGAAATCTTTTCAGTTCCACACAAAATGACAATCTACACAGATCCTAAGCTAACCTTAGGCACGCTACATAATTAGTGACTAAATTTGACCTAATTAATTTTCTTAATTAGTCGCTGTGGTAGTCGTCTTTCAAAATTTGTAACTTTTATGTTTGTTTGTCAATAAATATGTTTTTCTCGTGTGTAGATACACAATAGCATAACGAACATGTGGGTGTTATTGTTTTTGTTGTATGTTTGTTAGTTTTTGAGATTTAAAAAGATGAAGTTGAAAATTTATGAAAATCTCGGGAAAAATTTGGACTCGACCACTAGGCCTAGTCGCTTCGATAGAAAACCATGGAAACCACAACAACGTATCGATACTGTGTTTACAATATCTACACAACTGTTAGTTTCCAATTCAAACGTAGTTCTTTCATTTAAACAAACAAAATAAACAGATCTACGCGATAAAAATCTTTCTCAACAACCTACTTCCCCTTTCGCAAAAAGTTGGCTTGCTCCAAACGGCGTATACAAAATTAAAACTGTTCAAAAGCCATTTGTAATCGCACATACGATACTTTAACCGGCAAAATATCGTGTATATATGGAGGGCGTAGTCAGCAGTAAAAAATGGCTGTCAGGAGTGACTCCGTTCAAAAAAAAAAAATTTTTTTCCGCACACCGTTTTTGCAGGCCGAGCTGGTTCAAAGAGACAGGACATTGGAGTGCTACAGGTTAAGCATCTTTTTTATGTTAATATCTTTTTTTAATGTGGAAGTAGAAACTACTTCCATGATAGGTTAGTGCTTGCTTCTTATGTGTAGTATCTGGTGTACCTGATGAAGTCTGTTATTTGTAACATGTTTTTGTTCTAGCGAAACCATACCTATACAATATGCACTGCAGCTTGGCATGAATCCTAATTAAAATTGATTTTTGTAATGTCAGGTCAGAAATGCATCAGACATCTGTACGTCTCCGATTTGGACTGATCCTAGAGGCCTACTGCCGAGGATGTGGGCCCTATCTCAAGAACCTGGCCAAACAAGTAGAAGCTCTGGATAAACTGACCAAACTGTCAGACATGCTGAAACATGAGATCAATAACGTAAGTTCTCACATGTTGTTTCCTAATTTTGACACTTTTTCATCACCCTTAACACTTTTGGGTGCATATGCTATCAATCAGTCCTCTTCAAGTCCTATTGTGTGGAATTTTCTCCAGTTCTTGCAACTTCTTTTACATTCTGCAAACTAAATTACAAAATGCAACACATTTCAGAAGTCTGTTTGGTTGCAGCGATGGCAATTTTAGGTTTTACTGCATTTCAATGTCTTTGAACTTGAAAGGCTCATTGAGAGCCCACAGCTTTGTAGGAGTTCCAAATTATATATAGGCTGAACAGGGAGGTGTGTCTGAGAAGACTGGGCAGAGGTATGTACAAAATAAACCATCATTTTCCATACCTTTCACCATTTGCTAAGAGAGACTGAGCACCTGTGGGTCTACTGTGTGTGCTGTTTTCTTGATTCTCTATAACTTTTTATGTCTTCGTTATTGGCGAAACATGTTGCCATTGTTGAGTGGTGAAGTATTTAATTACAAATTATCTATCGAAAGATGCTGCATGCATTCAACAATAGTTTCAGATGTTCATAACAGCATAAATCAACACATACTAGACTGTCTCTGGAACTTTTCAAATAATTTTGCCGATTTATGTCCTTCATCTGGATCAAGTGTTGAAATTCTGTTGGTCAAAAGGAAATTAATTCCCTAAAATCTGCAAGACTACCACAAACAGATACTAGTATGACGTACGAAGAGTCAAAACGGCTTATTAAAGCCAGATACATGACCAAATGGGAAACCGAGCATACTGGTTACACCAAAAACGATGCCTATTACCAGTTGAACAGAAGAGAGCAGGTCGTTGTCTTCAGACTTCGCACTGGCCACAATAGACTGAGGTACCACCTATTCAACAAATTGAAGATAGGTGGTACCGACGAATGCCCGTGCGGTACCGGTAAAATGACCGCTGAACATCTGCTGCAGAACTGCCCGACATACGAGGATCAGAGAGAGCAGATGTGGCAATCACCAGTGGAACTGCAAGACAAGCTCTATGGCAGTGTCGACAGCCTCAGGATGACCGCCGCTTTTTTCGAAAAAATAATGGTTACTGTCTGACTGCGTACGAAGAAGAAGAAGAAGAATTCCCTAAAATCTCAATCTGAACTGTGTTTATTACTGTGGAATCAGTCATGTTTTGAGCTATATTTTCAAATGTTTCAGGATGAGCATATGAAATATCTGCATATGCAGCTTCAGCAGCCAGATTATAAAGAGGTTTTACAAAGCCTGCACAATCCTCTAAATATTTCACATATACTGGGAGAGATCCGGTGAGAAACTTTGATGATCATAGTATGTGTCATGTTTTGAACTGTCTCCTACATAACCTTATTTGACTTACTTTGGTAGATTTGTGTTTTACAGTCCAAGTCAACTGCCATAACTCTGTATGTCAAATAGTTTTAAAAAAATATAAATATATTTTACTATGAAGCATTAAATGGCATTAAACTGCCCGACATACGAGTATCAGAGAGAGCAGATGTGGCCATCACCAGTGGCAACACTAGACAAGCTCTTTGGCAGTTTCGACAGCCTCAGGATGACCGCTGCTTTTTAAAAAAAAATAAAGGTTGATGTCTGACTGCGTATGATGAAGAAGAAGAAGAAATGGCACAAATTTCCCGGGTGTTTCAGCCGGTGTAAATGCAAGACAATACTCTAAAATAATTTTCTTATCACCGCCTTATTTTTCTGCTGTTAGCGACGGGGGGGCTTAATGTTAATATGGAGGAGGAAATATTACATAAATTTGTGTGTGTAATCACCATGCTAGTTGCATTCCTGGTGTGTGCGATAAATAGCATTAACACAGTTACTATCTTCTGTGTTCCAGTCAGTTTAAATCTGATTTTTATTGAATATCCACAATGTAATCCAGATGTGTGATCAAATAAGTCCAGTTTAAAAATTCACCACATCCATAAATATGAACCTGACAGAAGTGTGTAAGGGATAGTACCTCACGGTGAGAGGCAGCCACATCCTAGATGGCCAGGATACTATTTGGTTCCCCCACTTCTGTGTAGCTCACGTATGGCTCCTAGAGTCTACCTGTGCACTGCAGCGCCACCCCCCGGGCAACGGCTTTGGCTAGCCGGCTAAACTACGTGAGTGAGCAGACAAAAGGGGAAGTCCGCCCCTGACCAGTGCACACAACTGCTGGCGAATCAGACGGAGGACCGACTTGGTCACAACGACTTCGAAGGCAGGAGCCGGAATGGCCTAGCATCGGGCTAAGGGCGCACCAGGGACCGAGGCTGGTAAGAGGCCAGAAGAACGTTAAGAAATGGCAAACTACTGAACGCAAACATGCCAAGAAACACATGACAGTCGATACAGGTAGATCATCGACACCAACTGAGGAAGAGGATGCTTTCGGAGGCAGTACAAGTAATAGGGATGACGGCCAAGAGCCGATTGCATTACAATGGGAAACTCAGAAGGCGGACTAAAAAAACCCACTAACAATAGGCACCTGGATCATCAGGAGTCTATACCAGGGGAAGCTATTTGTGGTTGGGCATGATATGGAGAGAACCGAAATTGACATCATGGGAATATCAAAGCATAGATGGACAGGTCAAGGACACTATGTGATGGACAGGTCAAGGACACTGTGCGCATCCGGAGAAACCTTCATTTTCTCAGGGAGGGACAAAAGTGGTCAGAGCGGGGTCAGTTTTCTCCAAGAGGATGGCATCTTCGCTGCTTGGATATAACCCAGTAAACAACAGAGTAATTACAATTAGGCTAAAAGGAAAGCAAAGAAACCTCACAGTAATACAGGCTGACGCATCAACATCAGAAGATTGTGTGTGAAATTGAGGATTTCTGTAACACCTTGCAAGACAGGATAAGACAGAGACGATCATCATGGGGGATTTTAACGTGAAAGTTGGTCTAGAAAGAACAGCAGAAGAAAGAAGAGTACGGGGATCCTTTGGTCTCAGACATAGGAACGAAAAAGGAGAAAACTAGTTGATTTCTGTATGGAGAATTTAAGCATCATCCGAGGTGATTATATACATAGACCTCCCCCGATGGAAAACACAGAAATCAGATTGATTACATCCTAGTACAGCACAGATGGTGGTTCCAGTGTGTTGTCAACAAAGATTTTTCCAGAAGTGGACTGCTGCATGGATCATGAATTGTTGGTTGCTGTATACGATAAGATTACGAAGGGTGACGGTGAACACAGGTGCACAACTGAGTTTCGATGTGCAAGCAATACCATATGAATATAAAGTTGAAATACAAAACAAGTTTGAGGCACTAATGGCAATGCAAGAAAACATGTCTACTGAAGAATTGGTGTCACATGTGAGAGAAGCCCTCATCTCAACAGCACAGGACATTATTCCTAAGAAAGTGTGTAAGAAACAGAACTACGACAGTAATGCTATGGGATACTTTACTTTACTTTACTTACCAGGGGAAGGAACGTGAAGCATTCAAGGAGATTAGATCTCTGACTGGAGAATTACGGTCATCTCTACAGACAATAAATGACAGAAATGGAGCATCTATGACAGAAAGTATAGACATTCTAGAAAGATGGGTGGAATACTGCAGAAAGATGTAAGGAGATAACACAAAAAAACAAAGACATGTTAACAAACAATGAAGAGGAAGAACCAAAACTCACATTGAGCGAAGTTCAAGCAGCGATCAAGGCGCTGAAAAAATGGAAAATTCCAGGCAGCAATGATATATCGCTGAACTGATACAAGCGGAAGGAGAGGCAATCATCCGCAAATACCATGCAGTCTGTAATAAGATTTGGCTCAACACAGAATTGCCCAAAGCATGGAAATGATCGGTGTACATCCCCATACCTAAGAAATGGAATCTAAAGTTATGTACAAACTATCGCCTTCATAAGCCATGCTAGCAATATCTTATTGCGTATCATTATGAAAAGAATATAAAGAAAGCTGGATTATGAAATAAACGAAGCGCAAGCAGGGTTCAGGCCAGGAAGAGACACAAGAGACAATATCTTCAACATGAGAAACATCATTGAGAAAAGTAGATAATTCAATATGGACCAATATGCCTGTTTTATAGACTAAACCAAAGCCTTTTGACTGTAAAATATCAGTAAATGTGGAACATTGTGAAAGATATGGGCTTTCTAACACACCATCAAATGTGACCAGACAGGCCCAGACATATGCTTCCACTGGGGAAGAAGAGAGACGTAGACCAAGAAATACCAGAAGAAGAGACTGAAAATGAACTTCGGCCCCTGGACCTCAACAACTGGAGAGAGGCAGAAAGGGCAGCTCAATATCGAACTTGCTGGAGGGGGATTGTCAATGGCCTATGCACTGAAAGTGGCGACGGCATTGATGAAGATATGACATTATTTAAAATAAATTTAAACTTTTTAGCCATTTTCAGTCCAGTCTAATTTTGCCGGTTTGTCTCTTTCTGTCTCGACCAACATGCCGGAATTCTGTGAGTCAAATTTTCATTTTAAATAAAATTCTTTAATATTGAACAAATTGAGCTGCGTACGCAGAAGAAGAAGAAGAAGAACAAATTGAGCTAAAATTATGATCTAAACATTGTAAAACACATAATTAAACTATCTATGACATGAAGTATTCATAATAAAGATTATATATTAATATGAAGCATTAAATGACATTAATACAGAGGTGGAAATTGGAGAGACAATTTTTTTCCTTATTTACTCTATCATGTGTTTTTGCTGATATATCTGTCAACTCCTATACATATATCTTTTGTATTATGTGTCTCAGTCAAAGTCTGAATCGGGCATGTGTTGAATATCCCAGAGTAATCCAGAGGTGTGATTATTGGACTGATGAAATTATAAATCATTTCTGCGGTTTTGAAGCCCAACTTTCATTGCAATAAATGGGTAGACTTTTAAATCTCATATCACGATTCGTAATTGACCTACTTGAAATAATCATACAGTTAAATGTCAATTGTGCATGTGTGGACGCAGCCATTGTGTAGAGCTGCCACAAAAAATGAAATTCAGCAAACTAAATAACCAAACACAAGCGAATGTTTCAGAGGTCTATTTTGGTCAAGATGTGCTGAAATTTTTAGGTTTTCGACGTATGATGCCGAACAATACAAACTGTAAAGAGTTAATGTGTATGTGAAAATTTGGGAGAACAAATATTTTTTATTAACTATCACGCCATGTATTTCGCAAATATTACTGTCAATTCCTTTACATTTACCTTTCATATTATGTGTCAGTCTGAATCGAACGTGTGTTGAATATCCACAAATAATCCAGATGTGTGATCATTGGACTGATCAAATAATAAATAATTTCTCTGGTATTAAGCCCAACTTTACTCACAAAAAATTATAGAGTTTCAAACACTGTAACTTTTGCAAATGTCTGCCTAACGGAAATGAAATTACAGTTAAACATCAGTTGCGCATGTGCAGCCAATCATGAAGTCGTAAAAAAGAAAAAATACAAACTAAATCATGAAAAACAAACTCATGTTTCAGAGGTCTGTATTGATCATGACGGGTGACCATTTTTAGGTTTCCATGAGCCAATTTTTGCGCTTACGAGCTGTAAAGGGTTCAAGAGTGTAATACCCGAGTATAAAGATTGGTGATAAAATATTGTGCTGGCCTAATTTTATATTTTGAGTACTTAGTGAAGGCTGATGAAAATCATGTGCAGTGCAAGCCATAACACCCAGGTCAAAGGTTCTATGTGCCTAGTATAGAGCCTATCATTTTTGTTGTTCTTACTGAAGGACGACGGATTTCACAAACCTTCTTATATTTTTATTCCTAGTCTCAGTGAATGTTCAGTGAAGAGCAGCAAGAAGCTTCCTCTATGGCTGGTGTGGTCAAACCCTGATACCATGGCTGATATTGGGGAAGATTACTACAGCATCATGTTTAAAAATGGAGATGGTAGGGCATCCATGAATCAATATATACTGAATCCTTGTTTGTGTTTAATTTTCATCATTGGTGTCTCTGTCTATGTTGACCATGCTTAATTTTAATGTTAGCTTCTGTAAATTGTTGTGTAAAGTCATGTTTTTATTACAATTTCAGTTGTACTTCTTCTTCTTCGTCGTTCGTTCTCAATCTCCCACTACAAAACACTGAAATGGCTTAAGTAGCAGACTGTAGTCCAGAGAACGGAATGCGTTGTCGTAGTTTACAGCTTGGCTGTGATATTTGCACCTTTCGGTCCAACACATCCGACTTCAGCAAGCATTTTTTGAGTACCGGGTTAGCATTCCCTCTTCGATCCCTTCTCCTTAGCCAGTCTGCCCTGATGCAGCCTGTTATCCAGGAATACCGCGTGGAGGTGTAGAAGGGCTTTCAGTTGTACAAATGAGAAAACAATTTCTGTCACATGAGCAGGACTTCACAAATTATAGGGTAGCTTACCAGTCAGCATGGTCGGACTATAGTCATGCAATTTATGTTAACAAATTTAAACTAGGCACTAATTCATCTTTATTTCTACATAACAATGCGTACCAAACCAAAATATATTGTATAACTTACACAGTATTAGTATATTTCTTCTTAAGAAAAAATGCGCTACTGTCAGAGGCATGGCGTGTGTGTCCTTGAACATTCTTCAGTTTTAGCACTGTATTAATATTTATCGATTGCTTAAGCAAGTTTAAATTGTGGCAGTGGAGGTCCATTTAGATTCACCATCATAAACTAGCTTATGTACAATTTATTCAAACCAAGATATCATTAGTAATCGTGCGAGATTCATTATGTAGTAACGATTAAAAGCGTAATTAACGATTGACAACGGATTTTTTTACTTGTCAAACAAAATTTCTACCCGTCACAGACGAGCACTTTTGTCAAGCCCTGTACATGAGTCTATTTTTATTCATCAAATTAGCAATATGCCTCAAGAATAGTAACACTCTAAATCTGCCGGGCATATCATAAGAAGCAACTAAGGAGAGTTGGGCATGGTGTTGTCTACCTCATCGTGTAGAAATTTGTAGCCACAAAATCTGAGACAAATATGGACAAGTCAACTAAAAAGAAATAAACAACTCAAAAAAGAAGGTCCTCCGTCAAGAGGGCTAATGACAGGATGCAGAGAAAGTGGCAAGGAACATGCAGTAGGACCAACAACATTTAACACCTGAATTGTAAGGTTGAGAATTATAATATCAGTTTTGAGATCATTGGGTAAACATGAAATTGGAACTAAATGTGAAAATGGAGAGAAACTCTATTGTAAATAAGCTGGTCATTGGTGGCTACATTTCGTGGCAAAGTGGTTAAGCCGTCGGCCTCATGATCAGGTGGTGTGGATTTTACTCCGGACTTCGCCATCTTTTTCACGGGTGCTTGATGCGGAGTCTCCTGCATCTCGTAGTCGCCCCCTATTCGTCTTGTCCTTGACTTGCCACTGGGGTCGGGCACTCGAGACGAGAGAGTGAGGATAAAAAGTAGTGCAATAAATCCTTACTATAAATAGCGCCAGCAAAATTAACTATGCCATCATCGTCTACGATGGACGGCGGCCTTTGTCTGGTGGCTACATGCTTCCACATAAAAGAATACACAAAGCGACATGGGTGTCACCATACCACAGAACAGAAAACCAGATTGACAATATATGTATAAATAATAAGCTCAGATCATCGTTACACGATGTAAAGGTTGGAAAAGTATATAGTGGAGCAGAAATGACATCAGACCACCAGCTTCTGATAGTCAAAATAAAGATGAAACTTGAAAGATATACAACAATATGTAACCACACACAACAGTTCAATGTGTGATTCCTTAGGAACAAGATAAATTTAAAGTCGCAATATCAAATGGGTATCATGTGTTACAACAACTAGAAGAAATAGAGGATACAGAGGAGCACTAGCAACAGATACAAATTATATGGAACAAGACATGCGGAAAAGTTCTTATGAAAAGCGAGAACATCAACACAAATCATGGGGACGGCGTGGCCTAGTGGTTAAGTGGCACGGCTCACAACCAGAAGGTGCTGGGTTCGATCCCCATCACAGCACCGGCCGTTACCCCGGGGAAGCAAACCCATAGAAAATGCAGTAGGAAGCAGACCCTTACATAAAATGCATGCTGAAGTCGGATGCACTGGGCCGACAGGTGCAAAATAAAAACCAGTGTAACGCACACACGCCTTGGGGAATAGATAAAATAAGGCGAACGCAAAAAAAACAAAAAAACACAAAGCATGAATAACACAAACTATCACAAAGATAACAGATAGACAAAGGAAGACAGATTTGGACTGAAGCAAAACCAGAAATACTAGAACCAAGACTGGGTGTTGTTTTCATTTGTCCAATCCGTGACAACGATCTTTTAGTTTTACAATTTTTGCAGTTTTCTTATTTGTCCATATTTACTCTAAAATGCCATATCTGTTAGTTCAAAAACTTTGCTGTCTGTTTCAAGTCTTTCTCATTCCCATACAGTTTATTCATAAAATAATAAATTTGATGGTCTCTCTCAGGCATCTCTTATCTCCATACAGTTGGTCCCTCAATTTGGTTGACGAGGAACAGAGGCCTGGAGAACATGTTGCACTGTTTGTTTAGATATCAGTTGACAGTTGAAATCACTATCAGTTCATCATTTATATTTAAATAGACACAAGGAAAGAGGCCATATCCATGGATTATAATACAAGCAACAGAACAAAATCTTGAATCCATATAATCACAACAATGAAATGTTGTCATTTATTTTCACAGACTTGCGTCAAGATATGCTGACCCTCCAAGTTATTCGTTTGATGGACACCATCTGGAAGAATGAAGGATTAGATCTGAGGTGAGACTTCTGATTCACTCATCTCATCTGTCCACTTTTGTTGTTAGATGGCATTTGGAGGTGTATTCTTGCTTTGTTTGACTGGTCATTATTTTCAATCCTAGTTTAGCTTAGTCGCTCTTATGCTACTATGAGGTATGTGAGTGTTCTTTTCTTCTTGTTATTGATGACGTAGGTATAGGAGACTAATGTCCTGTTAAGCCAAACATGCTGAGCTTCTTTGGTGTTCATCCTGAAAAGGACGTTGTGCCACAGTTTGCAGCGAGGCTGCAATATCTGCGCCTTTTGGCCCAACACTTCTGATTTCTGCTGGCTTTTTGAGAACTGCGTTTG
Organism: Ariolimax columbianus; assembly: GCA_036924085.1. Classification (NCBI taxonomy): domain Eukaryota; kingdom Metazoa; phylum Mollusca; class Gastropoda; order Stylommatophora; family Arionidae; genus Ariolimax; species Ariolimax columbianus. Next base: position 25,991,949 of record JAVGWX010000005.1, on the reverse strand, counting down.
CCTTCTCACTGTGATCCCTATTCTCTTGACCAGACTAGATTGGTGCAGCCTGTTTCTAGGACCGCAACTTGGATGCGGAATAGGGTCTTGATCAGCTTTGGTTCACTGTCACTCAATCACTGAGCTGCATCTTTGGCCCCATTGAGGCTTTTGAAGTGTGAATATGTAAAAAAATGAGATCAATCACATCGAAATGGACAGCAATATAAATAAGGAAGTCTTGGAGAAATTAGTAGTACAAAGAGACTTGATGAATGAAGAGTCCACTTAAGATATTTTAGTGGGGAACTGAGACGCTAGTCCAGTCAGGCAAAACATACTGACCAGGACATCACATCAGGGTCAATGCACTGACCAAGACCACAATTTCTCTTCCTTGTAGCCTTCCTTGGAAACAGGATGTTTTCGAGGCATCTTGGTTGACGAGATTTGGATCGGTGTGATCTCCGTATTAGTGAGCGTGGCGCAGATGAAGTTAGTATAGCACAACTGCCTGGAGGACCACAATCCACCTTCATCAGCATTGTGAGGAGAGCTACTACAACCCACCACTTAACGTCCTTTTCAGGGCACACAAAAGAGTAAACTTACTCATTGTGTACATTAAACAAAAAGAAGATATTTTAGCCGTATATATAACATCTTACTGAAAACTATTTTGGAAGGAAAATTAGAGAACAAATGGGCCAGCCTCTCAAATTCCAGCATCAAAACAAGAGAAATCTTTCTATATATATTGCAGATGATCTTCAATGGAAAGATGGCAACTGAGCTGAGAAACAATCTTCAATTTGTACATCACAGAAGCTCCCAGTGCCCCTTATTTGGGAGTAAAGAATAGGACCACTGCACCTAACTGGAAGTGTTGTAAATGGTAGCTAAGGAGTATTAATGAGTGGGGCTTGCAAGCTTGGTTATATAAAACAGTACCACAGAAACCAACACTACAAGAGGACACAAAATACTTTGGTGCAGGCTTACCCAGAAGAGCACAGGTCAATTACAGTGGTTCCTCCATACTCCTATTGAAGTAATAAAGAGTAGGAGGATGATTAGTTTTGTTATGTTTTCTAATAACAGTTTAAATGGAAATTAGTGTAGAGAAAAGTAAAATCATGGTCAACTTCCGAGAGGGCCTAACGAGTATGATTGCGATCAAAGGCGAACCATTGCTAATTGTTAAACCGTTTAAATACCTGGGAGCACTGATGGATGCGGACGGTTCCAGAAATGAGATTCAGGCACAAACAGCAATGACCATGGCTGCTTTGACCAAATTGAGGCCGATATGGAGGGACAAAAGAATCAACCTGAAATCCAAGTTGAGTTTGTATACACTTGTCATTTCTGTGTACCTTTACGTATGCGAAATTTGGACTCTGACAGCGGTTCTAGAGCGAAGAATTTGTGCAATGAAGATGTGATGTCTACGTCGAATCCTCGGCATTTCGTATCTAGATCACGTCACTACGAATAAGGCAATTCGTTACATCGTTAAAAAAGAGGTCAGCCCATATAAAGACCTATTGACTGTGGTAAAAGAGGGAGGCAGAAAAAGAGATGGGAAGACATTAGAGAGTGGACGGGAAGTCCATATGTACAACAAATATCATGGTACAAAATCATTTGGAGTGGCGTGAACTGGTCAAGCACTCTGCAGTATTGATGCCCCAATGACTTTTCAGGTTACGGGACTGATGATGATGAACAGTTTAATGTAGCAATGATATTCTTCACCTGAGTGGTACCGCAGTAAAAAGAATAGGGCAACTGTGCCCTTCCAAGCATGCTGTAAAATGGGACTAAAGTGCATAGTGCTATCAACTTCATCATGTGAAACCAATGTTATTGAAACCACCACTGCAAATATTAGTATGCATGCACTTTGTACAGAGGTCATCTGTAGTAGTACTGGGCCTATAATTCACTTGATACAAAAAGGTAAATCACCATCATCAATTGTGTTCCTTCTTTGTTATTGAGATGTCAAAGTAAAGATAGTTCGTCTTCTCGCAAGATGACAGAAGTGCTGGACATCTTCTCGCATGATGACAGAAGTATTGGACATCTTCTCACAAGAAGACAGAAGTGCTGGACATCTTCTCGCACAATGACAGAAGTATTGGACATCTTCTCGCACGAAGACAGAAGTGCGAGACATCTTCTCGCAAGATGACAGAAGTGCTGGACATCTTCTCGCAAGATGACAGAAGTGCTGGACATCTTCTCGCACGATGACAGAAGTATTGGACATCTTCTCGCACGAAGACAGAAGTGCGAGACATCTTCTCGCAAGATGACAGAAGTACTGGACATCTTCTCGCACGATGACAGAAGTATTGGACATCTTCTCGCACGAAGACAGAAGTGCGAGACATCTTCTCGCAAGATGACAGAAGTGCTGGACATCTTCTCGCAAGATGACAGAAGTACTGGACATCTTCTCGCACGATGACAGAAGTATTGGACATCTTCTCGCAGGAAGACAGAAGTGCGAGACATCTTCTCGCAAGATGACAGAAGTGCTGGACATCTTCTCGCAAGATGACAGAAGTACTGGACATCTTCTCGCACGATGACAGAAGTATTGGACATCTTCTCGCACGAAGACAGAAGTGCGAGACATCTTCTCGCAAGATGACAGAAGTGCGAGACATCTTCTCACAAGATGACAGAAGTGTTGGACATCTTCTCACAAGAAAACAGAAGTGTTTGACATCTTCTCGCAAGAAGACAGAAGTGTTGGACATCTTCTCACAAGAAGACAGAAGTGTTGGACATCTTCTCGCAAGAAGACAGAAGTGTTGGACATCTTCTCGCAAGAAGACAGAAGTGTTGGACATTTCTAAAGAACAAAGAACAGAATTCTCTTTTAAATAATATTGTTGTTATGGGTCTAGTAACACACGTGTTTTCATCCATGTATTGGATCTCAGTCAATCTATTAAAACCGTTCAGCTCCCTGTGGATTACAGGTCTCGAACAAATACATTTCAAGTTCTCCTGTCATGGTCCATTCGTTCCGGCTATGTCCACGTCTTCCCTGTTTCCTTTATGTTTGTCTTGAGCTCTCTTCCCCATTTGTATTTTGGTCTGCCTCTACTTCTCTTGCCTTGAGAATTCAGAAACAGAGACTGTCTTGTAATGCTATCAACTGGTCTTCTTAATGTGCGTCCTGCCCAATACCAGCACCTTCTTCTCATATCATGTCCCACTGATATCTGTCTCGTTCTTTCCAAAAGTTCCACATTAGTGTTATCATACCATTCTAATGTCTATATTCTGAGCAGGCACCCATTTACAAAAGTATGTACGCTTACGTTTGTGTCTAATACCATGTAATAATATCTACAAATATATGTTAGTTGTTAACTATATTAAAACAAGTGAATACATTTAAATACCTGGACACAATAATAACATCAAATGGGAAGTGCAACTTTGCAATAAAGAAAGAAGTGCCCAGGCAAAAAGTCATTCTGTGCAGCACATCTTTGTCAATGGAAGTACAGAAGACAGTTCTTAAATGTTGTGTAAGTTATCTGAGACCTCTTTTATGAGTGTCATGGCTTTCAATCCTTGCTTCAGAAGGCACAAAAGGGCTGGCTATGGCATGGGTGGATAGCTGACATAGAGACCTTGAACTTTTGAGATCTTGTGGGGATATATTGTCTTGATCTAGGGGACAGCATGGGCTAGCGGTTTAGTGACACGACTCACAACCAGCACAACACCGGCCATTACCCCGGTGAAACAAATCCTTAGAAAATGCAGGAGGAAGCAGACCCTTACATAAAATGGATGCCGAAGTTGGATGCACTGGACCGACAGGCGCAAAATAAAAACAGCAGTGCAACGCACACCTGCCTTGGGGAATAGATACATATGATAAACGCAAAAAAAACCAACAAAAACAAATTGGTGAATCTTTATGCATGGCTCACACATACTGATATCATCTTCGGCATCCATAGACCAAGTTTCTAGTTTCTGTACAAAGGACACCTATATTTGTAAGGCTGTTTTATCTCTGTACAACTTTTGTGTCTTATCTGTCTCTCGAGACCAGTATTGTTATCTCGTCCTGTGTGAGCTTGAAGCTTTGTAAGATGTGTTCTAAGTCATGGCATGCTCTCCAGATTGAACACCTGTCATCTGTCCCAATCCTCATTTTGTTGCAAAAATGACCCTAAAGTCTAAATGCCCAGTTCTCAGTCTGAAGATGATGAGCTGCTCTTCTCTAGTTAAATCACAGTAGTTTTCTTCTTTTAGGAAGAAATGATCATCCTATTTTTCTCTGGTTGGCTTTAATGATCTTTGCTTCATTATATGTTATGCTCAGGCCAGTTTGTGGAGAAGGTCATCCATACTTTGCTAGTCTGTCTGAAGCTTCATTGTCTTCGATATTGCAGTGGGAGGGTATCCACTGAATGACCAACCTTGGGTGTTCTGCTGAGAGCTGTTTCAGGGAGTACATGCATTGTCCTATCTTTATTTTGTTTAGCGCTGCTATTACTGACGGGATCAATAAGGAATGCTGTTTTTTTGGTGAATAGCTTCATCTTGGATTAAAAGCTCAGCAGAGGCCTTCAGTACCACTGCTTCCACAAGGAAGTTATTAGAGTATGTTCCCCTTACAAATTTTTTTTCTTCACCTTTCCTTAGTCTATATTAGACCAATTCACCTCTATCAGATGTCGCTTTGTTAGATAGCCATTTATATATACAACACACTCGATATAACCAATTAGACTATGGTTTCCTGCCGAAGACAGATGTGTCGGACCGAAAGATGCAAATATTGCAGCCAGGCTGTAAGCTAGTGACACAACACATTCCGTTCTCCAGGCTACTTCCTGCTACGTGCAAATCCCTGTTCAGGGCTCGGTAGCAGGAGATTAAGAACGAACGCAGAAGAAGAAGACGCTGTGGTTGATTGTAGCGTACATTCACCAAAGAAGGTTAAAAACACTAACAAACAACAGTAACAGAACAAAGTAATCTTCTGTCTTTGAGTGTGTTATGAGATGAGCATATCTGGAGCACACATGTCTGGGGGAAATGACAGGCATGGCAAAGAGTGGAAATGTTGGACAGTTTAACATGATATGGAAGAGAGCCAGAAGTGGATTTGATGGAGATCCATGATCACTTATGCTAATCTGCATGGCTCATGATGATAGTGTTGTGTTGTTTTTCGAAGCTGCTCGTTCTATGTTGGGTAAACTCTTGACAATGTTCTTTTTCGATGTTTCTTTTGTAGCGGGTTACAATGACTGTTAGAGCGTATGAGCTGCAGCGGTCAGCGACCCAAAGCTGAGAGCGTATGAGCTGCAGCGGTCAGCGACCCAAAGCTGACTGCTAGCATCAGGGCCAGCGAACTAGAGCTGCCAAGACCCTTCTACACCTACACGCGGTGATCCTGGATAACAGGCTACAACGGGACAGACTGGCTAAGGAGAAGGAATCGATGTGGAAATGCTAATCCAGATCTAAAAAAAATGGTTGCTGAAGTTGAATGTGTTGGACCGAAAGGTGCAAATATCGCAGTCAAGCTGGAAACTACGACACAACGCATTCCGGGGTGTACTTCAGAAGGTGGACCAAGGTCCTCCTGACTTTAGTGCAATACGAGGCACCTCAGTAAGTTCATCACTATCGGTATAACGGTATCAATCCTCACCTGCTGCTTTGACACAGCCTGCTTCCAGGAACGGGGACATGAGGTGATTGTATATTTCACCTGACTCTTTGACTACTCGTTATTCCCATGTTGTGTAGTGATACTATTCACTTTGTTACAGAATGATACCATATGGATGTCTATCAACTGGCAAAGATGTTGGGGTGATTGAAATTGTCAAGAATGCCAAAACAATCACAGCAATCCAGTCAAAGGGTGGAGCCCTGTCTTCTATTCAAATTGACTCCTCACAGCTGCACAAGTGGATACGAGACAATAACACTGACAGGTTAGTGTATTATTTCAAATTGGCTCACCTGATAATCCCCAATGTTCCTACTTGAGTGATAGTAGATTGTGGTATATACCTATTGAAGACTATCATGTATAAAATTTGGTTGATTCATTGTTGTTGTTTGCAAATGACCACAATTAGTAGGTTACCCTTTTGTGCGCCTTGAAAAGAACCTTAAATAGCAGGTTGCAGTAGCTTTCCTTACATCCTGAGCGTGCTGATGAAGGTGGACCGGGGTAATTCATGCGGTTCTTCATCTGCGTGTCACTCACTACTACTGGGGATAATGTCATCCCTCTCCAGCATGTTTTGCCTGACCCTGACTAATATGTCTGATCACTATATTTTGCCTGACCAGACATTAGTCTTCCTCCCCCTTGATACATTAGATTAAGAGAGATACACACACCCCGCCACTATTGCTGTCGTCTTTTTCAAAGTCAGAGTGAATCAGACATATTGAATATCCATATATAATCTAGATGTATGATCAATTAATTAATAATTTTCTTCCTCTTTAACTCCTAATTCCATCGCAAAGGATGCATCAATTTTAGAAATTCACAGAAGATATGAAAATAACCATATTAAATTAAAGTTATTTGCCAGATATTCTGCTATTTTTAGGTCAATCTAAACTAAACAGCGAAATATTTATGTTAGATAGCGAATGTCAAAGAATCGGAAGGTAACTGATGTCTTTGGGCGACTGATGCCTGCGAAACAGGCTGAAGAGTTAATACATTGTATTTTATATTTTCTATTTCAGGTATGAGCATTCCATTGAGCTTTTCAAACGTTCCTGTGCTGGTTACTGTGTGGCCACATTTGTGCTAGGCATTGGAGACAGACATCCAGAGAACATCATGGTTACATCAGAAGGACAGGTGAGGGACTTTAGTGGGGAATGATGAAGCAAAGAAGTCAATTAACCCTTTTCCGCTTGCAGGCGCCAAAATCGTCTGCTGTAAACCTAAAATTGCCGCACGGTGCACCCAAAACTGACTTCTGAAACATGCCTTTATATTTTGTGATTTAGTTTGTGGAATTTCATTTCCTCAATGACTCTACATGAGTCATTGATTATTAATTTTTTTTAGTTCGCCTTATTTTATTTTATTTTTATTTAAAAAAATTTTTGGGTTCACCTTATTTTTTTTTCTATTCCTAATGGCAGTGTACGTTGCACTATGTTTTTATTTTGCTTTTGTCAACCCAGTGCGTCTGACTTCGGCATGCATTATGTGTAAGGGTCTGCTGCCTTCTGCATTTTCCAAGGGTTTGCTTCCCCGGGGTAACGGCCTTTGCTGTGATTGGGGAGTGAACCCAGTGTTGTGAGTCGTGTCATTTAACCACTAGCCCACACAGTCCCCGAATTTATATTTAACTGTAAGATTATTTTCGGACATTTGCAATAGTTAAAATGTTTGAAGCTTTTAATCTGGGCTTCAGTTCAGTTCATCCCGTAACCCATCAGGTCGTTGGGGCACACATGAAGACACTCCCAAAATTCCACGCCATCCCTCTCTGTCTGTCGCCGCCTGTCGTGTCTCACCGGGACGAAGGCCTGACCACTCAGTGATGTTGTCCACCCATCTCTTTCTTGGACGTCCTCGCCCTCTCTGTCCCGGTACGGAACCAAAGAGTATCGAGTTGGTAATTCCGTTGGACCTCGCGACGTGCCCGCACCAGGCCATCTTTTGTCTGTTGATAGCTGTGAACAGATCTTCAAATGGACCAATAGCATCTTCAACTCTCTGACGTATTTCTACGTTCGTCACACAATCTTTATATGTAACATTTAGGAGTTTTCTATAGCACCTCATTTCCATTGCATGTATTCTGCCCTGGATATCTGCTGTAATGGTCCAGGTCTCGCAAGCATACAGAAATATTGATAGCACCAAAGAGCGCATTAGTCTAACTTTTATGCCGAGGGCGAGCCGCTTGTCTTGCCATATAGGTTTCAGCTGAGTCAGCGCCGCTGTTGTTTGTGCTATTCTTGCAATTACCTCTGGCTTCGATCCCTCTTCACTGATCAATGATCCCAGCTATTTGAAACGTTTTACCACCTCAAGTTCCTGCCCATTTGCCTCTATTACAGATTTAAACCCTGCTATGTTATTGGTCATGAGCTTTGTTTTATCTGCATTTATTTCCATACCAAAACTCACGGCCGCTCTATCCAAGCTACCAATCAACTCCTGGAGTTCCCTTTCTGTGCCTGCCAATACATCAATGTCATCAGCAAATCGGAAGTTTGTGATAAGACTGTCACCTATTTTAACCGTGCCAACATGTTCTTTTAAGGTCATCTCCAATATTCTTTCCAAGAATATATTGAAGAGTGTTGGAGAGAGTATACATCCCTGTCTCACACCCACCGTCGTAAGGAACCAATCGCCTAGCGTTCCCTCTACAGAGACTGCGCTTGTCGCCTGCTCATAAAGGTTTGCAATTACCCTCACAATATCACTGTTGAGCTTATAATGCCTCATTGTTGACCATAGCGCCGCATGCCACACTCTGTCAAACACCTTTCTAAAGTCAATGAAGGCATGCTAGAGTTGTTGTTGATACTCTGAGTACTTCTCATTCATTAGCCGAAGATTAAATATCTGCTCGTTGGTACTCCTTCCCGCTCGAAAGCCAGCTTGTTCTTCGGCAATGATATTCTCTGCCTGTGGTTTCAGTCTGTTTAGTATTATTCTCAAGAGAACTTTACTTGGATGACTGTTCTGACACACATTTAGGTTTCCTGATTTAGGCAGTGGTATAATTACTGATTTTGTCCAGCTGGAGGGCCACTTCTGTCTGCCAAATTCTATTGCAGATGTATGTCAGGGTATCAATTGTTGCCTCAACTCCCACTTGTAGGAGCTCTGCTGGGATATTATCCACACCTACAGCCTTCCCTCTCTTCAGCATTTTCACGGCTTCATACACTTCTTCCCTTGTTATCGGTTGATTTTCCTCTATCAGACTTACTTCAGAAGACATTGCATTTCTGGGGTCACCTCGACTTTCATGCTTATATAGTTCCGAACAGTACTCTGTCCAGCGCTCACGAATGTCTTGAGCTTCTGTGAGACATTTCCCATTTCTTGTCCTGAATTGTTGTATTTCGACTTTGTACAGGCCTTACTAAGTCCTTGACTAATTTATATGCCCCCTTGGCATCATTTCTTCCTAGTTTTTGTTCGATATCTGCACACTGAGTCGTTATCCATTCCACCTTAGACTGTTTCATCTTGGTCTTTATGTTTCCATTTATCTCTCTCTATCGCTGAATCCCATCTAATGGGCTTCAAGACCAGAGAAATCATGTTTTATTTGATCAGTCCAATAATCACACATCTGGATTACTCGTGGATATTCAACATGCCCGTTTCATACCGACACACAATAGAAGAGGTATAATCATAAGCGACCTGTTTTTCGACATCGTAGTTTTTCTTGTGTGTATTCAGGTCCCAACCCTGTCTCCAGTTGTGTAGTCTTGTCACAGAGCGACATGCGAACGATTGGATTGTTCATGCCCACAGATCGCCCCTATACAGTCATGCTAGCGCTGTAGGGGTCTGGGCTGTTTTTTCTGGAATTGGTAATGGCCTTCTCATTTCTAATCAGCGGGTCAAGCTTGAGCATGGTCACTACTTTTGTTTTATTTATTAAGCTGGAAAAAGGAATTCTGCACGACATCTCCATAAAAATGGGCTGTGTAAATACATTTCTGAAAAATAGAGAGCTTGAGGCAATCAGGAGAGGGGGATCAAGATTCTGAACAGCGCATGTGCTGCAGTGGTCAGCGACCCATAGCTGACTGCTAGCATCAGGGCCAGCGAACCAGAGCTGCCAAGACCCTTCTACACCTCCACGTGGTGATCTTGGATAACAGGGGTCAGACTGGCTAAAGAGAAGGTATCGAAGAGGGAATGCTAACCCGGTACTCAAAAAATGCTTGCTGAAGTCAGATGTGTTGAACCAAAAGGCGCAAATATTGCAGTCAAGCTATAAACTATGACACAACGCATTCCGTTCTCTGGACTACATTCTGCTAATTAAGCCCTTTCAGGGTTTGTTAGCGGGAGATTGAGAACGAACGAAGCCAAGCCAATCAGGAGAGGAATAAAATGATGTGAAGAAAGCTGGAACAAATGGCACAGGACAAGAGGACTTGATGTGCATTCGTTGAAGACATGTGCTCCACAGTGAGCTACAAAGTTTTGATAGTGATACTGGCCCTCCAGAATTTACAAGGAATGTTAGGAGAACTGCAGTCTCATGGGAATATGAGGTCAATTCAAAATGTATCAGACTTTTAGCCGGGGAAAATACAATTGCTCGCCTGTAGGTCTGAAACTATAATCCCCTTCAAAGCACTCTCCTTGGGACTGCACATACTTCTTCCAACACTCCTGCCATTGTTGGTATCATTTCAGGAAGACCTCTTTGGGAAGGGAATGCAGCTGAGCCATCGCATTCTGTATAATGTCCTCTCCAAACCGGCCTACAGTTTCTAGAAGAGAGAAGAATTTATGGTGACTTAATATAGGTTTATAAGAGGATCAGAGGAATGGATAAATTAGACTATAACAAGTATTTTAAAATACAGCCACTCACAATAACAAGAGGGCATACCTACAAGCTGACTAAAGAGATGTCCAGATTAGATATTTGGAAATATTTTTTTAGTCCAAGAGTGTTGACTGCTTGGAATGCATTGCCAGGGGAGGTAGTGGAGGCAGGGACAGTTAATGCATTTAAGAATAAATTGCATGCGCATAGCTTTTAGAGTAAGGTGATGTAAATGTAACTGGTTTTATACAGACTCTGCAGGGTCTTCTAAACCAGAATAAAGACGTTAAGTTAAGTTAAGGTCCTTTTCAGTTTCATTTTCAGCTTGGGGAACAGCCAGCAATCACAAGGAGCCATGTCAGGAGAGTGGGGAGCCTGATGAACCAGAGTTAATGTTGTGTTATGAATAGGATAACTACATATCATATTCGAATGCAACCATCACAAAAATGAACTCGGTGCTCTGGCAGACTCACTCGAACGTCTGTTCCAGTGCTTCAAAAAAAAGCAGTCTAGTGGATACCAGCCCACTGCGGCATTCCAGGCAACGAGGAGGCAGACAGACTCGCCAGAGAGGGAGGAATGCTGCAGCAGAGTGATACAGAAATCACATACAATGAGAAAAAAAGCATTCATCAGGGCAACGTACAGTGCAAAATGGAAAAAAGACCACCCTGACCACATAGAAAGCGATGCCTACCATCAACTCTCCAGGTGAGACCAGGTGATAATTCTCCCGCTACACACAGGTCACAACAGACTTAGATGCCATCTGTACAACAAGTTCAAGATTGGCACTACAGACTCTTGTGCCTGTGGCACAGCCCCCATGAAGGCAGAACATATTTTGCAGTCCTGTCCACTGTATACCGACAAAAGAAGTAGCATTTGGCAACAGCCAATGTCCTTCCACAAGAAGCTGTATGGAAGCGTACAGAGCCTTGAGTCGACCTCTGCCTTCGTTAGAGTCATTGAAGTTGAGGTCTGAAGATGAATGAGGAAGAAGATATTTGAATGCTGACTTGCATAAGCGATCATGGATATTCAGTTTCCTATCCAAACTACTCATGATAAATTCTGCTGTTGATCGTATTCTGTGCTGAGATGTTAAACATAATTTGTTCCTCTTTGTCATCTATTCGGATATCCTGATAAACACTATCCTGATATGCACTTCGCCTTTCTTCTGATGATTCCCATGAAAACGAGTTTATCCCCTCTTTTATGCTATTATCATATATGATGTATTGTTTCTAGAGATTTCTTTCTTCATTTTCTTTTTCTCTGTACTGGTTTAGAAGACTCTATATGCAACCAGTTTCTTCTACTCTACTTGATCTAACAATAACTATGCATCCAATCTATTTTTAAATGCATTAACTGACCCCACTATTTCCTGTGACAATGAATGCATTCCGAGCATTCAGCACTCTGACTAAAAAAATATTTCCTAATCTTATCTGGACCTCTGTTTAATTAATTTTGTTCTTGCAGCCAGTTGTACTTTGAAAAACTTGTTGTAGTTTAATTTATCCTTTTCCTTGACTATCTTATAAACCTGTATTAAGTCGCCTCAAATTCTTCTCTTTTCTCGACACTGTAGTCTGGTTTTTCTGAATCTTTCTGAATTTTCTGAAATTCTTCTACCTCAAGATTCTTTCAAAACCAGAAAACAGAACCGAAGATGCAGCAGTGAATGAGCTGACAGCAGCCAGCAGCTCATAGCTGGCTGCTTGCGTCGGGGTCTGCTGACCAAAATCCTATTTGGCCTCTAAGTGGAAACAGTGCAACCTGGCAAAGAGATTACAGATCATAGGAGGTAAAGTAAACCCGGTCCCAAAAATGCTGGACTTAAATCAGATGTGTCACCTAAAAGGCACAGATATTGCAGCCCTGCTGTAAACTATGACACAACATCACAAACGTCCTTAGGACAAACACTGTAGAAGGAGAGAAGAACCTAGATGGCTCAGGTGAGCAGCCAGTGCACCAACTACTGGGCTACCTCAGCTCCCTCATTTAAATTTTACTACAAACAAATGGATTCAGGATTTCTTTTAGCTGGATAGGATAAATCTAAATGTAGTGCTGGACTTGTACTCCGACAATTGGATAGACCATGCAGTAACCACACAGGAAAACAAATTATTAGTGGTCTCGAGGTAAGGTGTCCGCCTCGGGTGCCGGAGATCACGATGGAGACCGGAATTTTTTTCGCTTGGATTTTCTGGTAAATATTCCCCGATATCTGTGTAGTGAAATCGGACGCCCGTGTTTAGTGTTAAGCATGTTAAAAATCCCTCGGCAGTTATAAATCAAAAAGAGTAGGCTTAACGGTCGCTGCCCGGACAAAATTCAAGTTAAAAAATCTTCTCAAATTATTTGTACCTTTCCCCAGGCCTAGTAAGCCGCAGGAAGTTTAAAATAACTACTATGGATAGCTGATAGCCTTTGACTACCTGGCAACACACATTAACATGCCTGTTTGAATACCAGGATTCCATGTATACCAAGAATAGTACCAGGCAAATCTGGATGAACAGGTGGGCGACTTCAACAACAGGTTGCAGTGTATTTAGCGTAATGTCACAGCCAGAAAGTAATTCTTCTTCTTCGTACGATGTCAGACTTCAACTTTAATTTGTTCGAAGAAAGCAGCCGTCATCCTGAGGCTGTCGACACTGCCATAGAGCTTGTCTAGTGTTGCCACTGGTGATGGCCAGAAAGTAATTGACATAAATAAAATACATAGAAGAGATCAGTCTCATCTTTCAGTGCCGAATAGGACACACCACAGACTCTTGAACCGCATCAATCTCTAGCACCTGGCCTTGTGCAGACATTGCAATCACCCTGATGAAACAGTTGAACAGCTACTCATTGAGTGCAAGACATGAGAAAATGATTCTTACAAACACTGCTGACAATTGCCAACACACTATACGGAGCAGTAAAACAACTGAAGAAGACCTGTATCTATATAAGAATGGCATTGGGCTGCGAAGAGTAAGCTTGCTCAGCAGCTATGAAATAATAACAACAAAATAATACTCCGACAAAAGGAGTGACAGGTAAAATCATAAATATAGTAATTAAACTGTTTTGAATTTCATTCTATTCATTAAACTTTTTTTTTTTTTTTTCAGGTATTCCACATAGATTTTGGTCACTTTTTAGATCACAAGAAGAAGAAGTTTGGTATCAACAGGGAACGTGTTCCATTTGTACTCACAGAAGATTTCAGAAAAGTTATAGCCAAGGGCGCAGATAAACCAGCAAAACATCCAGGGTTCAAAGAGTAAGTAGAAACATTTATTACAAATTTACTGTTTTGGAATTAAAATGAACATTTTATTTTTCAACAAAAAGCTTAAAATTATTTAAAACTCATTCTCCTGTCCTACTGCTCTTGCCTTGCAGCAGAGCAGAGAGGAGGTGTGCGTAAACTTCTGGTTAGCGCTAGGTTCAATGGCTTGGCTTTGTTCGTTCTCAATCTCCCGCTACCAAACCATAAAAGGGCTTAAGTAGCAGAATGTAGTCCAGAGAACGGAATGCGTTGTCATAGTTTACAGCTTGACTGTGATATTTGCACCTTTTGGTCCAACACATCCGACTTTAGCAAGAATTTTTTGAGTACTAGGTTAGCATTCTCTCTTCGATCCCTTCTCCTTAGCCAGTCTGCACTGCTGCAGCCTGTTATCCAGAATCAACACGTGGAGGTGTAGAAGGGTCTTGGCAGCTCTGTTTCGCTGGCCCTGACGCTAGCAGTCAGCTATGGGTCGCTAACCACAGCAGCTCTTGCGCTCAGGTTGAATGGTTGAACTGCTCTTAAGTTACATTTTTTAGTGTTTCTTTGATCTCTGCTATCCATCGTCATCTGGGTCGATCTCTTGCTTGTGGCCCTTAAACCTTCACGTAGCATGATTACACTGCAGTCTGATCATACTGCTTATTTACCTACTTACCTGAATCCTGGTATTCAATCAGGCAAGGTTGTCTGATGCCAGATAGCTGCTTGAATCTGTGTCTATCCTTCGCCGCTGAGTGCCACGATCGTCCAAGGGCGTGATACAGATCTTCTCTCCGTCTCATTGGCGGGTAGTTGTAGTTATATGGCATGTGTTGAATATCCACAAGTAGGGGACGGCGTGGCCTAGTGGTTATGTGACACGGCTCACAACCATAAGGTGCTGGGTTCGATCCCCATCTCAGCACCGGCCGTTACCCCGGGGAAGCGAACCCTTAGAAAATGCAGGAGGAAGCAGACCCTTACATAAAATGCATGCTGAAGTCGGATGCACTGGGCCGACAGGCGCAAAATAAAAATGCAGTGCAATGCACACCGCCTTGGGGATTAGAGAAATAAGGCGAACACCAAAAAAAAAAAAAAAAAAAAAAAAAAATATCCACAAGTAATCCAGATGCTTGATCATTGGACTGATCAAATAAAAAATTATTTCTACTGTCTTGAAGCCCAACTTTTGTTACCATAAATTGGTCGACTTTCATTTCAAAGATCATAACACGTGCTAAAGTCGATCTACCGGAAATAAGTACAGTTAAACATATGCGCATGTGCATACACAATCATCGCGTAAAGCCATAAAAAATACAACTTAGCAAACTAAATCACCAAACAGAAATGCATGTTTTCCATGTTTTAGAGATCCATTTTGGTCATTAGGGTCAACCATTTTTAGGTTTTTGGGGGCCAATTTTGGCGCCTACGAGCTGTAAAGGGTTAAGTTTGTTTGTTTGATCTTCTCTTCTCTTCTTTCCATATACCAGCCATTACAGCTGGCTTCCTTATGTAACAAAGAGCTCAGATTTTCTGTTATAGTTATATGGCATATTTTATTTTTTAAACTTATTATTGTGTTGATTCCTACTGTTTGAGATTTATAAGGCTGAGGAATAAAGGCCAATTCTCTGTGCAGTCACCACACAGTATACAGGCTAGGTTTTTATTTCACCCTCAAAAGAAGTGGTGCCTTGCCTAACCAAAAAAAACGCTTTATGAACACCCTTGTCTACGAACGTGAGTTCACTCTTACAAACTTTTCCAAGCATGATTTTTATACCAACTAGCTAGTATATTTCATATTTGACTGTGCGCCATGATCAAAAGAAATGCTAAAGTCATTTCAATGATACAAAGCTAGCTTGTTACATGGAAATACTTTGAGAAAGTAGACAGATCTCAATGCAGAAAACTGCACTGCATTCCTTTTTAAGAAGGAATCTTCACTCCCATTCCCGGTCGCCACATCACCTTTCAGATCCAAAGCTTGTAAGATGACCATCAAATTCCCTTTCTGGGAAAAGAAACAAAAACTGACATTCACATAATTGTCATTTGAGAATGATACTGAATTTCAGTTTTACTTTATTCGTTAGCTAAGCCGCCATCACTCTATACATTATCTTCCACTGCTGCACGAAAACTCGCCATCCACAGAGCTATATATGAACAAAGACACTCATAAAATGATCCATGAGGATCATGATGGAGAGACCAGTACAAAGAATACAAGCATGACATCATAGACAAACTTGGCAGAAATGGGCAGGCAAAGATCTTCAGACTCAGAATGGGACATTGCAGATTTGAGGCCCACCTCCACAGATTGGGTCTCAAAGACACCGCCACATTCACATACAGGGCACCCACGCAAACACAGAACAGGGCAGGACTGTCCCACTTATGTAGATCAATGAAAGGCAGTCTAGCCCAGGAAAGCGACCATGCTTGAAAAGCTGTAGGGGACTGACAAAGACCTGAAATGCAGTTTTATTCGTGAAACTCACCGGTTTAGAAGCATAGCCCTGCCAAAGATGGATGTGTCAGACCGAAAGGTGCAAACATCGCAGTCAATCTGTAAACTATCGACACAGCGCATTCTGTTTCCCGACTACATCCTGCTACATGTAAAGCCCTGTTCAGGGCTTGATAGTAGGAGATTTGAAAACGAACGCAGAAGAAGAAGCAGCATAGCATCAATTGATCAACGAAGAAGAGGAGGCGTGTATGTATGCTATAGGTTCTTTGATAATGAACGCCAGCATGACCAGTAAATTTGATCCATATAAGACCATCAAGATTTGAGGCTTCTGTTTCGAAGAAGAATCTTCCAATATTGCAAGAATCGAAATAATTAAAGATAAGATTTGATCTATTTATGTTTATTTATCCTTGTTATTTGTTACACATATTTTCAAATGGTATTTAGAACATTATTTAGTTTTTTACGCAGCCAAAGTGCTTTTGCAAGTTAAAAAAAAACAGCATAAAATAGCTTTATGAATAAATTCACTTAATTTCACTTACATGCTCTAGTCCGTATCTATTCGTATTAAGGAGGTACTACTGTACTACCTTACCAGAGTTTTTAATGTGTGCCCACTTAATCAGGAGACCGATATCCAAACAGCTCAGCAGTCTTCTTTTCATTCCAAATTAAACAAATATCTGGCAACCATTGTAGCTTGCCACTTTACTGGAAGCCAAAGGCATTTATTAGTATTCTTGTTGTAGTAGTTTCTGTAACAATTTGTTTTGTAAATTGAGGTTTGTAGCTTCAATCATTCACCGTTTTTGCCCCATTTGAAGAATTTGCAACCACTGCACCTTTAAAGAAAGCCCATTTTCAAGCATTTTAGCAACCATTCACCTTTTCGCCCCATTGTGAGCATAGATCACCACAGCTGCTCGCCCCTTTCAAAGGAAGACTGTTTCTAAGCATTAGCATAGAACACCACATCTTCTGGCCCCTTTCAAAGGAAGACTGTTTCTAAGCATTAGCATAGATCACCACAGCTGCTCGCCCCTTTCAAAGGAAGACTGTTTCTAAGCATTAGCATAGATCACCACAACTGCTCGCCATTTTAAAAGGAAGACTGTTTCTAAGCATTAGCATAGATCACCACAGCTGCTCGCCCCTTTCAAAGGAAGACTGTTTCTAAGCATTAGCATAGAACACCACAGCTGCTGGCCCCTTTCAAAGGAAGACTGTTTCTAAGCATTAGCAACATTTTTTTCCCTGCATTTATTCTCAATCTCCCGCTACCAAGCCCTGGTTATTGATCCAGTGGTCTATTGGCTCCTGCCCATTGGCCCAACCAAGTCATAAACAGGGTTTTGCAAATAGCAGGATATAGTCCGGAGAACGGAATCCATTGTGTTGCTAGTTTACAGCTAGACTGCGATATTTGCACCTTTCGGTCCTACACATCCGTCTTCATCAGGATTTTTTAACATGATGAGGTTGCCAGCCCCAAACATAATCTTCTTTAGTCACATTTTGCGACATTTTTGGAAGGTGACTGTAGGTCTTATTTTTCTCCCATGTACAACTCGTAGCTTTATAGTTGAAGATAAGTTACTCATTACATTTTCTGTTTTTTTCAGATTCCAAGAACTGTGTGGCAAAGCCTATCTCATATTGCGGAAGCACGCCAACCTCTTCATCACTCTATTCACCATGATGCTGCAGTGTGGCATCCCAGAACTGCAGTCGCTGGATGACATTGGATACATCCGAAAGACACTTGCCGTGGAGAAGGATGAAGAGAAGGCACTTGAATATTTCCAGAACCAGTTCCACAGTGCCTATGGTGATTCATGGACCACAAAAGTGGACTGGTTTTTCCACAATATGAAGCACAAGCATTGAGGAATAACTTATTTATGTGTTCACGTTTTGATTTATCATTTAAATAATATAAAATTGTTCTTCTTCATCTTTTAATCACAACCCCCAGGAAAACAAGCTAATTAGTTGTTCAATCCACCACAATATCCTCTACTTCAGTCTTGCAGATGTGAGATAGCCAACAATGTCCTGTGTGGAGTCCGATCCTTTGCATTGTCATGCCATTTTGTAACCAGGTCTCTCAGCAAACCATCTCACCATTGCATGGGTGGGCGGCTGCATGAACATGTATAATTATATGGCCACAAATCACTTGATCATATAATATTTGGGGAAATGTTTCTCTTCCCTGGGAAGCCGAGTCACTAACTCTTTTGTTCATGAATTGTAAAAAGCATATTGTTTCTAGAGTTTTCTTGCCCACTCCGCATGCTTTTGACTTGTGTGAAGGGTGGTGTGAGTAACCCCATGTATTGGAGTGTCTTCTACCATACAGGGAGTTCGGCAGGTGGTTTTTCTAGAGTTTTCTTTCAAATCCAGTATGCTAACAACACTCGACAATATGTGTGTACACCCAAAATTTGGGAGCCTTCCACCCTTAAAAGGTTTGTTTTATACAGTTAATAGACATGGTAGAATGTATGCCAGTTTGCATTTTAATCAACCAGTTGCATCCTGGTATGTGTCAGCATCCTTTCTTTTTTGCTCCTCACAGAGCTTGGAGTAACCATTGTAGTTTGCCTCCTTGCAGGAAACCAGCAGAAAAGCATTAATCATTTACCGTCTAGTATAATTACTTGATTTTTGCCGTAATATTGAAGACTGCTTTTGTGAAATAGTTTTTTCTAAATCATTGCAACTAAACTAATTTAGCTGAAATTACATTTCAGGACATAGATATTTATGAAATATTTTTAAAATATATATTATTAAAGAAGCGCAGTAGATCTCATTAAATTGGTGAAAAAATTATCCCTCAGTACAGGGCACCCACCTATAAACGTTGCCACGGCACCAACAATTTCAAGATCAGTGTCATATTTTCGCACACAATTCAGGCACACCATGTATATCCCACCTCGGTTTTAAGGGAGGGTACACAAAATATATTTTCCAGCATAATTTCCTCTCTGGCTTTCAAGGTCAGGCTGTCGGTATCATGTTAGACGACATTTTAGGCATAACACAAATAAATAAAAGCAGAAATAGGTACGTCAGTATTACTTGTACTTTTAAAATAAACTTACATTTACATATTTATAATTAATATTTCGAAGAACAATTCATCGTACCGTCTGGCATGTTGCACAGCCCTGCGGGCTTAATTATTATAATAATTAATTAAACAATAAATTTATTACTACTCTCATAAACTAGATGCTGTGTATGGACCATTTATAAATCATCTTGCTAAATAATTAGATTTCATTGCTGTGTAGCACCAACCGACATGGGGAAACAGCGGGAGATTGTAAGTAGTGATGTGCATGTCAGCAGTTTGAATTGTAATGGATTAGTGTAAAGCTCTTGAAATGGTTGTTTTTTGTAGTATTTTGTTTTGCATTATCAAGCTGCAGGCCTCAAGCACAACTCTCCTCAGTCACCTTCTACTACATATATAGTAGGGTACTTTACTCTTATTTTATGGAGTGATAGGTAGTAAATCTAGTGCAAGCTTGGTTTGCAATTCCAACATACAGGGTTCAAAATCACTTTGTGTTCCGTTTGACTGGCATGTCAGGGATTGTTCTCGGTATGGCTTGGCTAGGCTTCATCCGTTCTCAAAAAGAAAATATTTTGTTTGCATTAATATTTAATAATTTCTAAAAAATTGAAATATACTTTCTTTTTCATTGAAATTTGAGTGTCTGTACATGTCTAAGGCCTAATGCTGCAACACTATCATTTCTCGAGTGCCTTCAATCTTGTTCTATTTTTGTGAAATTAAGGTTCTGTCCAAATAGGGCCAAATGGTGACAATTTGGCATGGCCAGCGTGCTCTTGAGGACTGTCGATCAGGTAACTTCATTATTTCATACCCCATGAGACCAATGGATTGTAAGAATGCAGATGTGGAAGGTTTGAATGCGCTTCTGATCACCCTGCAGGATTGTTCAGGTTTTGGAACCATACAGCAGAATTAGAACAACATAGGTTATGTAAATTTGTAGCTTGACTTCGTTCATTCTCAATCTCCCGCTAGCAAACCCTGAAAGGGCTTAAGTAGCAGAATGTAGTCCAGAGAACGGAATGCGGTGTCATAGTTTACAGATTGACTGCGATATTTGCACCTTTCGTTCCAATACATCAGACTTCAGCAAGCATTTTTTTAGTACCGGGTTAGCATTCCCTCTTCGATCCCTTCTCCTAAGCCAATCTGCCCTGCTGCAGCCTGTTATCCAGGATCACCGCGTGGAGGTGTAGAAGGGTCTTGGCAGCTCTGGTTCGCTGGCCCTGACGCTAAGCAGACAGCTATGGGTCGCTGACCACTGCAGCTCATGCGCTGCTCAACATCTTGATCCCAATTCGTAGCTTGACTTTCAATTAAATCCCCTGCTGGTTCCACTTTCGATACAGGGCTTTTATCAAGAGGCTGACTCTTTGAATGATATCCGAATGGCTTTGTGTGTAATGAAATCCTCATTGGAGTTGACATAATTGCCATCGACAACAATTTCTGCCGTCATGGAATTACAGCCAAGGTTTTGTAACTTGGTT
Source organism: Ariolimax columbianus (assembly GCA_036924085.1). Classification (NCBI taxonomy): domain Eukaryota; kingdom Metazoa; phylum Mollusca; class Gastropoda; order Stylommatophora; family Arionidae; genus Ariolimax; species Ariolimax columbianus. The sequence continues at coordinate 25,971,023 of JAVGWX010000005.1, read as the reverse complement.
TATGCCCACAATATGTGGAGGCCTAATCTAGATGCAAAGTTTTGTAGGTGCTCCAGTGGTTTTATCCTTGCCTAGTGGTGGGAGCCTGGCATGACTTCATCATCTGTGTAGTTAAGGTCAATCACTTGCAGCTGTTCGATGGGGACTCCTAGGTTGTACATCTCCAACAGAACAATATTGGGATGAGGACACATTCCTGCCAGTCACCAGATGATGTAGAGAACTTGTTCGAGAGACTTTTGCTGTGCTGCTTGTTTAGTCAATGTCGATTCCATATTCATCATGTAAAACAAATTGTTACCGTAATCACCATTACAAAAACATGCAGAGTAGTTTTGTGCATATTCCTTGAAAGGGCCAAACTGCAGTAGTGATCCTATGCTTTGTATTTAGTTCTAAGTGGACCTGCACTTCTACAGGGGCAGATGCCCCTGTGCAGGTCCCAGCTCTGGCATGAGCTGGATGTAGCTGGAAGAAGGGTTTCCTGCTTAGCGGGCCAGGTTCGAACAACTTAATACTTCACTGTTTTGGTCAAGCACTTAAGAAGGAGGGTTAACTAATTTGCGAGGCCATCTTAATCACTAGAACAAAGTAGACCTGCAGCCTGTTAGGTTCCAATTATGCTGCTCTAAACAAACCACCTAACCATGGCCAGTGTTAACTGCAAAATAGAGACAAGAAAAAGATAAAAACACACTTCGTAGCACATATTGAATTTTTAAAATAAATTGTTTTCAACATATTTTTAGATTATTTGTTACTCCAGATAATCCAGAGTTTACTGTAAATTGATTGTAAATTGTCTTTACCATGTGAAATTATTCAACTATAAATATGAATAGTAAGTCAGTTTGACCCTGAATCAGTATTTTAGGCACTCTATCAGTGATGACGGAGGCTCGGAATTTGTCTCAATGAGCCTTCTTTGGCAATAAATTGTCTCTCTTTTACAAGGTCATCATCATCAACAATGCTAACTGCATGTTTTTTTCAGAGTGCATCGAAGCTATTGTATTTTAAAAAATTGAGTAACACAGCAATACCCCTTTTAGCACTGTATATAAATTTCTTATGTTTTGGGAAGTATCTTTAACTACTTTATTTATTTCCTAAAGACATTTCTTCTGCATTTTTTTCATTCAGCAGCAGTCTAGCCTGATACCGACCCGATAACCCATCCCATCTCATCTACTTCTTCTTCTTCTGCATTTGCCCTCAATCTCCCGCTACCAAGGCCTGAACAAGCCTTTGTAATTAGCAGGATGTAGTCCGGAGAACGAAATGCGTTGTGTCACTAGTTTACAGTTTGACTGCGATATTTGTACCTTTCGGTCCGACACATCCATTTTCGGCAGTGTCCCATCTACTAATGTTACTACCAAACTGACAACCACAATCATTCTCTTTGTAGTGATGTCACTCATATGGTGCCGGTAACATTCTCTCTTCTCATTCATTAGTGTCATCATAACTTTCAGCTTCATTCCCAATATCAATCAATCAAGATTGTTCAGTTCCTTACAAAGCACAAGCTTTCAACAAATACACACCATTCCCTCCTGTCCTGGGTCATCAATTCCAGCTGGGTCCATGTCTTTCCTGTTTCCGTCTCTTCATCTGTGTTTTGGTCTGCCTTTACTTCTCTTGCCTTGAGAATTCCAGGATAGTTAGTTCCCAAAATGCTTCAGCTTTAGTTTTTTCTTGTTTTAGAGTTTCTTCTTTTGTTCCAGTTTAGTCTATGGTCTCTTATAGACTGTCTTATACTGTCATCCTACTTTGGGTCATCTTCTGAGTCTGGATCACTTGGCTCTTTGCTTCTTATTCCATCCAAGGTAATTGATCACTCGTTTGCAAATGCTGTGCTTCAAGATCTTGTCGTATAGTCTGATTGTGGACTTTGTCTCATCTTGTTGCTTGTACCACCTTCTTAGATAGCTCACTTGAGCTGGGTTGTTGCATTTGGCTATGACTCGTACCCATAAGTCAAAATTGGTATATAGATGGAGTGGCATACGGTCATCTTTGTTTTCTTATTTATTTAACTTTCTCTATGGAATTGTGTTTATGGCACAAAAAAGCCTACCAGTTGCGGCCTTTTGCATAATTGCATAACTACCTCTTCTTTAAAGCCTTGATTCTGGTTTATTATGGCTCCAAGGTATTTATTTTTTTTTTTTTTTTTTTTTTGCGTTCGCCTTATTTATCTATTCCCCAAGGCGTGTGTGCGTTACACTGTGGTTGTTATTTTGCGCCTGTCGGCCCAGTGCATCCGACTTCAGCATGCATTTTATGTAAGGGTCTGCTTCCTCCTGCATTGTCTAAGGGTTTGCTTCCCCGGGGTAACGGCCGGTGCTGTGATGGGGATCGAACCCAGCACCTTCTGGTTGTGAGCCATGCCACTTAACCACTAGGCCACGCCGTCCCCTGTATTTGATATTTGAACTGCTTGACCTGTTCCAGAAGCTGTTCACCCATAAAAATGTGATGTCTCTTCTCTTCTGTCGAGACCTCCAAGTTAATGGCCATACCTCTTCTCTTCTGTCGAGACCACCAAGTTAATGGCCATACCTCTCTTCTCTTCTGTCGAGACCACCATATTAATGGCCATCCCTCTCTTCTCTTCTGTCGAGACGATCAAGTTAATGGCATCCCTCTCTTCTCTTCTGTCGAGACCATCATATTAATGGCCATCCCTCTCTTCTCTTCTGTCGAGATGATCAAGTTAATGGCATCCCTCTCTTCTCTTCTGTCGAGACCACCATGGTAATGGCCATCCCTCTCTTCTCCAGCTCCTCTTTCCAGACTTGAAAGCTGGTCTGGAGATGTGCCCCTGATTTGACAATCAGGGGCATATCATCAACAAATACCAGATCTGACATATAGACTGATCTCATCCTCAAGTACTCTGCTGAGTACTTGTTGGTCTTTTCCTTACAGGCTTTGATGACATCATCCATGGGTAGTATGAAGAGGTCGGGTGATAGAATTCTACCCTGCTTTACTCCACTGGTGGTCTTGAACTCCTCTGACGTTTGATTTCCTGTCCTGCATTTCTTACAGCAACTCTGCATGGCGCAGATCAAGGGTACTGGGATGTTCTTCCTTTCCAGACATTCCTAGAACCTGCTTCAGAGAACCTTATCAAATACCTTTTCCTGGTCCAAGGAACAATGGTGCATTTCATCATCATCATACTCAAGAGTTTTTTTCACTTTGCTGCTTCAGTGTAAAAATAAGGTCATCATTGGCTAGCCTATTCATTAACTATAAAAAGCCGTCTTTAGATCAACATGTGATATAAACTACCCAGGTCAATAAAATGACCCCAATTATCAGTTCTCTCTGCAAGATTTAGTCACCATTTTCAGGATACACATTGCACACAATAGATTTGGTACTATCTTTATAGAAAACAATAATTGGCCCAATGGATCTGTGCCCCTATGGTACTAGTCACATGACAGCTGAACACATATGGTAGACCTGCCCGACATTCACAGGTAGAGGCAAAGGACCACAATCTTTCTCTATGCATGAGAAGCTGTATGGCAGTGCCGGAAACCTTGATCTGATTGCTACTTTTGTTAGTCGTTGTGGATATCTGATGGCAAGCACAGAAAAAGACTTACTTTATTTGAGTACTTGTGAACAACAATATCTGCCACCGTTCTTGACAACTTTAAATCCAAGTATAGAAGAGAACGACGTTATAACGAATCAGAATTGATTATGGTGACGCTGAATGAGGTATTGCTGCTGTAAGAGTATTGATTTGTGATCATTCTGAGCGGAGAAATTGTTGATAGAACTACCATGTGTGCTTATACCTGAATACCTTTTTTATTAGGAAGATCTCACACTGCTTGATGAATTGGGGAACCATTTCATTACTTTTCATAATGCATTTAAAAAAACATTTTTTAACTGGTGGGACAAGGAGAAGGTTATGTGTTTTGGAAGCTGAGTAGTGTCTATATGAATGTTTGTTTCTATCATTTCAAACCATGCTGAGTTCAGGAAGAGTGCTTTTGTTGGCATAACTTGACTACTGTAAAATCTTGCATATAACACGCGCTCGCATGCTTGATTTAGCCAAAAATTGTCTTTTAAAATGAAAATTTGTGTATCACGATTTTTCCAGATTTTATTTTATGAAACATTTGTTTAAAAAGCATAAATAGGAACACACCATCTAAATTTTAGGTACTTTGGACTCCCTCAGTTGTTGTTCGTCCATCACGAGTGGGTGAAGACTTTTTTTAACCAGTACTTTCAGCTGAGTATTCTGTGAGTCAGGGTTGTGGATGGGTGCGGAGATGTCTGACGAGTCTGATATGGGATCTGTATAATCGCAGGCAGTGATGGCATGAAAAGTTCGCTTCGCGAGACAGTGATATTACACTGGATTTTCTATTTCTGTCTTCGTTGTTCTGCTGCAGCCTTTTTGGATGCCTCGGATGATGCTGCTCCACTGCGGAGAGCTGTGAGCCAGGTTGTATGGTCATTCACAGCATCTTCCCATGTTTCAAGGTTTATGCTGAAGCCCTTTAGAGACGTTTTTAGTGTGTCTTTAAAGCGTTTGGGAGCGTTTGCCCTTCATCTCGCCATAGAAGATTATTATTAGCAACCGATAGTCTGGCATGCAGTAAGATGGCCATGTCTGACAGGCTAGTGCGCATTTAGCTCTAGTGTTTTGTGCTGTTCCACATCCCCTGGACCTTCACTGGGATTAACCAATTGATCTTTTTGTTAGCATATAGGTCCTAGGACATAATCTGTCAAAGTTCATGCCACAGCTCGTGCGGACCACAACTCATTTGTTGTTTTTTTTTCCTTCATCAAAGAAGGCTGAGTTTAGAGGGATGTGTGTGTTGGAGTAATTGTAATCTACAATGGATTCCGGCCCACTGTGGCATCCCTGGAAACAAGAAAGCAGATGAGCTTGCAAAAGCCGGAAGTGGATACAAGCAGATTCCCCATTCACAGAGCTATAAAGCAGCAAAAACACTCATTAAACAATCAATGAGGAGAGGACAGCACAAAGAATACAAGCCAGAAAATGACAGCATAGACAAACTTGGCAGAGATGGGCAGACAAAGATCTTCAGACTGAGAACGGGACATTGTAGACTCAAGGCCCACCTCCACAGAATTGGGTCTCAGAGACACTGCCATGTGCGATTGTGGAGCACCCAAGAAAACACCAGAACATGTTTTGCAAGAATGCCATACCAAAGCAGACCAAAGAGAGGCAGTCTGCTCAAAAAGCTGTGGGGGACCTATGTTCTTTTTTCCTTCATCAAAGCAGGCTGAGGTTAGAGGGATATGTGTGTTGGGGTAATTGTGTCTCTCTATATTAATGTATGTTTATTCAAAAGCTGGATAATGTTAGATATGCATTTTGGATGTATCTGTGTGTATGTATCATTTTATTATAATGGATTTTATTTTCAAAACAAGCTCAGTCAAGAAAGATATGTGGTATTTTATGTTTTTTTCTATATTAATGTTTTCTTTATATCAAAGTAAACTGAGGATAGAGGTATGTGTTTCTGCATTATATATGCTTAAGTATGTGTCTATACTCTTCTTTTTTTATTTTTTATTTCACAACAGGCAGAGTGTTATATAACAATGACTTTGAGTAGAATTAATTAATTGTCTTTGATTTGATTGCATACCCTTTCAATAAAATTGTTTTCCTTTTATGTAATTTTACAGTCTGTCGAGATTCATACGATTTAGTTATGAATTTATTAACAGTAACATTTTAGCAATGATTTTCTTTTTCGTCCTCAAAAAGACTGTCGTAGATTGCAACAAGGCTGTGACATTTTCACCTTTCAGCCCGACACATCCAATTTCAAGTCTTTTTGGGACCAAGTTTGCCTTCCCTCTTTGATCCATAATCTGCATGGTTACAGTCTGTTTCCAGGTCCACCACTTCAAGGCAGAATAGTTTCTTGGTCCGTTATGGGTCACTGACCCTGATGCAAACAGCCAGCTATGAGTCACTGGCTGTTGTCAGCTGGTTCACTGCTGCATCTTCAGCCCATAAGTGAAAGCACCAATTAATTGTAAAATTATAGTAAGTGATTGCAAGAATTAAATATAAAATTAGAAAAAGAGCATATGAGCTGCAGTGGTCAGCGACCCATAGCTGACTGCTAGCGTCAGGGCCAGCGAACCAGAGCTGCCAAGACCCTTCTACACCTCTACACGGTGATCCTGGATAATAGGCTGCAGCGGGGCAGACTGGCTAAGGAGAAGGGATCGAAGAGGGAATGCTAATCCGGTACTCAAAAAATGCTTGCTGAAGTCGGATGTGTTGGACCGAAAGGTGCAAATATTGCAGTCAAGCTGTAAACTATGACACAACGCATTCCGTTCTCTGGACTACATTCTGCTACTTAGCCCTTTCAGGGTTGGTTTGGTAGCGGGAGATTGAGAACGAACGAAGCCAAATTAGAAGAAAAGATGTTAAAACATGTCAAAACACCAATTAAATGTGAAATGATTTTAGTTAGTGAAAATACCAATGAAATATAAAATTTGAAAAAAAGATGCGAAAACACCAAATGTGAAATTAGAATAAAAGTTTAAAACAAGTAAAAACACCCGTAACATGTGAGACTTGAAGAAAAGATATTACAAGTGAAAAATATATTCAATTTCTTTCTGTTTGCATATTTGTAGCATAAGTTCACCACTACAGTTGACTAATATGAAAACTAATGCAATGTGTGTGTGTTCTTGTAGTGATATGCTTCTGTAGTAATTCATTTTTCATGACAAATTTGCAAGCCTCATACACAGTCCTCTTTAGTTGCTTTTTGTAACATTTTTTAAAGGTTGCATGGACAATTTTTCAGTTGGGAACAGTAATGAAATACATTTTTCTTAAATTGATGTGATGCTGCCCTTGGGTTATCAAAATTGATTAAATGTGGCCCTTAGCCTGACTTTATGTGGCCCTTAGCTCATTAAGTTGATTACATGTGACTCTTAGTTCATTAACAACTTCATGTGGACATTAGGCCATTAACTTGATTTCATGTTACCCCTGCTTTATTAATTTGACTTCATATTTGGCCTCTAGCCCATTAACTTGACTTCATGTGGCCCTTAGTTCATTAACTTAACTTCATGTTGCCCTTTGCTTTATTAACTTGACTTCATCAGGCCCTTAGTCCAAAAACTTGACATCATGTGGCCCTTAGTTCATTAACTTGACTTCATGTGGTCCTTGCTTTATTAACTTGACATCATGTGGTCCTGGCTTGATTAACTTGGTTTCATGTTGCCCTTTGCTTTATTAACTTGACTTCATGTGGCCCTTGCTTTATTAATTTGGCTTCATCTGGCCCTTAGTCCAAAAACTTTACATCATGTGGCCCTTAGTCCATTAACTTGTCTTCATGTGGCTCCTAGTCTATTAACTTTACTTCATGAGACCCTTGGTCCATAAACTTGACTTCTTGTGGCCTACTTCATGAGACCCTTGTCCATTAACTTGACTTCTTGTGGCCCTTAGTCTAGAACACAACAAATCTGTTCGCCAAAGTGCCTAGAAATTTTGCTGGGGCACCTATAAATTGTACTGTGAAACCTAACATTCCAAGATCAATCTATTATTTACTCGCACAATTTCCCTCATCGCCTATATCCAGCACTGTGCCTGGCTCCTAAATTTGTCACTCCTTGCCCAAGTACATTAACTTGACTTTGCGTGTTTCCTTATCTATTAACTTGACTTTGTATTAGTTAGTCCATTAACTGGATTTTGTGTTACCCTTTTTTTAGCATTTTTTTCGTGGTTTATTAACTTGACTTTATGCATTTTGTAGTTCCATTAACTTGACTGTGTGTGACTTGGTCCATTAACTTCACCTTGTGTGTTACTTGCTCCATTAACTTGAATTTGGTGTTTATTTTTAATAGTCCACAAACTTGATGGATGGAACCTTAGGATGGTTTGAGTTTGGAGACCTTAATCATTTCCAGTTCTGGATAATTTTGCTAATTTATGTCTTTCAGTCCAGTACAGGTGGCACAGCTCTTTATGTAAAATAGTTTTATTCAAAATAAAAGTAAATAATATTAAATAATTTGAGCTAAATTATGATCTAAAACATCGCAAGACACATAATTAAATTATCTGACATTTAGTATTCATAATAATGATTATATATTAGTATGAAGCCTTAAATGCCATTAATATAAGGGGGGAAAATAAGGTAGACAATTTTGTTTCCATCAGATGCATTTCTGCATGAAATCCCTTAAAAACATAACCACGAGTCACTTTCTTCTGTGTTGCAGTCAAAGTCTGAATCGGATGTTTGTTAAATATCCACATATCATTCAAATGTGTGGTCATTAAGCTGATCAAATAATAAACGAAAGCCAACCAGAGTTCGTTGCTAATGTATCAATAACCAACGCTAGTGTTTTGATACCAATTTCCACACAAATGGACTGAAACTGATGTTTTACGCGCCACCGATGCCTACCGTACTGGACTGAAAACTATTCAATAAGCAGGCCCATGATGCATGTGTAAGGATATCATGATTGTGACAAGTTTTCTAGTGATTTGAAGTATTTTTGTGTTTTCTCCTGGCATTTAATCTACCAAATAACATTTGATGTCTTGGTTCATAGATATTTGTCTTATTGTTCTTGCAATTATAAATTTACATTGTTCAATAATAGTTTGTCCATCACAAGTGATGAAGACCACTCTCTTTGTTCAGCCATGTGGACAGTCGTATCTCTTGCTGTGGCCGCTGAAATGGGTGACTTGCGCTGTGATTTGGATTAAAGTGAGGAAGAAACTGCGCCTTTTGTCAACCTCACTCACAGAGCCTAAGCTACCTTTTGCCAGTGGCAAGACATTCATCGAGACGACTGGATATATTTTAGTGACTTTTTTAATGTCAGATACTTCTGCATTTTTCTCAATCTCCCATTACCAAGCCCTGAAAATAGCAGGATCTAGTCCGGAGAACGGAATGCATTGTGTCGCTAGTTTACAGCTTGAATGCAATATTTGCACCTTTTGGCCCGACACATTCATTTTTGAAAGCAGGCATTTTTTGAGTACCGAGTTAGCCTTCCCTTTTCGATCCCTTCTCCTTAGTCAGCCTGCTCTGTTGCAGCCAGTTATCCAGAATCACAGTGAAAATGTAGAAGGGTCTTGGTAGCTTTGGTTCGCTGGCCCTGACGCTAGAAGTCAGCTATGGGTCGCTAACTGCTACAGCTCATGTGCTGGTCAGCGTCTTGATTCCTCTTTGTTAAAAAAAATTAGTTTATTTAGCATTGTTGTTGTTCAAAGCTGAGTTGAGTTAATTAGTTACAACATTTCTTTGGTAGCAGAAAACAGTGGCTTTTCTTTTATCATGAGGTGTACTTGTGAAGGTGGGCCAAGAAGTCCACCTGGCTGTAGTACAATGCAAGACTTCTTAGTAAGCTCACTTCTATGGGGACTGACATGCTGATCCCACTGGTTGCCAGACTACTGGGAACACAGCTTATTTCAAGGAGCATGAATGAGGCTGTGAGGTAGGGGTCTTGATTAGTATTGTTTCACTTGACTGATTACTCTTCACTCCCAATTTAGCAGTACAATATGGAATGACATCAGAATAATAATATTGATTTAAAAACTTAGACATTTAGCATTAAAATCCAGAACAATTTCTGTTGTTGTCAAAACAGAACTAATAACATTAAAACACAGATGAGTTCTATAATTCACAAAGTGCATATTTTAACATGTAAAAAGTGCAGATTTAGAATTATTTTCACTGTTAAAAGCGCAGATTTTGAATTATTTTCACTGTTAAGAGCAATTTGTTAGCATTAACATACAGCAAAATAATTTGCTTGTTTATATTTTCTTGTTCATTCTCAAACTCCCACTACCAATCCCTGAAAATGGTTTTGTAAGTAGCAGGATATAGTCCATAGAATGGAATATGTTGTGTCGTAGTTTACATTTTGACTGCGAATATTTGCACCTTTCAGTCTGACACATCTGACTTTAGCATGGCATATTTAGGTATCGGGTTAGCCTACTCTCTTCGATCCCTCCTTCTTAGCCAGTGTGCCCTGTTATCCAGGATCACCACGTGGAGGTAGAGAAGGGTCTTGGCAGCTCTGGATCTCTGGCCCTGATGCTAGCAGTCAGCTTTGGGCCACTAACCTCTACAGCTCAGCATCTTATTCTCACTTAATCATATGAAACACCATGCTTGCTAGATAAGTGTGTGTTTTCTTCAAATAAAAGTGTTTGAAATGCTATTTTATCAATTGAATAGTAAATTTGTCTACAATCATTTTTCATGAGCAGTTTTTTCTTTGCCGCCATCTTGTGTCGTAGTTTACAGCAATATCCGCGCCTTTTAACAGGACACATCCAGTTTCATCACTGTATTTTTGGGACCCAGTTTGCTTTCCCACTGTAATCCCCATTCTCTTAGCCTGACTACACAGTTTCCGAGGCCGCACAGGGAGGTGGAATAGGATCTTGATCAGCTGACCCTGATGCAAGCAGCCAGCCGTGAGTTGCTCACTGCTGTCAGCTCATTCACTGGTATGAGCTGTTGACGAGAGTGACCATTAAAAATAAATGTATAGTTTCTTTTCAGATTCTTCATTAATCAGGTTTTTCAAGATAAGGAACTTTTTGCAACTAAATTACTTTTTGTGTAACTGATCGTAATCTTTAGTTCTTTATTTGTTCTGTATTGGGTTATAGTTGTATGACATTTATTTTTTTGACAGGTATAGATTCTTTGGTGTAAAAATTGTCCACATGTTTATTTCATCACATATTTGTGAGATTAAAAATTGGTGTTGTATTTTTCAAATGCAGTTTATCTTTATTTCTTCATGTTTATGAGCTGTGTGTAGCTTGTATGAGCATCTGTGGCCTAGATGTAACAGTTCATGAGCTGATAGCAGCAAGCAACTCATAGCTGACTGCTTGCATCAGGGTCATCGAACCATAGCAAACCAAAACCCTATTCCGCTTCCATGTGGTGGCCCTGAAAACAAGCGGCACTAGCAACTGGTGTAGTCTGGTCGGGGAATAGGGATTGCAATGGGAAGGCAAACCCGGTACTTAAAAAAACCAGCTGAAATCGGATGTGTTGGGCTGAAAAGCGTATATATCACAGCCTCGCTGTAAACTACATCTATTTTAGGACCAACTCCAAAGAAGAAGCATGAACATCTAGGAATGGGCCACAGCAGATTATTATGCCATCTCAACCTCCTCCAGAAATCTCACACAAGAAAATGTCCCTGCAGGTCAGTAATCTCGCTCAAGCAAATGTCCTTGCAGGTCAGTAATCTCGCTCAAGCAAATGTCCCTGCAGGTCAGTAATCTCGCTCAAGCAAATGTACTTGCAGGTCAGTAATCTCGCACAAGCAAATGTCATTGCAGGTCAGTAATCTCGCACAAGCAAATGTACTTGCAGGTCAGTAATCTCGCAGAAGCAAATGTCCTTGCAGGTCAGTAATCTCGCAAAAGCAAATGTACTTGCAGGTCAGTAATCTCGCAGAAGCAAATGTACTTGCAGGTCAGTAATCTCGCACAAGCAAATGTCCTTGCAGGTCAGTAATCTCGCTCAAGCAAATGTCCTTGCAGGTCAGTAATCTCGCTCAAGCAAATGTCCTTGCAAGTCAGTAATCTCGCTCAAGCAAATGTCCCTGCAGGTCAGTAATCCCACACAAGCAAATGTCCTTGCAGGTCAGTAATCTCACACAAGCAAATGTCCTTGGACTGGTTAATTCGTTTGTTTTATGTTTTCTTCCGTCCGATTATCCTGGAATGAGCATCGGTAATATGAATAGCACTACGCTTAAACATATGTCATATTTCATGATCTAGTTCACACAGCTGAACTTCACGAGATTGGCGCCGATCACCCTAGCTGAAGACAGGGTCAGCGTTGTTGTATAAAATTTAGACACAACTATAATGAACTGCCACCTGGAGAGAGATGGGTTCCGTCAGGTGTGTATTGGCCCAAGACACACTGTTGTTGTATAGCAGAAGCTGGTACTATAAACTGCAATAAAGGTGTCTCAACGACCTTCTAGGTTATAGGACTGATGATGATGATGTTAACAGATCATCTCTCCGAGAATTAATATCCAACGTAGTATATACTATCCCTATGTTAACAGACTAACTCTGAGATTTAATATCCTGCGGGCAGTATTTTTTCCGCATACGGCACGATCAACAAGGAAATTGAGTCTAGATGTCACAAAACATCTGCTGTAACTTATCAGCTGTCACCACAGCTTAGACACCGAAGCATTAGTTTGGCAACAAAGCAACAGCTGACAAACAGTATATTTATGCAGACTCTGTGCTGCCAGTGTCAAACATGGCCTCTGTCTAGGGGATGTGGGAGCAGAATTTTGACTTGTGAAAAGAAGGTCATCAGTGTTACCAAGAAAGACAATGTGGATCGACGACATTCATAGTATGGATGGCACACGTCTTGTGCCGAATACACATCCAGACAGAAAATAAGTTGGTTTGGTCATCTCATGAAAATGCACCCTCGTAAGCTTCCACAGATAGCTTACAGTGCTGGCAGATTTGGCTACAGGACAAGGGGGCAGCTGTGAGGTAGGTGGATAGATGATAGTGTGATTGTGCAGCTACACGGGCTCACAGGGACCGACACAACGCAGTTGGCACAGGATAGACGACTTAAGCTTGCCACAACGTTCAACGACACAAGTGGAAAGAAAACTAACTAAACTAACTAGCTAGATAGTATTTTCTTTCCATAAAGAGACTGATACTGAGCTTTTAACATCCTTCAAAGTGTCTAACTGTCCCCTATTGTTACAGACACGCACCGAGATATAATGTCATCTGTCTATATAGTATCAGTATCAGCATGACAAAATGATCGGTGTCGCCGTCTGCACTATGGTAAGAGCGCGTCAGGATCACGTATAAAAACTGAGGAAAATAAAATAAAATGTATACAAAATGTATAGCCAGTTGAACAGTTTGGGACTGAAGCTTGGACTCTTGCAAATAAGGATGAAAACAGTTTGGAAGCATGTTTTTTTTTTGGTTTTTTTTTGCGTTCGCTTTATTTCTCTGAACACAAGGCGGTGTGCGTTGCACTGTGGGTTTTTGTTTTGCGCCTGTCGGCCCAGTGCATTCGATTTTAGCATTTTATGTAAGGGTCTGCTTCCTTCTGCATGTTCTCATGGTTTGCTTCCCTGGGGTAACGGCTGGTGCTGTGATCGAACGCAACACCTTCATGTTGTGAGTCGTGTCACTCAACCACTAGGCCACGCCTGCCCTTAGATATGAAACCTTAGATAATAAAAATAAGATATCAGTGTATATTTAAAGCTTGAATATAATAATGAAATTATAAAGGAGATATTCTCCCATTTTCAGGGAAATTTTGCTGAATCTGGGTCACTCAATTTTATCTGCTATTTTTAAATGATAATCTTCAGTTGTTTTATTTTAATCCAAATGATCCACTTCTGTATATCAAAACAGATACGTCGTTACCATCTATGCTTGTTTATAAATAAATATGCAATCGCACGATAGTATATCTGTGGTTGTAAAAAAACAAACATTTGTATATGATATCAGGAACGGACTGTCAGTAAAGCACAACAAAGACAAACCATGATATGCGGTATAAGGTGTTTGAGAAATGCTTTCGAGGTAAACAGACGGGCAGAGTACGAAACGAAGTAATCAGACATACACACGGGGGACGGCGTGGGCTGGTGGTTAAGTGATTCGGCTCATAATCTGAAGGTGCTGGGTTCGATCCTTACCACAGCACCGCCCGTTACCTCGGGGAAGCAAACCCTTAGACAATGCAGGAGGAAGACTACCCTTACATAAAATGAATGCTGAAGTCGGATGCACTGAGCCGACAGGCGCAAAATAAAAACCACAGTGCAACGCACAACGCCTTGGGGAATAGAAAAATAAGGCGAGCGCAAACAAAAAACACAAAAAATCAGAGAGTGGGTGCACCACTGTGCATGGATTACATAGAAAATCAGAGAAACAAAATAGTTCGAACACAGGACAAGAGTGAAACCAAAGTTACCAGCTGCTCGTATCTACAATACCAGACACCAGGGTTGCAGAGCAGGAGACAGCCACGAAAAACATGGATGGATGGTGTCAGTGAGACGCTGAAGAAACACAGAATGACAACAACATCGACGACAAAGCTGGCACGAGACAGAAAACTACTCCTCCCCACGACGTCTAAAAATACAAGTGATAAAAGATAATGATGCTCTATTTATATTTAAAGCTTGAAGATGTTAGTGGAGATGTATATGGGACATTTTCTAATTTGCCGGGAAAATTCCGCTAAATCTGGGTTACCCTCTAAGTGGTTACCTCTTCATATAAACACGTCTTTCGGTTACCCTCTAAGTGGCTACCCCTTCAAATAAACACGTCTTTCGGTTACCCTCTTAGCGGCTACCCCTTCAAATAAACACATGTCCTTCGGTTACCCTCTAAGTGGCTACCACTTCAAATAAACACATGTCCTTCGAAACTGGCATTGCGATTGATTAAGTGCATGTTTCCTTTTAAGGGGCCAGGACAGGGGATCGAATAGTACCTGGTCTGTGTTTCAATAACTGGGGCAAAATAACATGAAGATAAAAAGATGTATAAGACTTCATATCGTCATTACACTTAAAGTACGGCTCGCCATACGGATCATCAATTTCAGTTTTCATCCTGGTGTTTCATTTTCCTAGAACCGCGAAAGATCGATTGATTGATTGAGTGATTTATTTATTGTTTTTTCCACTCCAAGTAAATCAAATGTTCATCATTAAAGCTGGGATAGTAACAAAAACTCGTTTTCAGAATATGTGCATTGACATTTAAAAAAAATATGATCTAATCATGATAAGGTTGCTAGCCCATGCCATTCTCTCAGGCTGTCCAACATCTTTTTTCTCTGCCTTCCTCTGTCTCTCTTCTCTGCTTGCCATCTTTCCCCTTGTCGCAGCGTGCTCCAAGCCGCCTCTTCTCATAAAATGCCCGAAAAAGAATGACTGAATTGTTCTGCCCTTTGCAATTAGTTGTATTTGTGTCTGCGCCTCTTCTCTGCAACCCCTGGTATGCGCAGCATTCTTCTGTAAAACCACATCTCCACTGCTTCCGTTGTAAGATCAATATCTTGATAACAGTGATCAGAGATCATAAGACACCCTGATCCACCGCGACCTCGCTTCCTTGGAAACTTTTTAGACACTCCATCTAGCAACTAAGGAAACTGCTGAACACAAAATGGCAAGATAGGATTGCATATGTAGAAGTATTTTTGCGGGCTGGCATAACAAGCATCCCCACAACTTTGTGGAAATCGCAGCTTAGATGGACTCGCCATGTTGTTCGCATGTCAGATGAGCAGTTCCCAAAGAAAATATGATATGTCAAGCTTGAGTCAGGCAAGCGAGCTCGCGGTGGCAAAATAAAACGTTACAAAGATACTCTGGAAGCTTCCCTGAAGAACTGCGGCCTTGATCCTGATGGTTGATGGAACATTGCTGCTTATCCCTCTGCCTGACGTAGGAAAATCTCTTCTGTCGCGATTTATATGGAGCAGACAAGAATCAGGCAAGCTGTACGGAAACAAGCGACACGAAACGCAAGACAAAAGTGGCCCCCACCTGACTGTCAGACGGTGTTTCTCTGCTTTCAGAGCGACAGGCGCTTTCGGGCTCGGGTTTGGTCAGCTATCTACGAACCCACTCTAGGATTGACAGATGACAGTTTGGTCCATTTCTGAAACGATGGACAAACAATTACGCAGTATATTATTTCGCGCTAACGTTTATTGAGAGAAAACAATATTAGAAAGATAGATAAAGAAAGGAACTTATGGGTTATAATAGATCATACAGGTAACGTGAGGGAGCAAGTTCAGGTAGCAGTAAAAAAGGCAAATGCAACGTTAGGTATGAAAAAAGAAATATTAAACATAGAAACAAGGAAGTGATAGTCAAACTGTATAAAGCATTAATTAGACCTAGATTGGAGTACTGTGTACAGGTAGGGAGTCCTTATCATAGAGGGGATATAAACATGCTGGAAAGGATACAAAAAAGAGCGACAAAGCTGATAGTGGGATTTCTGAATTACAGTTATGAGGAAAGACTAAGAAAAACCGGCCATCATATCTAGAAGAGAGAAGAATTCGAGGTGACAATACAGGTTTATAAGAAGATCAGAGTAATGGATAAATTAGACTATAACAAGTTTTTTTTCAAAATACAGAGCAAGAGGGCATAGCTGCAAATTAACTAAAGAGAGATCCAGATTAGATATTAGGAAATATTTTTTTAGTCAGAGAGGGGTTGCATGCTCGTATTGCATTGTCACGGGAGGAGGTAGTGAAGGCAGGGACAATTAATTGATTTAAGAATAAATTGGATGCGCCTAGCTTTTAGAGCAAGGTAATTTAAATTAAACTGGTTGTATACAAACTCTGCAGAGTGTTCTTCTTTCTCCTTCTTAGCGTTCAGGATCTTTTGGTCATGCTATATCTGCAGGCCAGTCGCCACGATGAAGTCTGTAGTCTTCACTAGGTCGGAGCGGCTGCCCCACAGCTTTTGTCACAGCTCTGCATCCTCTGGCCAGGTCTGTCATCTCATTTCCCAATTGAGTGGGCATTCCTGTAGAATATGCTCAGGGTTCTGGCATCCTGTTTCACATGGGCACTCATCGGTGTGTGAGATCTTCAGTCGGTAAAGATGTTCTAGTAGTCTGCAGTGTCCAGTTCTCAGGCGAAATAAAGTAGTTTGTTGATTTTATTTGAGTTGGTGAATTGGGTCTGGTGTACTGTTTATGTTCCTGTCTTCTCTCCATTGGTGTTTATACTGATTTCTGATACTGTTCTTGATTTCTCTGTATTGTACTCGATGACTAAATTGTGCCATTTTGCTGCCATCTTTTGCCAGAGTGTCAGCTCTCTTGTTTCCCGCCATTTCGCATTTGGAGGGTAGCCACTGGAGGGCTATTGTTGAGTATCCCTGGAGTTTTCCCGGTTCTGATCTGATCTCTGATAACAGTGGCTCTCACCGGCTTACAGTGTCGTTCGTATGACAATGTGTGATCCATTGTATTTCCCAGGTACGTATGTGTATCGTTATGTTCAAGTTCTTGCCCCTGCCAACTAATCTTTCAAACTCAGAGGGTTATTCTAACATGCTACTGTAGCTTGTGAAGCTAGGTTGTCTATTCATGCATTGCTATAAACTATACAGCTAAGAAGGTAATTGCAAGAATAGCACAAACAACAGCGACGCTTACTCGGCTGAAACCTATATGGCAAGACAAGCGGCTTGCCCTCGGCATAAAAGTTAGACTAAAGCGCTCACTGGTGATCTTAATATTTCTGCATGCCTGCGAGACGTCGACCATTACAGCAGATATCCAGGGCATAATACATGCAATGGAAATGAGGTGCTATAGAAAACTCCTAAATGTTACATATAAAGATCGTGTCACGAACGTAGAAATACGACAGAGCGTTGAAAACGCTATTGGTCCTTTTGAAGATCTGTTCACAACAATCAAAAGACGAAAGGTGGCCTGGTGCGGGCACGTCGCGAGGTCCAACGGAATTACCAACTCGAAACTCTTTGGTTCCGTACCGGGACAGAGAGGGCGAGGACGTCCAAGGAAGAGGTGGGTGGACAACATCACTGAGTGGTCAAGCCTTCGCCCCGGTGAGATACGACAGGCGGCGGCTGACAGAGAAAGATGGCGTGGGATTTTGGGAGTGTCTTCAAGTGTGCTCCAACGACCTGATGGGTTACAGGATGAACTGAACTGATACAGCAGCAATGATTACAATCAATGCTATCACGGCAAGGATCAAGTCACACACTGATTGTAACCCATATCATGTTATGTCTACAATGGTAGCCGTATAGACTTATTCACCTGTCTGATTGTGTGATCAAACTCTCAACTCTATCAAATAATGACTGTACCGAAACCTCGCTTAGTGTCTTTGATGGAAATGTAGGGAGTACAGGAGTTGGCCACCACACCTGATAAAGAGCTGAGGATTTGTACAGGGCTAGTACAAGTCTCTGACACTGCATCCTTGGCAGGAGTGAGTGCTATTGGATTACCTTTGCCTCATCTCTCCACAATCATTTACCTTGCATCTTTTTTAATACCTGCATCCATTAGCAGTCATATAACAATGTACATCTCTCTTTCTGTTCTTTCTCTCTCTCTCTCTCTCTCTCGCTCTCTCTCTGTCTCTCTCTCTCTCTCCCTACTTTGGTTTCTTGTTTCTCTGTACTATCAATAAATAAATTTGACTACCAACTAATGTGTGACAAAAATGAACTGTTGTGATCATATAAGAAATTCAAATGTTCACTGCCCACTGCTAGGAGCAACACAAAATACACAAGGAAGTAAAGCTCACGAACAAAAACTAGCCTTGAAAATCTGCCAACCGTAACGGCAATCCCAACAACAAACTATTGGTTATGTTAAGGTAAGAATGTAAAAATGCATTGCCAACTCGCTGTTCATACTCATGGATGTATCAAATAATACAAAAACTGCAGTCGGGGATGAAGTGGTAGAAACTTTACTATAAGAGAGAGATCTCAGCTATTGTGAGATGAGGGTAGTCAGTTCCCTTGTTCGCTGTCTTGACTTAATTACATATTAAAGATAGGTAAATTTAGTTCCATATCAGTAATTACTGGCACATATGAGGTACTAGAGACTTCATTGTTCGGATGCACACACGAATCCATACACTGACCAATACGCCCTGATACCGCCTTAAAGACTACGGTCTGGGGTGGGAAAGGGCGAGCCTTTGTCAATAGAATCCAGAAAGGCAATCCTTAATTGGAACCAAAAACTTCAGCTTTTGTTAGAACCACTTCTTGTCCCTATGTTATATTTTTTATAATAGTAAATCAGTACGGGGATCTGTACGGGGGCATCTGCTCCTGTAGAAGAATGTCGACGAAAACCAATGCAAGGGATATAACCCATAAAATATAAAAATAAGTCATATTTAGAGTTATCCCATCATAAAAAATTCGCGTGAGAGGTTCTGGCTTGGGCATCTCCCCTCTTTATCCAGGTACAACCTAGAACGAGTGAGCTATGGCCCTACACCAGAACCACATGGACGTGTACATTGGCATCTGTACACTGAAGGCGATAGGTGTTAATTATCCACCCGACCAAATTTCTCACGCTTGTTGTCGTCCTCGTGCACGACATATGGGGAGGAACAGCTCGCGACCCCAAGCGCTCGCGACGGACGATTGTGACAGCAAAGCCGTGCTTATCACAAGAGCTGAACCTTGGACCTTGACCGGCGTCGAAGTCATGGAGCGAACTAGACAAGTAACTGGCAGAAGACAACACTGGCTGCTCCTGTAGCTGTTAATAGTAATGTTACAGTTAACATATATGCTGATGCTTGTTTAAGCTGGCCCTGTTGTGGTAACAGCGTCTTGCATATTGTTTTCAAATTGTATCTAATAATATCTATAAAATGCAACTAAAAGTTATAAATTACCCAAGAGTAGAGTTTGTCTAGTATCCTGCATTAAACACACACAAACTATTAGAATAATTTGCTTATTTGAGTGTAATTATTAAATGATGTATATTATTGTGATGCATTTATTACATCCCTTTCTTTTGAATACATAACCATTGTGACGAAGTAAACATTGACCATGTAAATACAGTTCACTACTAGGCCGTGAAACTATTATCTAGTTAACCGAAGATTCTGTGCTGACAGTTGTTTATGAAAAAGCGTGCTTATATTATGTGTGTGCTACTTCATAAATTGTTCAGCGTAGGATATAATGAGTATATGAAAGAAAAGGTATGTAAACTTTCTTTTTATACATTTCTCGAAGATTGTTAATCTCACTGTGGATATCCAAACTTTAAACTGTACTTTTTTCAAGAACAGCACACTCATTACCATCATTATAATAACACCAGTGATATAGAATCGTGCATGTTCACTGCTGGCTGAATGAATGTAAATCTAATATTCATAATATGTCATTTGAAATACGTAAAATTCAAACTGATACTTATTCCAGTGTGTGAATTTTCATTGTTAATTTTTTAGTTCACAACATGCATGTTGTTGGCATGTTCAAGAATGTAAACAAACAGCTGCTAAAGTACACATTCATGCTGTCCTATATATTGATGAAATTGCATGTTGCACACATTTGGTATTTTCGAATAATGGCATTATTAACAGACACAAAAAGGCAAAGGCCTGGTATTAATACATGCTTTATTAAATCAGAAATATATTTGCACATATGTCGGCACTACGTCTTGTGCCGAACACATTTCCAGGCAGAAAATATATTGGTTTGGTCATCTCATGAGAATGCACCCTCATCATCTTCCACTGGTGGCTTACAGTGCTGGTAGATCTGCCTACAGGGTAAGGAGATGGCCGCGAGGTAGTTGGATAGATAACATTACAGTGATTGTGCAATGACAAGGGATCACATTGACCGACGCAAGGCACTTGGCGCAGGATAGATGACTTAAGCTCCCCACAACGCTAAACGGCACAAGTGGAAAGAAAACGAACTAACTAATTTGCACATACACATATTTCTTTGTGTGTTTGTGTGTAAGCTCTACATTATAGACGAATTTTAATAAACGTTATAATACATTTTACATACTGTTCCTCATGGTTTTTAAAAAAATGCAGCTTTAGAATTGCTTGCAGAACCCCTTTGTTTGGTTTTGTTGTTGATGCAACGATTTAGCTACTTCAAACTCAGTAGGAAGTTAATTTATTTTTAAATGTCGAAATGTCCAAACCTAAGGCTTTGAGAGTCTTCAATGCTATTGAGGTTTACATGTTCTCAGCAAGATAATATGTAGGAACTTAAAGACTGGTGTTGATGTGTTAACTTGGGCATAGTAAGATACTATGTAGTAGATTAAAACTTGGTGTCCGCCTGCTAACATGTAGATAGTAAGATAATATGTAGTAGATTAAAACTTGGTGTCAGTCTGCTAACATGTGGATAGTAAGATACTATGTAGTAGATTAAAACTTGGTGTCAGTCTGCTAACTAAGATACTATGTAGACTCTTAAAACTTAGTACTGGGCTGTTGACGTCCGGTTAAAGTGATCATATGTAGAACATTAACGCTCTCAATTTTGGTCCACTAACATGTTAAAAGTATTCTTTCTTCTTTGCTTTCAGGATCCTTTGGTCATGTTATATCTACAGACCAGTTCTCAATATGATGTGTGTAGTCTTCACCAGATCAGAGTTGCTGCACAGCAACTATTGCCTCAGCTCCGTACTCTCTGACTACATCTGACATTTCACTTCGCTACAAAAGAAGTATTCCTGTAGAATATTTTCAGAATTCTGTTCCACGTGGGTACTCATCAGTGTATGAGATCTTTAGTCAGTATAGATTTTCTAGTATTCTTCAGTGTCCAGTTTTCAAGCGAAATAAGGTAATTTGTTGGTTTCTTTTGAGTTAGTGAATTCTTTCCATTGGTGTATTTAATGATTACTGCTGATGTTTAGATGTCTCTGTGTCAGTAGTAAGATAATGCTAGTATTTGTTTGTTAATTTGTGAGTAGTAACATGATATGCAGGACAGTAGAGCTCACCTTTGGTCTGTTAGCATGTGAATAGGAAGATACTATATAGGACCTTGAAGCTCGGTGTTGGCTTACATCGTGTATCACGCTGAT
Organism: Ariolimax columbianus; assembly: GCA_036924085.1. Classification (NCBI taxonomy): domain Eukaryota; kingdom Metazoa; phylum Mollusca; class Gastropoda; order Stylommatophora; family Arionidae; genus Ariolimax; species Ariolimax columbianus. The sequence goes on along the minus strand of JAVGWX010000005.1, from coordinate 25,949,209 downwards.
ACTATATAAGACCTTAAAGCTTGGGGTCGGATTACATCTTGTGTCACGCTGATCCTGATACTATATAGGACCTTAAAGCTCGGGGTCAGCTTACATCTTTTGTCACGCTGATACTGATACTATATAGGACCTTAAAGCTTGGGGTCGGCTTACATCTTGTGTCACGCTGATACTGATACTATATAGGACCTTAAATCTTGAGGTCGGCTTCCATATTTGTCACGCTGATACAGATACTATATAGGACCTTAAAGCTGGATTTTGGTTTACATCTTTTGTCATGATGATACTAAGATACTATATAGGACCTTAAAGCTTGTTGTGAATCTGTTAACATCATGACTGTTAAGATATTATGGGGACACTAATGTTCATGATTGGCCTTAACTTAACTTCATTATACTGGTTTAGAAGGTTCTGCAGAGTCTATATACAACCAGTTGATTGCTATTTGTGAATGCATTAACTGGCTCTACTTCCACTACATCCTGCGGCAATGCATTTCAGGAACTCACCACTCTCTCACTACAAATTTTTCCGAATATCTAATATGGACCTATCTTTAAACAATTTGTAGCTGTGCCCTCTTGTTCTTGTAGCCGGCCATGTTTTAAAAACTTGGTATAGTGTAATTTATTCTTTTCCATTAATTAATTTATAAAAGATCCCGTCAAGTTGTGTGGCGCATAGGACATATGGTGTTAGGCCCATTTTATTTTGTAACCATCGGAATATAGTGGATGATGTGGTCAACATCACGCCGGCCGGCTTTACTTCCCAGATTTTTCTGGTACCCAATTTCGGTAGCTGAGTCGACCATAGGGGCCAGTTTGTGATTAGAAAAAAACAACTAAATTAATTTATACCCTTGTATTAATTCGCCGGTCTGTTAACATGTGGTCGATAAGATACTGCTTAGGACAGTATTTTTTCAAAAATGTTGTTGTTGACATTCGCCATATTTCTCTATTCCCGAAGATGGTGTGCGTTGCACTACAGTTTTTATTTTGCACCTGTTAGCCCAGTGCATCCGACTTTAGCATGCATTTTATTTTAGTGTCTGCTTCCACCTACATTTTCTAAGGATTTGCTTCTCCAGGCAAACGGCTGGGGCTGTAATGGACATCGAACCCAGCACCTTTGGTTTGTAAGCCATGTCAATTAACCACTAGCCCACGCCATCCTCACTTAAGACAGTAAAATTCTTCATCGGTCTATATCTGTTGACATGTGGATACAAAGAAACCGCAGAACAACAAAGATTGGTGTCAGTCTATGAACATGTGCATAGAAAGTTTATAGGTATGACATATCTCGGTGCTGGTCTGTTAACATGGGGAAAGATGACATTATATCTCGGTACTGGTCTATTAACATGGGGGCAGATGACATTATATCTCGGTGCTGCTCTGTTAACATGGGGACAGATGACATTATATCTCGGTGCTGGTCTGTTAACATGGGGACAGATGACATATTTCGGTGCTGGTCTGTTAACATGGGGACAGATGACATATCTCGGTGCTTGTCTGTAAAAATAGGGGACAGTTAGACACTTTGTAGGATGTTAAAGCTCGGTGTCAGTCTCTTTACAAATGGAAAGAAAAATACTATGCTAGTTAGTTAGTTTAGTTAGTTTTCTTTTTACTTGTGTTGTTGAACGTCTTGGGAAGCTTAAGTCATCTATTCTGCGCCAAGTGCGTTGTGTTGGTCAATGTGAGCCCTTGTAGCTGCACAATCACTCTATTATCTATCCACCTACCTAACAGCCACCCTCTTGTCCTGTAGCCAAATCTGCCAGCACTGTAAGCTATCTGTGGAAGATTATGAGGGTGCATTTTCATGAGATGACCAAACCAACTTATTTACGGCACAAGACGTAGTGAGGTCCATACTATGAATGTCGTTGATCTACATTCTGTCTTTCTTGGTAACACTGATTATCTTCCTTTCACAAGTCAAAATTCTGCTCCCACATGCCCTAGACAGAGGCCATTTTTGACACTGGCAGCACAGAGTCTGCATAAATATACTGTTTATCAGCTGTTGCTTTGTTGCCAAACTAATGCTCGGGTTCCTAAGCCTTGGTGACAGCTGATAAGTTACCGCAGATGCTTTCTGGCACCTAGTCTCAATTTCCTTGTTGATCTTGCCGTCTGCCGAACAAATACTGCCCACATACTTGAACTCATTGAAATACTTTGCAGGATATTAAATCGCAGAGTTAGTCTGTTCACATGGGGATAGTAAATACTATGTTGGACATTTAATCTCAGAATTAGTCTGTTAACATGGGGATAGTAAATACTATGTTGGATATTAAATCTCAGAGTTAGTCTGTTAACATGTGGATAGTAAATACTATGTTGGATATTAAATCTCAGTTGGATCAAATCTGTTGACATACAGATACTATGATGATGTTATGTAGGACCATAAATATGGGTGTCAATCTGCTAACATAGATACAGTAAAATACTATGTAGGACCATAAATATGGGTGTCAGTATGTTAACATGGATATAGTAAAATGCTATGTAAGACATAAAAGCTTGGTTAGGTCTGTTAACATGATGTTAATTTATTGCCATGTGGAAAGTAAGATAATATGTAGGATGTTAAAGGTTCTTGTCAGTCTTTTAATATGCAAAATGTAAGATTCTATTTTTAACAGTAAGGCTCTGTGAAGGTCTTAAAAACATGTGGATAGTATGATATTATTTAGGATATTAAAGATTGTTGTCAGTCTGTTAACATGTAGGCATCAAGATAACATAAGTTCACTAACAAACGGTGTCAGTCTATTAACATGTGGGCATCAAGATAACATAAGTTCACTAACAATCGGTGTCAGTCTGTTAACATGTAGGCATCAAGATAACACGAGTTCACTAACAAACGGTGTTAGTTTGTTACAAATGTGGATAGTAAGATATTATGTAGGACATTTAAATTCAACATTGGTCTGTTAGGAATTTGGATAGTAAGATAATATGTAGAACATTAAAATTCAACATTGGTCTGTTAAGAATTTGGATAGTAAGATATTATGTAGGACATTAAAATTCAACATTGGTCTGTTAGAAATTTGGATAGTAAGATATTATGTTAGTTAGTTAGTTTTCTTTCCACTTGTGCCGTTTAGCGTCGTGAGGAGCTTGAGTCGTCTATCCTGCGCCGAGTGTGTTGTGTCGATCAATGTGAGCCCTTGTCGTTGCCCAATCACTCTGTCATCTATCCACCTACCTCGCAGGCCGCCCCCTTGCCCTGTAACCAGATCTATCTACCAGCATTGTAAGCCATCAGTGGAAGATGTAGGACATTAAAATTCAACATTGGTCTGTTAGAAATTTGGATAGTAAGATATTATGGCCATGTCTGAAGGTCAAAAGGACTTGCAGATACCATATTACAGGGCACAGTATAGGGCAAGCAAAGATGAGGATCTCTGAGAAAATTAATGGAAGATAACATCTATGAATAGACTAACCTATGACTCAAGGAGGCACAAAAGCAACTGCAGACAGAGAGGGATGGTGCAGGATTGTGGAGGTGTCAGCAGGAGTGCCCCAACAATCTCAAGAGATCACAGGATGAACTGAACTGAACGGAGACACTATGTAGGACAGTAAAGATTGATGTTGATCTGTTAAAATATGAATCGGAATATTGAAAATGTTGGTCAATATTTCTCATGGTAGGTCTACTAACATGTGGATAATAAAGTACTATTAGGTCAGGTCATACCGTAACCGGTGAGGTCAATGGGGCACACATGAAGACTCCCTCACAACTTCACGCCATGCTTCTCTGTCAGCGGCTGCTGCCTGTGCCTCTTCTGGTCGGAGATTGGTCCATTTTTTTAATGTTGTCCTCCCACCTCTTTTTGGGACGACTTCTTCGTCGTTTACCTTGCATCTTTCCGTGCAGGATTGTATTTGCAAGACTATTTGATCTTGATATGTGACTGTACCCAAACGAGTTTCCTTCTTTTGACAATTGCCAAGACGTCTTCAAAAGGGCCTACACAGTATATTAATGCTCAGGTTCCGTCTGTTAACATGTGGATAATAAGATAATAGGTAGGAAAGTAAAGTTCAGTCTTAGTACATGTAGATAGTGAAATACTATCTAGGTCATGTGGATATTGAAATACTATCAAGGTCATGTGGATAGTGAAATACTATCTAGGTCTTGTGGATAGTGAAATACTATCTAGGTAATGTGGATAGTGAAATACTATCTAGGTCATGTGGATAGTCAAATACTATCTAGGTAATGTGGATAGTGAAATACTATCTAGATAATGTGGATAGTGAAATACTATCTAGGTCATGTGGATAGTGAAATACTATGTAGGTCATGTGGATAGTGAAATACTATCTTGGTCATGTGGATAGTGAAATACTATGTAGGTCATGTGGAGTTTATGATGGTGAATCTAAATGGACATCCACTGCCACAAGTTAAACCTACTAAAGCCATTGATAAATGGTACTTCAGTGCTAAAACTACCAAGCATGTGCAAGGACACAAACGCCATGCCTCTAATAGCAATACATTTTTTCTTAATATGAAAAATGCTAATACTATTTAAGTATTACAATATATTTTGGTTTGGAACACATTGTTCTGTAGAAAGAACGGTGAAATAGTGCCTAGTTAAAAATTGTTAACTTAAATTGAAGGACTGGTGAGCCGCTCTAAAAGTGTTAAAGCCATTTTCTTGGCCCGAAGCAAGGATGACCTATTTTTTAACCAAAATTTAAAGCTGTTCTGTGGATTTTGCTTATTTAGTCTAAATAAAAAATCAGTGATGCTACAAGGATAGACATTTAGAAGTATACTGCCATGTGGGGAACTTGTCTTGGCTTGGCTTCGTTCGTTCTCAATCTCCCGCTACTAAACCCTAAAAGGGCTTAAGCAGCAGAATGTAGTCCAGAGAAAGGAATGCATTGTATCGTAGTTTACAGCTTGACTGCGATATTTGTACCTTTCCGTTCAACACATCTGACTTCAGCAAGCATTTTTTGAATACCGGGTTAGCATTACCTCTTCGATCCCTTCTCCTTAGCCAGTCTGGTCTGTTTCAGCCTGTTATCCAGGATCATCGCGTGGAGATGTAGAAGGGTCTTGGCAGCTCTGGTTCGCTGGCCCTGACGCTAGCAGTCAGCTATGGGTCGATGACCGCTGCAGCTCATGCGCTGCATACGGGGAACGGAGATGCTAGTCTAGCCAGGCAGAACATACTGACCAGGACGTAGTGTCAGGGTCAGGCACAATACACTGACCAAGACCATAATCTCACTTCCATGTAGCCTTCCCTGGAAACAGGCTGTTTTCAGGCAGTCTTGCTGACGAGGTGTGATCTCCGTAATAGTGCGCAACACGCAGATGTAAAACCGCCAAGAAGGCCACCTTCATCGCCATGACAGAGACGGAACGAAAGCTACTACAGCCTGCCACTTAACTCTTTTCAGGGAACACAAAAGAGTGAACTTACTCATTGTGGGCAGTTAACAACAACATCCTCCGTCTTAATTGTACGCTGTCAGACGTCAACTTGAATTTGTTCGAAGAAAGAAGCGGTCATCCTAAGGCTGTCAGACGTCAACTTGAATTTGTTTGAAGAAAGAAGCGGTCATCCTGAGGCTGTCAGACGTCAACTTGAATTTGTTAGAAGAAAGCAGCAGTCATCCTGAGGCTGTCGACACTGCCATAGAGCTTGTCTAGTGTTGGCACTGGTGATTGCCACATGTACTTTCTCTAGTCCTGGTATGTCGGGTGAATTTGCAGCAGATGTTCTGGAGTCATTTTCCCTGTACCACAGGTGCATTCATCAGTAGCACCTATCTTCAGTTTATTGAATAGATGGTACATTAGTCTATTGTGGCGTGTGCGGAGTCTGAAGACTACCATCTGCTCTCTTATGTTCAACTGGTAATAAGCATCATTTTTTGTGTAGCCAGTATGTTCTGTTTCCCACTTGTACATGTATCTGGCCCTAATAAACCTTTTGGACTCTTCGTAGGTCACACTAGAATCTGGTTGTGGAAGTCTTGCAACTTCTTTTGCCAGTCTGCCTCCTCGGTGCCTTGGATGTTAAAGTGGGATGGAACCCGATGTACTCCTACTATTTTGGTTGTGGACTGCTTGCATAATTGACAAAGTACTGCTCTTAAGTCATTAAGTTATTTATTTTTCTGGCTTTTTAGTGCTGTAACCACGGACAGGGCATCTGTAAACAAGTAAAAACATCAAGTCGCAAATTTCCGTGTTTCGTTCAAAAGTACTCCCGTCTCAAAGCTGTAATTCAGTTACAAGCTAGTTAACGGGTATTTCGTGTTAAAAAAGGGAAAACTGGACCGCTCCACACCGATTGGTTAATGGTGTATAATGTGTTGTTGGATTCGCGTGATGAATTACGTTACTATTTTGTGAGCCTGACGGTCGTTAGGTGACGTGTTGCAGTTGCTTTCTTCACTTACCGAGTGTGCTGATGAAGGTGGATCGGGATCCTCCAAGAGATTACGCTCACTACTACGGCAATCACGTTGCTTACCACATTGTTAGCCAGTGTGAGACAGCCTGTTTTCGGGGAGACCTGCATGGAAGTTTTGGAAGGGAGAGGTCCTTCGTTAGTGTGTTTACCTGACCCTAATTAATATTGTCTGATCAGTATGTTTTACCTGTCCGTTACTAACATTGTCTGTTCAGTATATTTTTTACCTGATTCTGACTAACATTGTCTGATCGGTATGTTTTACTTGTCCCCACATCGTCCGATCAGTATGATTTACCTGACCCCGGCTAACATTGTCTGATCAGTATGTTTTATCTGGCCCCGGCTAACATTGTCTGATCGGTATGTTTTACCTGACCCTGGATAACATTGTTCGATCAGTATGTTTTACCTGACCCTGGATGAAATTGTCTGATCGGTATGTTTTACCTGACCCTGGATAACATTGTCCGATCAGTATGTTTTACCTGACCCTGGCTAACATTGCCTGATCAGTATGTTTTACCTGACCCCGGCTAACATTGTCTGATCGGTATGTTTTACCTGACCCTGGATAACATTGTCCGATCAGTATGTTTTACCTGACCCTGGATGAAATTGTCTGATCGGTATGTTTTACCTGACCCTGGATAACATTGTCTGATCGGTATGTTTTACCTGACCCTGGATAACATTGTCTGATCAGTATGTTTTACCTGACCCTGGATAACATTGTCTGATCGGTATGTTTTACCTGACCCTGGATAACATTGTCTGATCAGTATGTTTTACCTGACCGGGCGTAGGTCTCCTTTCCCCATGTGCAATGTGTATTTGATGTTGTCATATTTCAGTGGCGATTCAATAAATATTTCGTTTTCCTGTAAAACAAATGGAAAGAATCTACTTCATTATTAACTGATGAGTTTGAAGAGCACATTCATGTCTTTGGAGAATGTGACAGTATTATTTTATATCTACTTCTGCATGAAGCTCATAGGGCTCCTTTGCATCATGACATCCAAGAACCTAAAAAGATAAATCCACTTATACACAAAACTAATCTACTATAAATATATCAAAATTCGCGTTAACAAATTCACTTTTACATAAAACTGGTCTTTTATAACAGTGTAGTAACAGTAGGCCGAGAGATGATTATTTCGAAAGACAGCTATGTGTGTAGCAACGGTAAGGCCGAAACTTGATGTTTTGACAGAGATCTCAGTGTGTAATAACTGTGTGGCACATACTTGACTGTTTTGACAGAGATCTGTGCGTGGTAGATTAATTATATTATTGAATTTTTGTATTGCTGTTTGTGTTGACAGAATTATAACTTGTAGAACACAAGTGAGACAAATTGTCATGTATTTTATCTTATTAGTACTATTGGTCTACTAAAATAGCAATAGCACGCAAACAAATCAAACTAGAACCTTCAAACTTGTCACGTCCACAGAAACTAAGATAAAACTTTCAAACTCTCACAGCTGACCACATAAATTAAGCTAGAGCCTTCAAACTTTCACAGTAGTCCACAGAAATCATGCTAGAACGTTCTCCTTCTTCGTACGCTGTCACACGTCAACTTGAATTTGTTCGAAGAAAGCAGCTGTCATCCTGAGGCTGTCGACACTGACATAGAGCTTGTCTAGTGTTGGCACTGGTGATTGCCACATGTACTTTCTCTGGTCCGTGTATGTCGGGCAATTTTACAGCATATGTTCAGCGGTCATTTTCCCTGTACCACAGGTGCATTCGTCAGTGCCCCCTTTCTTCAGTTTATTGAACAGATGGTACCTCAGTCTGTTGTGGCCTGTGCGGAGTCTGAAGACCATGACCTGCTCTTTTCTGTTTAACTAGTAGTAGATGGAACCCACTGTTTCACTACTCTTTTTGGTGCGGACTGCGGGCATAGTTGACAGAGTACTGCTCTTAAATCATTGTTCAGTATTTTTCTGGCTTTTTAGTGCTGTAACCACGGCCAGGGCATCTGTAAACAGGACTATCTGGCTTTCATTGCTTTTACTGCAGCCTTCAGTGCCTCTGCCTCCGCTCTGAAATTGCTAGAGAATTTTCCAGTTGCCATTGACACTGTTATTTTTCTACCATTTGTTAGGCTCAGGAATACCCATCCCCCTCCACTCTGTGTTGTGTTTGTTACAGAACCGTCAGTGTAGGCATGGGTCCAGTCCATGCTTGGGTAGTTTTCCGCTATGTACCTCAGGGTTATGTCTCTTCTTTCTGTTTCAGATTGGCTGTTCTTGTTTCCAATAGCTGGTATATTTTCCACCACCTCCGGAATGATATGCTGCTTCTATGTGGGTTTGCGTACAGTAGGGATGTGCTTTGGTGTTGTTATGGTGTTCATAGGGTCTTCGCTCATCCTTGCTCATCCTTCTGCAAAGTTTCTCCGCTTTAGTTTCCCTTTTCCAACTCTATTTAGTGTCTGTTGCATTGGATGGTATGTCAGTCTTCTTAGTTTCTCCGCTTGCTGCTGGGCTCTGCAGTCTCTTCTATCGGTAATCTTTTCAAGTTCTACAATTGGCGTTGACTTCATACCTCCTGTTATAACTCTCATGGCTTGGTTTTGAAGTTTGCTAATTTTATCCAAGTCCGCCTTTGCTGCTGTTGCTCATGCCGCAATGCCATACTCGAGAACTGGTCTCACTCTTCCAGTGTACAGTTGCTTAAGTATTCTTTCGTCTGCTCCCCAGCTTGTGCCAGCAAGTTTCTTCGTGATTGCCATTCTTTGTCTGGCTCTCATTCAGTTTCTCTCGATCTGACTTTTCCATGTCATGAGCCGATCAAATGTAACGCCCAGGTAGTTTGGTTTGTCGTTTGGCCGCAGATATTTGCCGTTAAGACTTATTTTGGTGTTCTGTGGTTTATTTGAAAGCGAGAATATCGTACATGTTGTTTTTTCTTCATTTATTTTGACCAGCCATGATTTCGCCCACTCCTCCAACGATGTTAGGGCCTTCTGCATCCGATTGTTTGCTACGGTGAGATTTTTTTCAGAGGTCCACATAGCCAGATCGTCTGCAAACATGGAGCTGTGGACTCTTCTTGGTATATTCTCTATGATGTTGTTTATATACACCAGAAAACGTGTGGGTGACAGTACTCCCCATTGGGGTACTCCTTGCTCCAATGTCACCTTTTTGCTCATCTGCCCTTGTACTTGAACTCTGGCTGTTCTGTTTTCGAGGTAGTGGCTGATCCATCTGTGCATTTTTTTCAGATGCTTCATTTCTTCGTAGCTTGATTTTAAGTCCCTCTTTCCACACCTTGTCAAATGCCTTCTCTAGATCCACCCAAACCGCTACTGGATGCTTTTTCTCTTGGTAAGCATCCTCTATTTCCTGTGCTATGAGAGTGATCTGGTCCTCAGTGGATCTGTGTTGTCTAAATCCTGCTTGCTGTAGAATTAGTATGTGTTTTTCTTCCAGGTGCGACATCAGTCTGGTGTTTATCATACGCTCCATCAGTTTACCTACACAGCTCAGTAGACGGATAGGCCTGTATCCATTTGGATCTGTTCTATCTTTTTCTTTCTTTGGTACGGGTATAAGTACAGCATCTTTCCATGCCTGCGGTACAATTCCCCTTTTCCAGCTTTGGCTCAGGACTGACAGTAACTTCCTCTTTGCTGTTTGGCCCAACCCGATCAGCATTTCATTTGTTACCCCATCTTTTCCGTGCGATTTCTTTTTCTTTAAAGTTCTCATAGCCTCATCCATTTCATTCATCGTTAAGCTAGAACGTTCAAACTTTCACAGTTGTTCACATGAAAAGAGCTAGAACCTTAAAACTTTCACAGTAGTCCACAGAAGTCAAGTTAGAACATTCAAACTCTCACAGTTGTACACATAAACCAAGCTAGAACATTCAAACCTTCGCCGTAGTTCATAGAAATCAAATTAGAACCTTCAAATTCACAGTAATCTACAGAAATAAACTTATATAGGACCTTCAAACATTCACAGTAGTCCACAGAAACAAAGAAACTTACTTTGGGATACCATCTATTGCGACCACTCCCAGTATATGCCTGGTTAAGAATGACTGTACATATGTAGCTGATTCGAGCTTCTATGACAAACGAAAACCTGTAGCAATGAAAAATGCGACGGCGAGTTCTGACCGACTAATGACCACGAGTCACGGTCTGGTGGTTGGAAAAGTGAGAAAGTAGACTTAATGCGTGTCAATGAGCAGGTGTGTTAAGTTAGCTAGCTTTAACCGCATCCATTTTACCGGCCTTTTATGTCTTTTCTGTGGTGGTCACAAATCCATTTTCTATCTTATCCAAGTATCTCTAGATGTTGACCTAATCGTATTCAAGTATCTCTAGATGTTGACCTAATCTTATCCAAGTATCTCTAAATGTTGACCTAATCTTATCCAAGTATCTCTAGACGTAGACATAATCTTACCAAGTATCTGTAGACGTAGACATGATCTTGTCCAAGTATCTCTAGACATAGACATAATCGTATCCAAGTATCTCTAGACGTAGACATAACCTTATCCAAGTATCTTTAGACGTAGACCTAATCTTATCCAAGCATCTGTAGATGTTGACCTAATCTTATCCAAGTATCTCTAGATGTAGACCTAACCTTATCCAAGTATATCTAGACGTAGACAAGCTTATCCAAGTATCTCTAGACGTATACATAATCCTTTCCAAGTATCTGTAGACGTAGACATGATATTATCCAAGTATCTCTTGACGTAGACATAACCTAATCCAAGTGTCTCTTGACGTTAACCACATTTTCATTTCTCATACTGTGGATCCATGAGCACTACCACACATGACAACATCAAGGTAGACAGGCTAGCAAAGAAGGGATAAAGACAATAACTGCCGCACGCTGCGACATCCCTGCAATAGCCAAACAGCTCATACCAGCAAACAAAGAGACGTGTCTGAACAAATAGACTATGGGAAACACGTGAATGGAGATCACATACGGCAATCCTCAATCTAAATTACAGCATCAATCAACTCACATAGAAAAAATCATAGTACCATTTTCTGGATGAGAGACAAACACATTCCTCGTAACACGTACCTGAACATAATCCAACCACAACACACACCACAGTGTCAGCTGTGTACACACCCATATGCCACAGTTGGTCATTATCTTTTTGACTGATCGGCTCTCAACTATGTTAGGAGAATGCTTCTTCCTATGAGGCCAGATAAATGGAACACTATGTATGGCATTAGACAACAACTAACAACCACGTCCAGACACCAGTATATGGCATTGGGTCGAAGGGTGTGAGCACCGATGCTTCTGGATCCGTAACAAAGTCTGGTCAGGCAAAACATACTGATCGGACATGTTAGGGTCAGGTAAAATAACAGTAAAACAACAACAAATTATAAGAAACAGGCATACTTCTAAATGACACTTCACATCGGATCCACAACTTGGGGATTGCATGTTAAGTTTTGATTGCAGTTATTCTTTTATAAGTCTAGTGATATTGCGAGCTTAATATCTGAGTATCAACATGTCACGTTGTCGGCTTGTGCATTCACAAGTAAAAACAACTTTGGTTCTCTGTATAAGTGAAATCTTACCTCTAAATCAGCCATATAATCGATGTACTACAGTAAACACAAAATCTGACCTCTATCACCATATAATCGGCGCTCTACAGTAAACACAAAATCTGAACTCTATCTCACTATAAAATCGGTGTACTACATTAAACACAAAATCTTACCTCTATCACCATATAATCGGTGCTCTACAGTAAACACAAAATCTTACCTCTATCTCACCATATAATCGGTGTTCTACAGTAAACACAAAATCTTACCTCTATCTCACCATATAATCGGTGTTCTACAGTAAACACAAAATCTTACCTCTATCATCATATAATCGGTGTACTACAGTAAACACAAAATCTTACCTCTATCCCACCATATAATCGATAGGAAAGAATCGCCACCAATCACATAGACTGGCGCAGCACTATTGCTGAGGGTGTTAAAAGACAAGTCATTAAGAATAGATGAGGCCATCCAGAGACGCTCGCTATGCAAGTCAACTCAACCCTTCTTCAACCCCGGTGGAAGGAGGTGTCTTATTTCCCTGTACAAAGTACAACAGACAATTCAAGACTCACAATGGCTTATTTATCCATCTGCGAACTTATGTGAACAGTTTACAGTGAATGCTGACATGTGAACAGATTACAGTGAATGCTGACAAAGCGGTCCTCATCGATTACGATGGACTAACAACAATCGGTGTACTACAGTAAACACAAAATCTTACCTCTAACCCACTGTATGGTCGGTTTACTACAGTAAACACTAAATCGTACCTGTAACCCACGATATGGTCGGTGCACTACAGTAAACACAAAATCTTATAAAAAATATTTCCTTTGTTGCAGGTTGTGCATTGTTTACACCATACGAAAAACAGGACCACTAATTGAGTCGTCACCGGATTCTCCCGCGCAACACTTTGTTGAGACATTTTGCATCTACTACCACTTATCCTACACGATGCCCAGGACTCATCACCCGTTGTCGTGGACGATCAACGCTAAAGGCACTGGTTGGATATACTGATTGCTTGGCTTGACTTGAAACACGAGGCACCAACTGTAGCTGATCCTCTTTCTTGTCTTTTTTTCACGCCAGCCGAAGCACAGCGGTACCAGCACAGTCGACCTCCATCAAGAAACCTACGACAAAGAACGTTGCATGCTCCTGCAGTAGTCGATTCTGTAACTATTGTCTAGCATGATGAGGCTGCTAGTATAATGCACAACTATCTTTAGTCGTCCCTTTTAATGCATGCATGGAATCGAATCGAAATCACGTCCCTTCATTTCTTGAATCACATGTCCAGCCCTGTAGTTTACTTAACATAACGAGCTTTTAGAAAACATAATTCTTCTCATTTGCAGTACAGTAGAAATAATTGTTACATTGTTATTTTGCCACGTCCATGCACAACCCTTAGTCGCATCTTATAACTTGCAAGGGATTAAATACTTTACCTTATTTTCTTCACAACTCAGGAGAAATAAATACATCGCCCACCTTCACATATTTTGTCCTGGACTGTGGCAATATTTGGCAGTGGTTATATCCTTTCAGTTGCCAAGTGATCTTCAAAAGGCCATATTGCTGTTGTATTTCTATCTCGATTTTCTCATTTGTAACTCGATCTTTGTACGTGACGTTTAAAAGTCTTCGGAAACATCTCATCTCCAAGGCCTGTGTCCTTCGCTGAAGGTCAGCTGTACCTGTCCATGTCTCACAAGCATATATGGATTATTGACAGTGCCAATGTACGCATTAATCTGATTTTCGTGCATAGTGCTAGCCGTTTATCTTGCCATATTTTTGTTAAGCCGTGCAAGCGCCGTTATTGTCTGTTCTATTCTGGCCAACACCTCACATTTTTATCCTTCATTACTGACAATCGAACCAAGATATTTAAAACGGAAACTCGCTTGGTACGGTCACATATCGAAATCAAATGGTCTTGCAAATACGATCCTCCACGGATAGATGCAAGGTAGACGACGAAAAAGTCGGCCCAAAAAGAGGTGGGAGGACAACATAAAAGAATGGACCAGAACAGGTACAGGCAGCGGCCGCTGACAGAGAAGGTTTGCGTGGAGTTGTGAGGATGTCTTCATGTGTCCCCCAACGACGGCACCGGTTACGGGATGACCTGACCTGACCTGACCTGATATCCTGTGATTCCCAGTAAGGGGCCACAGGATCCACTGGTGGAAGTATTCTTATTGGCAGATGTGAAACATGCGACAACAACGATAAAAAAATATATGAATGTAGCTTTCCCAAAGTGCTCAAAATCACGGTGTAGCTACATTGACTTACAAACGGAGAACATGTCTGTGTTCAGAATCCTGAACCCGCAGGGACGGAAACCTATGGGATGTGAGTCCATTTAAAGTTTGTACTGACTGGGGATTCACCAGAATGTAAGATGCAAACCACTTAGTACTTCGTGTTAGGAAACACAGTGAACGATGTAAACAAAATATGTGACATTGTACTGTACTTGAAATACTTGTATTCAAACATACATGTTTAGGTGATCAATATGCTGAGTAGCGCATGAACTGCAGTGGTCAGCGACCCATAGCTGGCTGCTGGCGTCAGGGCCAGCGAACCAGAGCTGCCAAGACCCTTCTTCACCTCCACGCGGTGATCCTGGATAACAGGCTGCAGCAGGGTAGACTGGCTAAGGAGAAGGGATCGAAGAAGGAATGCTAACCCGGTACTCAAAAAATGGTTGCTGAAGTCGATTGTGTTGGACCGAAAAGTGCAAATAAGCAGTCAAGCTGTAAACTACGACACAACGCATTCCGTTCTCTGGACTTCATTCTGCTGCTTAGGCCCGTGTCAGGGTTTGGTAGCGGGAGTTTGAGAACGAACGAACGAAGCCAAGCCAAGCCAAGCCAAACATGCATTAATATTGCCAGGTAACCGAAGGCTTGGGCTGTGTAGTAGGTTTTTTAGAACTTCCTGCGGCTTACTATATAATACAATATAAACGGTATATTGTTTTCTCTAGTTTTTCATTCTATGTTTTTGATTATACGATATATACGAAGTAAGTCAGTAAATAGATCACACATCGATATGGAATAGCTGAACGACATAGCTGATAGTTTCTAAAGGTGTCAAAAGTTAGCAGCAACATCCAGCTTTGTGATTACTTATTTAGCAGACGCAAGGTGTCGCATGCACGTGCGTAGCCGAGATTAAATATGGCGTTCTTTCTCACAGAGAGTACATTTTTTTTTTTAAACAGCTGTTGGGTAGCGGGGTTCATTTAAGCGGGTGGGAAGAGAGAGGGAAAATTTACTTCAAATGATATTCATAAGGAAATGCTTTCTGTTTATGGTGCGAAGTGTTTGTCAGGTAAAGTGGTGCAATAATTGTCGATAAGTTTTCTCAAGGGCGCTTTTAAAATGCCGATTGAAGCCCTTCCTGGGCATCCTGTTAAGATTACAACAGAAGCATTTGTGTGAAGGGTAGAAGAGATGATTTTAGCGGAAAGAATAGCAACTATGGACAGTGCAGCAACTGCAATACTGTGTTCGCGTGATTTAGTCTACAGCATAATGCACGATCGATTGCATTTCTGGAAAGTGCGCTCATCATGGGTACCCAGACTATGGCCGTTTGCGCCTTGACAGACGGTCAGTAAGCTGGTCTGTTGAAGAGATGGCGGTGGCAGCACCTGTCCTGGAGGAACACCGACTTTCGTCTCTATTTTGCTGATTCTCTATTGACAGAGATGACAGCAGTGTAAACAGAAAAAGTTCGATTTGTGTGGTGTAGGCTCCTTTCTGTTGCGTCGCTTGTCTTCCATCTTTGTCTCAGACCTAGCTCTGATGCCTCGATGCCCGTTCTAAATGTCGCTCTCCATGTAGCTCTATCCTCTGCAATCTCCTCCCAGGTATTTAGATTGATCGTAAAATCGTTCATGGATCTTTTGCAAATGTTCTTGTATCTTAATTTAGGCCATCATTGGGATCTAGTACCCGATACAAGTTCACCCAGCAGTAACTGCTTCGGAATGCGGGTATTTGACATTCGTTTCGCGTGACCCAACCATCTCAGTCTCTTGTTGCTCAGAGTCGAGAAAAGGGAAGGTATCATGGCACGTATCAGTATTTCCGAGTTGGTCACCTTGTCCTGCCATCTTATGTTCATAATACTGCGAAGACATCGCATATGACAACTATTTAACCTCTTCTTGTGTCTTGAAGCAGTTTTCATAGTACCTAGGCTATTGACTGGCGAACGCAAATAGAACCAAATGAGCGATTTTTTTCCTGCACTGATTAAGCACTGGAATAAATGCATTAATATTGGTGGGAATTATGTTAAGATATACGGGACAATGTTAATGCAACAACAAATGGTTTTCAAATTGGTATCTAATTTATTTTCTTTTAATTGTCAATTGTGACCAATTTACTGACTTGTATGATGCTGGTATGACGGAGAACATGTTCTGAAGACTGGGGTATCTTTGAGTGGGGCAGAATGAGAGCACGGCGCTCATCCATTCATCTGTAGAACAAAATGTACGGGGATCACAGACGTCTGAGACAGACCACCATGTTTAGAGGGAGATGTACGCTAAACCCTTTTAAACAATCAGATCAAAGGTGGTCATTTGGAACATGTTCTGAACCTTTGACGCAGCAAATGGTTTGATCACATTTATTTCCATGTTTGATTTTCTGTATTGGATAATCATTAGTTGTGTTCTGATGAAAACTAATAAAGTTATTTCTTTGTTATGTTTGAAATGGTTTGTTCGGGACATTTCGTATGTGAGCGACTTCGTTTTCTTCTTCTTCTACGTCTTATTCTTCTTTTTCTATTTCTACTTCTTATTTTTCTACTTTTTTTCTACTTCTTCTTCTTTTTCTACTTCTTCTTCTTCTTATTTTTTCTTATTCTTCATCTCCTACCACACCTCCTCTTCAGCCTCCTCCTCATCTTCTTCTTTTTCTCTAACTCTCCACCTCCTCCTCCACCTTTTTCTTCTCCACCTTTTCATCTAATTTCATGTGGCTTCATTCGGGAGACTGCATGGCCTAGAGGTGAAGCGTCCGTGTCCCACTCTTAACGCACCGGGCTCAAATCACGCTCGTGTCCAGTTTGGCAGACATGGGTGGTTCCGCTCCTCCACGTACGGAAAGTAATGGCAACCTTCCGTACTACACACTTGCCAAGAAATTTGTAGGTGACGGTTGTAAGAAGCGGCGTTCTGCAAAGGACATGCTACTTACTTTTACTTTGTATTCTGGTATCGAGTCTGCGTTTCCATATGCCGCTTATCCTTATAGTCATCACGTAATGCGGAGGCAAAGTATTTCACTCAGTATAAAAGACAGGATTTTAAACACGTGCGCTATCGGTAATTCATGTCCCTTTTTCACTCCCGCCGGAGCATAAAGTCACCACTACAGGTGACCTTTTTTATAAAATGTACATCAAAGCATTGTGTCTGCTTTTGCTAATGTGGTTTCTGTAACAATTTATTTGACATGGTACACTTAAGCCCGATGTACAACTCTCTTTCGTCACCTTTTACCACATGCATAGATGTGCAGGTGTGTACTTTTCTTCCCTACTAAAGGGTTCTGGGACCCACTGGGGAAATCCCCTCGGTTAGAAGACAACGAATCTAAGCCGCGTATTCCCCCCGACCTCACGATGCAGTTACATTGTAATAACGTATCCTGCTTCCTAAACCGTACACTTGTATAGGTTCGAAGGATTTGTCATTCCCGTAAGGGGTTTTTGCGTTGGGACTACCCTTGCCTTAATGTCAAGGTCAAGTATGCAACACCGAATCAAAGCGACCTAGATAATCGGCCCTATTTATGTTCTGCTCTGCATTCAGCGCTCTGCATGGGCATTAAAACGTATAGTGATCTGGAATCAAAACAACACTTAGGAAATCCTTATGCAGAATTTCAAATACTCTGAACAGCTCATTTGAAGAAAAACAACTGAGTTCTCAGCAACAAAAACGTATGATCAATTCAATCGTTCGGGTCAAGGTCTCAGTGAACTGAAATCAGCTGGCAAAGACTGCTTGTGTCATGGTTAGCAGACCAGGATTGTCCGATTCCTCAAAGCGTCACCATGTATACACCCTGTCGCATACGATGAAAGGACTAACAAATAAATAAGATTAATCACTTCCAAATGAAAGTTTGATGGAAGCTGCTCAATTGCACATTCCTTTAGATTTTAAAGAATTTGAAAACGCAAAATCCATTCTTAGCTCGAGAGCCTTAAAAAATAAACGACGGGCTGGATTTGACTCGCGGGCAGTAGCACACTATCCTACTTTAGAAAATGCAGGAGGAAGCAGACCCTTACATAAAATGCATGCTGAAGTCGGATGCACTGGGCCGACAGGCGCAAAATAAAAATGCAGTGCAATGCACACCGCCTTGGGGATTAGAGAAATAAGGCGAATGCCAAAAAAAAAAAATTATATCCACAAGTAATCCAGATGATTGATCATTGGACTGATCAAATTAAAAATTATTTCTACTGTCTTGAAGCCCAACTTTTGTTCCCATAAATTGGTCGACTTTCATTTCAAAGATCATAACACATGCTAAAGTCGATCTACCGGAAATAAGTACAGTTAAACATATGCGCATATGCATACACAATCATCGCGTAAAGCCATACAAAATACAACTTAGCAAACTAAATCACCAAACAGAAATGCATGTTTTCCATGTTTTAGAGATCCATTTTGGTCATTAGGGTCAACCATTTTTAGGTTTTTGGGGGCCAATTTTGGCGCTTACGAGCTGTAAAGGGTTAAGTTTGTTTGTTTGATCTTCTCTTCTCTTCTTTCCATATACCAGCCATTACAGCTGGCTTCCTTATGTAACAAAGAGCTCAGATTTTCTGTTATAGTTATATGGCATATTTTATTTTTTTAAACTTATTATTGTGTTGATTCCTACTGTTTGAGATTTATAAGGCTGAGGAATAAAGGCCACTTCTCTGTGCGGTCACCACACAGTATACAGGCTAGGTTTTTATTTCACCCTCAAAAGAAGTGGTGCCTTGCCTAACCAAAAAAAACGCTTTATGAACACCCTTGTCTACGAACGTGAGTTCACTCTTACAAACTTTTCCAAGCATGATTTTTATACCAACTAGCTAGAATATTTCATATTTGACTGTGCGCCATGATCAAAAGAAATGCTAAAGTCATTTCAATGATACAAAGCTAGCTTGTTACATGGAAATACTTTGAGAAAGTAGACAGATCTCAATGCAGAAAACTGCACTGCATTCCTTTTTAAGAAGGAATCTTCACTCCCATTCCCGGTCGCCACATCACCTTTCAGATCCAAAGCTTGTAAGATGACCATCAAATTCCGTTTCCGGGAAAAGAAACAAAAACTGACATTCACATAATTGTCATTTGAGAATGATACTGAATTTCAGTTTTACTTTATTCGTTAGCTAAGCCGCCATCACTCTATACATTATCTTCCACTGCTGCACGAAGACTCGCCATCCACAGAGCTATAAAGAAACAAAGACACTCATAAAATGATCCATGAGGATCATGATGGAGAGACCAGTACAAAGAATACAAGCATGACAGCATAGACAAACTTGGCAGAAATGGGCAGGCACAGATCTTCAGACTCAGAATGGGACATTGCAGATTTGAGGCCCACCTCCACAGATTGGGTCTCAAAGACACCGCCACATTCACATACAGGGCACCCACGCAAACACAGAACAGGGCAGGACTGCCCAACTTATGTAGATCAATGAAAGGCAGTCTGGCCCAGGAAAGCGACCATGCTTGAAAAGCTGTAGGGGACTGACAAAGACCTGAAATGCAGTTTTATTCGTGAAACTCACCGGTTTAGAAGCATAGCCCTGCCAAAGATGGATGTATCAGACCGAAAGGTGCAAACATCGCAGTCAATCTGTAAACTATCGACACAGCGCATTCTGTTTTCCGGACTACATCCTGCTACATGTAAAGCCCTGTTCAGGGCTTGATAGTAGGAGATTTGAAAACGAACGCAGAAGAAGAAGAAGCATAGCATCAATTGATCAACGAAGAAGAAGAGGCGTGTATGTATGCTATAGTTTCTTTGATAATGAACGCCATCATGACCAGTAAATTTGATCCATATAAGACCGTCAAGATTTGAGGCTTCTGTTTCGAAGAAGAATCTTCCAATATTGCAAGAATCGAAATAATTAAAGATAAGATTTGATCTATTTATGTTTATTTATCCTTGTTATTTGTTACACATATTTTCAAATGGTATTTAGAACATTATTTAGTTTTTTACGCAGCCAAAATGCTTTTGCAAGTTAAAAAAAAACAGCATAAAATTAGCTTTATGAATAAATTCACTTAATTTCACTTACATGCTCTAGTCCCTATCTATTCGTATTAAGGAGGTACTACTGTACTACCTTACCAGAGTTTTTAATGTGTGCCCACTTAATCAGGAGACCGATATCCAAACAGCTCAGCAGTCTTCTTTTCATTCCAAATTAAACAAATATCTGGCAACCATTGTAGCTTGCCACTTTACTGGAAGCCAAAGGCATTTATTAGTATTCTTGTTGTAGTAGTTTCTGTAACAATTTGTTTTGTAAATTGAGGTTTGTAGCTTCAATCATTCACCGTTTTTGCCCCATTTGAAGAATTTGCAACCACTGCACCTTTAAAGAAAGCCCATTTTCAAGCATTTTAGCAACCATTCACCTTTTCGCCCCATTGTGAGCATAGATCACAGCTGCTCGCCCCTTTCAAAGGAAGACTGTTTCTAAGCATTAGCATAGATCACCACAGCTGCTCGCCCCTTTCAAAGGAAGACTGTTTCTAAGCATTAGCATAGATCACCACAGCTGCTCGCCATTTTCAAAGGAAGACTGTTTCTAAGCATTAGCATAGATCACCACAGCTGCTCGCCCCTTTCAAAGGAAGACTGTTTCTAAGCATTAGCATAGAACACCACAGCTGCTGGCCCCTTTCAAAGGAAGACTGTTTCTAAGCATTAGCATAGAACACCACAGCTGCTGGCCCCTTTCAAAGGAAGACTGTTTCTAAGCATTAGCAACCATTCATCTTTTTGCTTCAATGTGAAGCATAGTTTTAGATAACTGCAGCTGGTTCCTTTACAGGAAGCATGTATCCAAACTTTGCCGTGACTGATTATAATGGCATTGTATTTTTTAACATTTTTTGAACCCTGCATTTGTTCTCAATCTCCCTCTACCAAGCCCTGGTTATTGATCCAGTGGTCTATGGGCCCCTGCCCATTGGCCCAACCAAGTCATAAACAGGGTTTTGCAAATAGCAGGATATAGTCCGGAGAACGGAATCCATTGTGTTGCTAGTTTACAGCTAGACTGCGATATTTGCACCTTTCGGTCCTACACATCCGTCTTCATCAGGATTTTTTAACATGATGAGGTTGCCAGCCCCAAACATAATCTTCTTTAGTCACATTTTGCGACATGTTTGGAAGGTGACTGTAGGTCTTATTTTTCTCCCATGTACAACTCGTAGCTTTATAGTTGAAGATAAGTTACTCATTACATTTTCTTTTTTTTTTCAGATTCCAAGAACTGTGTGGCAAAGCCTATCTCATATTGCGGAAGCACGCCAACCTCTTCATCACTCTATTCACCATGATGCTGCAGTGTGGCATCCCAGAACTGCAGTCGCTGGATGACATTGGATACATCCGAAAGACACTTGCCGTGGAGAAGGATGAAGAGAAGGCACTTGAATATTTCCAGAACCAGTTCCACAGTGCCTATGGTGATTCATGGACCACAAAAGTGGACTGGTTTTTCCACAAAATGAAGCACAAGCATTGAGGAATAACTTATTTATGTGTTCACGTTTTGATTTATTATTTAAATAATATAAAATTGTTCTTCTTCATCTTTTAATCACAACCCCCAGGAAAACAAGCTAATTAGTTGTTCAATCCACCACAATATCCTCTCCTTCAGTCTTGCAGATGTGAGATAGCTAACAATGTCCTGTGTGGAGTCCGATCCTTTGCATTGTCATGCCATTTTGTAACCAGGTCTCTCAGCAAACCATCTCACAATTGCATGGGTGGGCGGCTGCATGAACATGTATAATTATATGGCCACAAATCACTTGATCATATAATATTTGAGGAAATGTTTCTCTTCCCTGGGAAGCCGAATCACTAACTCTTTTGTTCATGAATTGTAAAAAGCATATTGTTTCTAGAGTTTTCTTGCACACTCCGCATGCTTTTTACTTGTGTGAAGGTTGGTGTGAGTAACCCCATGTATTGGAGTGTCTTCTACCATACAGGGAGTTCGGCAGGTGGTTTTTCTAGAGTTTTCTTTCAAATCCAGTATGCTAACAACACTCGACAATATGTGTGTACACCCAAAATTTGGGAGCCTTCCACCCTTAAGAGGTTTGTTTTATACAGTTAATAGACATGGTAGAATGTATGCCAGTTTGCATTTTAATCAACCAGTTGCATCCTGGTATGTGTCAGCATCCTTTCTTTTTTGCTCCTCACAGAGCTTGGAGTAACCATTGTAGTTTGCCTCCTTGCAGGAAACCAGCAGAAAAGCATTAATCATTTACCGTCTAGTATAATTACTTGATTTTTGCCGTAATATTGAAGACTGCATTTGTGAAATAGTTTTTCTAAATCATTGCAACTAAACTAATTTAGCTGAAATTACATTTCAGGACATAGATATTTATGAAATATTTTTAAAATATATATTATTAAAGAAGCGCAGTAGATCTCATTAAATTGGTGAAAAAATTATCTTTTAGTACAGGGCACCCACCTATAAACGTTGCCACGGCACCAACAATTTCAAGATCAGTGTCATATTTTCGCACACAATTCAGGCACACCATGTATATCCCACCTCGGTTTTAAGGGAGGGTACACAAAATATATTTTCCAGCATAATTTCCTCTCTGGCTTTCAAGGTCAGGCTGTCGGTATCATGTTAGACGACATTTTAGGCATAACACAAATAAATAAAAGCAGAAATAGGTACGTCAGTATTACTTGTACTTTTAAAATAAACTTACATTTACACATTTATAATTAATATTTCGAAGAACAATTCATCGTACCGTCTGGCATGTTGCACAGCCCTGCGGGCTTAATTATTATAATAATTAATTAAACAATAAATTTATTACTACTCTCATAAACTAGATGCTGTGTATGGACCATTTATAAATCATCTTGCTAAATAATTAGATTTCATTGCTGTGTAGCACCAACCGACATGGGGAAACAGCGGGAGATTGTAAGTAGTGATGTGCATGTCAGCAGTTTGAATTGTAATGGATTAGTGAAAAGCTCTTGAAATGGTTGTTTTTTGTAGTATTTTGTTTTGCATTATCAAACTGCAGGCCTCAAGCACAACTCTCCTCAGTCACCTTCTACTACATATATAGTAGGGTACTTTACTCTTATTTTATGGAGTGATATGTTGTAAATCTAGTGCAAGCTTGGTTTGCAATTCCAACATACAGGGTTCAAAATCACTTTGTGTTCCGTTCGACTGGCATGTCAGGGATTGTTCTCGGTATGGCTTGGCTAGGCTTCATCCGTTCTCAAAAAGAAAATATTTTGTTTGCATTAATATTTAATAATTTCTAAAAAATTGAAATATACTTTCTTTTTCATTGAAATTTGAGTGTCTGTACATGTCTAAGGCCTAATGCTGCAACACTATCATTTCTCGAGTGCCTTCAATCTTGTTCTATTTTTGTGAAATTAAGGTTCTGTCCAAATAGGGCCAAATGGTGACAATTTGGCATGGCCAGCGTGCTCTTGAGGACTGTCGATCAGGTAACTTCATTATTTCATACCCCATGAGACCAGTGGATTGTAAGAATGCAGATGTGGAAGGTTTGAATGCGCTTCTGATCACCCTGCAGGATTGTTCAGGTTTTGGAACCATACAGCAGAATTAGAACAACATAGGTTATGTAAATTTGTAGCTTGACTTCGTTCATTCTCAATCTCCCGCTAGCAAACCCTGAAAGGGCTTAAGTAGCAGAATGTAGTCCAGAGAACGGAATGCGGTGTCGTAGTTTACAGATTGACTGCGATATTTGCACCTTTCGTTCCAATACATCAGACTTCAGCAAGCATTTTTTTAGTACCGGGTTAGCATTCCCTCTTCGATCCCTTCTCCTAAGCCAATCTGCCCTGCTGCAGCCTGTTATCCAGGATCACCGCGTGGAGGTGTAGAAGGGTCTTGGCAGCTCTGGTTCGCTGGCCCTGACGCTAAGCAGACAGCTATGGGTCGCTGACCACTGCAGCTCATGCGCTGCTCAGCATCTTGATCCCAATTCGTAGCTTGACTTTCAATTAAATCCCCTGCTGGTTCCACTTTCGATACAGGGCTTTTATCAAGAGGCTGACTCTTTGAATGATATCCGAATGGCTTTGTGTGTAATGAAATCCTCATTGGAGTTGACATAATTGCCATCGACAACAATTTCTGCCGTCATGGAATTACAGCCAAGGTTTTGTAACTTGGTTTATGCCCACAATATGTGGAGGCCTAATCTAGATGCAAAGTTTTGTAGGTGCTCCAGTGGTTTTATCCTTGCCTAGTGGTGGGAGCCTGGCATGACTTCATCATCTGTGTAGTTAAGGTCAATCACTTGCAGCTGTTCGATGGGGACTCCTAGGTTGTACATCTCCAACAGAACAATATTGGGATGAGGACACATTCCTGCCAGTCACCAGATGATGTAGAGAACTTGTTCGAGAGACTTTTGCTGTGCTGCTTGTTTAGTCAATGTCGATTCCATATTCATCATGTAAAACAAATTGTTACCGTAATCACCATTACAAAAACATGCAGAGTAGTTTTGTGCATATTCCTTGAAAGGGCCAAACTGCAGTAGTGATCCTATGCTTTGTATTTAGTTCTAAGTCGACCTGCACTTCTACAGGGGCAGATGCCCCTGTGCAGGTCCCAGCTCTGGCATGAGCTGGATGTAGCTGGAAGAAGGGTTTCCTGCTTAGCGGGCCAGGTTCGAACAACTTAATACTTCACTGTTTTGGTCAAGCACTTAAGAAGGGGGGTTAACTAATGTGCGAGGCCATCTTAATAGACTTAAACACTAGAACAAAGTAGACCTGCAGCCTGTTAGGTTCCAATTATGCTGCTCTAAACAAACCACCTAACCATGGCCAGTGTTAACTGCAAAATAGAGACAAGAAAAAGATAAAAACACACTTCGTAGCACATATTGAATTTTTTAAATAAATTGTTTTCAACATATTTTTAGATTATTTGTTACTCCAGATAATCCAGAGTTTACTGTAAATTGATTGTAAATTGTCTTTACCATGTGAAATTATTCAACTATAAATATGAATAGTAAGTCATACTGTAAAATATTTCAACTTGTCAGTTTGACCCTGAATCAGTATTTTAGGCACTCTATCAGTGATGACGGAGGCTCGGAATTTGTCTCAATGAGCCTTCTTTGGCAATAAATTGTCTCTCTTTTACAAGGTCATCATCATCAACAATGCTAACTGCATGTTTTTTTCAGAGTGCATCGAAGCTATTGTATTTTTAAAAATTGAGTAACACAGCAATACCCCTTTTAGCACTGTATATAAATTTCTTATGTTTTGGGAAGTATCTTTAACTACTTTATTTATTTCCTAAAGACATTTCTTCTGCATTTTTTTCATTCAGCAGCAGTCTAGCCTGATACCGATCCGATAACCCATCCCATCTCATCTACTTCTTCTTCTTCTGCATTTGCCCTCAATCTCCCGCTACCAAGGCCTGAACAAGCCTTTGTAATTAGCAGGATGTAGTCCGGAGAACGAAATGCGTTGTGTCACTAGTTTACAGTTTGACTGCGATATTTGTACCTTTCGGTCCGACACATCCATTTTCGGCAGTGTCCCATCTACTAATGTTACTACCAAACTGACAACCACAATCATTCTCTTTGTAGTGATGTCACTCATATGGTGCCGGTAACATTCTCTCCTCTCATTCATTAGTGTCATCATAACTTTCAGCTTCATTCCCAATATCAATCAATCAAGATTGTTCAGTTCCTTACAAAGCACAAGCCTTCAACAAATACACACCATTCCCTCCTGTCCTGGGTCATCAATTCCAGCTCGGTCCATGTCTTTCCTGTTTCCGTCTCTTCATCTGTGTTTTGGTCTGCCTTTACTTCTCTTGCCTTGAGAATTCCAGGATAGCTAGTTCCCAAAATGCTTCAGCTTTAGTTTTCTCTTGTTTTAGAGTTTCTTCTTTTGTTCCAGTTTAGTCTATGGTCTCTTATAGACTGTCTTATACTGTCATCCTACATTGGGTCATCTTCTGAGTCTGGATCACTTGGCTCTTTGCTTCTTATTCCATCCAAGGTAATTGATCACTCGTTTGCAAATGATGTGCTTCAAGATCTTGTCTTATAGTCTGATTGTGGACTTTGTCTCATCTTGTTGCTTGTACTACCTTCTTAGATAGCTCACTTGAGCTGGGTTGTTGCATTTGGCTATGACTCGCACCCATAAGTCAAAATTGGTATATAGATGGAGTGGCATACAGTCATCTTTGTTTTCTTATTTATTTAACTTTCTCTATGGAATTGTATTTATGGCACAAAAAAGCCTACCAGTTGCGGCCTTTTGCATAATTGCATAACTACCTCTTCTTTAAAGCCTTGTTTCTGGTTTATTATGGCTCCAAGGTATTTGATATTTTTTTATTTTTCTTTGCGTTCGCCTTATTTATCTATTTCCCAAGGCGTGTGTGCGTTACACTGTGGTTTTTATTTTGCGCCTGTCGGCCCAGTGCATCCGACTTCAGCATGCATTTTATGTAAGGGTCTGCTTCCTCCTGCATTTTCTAAGGGTTTGCTTCCCCGGGGGAACGGCCGGTGCTGTGATGGGGATCGAACCCAGCACCTTCTGGTAGTGAGCCCTGCCACTTAACCACTAGGCCACGCCGTCCCCTGTATTTGATATTTGAACTGCTTGACCTGTTCCAGAAGCTGTTCACCCAGAAAAATGTGATGTCTCTTCTATTCTGTCGAGACCTCCAAGTTAATGGCCATACCTCTTCTCTTCTATCGAGACCTCCAAGTTAATGGCCATACCTCTTCTCTTCTATCGAGACCACCATGTTAATGGCCATCCCTCTCTTCTCCAGCTCCTCTTTCCAGACTTGAAGGCTGGTCTGGAGATGTGCACACAATAGACATTGCACACAATAGATTAGGTACCATCTTTATAGAAAACAATAATTGGCCCAATGGATCTGTGCCCCTATGGTACTAGTCACATGACAGCTGAACACATATGGTAGACCTGCCCCTTCACTGGTAGAGGCAAAGGACCACAACCTTTCTCTATGCATGAGAAGCTGTATGGCAGTGCCGGAAACCTTGATCTGATTGCTACTTTTGTTAGTCGTTGTGGATATCTGATGGCAAGCACAGAAAAATGCTTACTTTATTTGAGTACTTGTGAACAACAATATCTGCCACCGTTCTTGACAACTTTAAATCCAAGTATAGAAGAGAACGACGTTATAACGAATCAGCATTGATTATGGTGATGCTGAATGAGGTATTGCTGCTGTAAGAGTATTGATTTGTGATCATTCTGAGCGGAGAAATTGTTGATAGAACTACCATGTGTGCTTATACCTGAATACCTTTTTTATTAGGAAGATCTCACACTGCTTGATGAATTGGGGAACCATTTCATTACTTTTCATAATGCATTTAAAAAAACATTTTTTAACTGGTGGGACAAGGAGAAGGTTATGTGTTTTGGAAGCTGAGTAGTGTCTACCGTGCAACCATCATTCCAACCCTACTATACGCTTGCGAAAGCTGGACTGTATACTCTGGACATGCAAGGAGGTTAAACCACTTCCACACAGGTTGCCTGAGGCGAATATTCCACATCCGATGGCAAGATCGTGTCACTGACATTGAGGTTCTCTCGAGGGCTAACATGCCCAGCATCCATGCACTGCTAGAAAAAGCACGACTAGGATGGGCCGGACACCTCGTCCGTATGACAGACGAGCGGCTCCCAAAGAAGCTTCTCTACGGCGAGCTGAGAGAGGGATGGCGCGAGAGGGGGCGCCCAAAGAAACGTTTTAAAGACGGTCTGAAGGACTCACTAAAAAGTTGCCAGCTTGACATCGACACCTGGGAATGTCTTGCGAAAAACAGATCTGACTGGAGAAGCGCAGTCAAATTGGGTGTAGCTGCTGGTGAAGATGACCGTGTTGTGAAAGCCCAGAACAGACGCGAGACGCGGAAATCCCGAGCAGCGGGAACACCATCGCCTTCTACAAACCTCGTGTGCCCGATATGTAGCAGATGTTTTCGTGCTCACATTGGCCTGTTCAGCCACATGCGCACCCACATCCAACAGGGAAATCTATGACAAGGATGATGTCGGCGGTCCTCATCGACAACGATGGACAGCTATTATTATTAGTGTCTATATGAATGTTTGTTTCTATCATTTCAAACTATGCTGAGTTCAGGAAGAGTGCTTTTGTGGGCATAACTTGACTACTGTAAAATCTTGCATATAACATGCGCTCGCATGCTTGATTTAGCCAAAAATTGTCTTTTAAAATGAAAATTTGTGTATCACGATTTATTTTAATGAATTATTTGTTTAAAAAGCATAAATAGGAACACACCATCTAAATTTTAGGTACTTTGGACTCCCTCAGTTGTTGTTCGTCCATCACGAGATTACAATCAATGCTATCACGGCAAGGATCAAGTCACACACTGATTGTAATCCATATCATGTTATGTCTACAATGGTAGCCGGATAGACTTATTCACCTGTCTGATTGTGTGATCACACTCTCAACTCTATCAAATAATGACTGTACCGAAACCTCGCTTAGTGTCTTTGATGGAAATGTAGGGAGTACAGGAGTTGGCCACCACACCTGATAAAGAGCTGAGGATTTGTACAGGGCTAGTACAAGTCTCTGACACTGCATCCTTGACAGGAGTGAGTGCTATTGGATTACCTTTGCCTCATCTCTCCACAATCATTTACCTTGCATCTTTTTTAACACCTTCATCCATTAGCAGTCATATAACAATGTACATCTCTCTTTCTGTTCTTCCTCTTTCTCTCTCTCTCTCTCTGTCTCTGCCTCTCTCTCTCCCTACTTTGGTTTCTGTTTCTCTGCACTATCAATAAACAAATTTGACTACCAACTAATGTGTGACAAAAATGAACTGTTGTGATCATATAAGAAATTCCAATGTTCACTGCTAGGAGCAACACAAAATACACAAGGAAGTAAAGCTCATGAACAAAAACTAGCCTTGAAAATCTGCCAACCGTAACGGCAATCCCAACAACAAACTATTGGTTATGTTAAGGTAAGAATGTAAAAATACATTGCCAACTCGCTGTTCATACTCATGGATGTATCAAATAATACAAAAACTGCAGTCGGGGATGAAGTGGTAGAAACTTTACTATAAGAGAGAGATCTCAGCTATTGTGAGATGAGGGTAGTCAGTTCCCTTGTTTGCTGTCTTGACTTAATTACATATTAAAGATAGGTAAATTTAGTTCCATATCAGTAATTACTGGCACATATGAGGTACTAGAGACTTCATTGTTCGGATGCACACACGAATCCATACACTGACCAATACGCCCTGATACCGCCTTAAAGACTACGGTCTGGGGTGGGAAAGGGCGAGCCTTTGTCAATAGAATCCAGAAAGGCAATCCTTAATTGGAACCAAAAACTTCAGCTTTTGTTAGAACCACTTCTTGTCCCTATGTTATTATCTTTATAATAGTAAATCAGTACGGGGATCTGTACGGGGCATCTGCTCCTGTAGAAGAATGTCGACGAAAACCAATGCAAGGGATATAACCCATAAAATGTAAAAATAAGTCATATTTAGAGTTATCCCATCATAAAAAATTCGCGTGAGAGGTTCTGGCTTGGGCATCTCCCCTCTTTATCCAGGTACAACCTAGAACGAGTGAGCTATGGCCCTACACCAGGACCACATGGACGTGTACATTGGCATCTGTACACTGAAGGCGATAGGTGTTAATTATCCACCCGACCAAATTTCTCACGCTTGTTGTCGTCCTCGTGCACGACATATGGGGAGGAACAGCTCGCGACCCCAAGCGCTCGCGACGGACGATTGTGACAGCAAAGCCGTGCTTATCACAAGAACTGAACCTTGGACCTTGACCGGCGTCGAAGTCATGGAGCGAACTAGACAAGTAACTGGCAGAAGACAACACTGGCTGCTCCTGTAGCTGTTAATAGTAATGTTACAGTTAACATATATGCTGATGCCTGTTTAAACCAGCTCTGTTGTGGTAACAACGTCTTGCATATTGTTTTTAAAATGTATCTAATAATATCCATAAAATGCAATTAAATGTTATAAATTACCCAAGAGTAGAGTTTGTCTAGAATGCTGCATTAAACAAACACAAACTATTAGAATGGTTTGCTTTTTTGCGTGTAATTATTAAATGATGTATATTATTGTGATGCATTTATTACATCCCTTTCTTTTGAATACATAACCATTGTGACGAAGTAAACATTGACGATGTAAATACAGTTCACTACTAGGCCGTGAAACTATTATCTAGTTAACCGAAGATTCTGTGCTGACAGTTGTTTATGAAAAAGCGTGCTTATATTATGTGTGTGCTACTTCATAAATTGTTCAGCGTAGGATATAATGAGTATATGAAAGAAAAGGTATGTAAACTTTCTTTTTTATACATTTCTCGAAGATTGTTAATCTCACTGTGGATATCCAAACTTTAAACTGTACTTTTTCGAGAACAGCACACTCATTACCATCATTATAATAACACCAGTGATATAGAATCGTGCATGTTCACTGCTGGCTGAATAAATATAAATGTAATATTCATAATATGTCATTTGAAATACGTAAAAATCAAACTGAATCTTATTCTAGTGTGTGAATTTTCATTGTTAATTTTTTAATTCACAACATGCATCAGTTGGCATGTTCAAAAATGTAAACAAACAGCTGCTAAAGTATACATTCATGCTGTCCTATGTATTGATGAAATTGCATGTTGCACACATTTGGTATTTTCGAATAATGGCATTATTAACAGACACAAAAAGGGAAAGGCCTGGTAGTAAAACAAGCCTTATTATATCAGACACATATTTGCACGTATGTCGGTACTACGTCTTGGGCCGAATACATTTCCAGGCAGAAAATGAATTGGTTTGGTCATCTCATGAGAATGCACCCGCATCATCTTCCACTGGTGGCTTACAATGCTGGTAAATGTGGCTACAGGGTAAAGGGGTGGCCGCGAGATAGGTGGATAGATGACATTACAGTGATTGTGCAACAACAAGGGCACACATTGACCGACACAACAAACTTGGCGCAGGATAGGCGACTTAAGCTCCCCACGACGCTAAACGACACGTGGAAAAAAAACTAACTAACTAATTTGCACATACACATATTTCTTTGTGTGTGTGTATGTGTGTGTAAGCTCTACATTATAGACGAATTTTAATAAACGTTATAATACATTTTATATACTGTTCCTGATGGTTTTTAACAAAATGCAGCTTTAGAATTGCTTGCAGAACCACTTTGTTTGGTTTTGTTGTTGATGCAACAATTTAGCTACTTCCAACTCAGTAGGAGGTTGGTTTATTTTTAAATGTTGGAATGTCAAAACCTAAGGATTTGAGAGTCTTCAATGCTATTGAGGTTTACATGTTCACAGCAAGATAATATGTAGGAACTTAAAAGACTGGTGTTGATGTGCTAACTTGTGGATAGTAAGATAATATGTAGTAGATTAAAACTTGGTGTCCGTCTGCTAACATGTGGATAGTAAGATACTATGTAGTAGATTAAAACTTGGTATCAGTCTGCTAACATGTGGATAGTGAGATACTATGTAGTAGATTAAAACTTGGTGTCAGTCTGCTAACATGTGGATAGTAAGATAATATGTAGATTCTTAAAACTTAGTGCTGGGCTGTTGACATGTGGTAAAAGTGATCATATGTAGGACATTAACGCTCAATTTTGGTCCACTAACATGTTAAAAGTCTTCTTTCTTCTTTGTTTTCAGGATCCTTTGGTCATGTTATATCTACAGACCAGTTGTCAATATGATGTGTGCAGTCTTCACCAGATCAGAGTTGCTGCACAGCAACTTTTGCCTCAGCTACGCACTCTCTGACTACATCTGACATCTCACTTCGCTACAAAATAAGTATTCCTGTAGAAATCGGTCTTCTCTCCAGTGGCGTATTTAATGATTTCTGTTAATGTTTTGATGTCTCTATGTCAGTAGTAAGATAATACTGGTATTTGTTTGTTAAATGTGTGGGTAGTAACATGATATGCAGGACAGTAGAGCTCACCTTTGGTCTGTTAGCATGTGAGTAGGAAGATACTATATATATATGACCTTAAAGCTGGGGGTCGGCTTAAATTTTTTGTCATGCTGATACTGATACTATATAGGACCTTAAAGCTCAGTTTTGGCTAACATCTTTTTTCATGCTGATAGTAAGGTACTATGTAGGACCTTAAAGCTCGGTGTGAATCTGTTAACATGGTGACTGTTAAGATACTATGGGGACACTAATGTTCATGATTGGTCTTAACTTAACTTCATTATACTGGTTTAGAAGGCTGTGCAGAGTCTGTATACAACCAGTTTATTGCTATTTGTGAATTCATTAACTGACTCTACTTCTTCTACATCCTGCGGCAATTCATTTCAGGAACTCACCACTCTCTCACTACAAAAATTTTTCCTAATATCTAATATGGACCTGTCTTGAAACAATTTGTAACTGTACCCTCTTGTTCTTGTAGCCGGCCATGTTTTAAAAACTTGGTATAGTCTAATATATCCTTTTAATTAATTAATTTATAAAAGATGCTGTCACGCTATGGCGCATATAGGAAATATAGTGTTAGGCCCATATTATTTTGTAACCAAAGGCATATAGTGGATGATGTCATCAGGATCATGCCGGCCGGCTTTACTTCTCAGATTTTTCTGGTACCCCATTTCTGTAGCTGAGTTAACCATAGAGGCCAATTTGTGATTAGAAAAAATCAACTAAATTAATTTATACACTTGTATTAAGTCACCAGTCTGTTAACATGTGGTTGATAAGATACTGCTTTGGACAGTATTTAAAAAAAGTGTTGTTGTTGACCTTCGCCTTATTTCTCTTTTCCCCAAAGCGGTGTGCGTAGCACTACGGTTTTTATTTTGCACCTGTTAGCCCAGTGCAACCGACTTTGGCATGCATTTTATTTTAGTGTCTGCTTTCACCTGCATTTTCTAAGGATTTGCTTTCCCAGAGTAACGGCTGGTGCTGTGATGGGTATCGAACCCAGCACCTTCGGATTGTAAGCCGTGTCAATTAACCACTAGGACAGTAAAATTCTTCATCAGTCTATATCTGTTGAAATGTGGATACAAAGAAACCGCAGAACAACGATTGGTGTCAGTCTATGAACATGTGCAAAGAAAGTTTATAGGTATGACATTATATCTTGGTGCTTGTCTGTTATGTTATGGTGACATCTTTGCTGCTCTTAACACGTGGATAGTAAATACTATGTAGGATATTAAATCTCAGAGTTAGTCTGTTAACATGGGGATAATAAAAACTGTGTTGGATATTAAATCTCAGAGTTGGATCAAATCTGTTGACATACAGATACTATGATGATGCTATGTAGGACAAAAAAGATAGGTGTCAGTCTGATAACATGGATACAGTAAAATGCTATGTAGGACAATAAAGATAGGTGTCAGTCTGTTAACATGGATATAGGAAAATGCTATGTAGGACAATACAGATAGGTGTCAATCTGTTAACATGGATATAGGAAAATGCTATGTAGGACAATAAAGACAGGTGTCAGTCTGTTAACATGGATATAGGAAAATGCTATGTAGGACATAAAAGCTTGGTAAGGTCTGTTAATATGATGTTAATATGTTGCCTGGTGGAAAGTAAGATTCTATGTAAGATATTAAAGGTTTTTGTCAGTCTTTTTATATGCAAAATGTATGATTCTATTTTTAACAGTAAGGATCTGTGCAGGTCTTATAAGCAAGTGTATAGTTTATTACTTAGGATATTAAAGATTGTTGTCAGTCTGTTAACATGTGGGCATCAAGATAACATGAGTTTACTAACAAACAGTGTCAGTCTGTTAACATGTAGGCATCAAGATAACATGAGCTCGTTAACAAACGGTGTCAGTTTGTTAAAAATGTGGATAGTAAGATATTATGTAGGACATTAAAATTCAACATTGGTCTGTTAGAAATGTGGATAGTAAGATATTATGTAGGCCATTCAAATTCAAAATTGGTCTGTTAGGAATTTGGATAGTAAGATATTATGTAAGACATGCATATTCAACATTGGTCTGTTAGAAATTTGGATAGTAATATATTATGTAGGACATTCAATTTCAACATTGGTCTGTTAGAAATTTGGATAGTAAGATATTATGTAGGACATTTAAATTCAACATTGGTCTGTTAGAAATTTGGATAGTAATATATAATGTAGGACATTCAAATTCAACATTGGTCTGTTAGAAATTTGGATAGTAAGATATTATGTAGAACATTAAAATTCAACATTGGCCTGTTGGAAATTTGGAGAGTAAGATATTATGTTGGACATTAAAATTCAACATTGGTCTGTTAGAAATTTGGATAGTAAGATATTATGGCTATGCCTAAAGATCAAAGGGACTTGCAGATACCATATTACAGGGCACATTATAGAGCAAGCGAAGACGTTGATGTCCGAGAAAATGATGGGAAGATAACATCTATGAATAGACTAACCTACATCTAGAGAAGGCACAAAAACCAACTGCAGACAGAGAGGGATGGCGCAGGATTGTGGAGGTGTCAGCAGGGGTGCCCCAACAATTTCAAGAGATCACAGGATGAACTGAACTGAACTGAAGCACTATGTAGGAGAGAAAAGCTCGATGTTTCTCTGTTAAAATATGGGTAGTAAGATACAAATGTTGGACAATACTTCTCAGGGTAGGTCCACTAATATGAGGATAATAAAGTACTACACAGTATATTAATGCTCAGGTTCTGTCTGTTAGCATGTGGATAATTAGATAATGTGTAGGACATCAAAGCTTGCTAACGGTATGTTAATATGTGGATAATAATGTACTGTGTGGACAGTAAAGTTCAGTTTTGGTCTACATCTTAGGACATGTGAATAGTGAAATACTTTATAGGACATGTTATGGATAGTGTGGCATGATATATTGCAGAGAGAACTGTGGAGTTTCTTCTTCTTCTGCGTTAGTTCTCAATCTCCCGCTACCAAACCCTGAAAGGGCTTGAGTAGCAGAATGTAGTCCAGAGAACGGAATACGTTGTGTCGCAGTTTACAGATTGACTGCGATTTTTGCACCTTTCGGTCCAACACATCCGACTTCAGAAATCATTTTTTAAGTACCGGGTTAGCATTCCCTCTTCGATCCCTTCTCCTTAGCCAGTCTGCCCTGCTGCGGCCTGTTATCCAGGATCACCGCGTGGAGGTGTAGACGGGTCTTGGTAGCTCTGGTTCGCTGGCCCTGACGCTTGCAGTCTGCTATGGGTCGCTGACCGCTTCAGTTCGTGCGCTGCATACAGGGAACTGAGACGATAGTCTAGCCAGGCACAACATACTGACCAGGACGTCGTGTCAGGGTCAGGCACAATACACTGACCAAGACCACAATCTCTCTTCCAAATAGCGTTCCCTGGAAACAGGCTGTTTTCAGGCAGTCTGGCTGACGAGGTGTGATCTCCGTAATAGTGAGCGCCACGCAGATAAAAAAAAACCGCCAGGAAGGCCACCTTCATCGGCATGACAGGGATGGGACGAAAGCTACCACCTCCTGCCACTTAACTCTTTTCAGGGCGCACAAAAGAGTAAACTTACTCACTGTGGGCATTGAACAACAACATCCTCCGTCTTAATTGTACGCTGTCAGACGTCAACTTGAATTTGTTCGAAGAAAGAAGCGGTCATCCTGAGGCTGTCAGACGTCAATTTGAATTTGTTCGAAGAAAGCAGCAGTCATCCTGAGGCTGTCAGACGTCAACTTGAATTTGTTCGAAGAAAGCATCAGTCATCCTGAGGCTGTCGACACTGCGATAGAGCCTGTCTAGTGTTGGCACTGGGTATGGCGACATGTACTTTCTCTGGTCCTTGTGTGTCGAGCAATTTTGCAGCAGATGTCAGGGCTCATTTTCCCTGTACCACAGGTGCATTCATCAGTAGCACATATCTTAAGTTTATTGAATAGATGGTACCTTAGTCTGTTGTAGCCTGTGTGGAGTCTGAAGACCACCACCTGCTCTCTTCTGTTCAACTGGTAATAAGCATCATTTTGTGTGTAACCAGTATGCTCTGTTTCCCATTTGGCCATGTATCTTGCCTTAATAAACTTTTTGGACTCTTCGTAAGTCACACTAAAATCTGGTCGTGGTAACCTTGCACCTTCTTTTGCCAGTCTGTCTGCCTCCTCGTTGCCTTGGATGTTACAGTGGGATGAAACCCACTGTACACCTACTCTTTTGGGTGTGGACTGCTGGAATATTTGACAAAGTACTGCTCTTAAGTCATTAAGTTCTGTATTTTTCTTCCTTTTTAGTGCTGTAACCACGAACAGGGCACCTGTAAACAAGCAACAACATCCAGCCGCACATTTCCATGTCCTGTACAAAAAGTCCTCGCGTCTCAAAGTTGTAATTCAGTTACAAGCTTGTAAACGAGTATTTCGTGCTAAAAAAATTGAAAACTGAACCGCTCCACACCGATTGGTTAATGGTGTGTAGTGTGCTGTTGGATGCCAGTGATGAATTACGTTACTATTTTGTGAGCCTGACGGTCGTTAGGTGACGTGTTGCAATAGCTTTCTTCACGTACCGAGTGTGCTGATGAAGGTGGATCGGGATCCTCCAGGAGATTACGCTCACTACTACGGAGATCAGGTCGATCACCACATCGTTAGCCATGCTGAAACAGCCTGTTTCCAGGGAGAATTGCATGGAAGTGTGTGTGTGTGTGTGTGTGGGACAGGGAGGGCGAGGGGCGAAGGATTCCTTGGTCAGTGTGTTTTACCTGATCCTGCCTAACATTGTCTGATCAGTGTGTTTTACCTGATCCTGCCTAACATTGTCTGATCAGTGTGTTTTACCTGATCCTGCCTAACATTGTCTGATCAGTGTGTTTTACCTGATCCTGACTAACATTGTCTGATCAGTGTGTTTTACCTGACCCTGTCTAACATTGTATGATCAGTGTGTTTTACATGACCCTGGCTAACATTGTCTGATCAGTGTGTTTTACCTGATCTTGCCTAACATTGTCTGATCAGTGTGTTTACCTGACCCTGCCTAACATTGTCTGATCAGTGTGTTTACCTGACCCTGGCTAATATTGTCTGATCAGTGTGTTTTACCTGATCCTGCCTAACATTGTCTGATCAGTGTGTTTTACCTGATCCTGCCTAACATTGTCTGATCAGTGTGTTTTACCTGATCCTGCCTAACATTGTCTGATCAGTGTGTTTTACCTGATCCTACCTAACATTGTCTGATCAGTGTGTTTTACCTGATCCTGCCTAACATTGTCTGATCAGTGTGTTTTACCTGATCCTGTCTAACATTGTCTGATCTGTGTGTTTTACCTGATCCTGCCTAACATTGTCTGATCAGTGTGTTTTACCTGATCCTGCTTAACATTGTCTGATCAGTGTGTTTACCTGACCCTGACTAACATTGTCTGATCAATGTGTTTTACCTGACCCTGGCTAACATTGTCTGATCAGTGTGTGTCCATGATCCTGGCTAACATTGTCTGATCAGTGTGTTTACCTGACCCTGGCTAGCATTGTCTGATCAGTGTGTTTACCTGATCCTAGCTAACATTGTCTGATCAATGTGTTTACCTGATCCTGGCTAACATTGTCTGATCAGTGTGTTTACCTGATCTTGACTAACATTGTCTGATCAATGTGTTTTACCTGACCCTGGCTAACATTGTCTGATCAGTATATTTTACCTGACCGGACGTAAGTCTCCTTTCCCCATGTGTAATGTGTATTTGATGTTGTCATATTTAAGTGGCGATTCAATAAGTATTTGATTTTCCTGTAAAACAAATAGAAAGAATCTACTTCATTATTAACTGATGAGTTTGAAGAGTACATTCATGTATTTGGAGAAGTTGACTGTACTATTATATAGGTACTGCATGAAGCTAATAAGGCTCGTTTGCATCATGGCATCCAAGAACATTAGAAGAGAAATCCACTTTTACCCAAAACTAGTCTCTTATAACAGTGTAGTAACAATAGACCGAGAGTTGATTATTCTGAGAGACAGATATGTGTGTAGTAACGGTAAAGCCGAGATTTGATTGTTTTGGCAGAGATCTCAGTGTGTAATAACTGTGTGCCCGAGACTTGATTGTTTTGACAAAGATCTCAGTGTGTAATAACTGTGTGACCGAGAGTTGATTGTTTAGGCAGAGATATCAGTGTGTAATAACTGTGTGATCAAGACTTGATTGTTTTGGCAGAAATCTCAGTGTGTAATAACTGTGTCACCGAGACTTGATTGTTTTGGCAGAGATCTTAGTGTGTAATAACTGTGTGACCAAGAATTGATTGTTTTGGCAGAGATCTCAGTGTGTAATAACTGTGTGACCAAGACGTGATTCTTTTGGCAGAGATCTGTGCGTGGTAGATTAATTGTATGATTGAATTTTTGTATTGCTGTTTGTGTTGGCAGAATTATAACTTTTAGAACACAAGTGAGACAATATGTTGTATATTTTATCTTCTTAGTACTACTGGGCTACGAAAACAGTAATAGCACTCAAACAAATTAAACTAGAACCTTCAAACTTGTCACGTCCACAGAAACTAAGATAAAACTTTCAAACTCTTACAGCTGTCCACATAAATTAAGCTAGAGCCTTCAAACTTGTCACAGCTGTCCACATAAATTAAGCTAGAGCCTTCAATCTTTCACAGTTGCGCACATAAATCAAGCTATAATCTCAACATTATCACTGTTGTACACATAAATCAAGGTAGAACCTTCAAACGTTTACAGTAGTCCACATAAATCAAGTTAGAATCTTCAAATGTTCATAGTAGTCCATATAAATCAAATTAGAACCTTGAAACGTTCACTAGTCCACCGAATTCAAGATAGAACATTCATACTTTCACAATAGTCCACAAAAATCAAGCTAGAACCATCAAACTTTCACAATAGTCCACATAAATCAAGCTAGAACATTCAAACTCGCAATAGTGTCCATAAACAAAGAAACTTACTTGAGATACCAACACTGGGTTTACTAGAGGGAGATCATGCTTAACAAATCTATTAGAATTCATGGAGGAGGTTACTAAAATCATAGATAAAGGGGAGCCAGTGGATGTTATTTATCTAGACTTTGCAAAGGCCTTTGATAGAGTACCTCATCAAAGATTAATTCGAAAGTTAAAATCACATGGAATAGGTGGGGAAGTTGCCAAATGGATTGAAAATTGGTTAACGGGAAGAAGGCAGACGGTGGGCATAAATAAGGAGTACTCTGAGTGGGGTGAAGTGAAAAGTGGTGTGCCACAGGGCTCGGTTTTGGGACCAATTTTGTTCTTGATATATATAAATGATTTGGATATTGATATGAGATCCATGATTGCAAAATGTGCTGATGACACAAAACTATGCAGTAGTGTCTCATTTAAAGCGGAAGTGGATATATTGATGTCGGATTTAGATAAAATTCAAGAATGGTCTGTAAGCTGGCAAATGGAGTTTAATATAGATAAATGTACAGTCATCCACATGGGTAGATCCAATAGGGAACATAATTACAGAATGGGAGAAACAATATTAGAAAGATAGATAAGGAAAGGGACCTAGGGGTTATAATAGATCATACAGGAAAGGTGAGTGAGGAAGTTAAGGTAGCAGTTAAAAAGGCAAATGCAATGTTAGGTATGATAAAAAGAAATATTAAACATAGGAGCAAGGAAGTGATCGTCAAACTGTATAAAGCTTTGGTTAGACCTAGATTGGAATACTGTGTACAGGTGTGGAGTCCTTATCATAGAGGGGACATAAACATGCTAGAAAGAATACAAAGAAGAGCGACAAAGATGATAGTGGGATTCCAGAATTACAGTTATGAGGAACGACTCAGAAAAACCGGCCTACAGTGTCTCGAAGAGAGAAGAATTCGTGGTGACTTAATACAGGTTTATAAGATGATCAGAGGAATCGATAAATTAGACTATAAGAAGTTTTTTTAAAATACAGCCACCTACAATAGCACGAGGGCATAGCTACAAGCTGACTAAAGAGAGGTCCAGGCTAGATATTAGGAAATATTTTTTTGTCAGAGAGTGGTGTCTGCTTGGAATGCATTGCCAGGGGAGGTAGTGGAGGCAGGGACAGTTAATGCATTTAAGAATAAACTGGATGCGCATAGCTTTTAGAGCAAAGTGATGTAAATGTAACTGGTTGTATACAGACTCTGCAGGGTCTTCTAAACCAGTATAAAGACGTTAAGTTACAATTAACTTAAGTTAAGTTAATTGCGACCACTCCCAGTAAATGCCTGGGTAAGAGTGATTGTATAGACGTAGTTGATTCGAGCCTCCATTACAAACGAAACTCTGTAGCAATGAAAAATGTGACGGCGAGTTCTGACCGACTAATGACCACGAGTCACGGTCTAGTGGCTGGAAAAGTAAGAAAGTAGACTTAATGCGTGTCAATGAGCAGGTGTCTTAAGTTAGCTAGTTTAAACCCCATCCATTTTGGCCGCCGTTTACGGCTTTTCTTTGGGGGTCACAAAGCCATTTTATATCTTATCCAAGTATCTCTAGATGTTGACCTAATCTTATTCAAGTATCTCTAGATGTTGACCTAATCTTATCTAAGTATCTCTAGACGTAGACATAATCTTACCAAGTATCTGCAGATGTAGACATGATCTTGTCCAAGTATCTCTAGACGTAGACATAATCTTACCAAGTATCTGCAGATGTAGACATGATCTTGTCCAAGTATCTCTAGACGTAGACATAATCTTACCAAGTATCTGCAGATGTAGACATGATCTTGTCCAAGTATCTCTAGACGTAGACATAATCATATCCAAGTATATCTAGACGTAGACATGATCGTGTCCAAGTATCTCTAGACGTAGACATAATCATATCCAAGTATATCTAGACGTAGACATGATCGTGTCCAAGTATCTCTAGACGTAGACATAACCTTATCCAAGTATCTCTAGACGTAGACATAACCGTATCCAAGTATCTCTAAACGCAGACTACATTTTCATTTCTCATACAGTGGATCCATGAGCACTACCACACATGACAACGACAAGGTAGACAGACTAGCAAAGATGGGATAAAGACAAGACCTACCACACGCTGCGACCTCCCTGCAATAACGAAACAGCTCATACTAGCAAACAAAGATAGGCCTGAACAGATGGACCATGGGAAACACGGGAATGGAGATCACAAACGGCAAGCCCCAATCTAAATTACAGCAGCAATCAACTCACTTAGACAGAAGTATAGTACCACCTTCTGTCTGAGAACCAAACACATTCCACGAAACACGTACCTGAACATAATCCAGTCGACCTCCATCAAGAAACCTGCGACAAAGAACGTTGCATGCTCTTGCAGTAGTGAAATCTACAACTATTGTCTAACATGATGAGGCTGCTAGTATAATGCACAACTCTCTTTAGTTGTCCCTTTCAATGCATGTATTGAGTTCATGGAATCAAATCAAAATCACGTCCCGTCATTTCTTGAATCACATGTGCAGCCCTGAATTTTACTTAACATAACCAGCTTTTAGAAAACACGATTCCTCTCATTTGCAGTACGGTAAAAATAATTTTTACATTGTTATTTTGCCACGTCCATGCACAACCCTTAGTCGCATTTTACAACATGCAAAGTATTAAATAATTTATCCTATTTTCTTCTCCACTCAGGAGAAA
The DNA here is from genome assembly GCA_036924085.1 of Ariolimax columbianus. Taxonomy (NCBI): domain Eukaryota; kingdom Metazoa; phylum Mollusca; class Gastropoda; order Stylommatophora; family Arionidae; genus Ariolimax; species Ariolimax columbianus. The sequence continues at coordinate 25,906,937 of JAVGWX010000005.1, read as the reverse complement.
TTAATACATCGCCCACCTTGACATATTTTGTCCTAGCCTTATTGTGGCAATATTTGACAGTGGTTATATCCTTTCAGTTGCCAAAAGGTCTTCGAAAGGCCCTAATGCTGTTGTAATTCTATCTTGTATTTCCTCATTTGTAACTCGATCTGTGTACGTGACGTTTAAAAGTCTTCGGAAACATCTCCAAGGCCTGTTTCCGTCACTGAATGTCGGCTGTAACTGTCCATGTCTCACAAGCATAGAGGAATATTGACAGGACCATTGTACTCATTAATCTAATTTTCGTCCATAGTGCTAACCGTTTATCTTGCCAGATTTTGTTAAGCGGTGCAAGCGCCGCTTCTGTCTGTGCTATTCTGGCCAACACCTCACATTTTGATCCTTCATCGGGATCAAGATGCTGAGCAGCGCAAGAGCTGCAGTGGTCAGCAACCCATAGCTGACTGCTAGCGTCAGGGCCAGCGAACCATAGCTGCCAAGACCCTTCTACACCTCCACGCGGTGATCCCGGATAACAGGCTGCATCAGGGCAGACTGGCTAAGGAGAAGGGATCGAAGAGGGAATGCTAACCCGGTACTCAAAAAATGCTTGCTGAAGACGGATGTGTTGGACCGAAACGTGCAAATATCGCAGCCAATCTGTAAACTACGACACAACGCATTCCGTTCTCGGGACTACATTCTGCGACTTAAGGCCTTTCAGTGTTTGGTAGTGGGAGATTGAGAACGAACGAAGAAGAAGAAGAAGATCCTTCATCCCTGACAATCGAACCAAGATATTTAAAACGGAAACTCGCTTGGTACGGTCACATATCGCGATGAAATGGTCATGCAAATACGATCCTCCACGAAAAGGTGCAAGGCAGACGACGAAGAGGCCGGCCCAAAAAGAGGTAAGAGGACAAAATGAAAGAATGGACCAATCTCCGACCAGAAGAGGCACAGGCAGCGGCTTCTGACAGAGAAGGGTGGCATGGGTTTGTGAGGATGTCTTCTTGTGTGCCCCAACGACCTCACCGGTTTCGGGATGACCTGACCTGACCTGACCTGATAACCTGTCATTCCCAGTAAGGGACACCGGGATCCACTAGGGGAGGTCATCGTATTGGCAGGTGTGAAACATGCAACGACAACGATAGAAAAGTTATGAATGTGAAGTCCATGAATGTAGCTTTCGTCAAAGAGCTCAAAATCACGGTGTGACTACACTGGCTCACAAGCAGAGACCATGTCTCTGTTCAGATTCATGAACCTGCAGGGAAGGAAACCTATGGGATGTGAGTCCATTTAAAGTTCGTACTGAATGTGGATTCACCAGAATGTAAGGTGCAAAACACTTAGTACTTCGTCTTAGGAAACGCAGTGAACGATGTCAACAAAATATGTCACATTGTACTGTACTTGGAATACTTGGAATACGTGATCCCTGTAGTAGTTAGCCTCACGCAGATGAAGCAAAGCATAGCCCACCCGCCTGAAAAATGGCGGTCAACCTTCATCAGCACGCTCGGGATGTTAGGAAAGCTGCTACAATCCACCACTTAACGTCCTATTCAGGGCACACAAAACAACAACAACAATAATTTAAGTGCCATGTCTATATTAAAGGTCGGCTGCAAATGATCTCCAACGTTCTCCGTCTCTTGCCTTGATGGTGTAATATGCCAGGTTTTGGTGAGGTCTGGAAGTTTTCCCTTTCCATCTTTTGTTGCTTTCCTCCCAATTAAATTGGTGTTAACCCACATTTTAGTTTTCTCCTTATCCAAGTATCTCTAGACGTAGACATAACCTTTTCCAAGTATCTCTAGACGTAGACATAACATTATCCAAGTATCTCTAGACGTAGACATAACCTTATCCAAGTATCTCTAGACGTAGACATAACCGTATCCAAGTATCTCTAAACGCAGACTACATTTTCATTTCTCATACAGTGGATCCATGAGCACTACCACACATGACAACGACAAGGTAGACAGACTAGCAAAGATGGGATAAAGACAAGACCTACCACACGCTGCGACCTCCCTGCAATAACGAAACAGCTCATACTAGCAAACAAAGATAGGCCTGAACAGATGGACCATGGGAAACACGGGAATGGAGATCACAAACGGCAAGCCCCAATCTAAATTACAGCAGCAATCACCTCACTTAGACAGAAGTATAGTACCACCTTCTGTCTGAGAACCAAACACATTCCACGAAACACGTACCTGAACATAATCCAGTCGACCTCCATCAAGAAACCTGCGACAAAGAACGTTGCATGCTCTTGCAGTAGTGAAATCTACAACTATTGTCTAACATGATGAGGCTGCTAGTATAATGCACAACTCTCTTTAGTTGTCCCTTTCAATGCATGTATGGAGTTCATGGAATCAAATCAAAATCACGTCCCGTCATTTCTTGAATCACATGTGCAGCCCTGAATTTTACTTAACATAACCAGCTTTTAGAAAACACGATTCCTCTCATTTGCAGTACGGTAAAAATAATTTTTACATTGTTATTTTGCCACGTCCATGCACAACCCTTAGTCGCATTTTACAACATGCAAAGTATTAAATAATTTATCCTATTTTCTTCTCCACTCAGGAGAAATTAATACATCGCCCACCTTGACATATTTTGTCCTAGCCTTATTGTGGCAATATTTGACAGTGGTTATATCCTTTCAGTTGCCAAAAGGTCTTCGAAAGGCCCTAATGCTGTTGTAATTCTATCTTGTATTTCCTCATTTGTAACTCGATCTGTGTACGTGACGTTTAAAAGTCTTCGGAAACATCTCCAAGGCCTGTTTCCGTCACTGAATGTCGGCTGTAACTGTCCATGTCTCACAAGCATAGAGGAATATTGACAGGACCATTGTACTCATTAATCTAATTTTCGTCCATAGTGCTAACCGTTTATCTTGCCAGATTTTGTTAAGCGGTGCAAGCGCCGCTTCTGTCTGTGCTATTCTGGCCAACACCTCACATTTTGATCCTTCATCGGGATCAAGATGCTGAGCAGCGCAAGAGCTGCAGTGGTCAGCAACCCATAGCTGACTGCTAGCGTCAGGGCCAGCGAACCATAGCTGCCAAGACCCTTCTACACCTCCACGCGGTGATCCTGGATAACAGGCTGCATCAGGGCAGACTGGCTAAGGAGAAGGGATCGAAGAGGGAATGCTAACCCGGTACTCAAAAAATGCTTGCTGAAGACGGATGTGTTGGACCGAAACGTGCAAATATCGCAGCCAATCTGTAAACTACGACACAACGCATTCCGTTCTCGGGACTACATTCTGCGACTTAAGGCCTTTCAGTGTTTGGTAGTGGGAGATTGAGAACGAACGAAGAAGAAGAAGAAGATCCTTCATCCCTGACAATCGAACCAAGATATTTAAAACGGAAACTCGCTTGGTACGGTCACATATCGCGATGAAATGGTCATGCAAATACGATCCTCCACGAAAAGGTGCAAGGCAGACGACGAAGAGGCCGGCCCAAAAAGAGGTAAGAGGACAAAATGAAAGAATGGACCAATCTCCGACCAGAAGAGGCACAGGCAGCGGCTTCTGACAGAGAAGGGTGGCATGGGTTTGTGAGGATGTCTTCTTGTGTGCCCCAACGACCTCACCGGTTTCGGGATGACCTGACCTGACCTGACCTGATAACCTGTCATTCCCAGTAAGGGACACCGGGATCCACTAGGGGAGGTCATCGTATTGGCAGGTGTGAAACATGCAACGACAACGATAGAAAAGTTATGAATGTGAAGTCCATGAATGTAGCTTTCGTCAAAGAGCTCAAAATCACGGTGTGACTACACTGGCTCACAAGCAGAGACCATGTCTCTGTTCAGATTCATGAACCTGCAGGGAAGGAAACCTATGGGATGTGAGTCCATTTAAAGTTCGTACTGAATGTGGATTCACCAGAATGTAAGGTGCAAAACACTTAGTACTTCGTCTTAGGAAACGCAGTGAACGATGTCAACAAAATATGTCACATTGTACTGTACTTGGAATACTTGGAATACGTGATCCCTGTAGTAGTTAGCCTCACGCAGATGAAGCAAAGCATAGCTCACCCGCCTGAAAAATGGCGGTCAACCTTCATCAGCATGCTCGGGATGTTAGGAAAGCTGCTACAATCCACCACTTAACGTCCTATTCAGGGCACACAAAACAACAACAACAATAATTCAAGTGCCATGTCTATATTAAAGGTCGGCTGCAAATGATCTCCAACGTTCTCCGTCTCTTGCCTTGATGGTGTAATATGCCAGGTTTTGGTGAGGTCTGGAAGTTTTCCCTTTCCATCTTTTGTTGCTTTCCTCCCAATTAAATTGGTGTTAACCCACATTTAGTTTTCTCTGCGGGATCGCAGTGGTCAGAGGTAATGCACTCGGATCTCAAAGCGATGAACGGAAAGGGCGGGGTTCAAGCCCTGTAGGTTTCAAGGTATTCCTTGTCTCAAAGAAGGTGGGGCCAGAGCATCCTGAATTACCTGCAGTCGTCTCGACTTATCTTCTTGCCACTGGTACAATGTAGCTTATGACTATAAAGTGAGGTTGATGACCAGCGCAGCATCTTCCTCACCTGAATACAAATACAGCACAAGTTACATCATCAAGACAAAAACGTCTGATTGTGACTCAATCGTCGCTTGCGATGACCAATAAACTTGTTTTAAAAGACGTGTCCCTCAATTAATGTTTTCGGACGTATTATATCCTCTGATGTGGTCATAATGTTTTAACTGTCTGACTGTAATTTCATTCATAAATTGTATATGCACCTCTAATATTTCTTTATTTGTTTTCTTTTCTGTACAGAGAAGAGGGTTTGTTCTTCTATGTATTGACGTTTTAAAGGCAGATGTTCTCTTCCGTTTTTAATGGCATTTTTCAGAGAACTTTCTTACCACAACGTTAGTTATGATAAACCTCCTTACTTACATCACATTATGACATAGCAGGAAAGGAGACTGCAGACAGAGAGGCAAACGAGAGAGCAACACGAGAACAACACGAACAAAACAAAGACCTTCTAAGAAAAGAAGACACTTATCCAAGTCATAGGGGACGGTGTGGGCTAGTGGTTAAGTGGCACGGCTCACAACCCGAAGGTGCTGGGTTCGATCTCCATCACAGCACCGGGCGTTACCTCGGGGAAGCAAACCCTTAAAAAATGCAGGAGGAAGCAGACCATTACATAAAATGCATGTCGAAGTCGGATGCACTGGGCCAATAGGCGCAAAATAAAAACCACAGTGCAACGCTCATCGCACTGGGGAATAGAGAAATAAGGCGAACGCAAAGAAGAAGTAGAAGATCCAAGCCATAGGGAAAGTTGAGCAAACGAGGAACAATTATCACTGTCTTGATCGAACAGAACAAGTGACCCTGCTCCGTTTGAGAATGGGACATAACGTATTGAATAGCCACTTACACCGGCTAAAATTGGCGTCATGGCCAGTATAAATGTGCGAGCAGGCAGCACAGAAATGCAAACATATCCTTCAAGACCGTTATGTGTTTAGCCAATTGCGTACTAAGAACTGGCCCACGGAGCCGAGCCTCTACACAAAGCTGTTTGGAAGTCTTGAAGATCTCTCCAATGCAGCAACCTTTAACAATAAAACTGGACTTCCCGTGTAGATGTAACAAGAAAAAGCAAGACGAACGAGCAGAGGAGGAAGACTAAAGTAGGATGGTGTGCTACTGCCCGCGAGTCAAATCCAGCCCGTCGTTTATTTTTTAAGGCTCTCGAGCTAAGAATGGATTTTGCGTTTTCAAATTCTTTAAAATCTAAAGGAATGTGCAATTGAGCAGCTTCCATCAAACTTTCATTTGGAAGTGATTAATCTTATTTATTTGTTAGTCCTTTCATCGTATGCGACAGGGTGTATACATGGTGACGCTTTGAGGAATCGGACAATCCTGGTCTGCTAACCATGACACAAGCAGTCTTTGCCAGCTGATTTCAATTCACTGAGACCTTGACCCGAACGATTGAATTGATCATACGTTTTTGTTGCTGAGAACTCAGTTGTTTTTCTTCAAATGAGCTGTTCAGAGTATTTGAAATTCTGCATAAGGATTTCCCAAGTGTTGCTTTGATTCCAGATCGCTATACGTTTTAATGCCCATTCAGAGCGCTGAATGCAGAGCAGAACATAAATAGGGCCGATTATCTAGGTCGCTTTGATTCGGTGTTGCATACTTGACCTTGACATTAAGGCAAGGGTAGTCCCAACGCAAAAACCCCTTACGGGAATGATAAATCCTTCGAGCCTATACAAGTGTACGGTTTAGGAAGCAGGATACGTTATTACAATGTAACTGCATCGCGAGGTCGGGGGGAATACGCGGCTTAGATTCGTTGTCTTCTAACTGAGGGGATTTCCCCAGTGGGTCCCAGAACCCTTTAGTAGGGAAGAAAAGTACACACCTGCACATCCATTTTTTGTGGTAAAAGGTGACGAAAGAGAGTTGTACATCGGGCTTAAGTGTACCATGTCAAATAAATTGTTACAGAAACCACATTAGCAAAAGCAGACACAATGCTTTGATGTACATTTTATAAAAAAGTTCACCTGTAGTGGTGACTTTATGCTCCGGCGGGAGTGAAAAAGGGACATGATTTACCGATAGCGCACGTGTTTAAAATCCTGTCTTTTATACTGAGTGAAATACTTTGCCTCCGCATTACGTGATGACTATAAGGATAAGCGGCATATGGAAACGCAGACTCGATACCAGAATACAAAGTAAAAGTAAGTAGCATGTCCTTTGCAGAACGCCGCTTCTTACAACCGTCACCTACAAATTTCTTGGCAAGTGTGTAGTACGGAAGGTTGCCATTACTTTCCGTACGTGGAGGAGCGGAACCACCCATGTCTGCCAAACTGGACACGAGCGTGATTTGAGCCCGGTGCGTTAAGAGTGGGACACGGACGCTTCACCTCTAGGCCATGCAGTCTCCCGAATGAAGCCACATGAAATTAGATGTATCGCGCAGACATCGCAGCCTCGCTGCAAGCTACAAAACCTTTTCAGAACGAACTACAAAGAAGAAGATGAAGGAGATGAGGATGAGACTAAGGAGGAGGAGAAGAAGAAAATGAAGAAAAACAGATTAAGAAGATGACGAAAAGGATGAGTATGCTGAGAAGAAGAATGAAGAGATGTGGTGAAGAAAAGAAACAAATATGTCGGAAGAGAAGGCTGAGGAGGAGAAGAAAAAGGTGGAGGAGGAGGTGGAGAGTTAGAAAAAAAGAAAAAGATGAGGAGGAGGCTGAAGAGGAGGTGTGGTAGGAGATGAAGAATAAGAAAAAATAAGAAGAAGAAGAAGAAGAAGTAGAAAAAGAAGAAGAAGTAGAAAAAAGTAGAAAAAGAAGAAGTAGAAATAAAAAAAGAAGAATAAGACGTAGAAGAAGAAGAAAAAGAAGTCGCTCACATAAGAAATGTCCCGAACAAACCATTTCAAACATAACAAAGAAATAACTTTATTAGTTTTCATCAGAACACAACTAATGATTATCCAATACAGAAAATCAAACATGGAAATAAATGTGATCAAACCATTTGCTGCGTCAAAGGTTCAGAACATGTTCCAAATGACCACCTTTGAATTGATTGTTTAAAAGGGTTTACCGTACATCTCCCTCTAAACATGGTGGTCTGTCTCAGACGTCTGTGATCCCCGTACATTTTGTTCTAGAGATGGATGGATGAGCGCCGTGCTCTCATTCTGCCCCACTCAAAGATACCCCAGTCTTCAGAACATGTTCTCCGTCATACCAGCATCATACAAGTCAGTAAATTGGTCACAATTGACAATTAAAAGAAAATAAATTAGATACCAATTTGAAAACCATTTGTTGTTGCATTAACATTGTCCCGTATATCTTAACATAATTCCCACCAACATTAATGCATTTATTCCAGTGCTTAATCATTGCAGGAAAAAAATGGTTAATTCATTTGGTTCTATTTGCGTTCGCCAGTCAATAACCTGGGTACTATGAAAACTGCTTCAAGACAAGAAGAGGTTAAACAGTTGTCATATGCGATGTCTTCGCAGTATTAGGAACATAAGATGGCAGGACAAGGTGACCAACTCGGAAATACTGAAACGTGCCATGATACCTTCCCTTTTCTCGACTCTGAGCAACAAGAGACTGAGATGGTTGGGTCACATGAAACGAATGTCAAATACCCGCATTCCGAAGCAGTTACTACTGGGTGAACTTGTATCGGGTACCAGATCCCAATGATGGCCTAAATTAAGATACAAGAACATTTGCAAAAGATCCATGAACGATTTTACGATCAATCCAAATACGTGGGAGGAGATTGCAGAGGATAGAGCTACATGGAGAGCGACATTTAGAACGGGCATCGAGGCATCAGAGCTAGGTCTGAGATAAATATGGAAGACAAGCGACGCAACAGAAAGGAGCCTACACCACACAAATCGAACTTTTTCTGTTTACACTGCTGTCATCTCTGTCAATCGAGAATCAGCAAAATAGAGACGAAAGTCGGTGTTCCTCCAGGACAGGTGCTGCCACCGCCATCTCTTCAACAGACCAGCTTACTGACCGTCTGTCAAGGCGCAAACGGCCATAGTCTGGGTACCCATGATGAGCGCACTTTCCAGAAATTCAATCGATCGTGCATTATGCTGTAGACTAAACCACGCGAACACAGTATTGCAGTTGCTGCACTGTCCATAGTTGCTATTCTTTCCGCTAAAATCATCTCTTCTACCCTTCATACAAATGCTTCGGTTGTAATCTTAACAGGATGCACAGGAAGGGCTTCAATCGGCATTTTAAAAGCGCTCTTGAGAAAACTTATCGACAATTATTGCACCACTTTACCTGACAAACACTTCGCACCATAAACAGAAAGCATTTCCTTATGAATATCATTTGAAGTAAATTTTCCCTCTCTCTTCCCACCCGCTTAAATGAACCCCGCTACCCAACACCTGTTTTTAAAAAACAATGTACTCTCTGTGAGAAAGAACGCCATATTTAATCTCGGCTACGCACGTGCATGCCACACCTTGCGTCTGCTAAATAAGTAATTACAAAGTTGGATGTTGCTGCTAACTTTTGACACCTTTAGAAACTATCAGCTATGTCGTTCAGCTATTCCATATCGATGTGTGATCTATTTACTGACTTACTTCGTATATATCGTATAATCAAAAACATAGAATGAAAAACTAGAGAAAACAATATACCGTTTATATTGTATTATATAGTAAGCCGCAGGAAGTTCTAAAAAACCTACTACACAGCCCAAGCCTTCGGTTACCTGGCAATATTAATGCATGTTTGGCTTGGCTTGGCTTGGCTTCGTTCGTTCGTTCTCAAACTCCCGCTACCAAACCCTGACACGGGCCTAAGCAGCAGAATGAAGTCCAGAGAACGGAATGCGTTGTGTCGTAATTTACAGCTTGACTGCTTATTTGCACCTTTCGGTCCAACACAATCGACTTCAGCAACCATTTTTTGAGTACGGGTTAGCATTCCTTCTTCGATCCCTTCTCCTTAGCCAGTCTGCCCTGCTGCAGCCTGTTATCCAGGATCACCGCGTGGAGGTGAAGAAGGGTCTTGGCAGCTCTGGTTCGCTGGCCCTGACGCCAGCAGCCCGCTATGGGTCGCTGACCACTGCAGTTCATGCGCTACTCAGCATCTTGATCACCTAAACATGTATGTTTGAATACAAGTATTCCAAGTATTTCAAGTACAGTACAATGTCACATATTTTGTTTACATCGTTCACTGTGTTTCCTAACACGAAGTACTAAGTGTTTTGCATCTTACATTCTGGTGAATCCCCAGTCAGTACAAACTTTAAATGGACTCACATCCCATAGGTTTCCGTCCCTGCGGGTTCAGGATTCTGAACACAGACATGTTCTCCGTTTGTAAGCCAATGTAGCTACACCGTGATTTTGAGCACTTTGGGAAAGCTACATTCATATATTTTTTTATCGTTGTTGTCGCATGTTTCACACCTGCCAATAAGATTACTTCCACCAGTGGATCCCGTGGCCCCTTACTGGGAATCACAGGATATCAGGTCAGGTCAGGTCAGGTCATCCCATAACCGGTGCCGTCGTTGGGGGACACATGAAGACATCCTCACAACTCCACGCAAACCTTCTCTGTCAGCGGCCGCTGCCTGTACCTGTTCTGGTCCATTCTTTTTTGCAAGACCATTTGCAAGACCATTTGATTTCGATATGTGACCGTACCAAGCGAGTTTCCGTTTTAAATATCTTGGTTCGATTGTCAGTAATGAAGGATAAAAATGTGAGGTGTTGGCCAGAATAGAACAGACAATAACGGCGCTTGCACGGCTTAACAAAAATATGGCAAGATAAACGGCTAGCACTATGCACGAAAATCAGATTAATGCGTACATTGGCACTGTCAATAATCCATATATGCTTGTGAGACATGGACAGGTACAGCTGACCTTCAGCGAAGGACACAGGCCTTGGAGATGAGATGTTTCCGAAGACTTTTAAACGTCACGTACAAAGATCGAGTTACAAATGAGAAAATCGAGATAGAAATACAACAGCAATATGGCCTTTTGAAGATCACTTGGCAACTGAAAGGATATAACCACTGCCAAATATTGCCACAGTCCAGGACAAAATATGTGAAGGTGGGCGATGTATTTATTTCTCCTGAGTTGTGAAGAAAATAAGGTAAAGTATTTAATCCCTTGCAAGTTATAAGATGCGACTAAGGGTTGTGCATGGACGTGGCAAAATAACAATGTAACAATTATTTCTACTGTACTGCAAATGAGAAGAATTATGTTTTCTAAAAGCTCGTTATGTTAAGTAAACTACAGGGCTGGACATGTGATTCAAGAAATGAAGGGACGTGATTTCGATTCGATTCCGTGAATTCCATGCATGCATTAATAGGGACGACTAAAGATAGTTGTGCATTATACTAGCAGCCTCATCATGCTAGACAATAGTTACAGAATCGACTACTGCAGGAGCATGCAACGTTCTTTGTCGTAGGTTTCTTGATGGAGGTCGACTGTGCTGGTACCGCTGTGCTTCGGCTGGCGTGAAAAAAAGACAAGAAAGAGGATCAGCTACAGTTGGTTCCTCGTGTTTCAAGTCAAGCCAAGCAATCAGTATATCCAACAAGTGCCTTTAGCGTTGATCGTCCACGACAACGGGTGATGAGTCCTGGGCATCGTGTAGGATAAGTGGTAGTAGATGCGAAATGTCTCAACAAAGTGTTGCGCGGGAGAATCCGGTGACGACTCAATTAGTGGTCCTGTTTTTCGTATGGTGTAAACAATGCACAACCTGCAACAAAGGAAATATTTTTTATAAGATTTTGTGTTTACTGTAGTGCACCGACCATATCGTGGGTTACAGGTACGATTTAGTGTTTACTGTAGTAAACCGACCATACAGTGGGTTAGAGGTAAGATTTAGTGTTTACTGTAGTAAACCGACCATACAGTGGGTTAGAGGTAAGATTTTGTGTTTACTGTAGTACACCGATTGTTGTTAGTCCATCGTAATCGATGGATTGTAATGATTGTCAGCATTCACTGTAATCTGTTCACATGTCAGCATTCACTGTAAACTGTTCACATAAGTTCGCAGATGGATAAATAAGCCATTGTGAGTCTTGAATTGTCTGTTGTACTTTGTACAGGGAAATAAGACACCTCCTTCCACCGGGGTTGAAGAAGGGTTGAGTTGACTTGCATAGCGAGCGTCTCTGGATGGCCTCATCTATTCTTGATGACTTGTCTTTTAACACCCTCAGCAATAGTGCTGCGCCAGTCTATGTGATTGGTGGCGATTCTTTCCTATTGATTATATGGTGGGATAGAGGTAAGATTTTGTGTTTACTGTAGTACACCGATTATATGATGATAGAGGTAAGATTTTGTGTTTACTGTAGTACACCGATTATATGGTAATAGAGGCAAGATTTTGTGTTTACTGTAGAACACCGATTATATGGTGAGATAGAGGTAAGATTTAGTGTTTACTGTAGAACACCGATTATATGGTGAGATAGAGGTAAGATTTTGTGTTTACTGTAGAGCACCGATTATATGGTGATAGAGGTAAGATTTAGTGTTTACTGTAGTAAACCGACCATACAGTGGATTAGAGGTAAGATTTTGTGTTTACTGTAGTAAACCGAAAATACAGTGGGTTAGAGGTAAGATTTTGTGTTTACTGTAGTACATCGATTGGTGTTAGTCCATCGTAATCGATGAGGACCGCTTTGTCAGCATTCACTGTAAACTGTTCACATGTCAGCATTCACTGTAAACTGTTCACATAAGTTCGCAGATGGATAAATAAGCCATTGTGAGTCTTTAATTGTCTGTTGTACTTTGTACAGGGAAATAAGACACCTCCTTCCACCGGGGTTGAAGAAGGGTTGAGTTGACTTGCATAGCGAGCGTCTCTGGATGGCCTCATCTATTCTTGATGACTTGTCTTTTAACACCCTCAGCAATAGTGCTGCGCCAGTCTATGTGATTGGTGGCGATTCTTTCCTATCGATTATATGGTGGGATAGAGGTAAGATTTTGTGTTTACTGTAGTACACCGATTATATGGTGATAGAGGTAAGATTTTGTGTTTACTGTAGTACACCGATTATATGGTGATAGGGGTAAGATGTTGTGTTTACTGTAGTACGCCGATTATAGGGTAATAGAGGCAAGATTTTGTGTTTACTGTAGTACACCGATTATATGGTGGGATAGAGGTAAGATTGTGTGTTTACTGTAGAACACCGATTATATGGTGAGATAGAGGTAAGATTGTGTGTTTACTGTAGAACACCGATTATATGGTGAGATAGAGGTAAGATTTTGTGTTTACTGTAGAGCACCGATTATATGGTTATAGAGGTAAGATTTTGTGTTTAATGTAGTACACCGATTTTATAGTGAGATAGAGGTCAGATTTTGTGTTTACTGTAGTACATCGATTATATGGCTGATTTAGAGGTAAGATTTCACTTATACAGAGAACCAAAGTTGTTTTTACTTGTGAATGCACAAGCCGACAACGTGACATGTTGATACTCAGATATTAAGCTCGCAATATCACTAGACTTATAAAAGAATAACTGCAATCAAAACTTAACATGCAATCCCCAAGTTGTGGATCCGATGTGAAGTGTCATTTAGAAGTATGCCTGTTTCTTATAATTTGTTGTTGTTTTACTGTTATTTTACCTGACCCTAACATGTCCGATCAGTATGTTTTGCCTGACCAGACTTTGTTACGGATCCAGAAGCATCGGTGCTCACACCCTTCGACCCAATGCCATATACTGGTGTCTGGACGTGGTTGTTAGTTGTTGTCTAATGTCATACATAGTGTTCCATTTATCTGGCCTCATAGGAAGAAGCATTCTCCTAACATAGTTGAGAGCCGGTCAGTCAAAGAGATAATGACCAACGGTGGCATATGGGTGTGTACACAGCTGACACTGTGGTGTGTGTTGTGGTTGGATTATGTTCAGGTACGTGTTACGAGGAATGTGTTTGTCTCTCATCCAGAAAATGGTACTATGATTCTTTCTATGTGAGTTGATTGATGCTGTAATTTAGATTGAGGATTGCCGTATGTGATCTCCATTCCCGTGTTTCCCATAGTCTATCTGTTCAGACACGTCTCTTTGTTTGCTGGTATGAGCTGTTTGGCTATTGCAGGGATGTCGCAGCGTGCGGCAGTTATTGTCTTTATCCCTTCTTTGCTAGCCTGTCTACCTTGATGTTGTCATGTGTGGTAGTGCTCATGGATCCACAGTATGAGAAATGAAAATGTGGTTAACGTCAAGAGACACTTGGATAAGGTTATGTCTACGTCTAGAGACACTTGAATAAGATCATGTCTACGTCTAGAGATACTTGGATAAGATCATGTCTACGTCTAGAGATACTTGGATAAGATCATGTCTACGTCAAGAGATACTTGGATAATATCATGTCTACGTCTACAGATACTTGGATAAGATTGTCTACGTCTAGATATACTTGGATAAGATTAGGTCTACATCTAGAGATACTTGGATAAGATTAGGTCAACATCTACAGATGCTTGGATACGATTAGGTCTACGTCTAAAGATACTTGGATAAGGTTATGTCTACGTCTAGAGATACTTGGATACGATTATGTCTATGTCTAGAGATACTTGGACAAGATCATGTCTACGTCTACAGATACTTGGTAAGATTATGTCTACGTCTAGAGATACTTGGATAAGATTAGGTCAACATTTAGAGATACTTGGATAAGATTAGGTCAACATCTAGAGATACTTGAATACGATTAGGTCAACATCTAGAGATACTTGAATAAGATTAGGTCAACATCTAGAGATACTTGGATAAGATAGAAAATGGATTTGTGACCACCAAAGAAAAGACGTAAAAGGCCGGTAAAATGGATGCGGTTAAAGCTAGCTAACTTAACACACCTGCTCATTGACACGCATTAAGTCTACTTTCTCACTTTTCCAACCACCAGACCGTGACTCGTGGTCATTGGTCGGTCAGAACTCGCCGTCGCATTTTTCATTGATACAGGTTTTCGTTTGTCATAGATGCTCGAATCAGCTACATATGTACAGTCATTCTTAACCAGGCATATACTGGGAGTGGTCGCAATAGATGGTATCCCAAAGTAAGTTTCTTTGTTTCTGTGGACTACTGTGAATGTTTGAAGGTCCTATATAAGTTTATTTCTGTAGATTACTGTGAATTTGAAGGTTCTAATTTGATTTCTATGAACTACGGCGAAGGTTTGAATGTTCTAGCTTGGTTTATGTGTACAACTGTGAGAGTTTGAATGTTCTAACTTGACTTCTGTGGACTACTGTGAAAGTTTTAAGGTTCTAGCTCTTTTCATGTGAACAACTGTGAAAGTTTGAACGTTCTAGCTTAACGATGAATGAAATGGATGAGGCTATGAGAACTTTAAAGAAAAAGAAATCGCACGGAAAAGATGGGGTAACAAATGAAATGCTGATCGGGTTGGGCCAAACAGCAAAGAGGAAGTTACTGTCAGTCCTGAGCCAAAGCTGGAAAAGGGGAATTGTACCGCAGGCATGGAAAGATGCTGTACTTATACCCGTACCAAAGAAAGAAAAAGATAGAACAGATCCAAATGGATACAGGCCTATCCGTCTACTGAGCTGTGTAGGTAAACTGATGGAGCGTATGATAAACACCAGACTGATGTGGCACCTGGAAGAAAAACACATACTAATTCTACAGCAAGCAGGATTTAGACAACACAGATCCACTGAGGACCAGATCACTCTCATAGCACAGGAAATAGAGGATTCTTACCAAGAGAAAAAGCATCCAGTAGCGGTTTGGGTTGATCTAGAGAAGGCATTTGACAAGGTGTGGAAAGAGGGACTTAAAGTCAAGCTACAAAGAAATGAAGCATCTGAAAAAAATGCACAGATGGATCAGCCACTACCTCGGAAACAGAACAGCCAGAGTTCAAGTACAAGGGCAGATGAGCAAAAAGGTGACATTGGAGCAAGGAGTACCCCAATGGGGAGTACTGTCACCCACACTTTTTCTGGTGTATATAAACAACATCATAGAGAATATACCAAGAAGAGTCCACAGCTCCATGTTTGCAGACGATCTGGCTATGTGGACCTCTGAAAAAAATCTCACCGTAGCAAACAATCGGATGCAGAAGGCCCTAACATCGTTGGAGGAGTGGGCGAAATCATGGCTGGTCAAAATAAATGAAGAAAAAACAACATGTACGATATTCTCGCTTTCAAATAAACCACAGAACACCAAAATAAGTCTTAACGGCAAATATCTGCGGCCAAACGACAAACCAAACTACCTGGGCGTTACATTTGATCGGCTCATGACATGGAAAAGTCAGATCGAGAGAAACTGAATGAGAGCCAGACAAAGAATGGCAATCACGAAGAAACTTGCTGGCACAAGCTGGGGAGCAGACGAAAGAATACTTAAGAAACTGTACACTGGAAGAGTGAGACCAGTTCTCGAGTATGGCATTGCGGCATGGACAACAGCAGCAAAGGCGAACTTTTATAAAATTAGCAAACTTCAAAACCAAGCCATGAGAGTTATAACAGGAGGTATGAAGTCAACGCCAATTGTAGAACTTGAAAAGATTACAAATCTGCAATCCATGACCGATAGAAGAGACTGCAGAGCCCAGCAGCAAGCGGAGAAACTAAGAAGACTGACATACCATCCGATGCAACAGACACTAAATAGAGTTGGAAAAGGGAAACTAAAGCGGAGAAACTTTGCAGAAATTGCCAAAGCAAGGATGAGCGAAGACCCTATGAACACCATAACAACACCAAAGCACATCCCTACTGTACGCAAACCCACATAGAAGCAGCATATCATTCCGGAGGTGGTGGAAAATATACCAGCTATTGGAAACAAGAACATCCAATCTGAAACAGAAAGAAGAGACATAACCCTGAGGTACATAGCGGAAAACTACCCAAGCATGGACTGGACCCATGCCTACACTGACGGTTCTGTAACAAACACAACACAGAGTGGAGGGGGATGGGTATTCCTGAGCCTAACAAATGGTAGAAAAATAACACTGTCAGTGGCAACTGGAAAATTCTCTAGCAATTTCAGAGCGGAGGCAGAGGCACTGAAGGCTGCAGTAAAAGCAATGAAAGCCAGATAGTCCTGTTTACAGATGCCCTGGCCGTCGTTACAGCACTAAAAAGCCAGAAAAATACTGAACTTAATGATTTAAGAGCAGTACTCTGTCAACTATGCCCGCAGTCCGCACCAAAAAGAGTAGTGGTACAGTGGGTTCCCTCTACTACTAGTTGAACAGAAAAGAGCAGGTCATTGTCTTCAGACTCCGCACAGGCCACAACAGACTGAGGTACCATCTGTTCAATAAACTGAAGGTAGGGGGCACTGACGAATGCACCTGTGGTACAGGAAAATGACCGCTGAACATATGCTGTAAAATTGCCCGACATACACGGACCAGAGAAAGTACATGTGGCAATCACCAGTGCCAACACTAGACAAGCTCTATGTCAGTGTCGACAGCCTCAGGATGACAGCTGCTTTCTTCGAACAAATTCAAGTTGACGTGTGACAGCGCACGAAGAAGGAGAACGTTCTAGCATGATTTCTGTGGACTACTGTGAAAGTTTGAAGGCTCTAGCTTAATTTATGTGGTCAGCTGTGAGAGTTTGAAAGTTTTATCTTAGTTTCTGTGGACGTGACAAGTTTGAAGGTTCTAGTTTGATTTGTTTGCGTGCTATTGCTATTTTAGTAGACCAGTAGTACTAATTAGATAAAATACATGACAATTTGTCTCACTTGTGTTCTACAAGTTATAATTCTGTCAACACAAACAGCAATACAAAAATTTAATAATATAATTAATCTACCACGCACAGATCTCTGTCAAAACAGTCAAGTATGTGCCACACAGTTATTACACACTGAGATCTCTGTCAAAACATCAAATTTCGGCCTTACTGTTGCTACACACATAGCTGTCTTTCGAAATAATCATATCCCTGCCTACTGTTACTACACTGTTATAAAAGACCAGTTTTATGTAAAAGTGAATTTGTTAACGCGAATTTTGATATATTTATAGTAGATTAGTTTTGTGTATAAGTGGATTTATCTTTTTAGGTTCTTGGATGTCATGATGCAAAGGAGCCCTATGAGCTTCATGCAGAAGTAGATATAAAATAATACTGTCACATTCTCCAAAGACATGAATGTGCTCTTCAAACTCATCAGTTAATAATGAAGTAGATTCTTTCCATTTGTTTTACAGGAAAACGAAATATTTATTGAATCGCCACTGAAATATGACAACATCGAAAACACATTGCACATGGGGAAAGGAGACCTACGCCTGGTCAGGTAAAACATACTGATCAGACAATGTTATCCAGGGTCAGGTAAAACATACTGATCGGACAATGTTATCCAGGGTCAGGTAAAACATACTGATCGGACAATGTTATCCAGGGTCAGGTAAAACATACCGATCAGACATTGTTATCCAGGGTCAGGTAAAACATACCGATCAGACAATGTTATCCAGGGTCATGTAAAACATACCGATCAGACAATTTCATCCAGGGTCAGGTAAAACATACTGATCGGACACTGTCATCCAGCGTCAGGTAAAACATACCGATCTACCGATCAGACAATGTTAGCCGGGGTCAGGTAAAACATTCTGATCAGACAATGTTAGCCGGGGTCAGGTAAAACATACTGATCGGACAATGTTATCCAGGGTCAGGTAAAACATACTGATCAGACAATGTTATCCAGGGTCAGGTAAAACATACCGATCAGACAATGTTAGCCGGGGTCAGGTAAAACATACCGATCTGACAATGTTATCCAGGGTCAGGTAAAACATACCGATCAGACAATGTTATCCAGGTTCAGGTAAAACATACCGATCAGACAATTTCATCCAGGGTCAGGTAAAACATACTGATCGGACAATGTTATCCAGGGTCGGGTAAAACATACCGATCAGACAATGTTAGCCAGGGTCAGGTAAAACATACTGATCAGACAATGTTAGCCGGGGTCAGGTAAATCATACTGATCGGACGATGTGGGGACAAGTAAAACATACCGATCAGACAATGTTAGTCAGAATCAGGTAAAAAATATACTGAACAGACAATGTTAGTCACGGACAGGTAAAACATGCTGATCAGACAATGTTAGTTAGGGTCAGGTAAACACACTGACGAAGGACCTCTCCCTTCCAAAACTTCCATGCAGGTCTCCCCGAAAACAGGCTGTCTCACACTGGCTAACAATGTGGTAAGCAACGTGATTGCCGTAGTAGTGAGCGTAATCTCTTGCGGTAAGTGAAGAAAGCTACTGCAACACGTCACCTAACGACCGTCAGGCTCACAAAATAGTAACGTAATTCATCACGCGAATCCAACAACACATTATACACCATTAACCAATCGGTGTGGAGCGGTCCAGTTTTCCTTTTTTTAACACGAAATACCCGTTAACTAGCTTGTAACTGAATTACAGCTTTGAGACGGGAGTACTTTTGAACGAAACACGGAAATTCGCGACTGGATGTTTTTGCTTGTTTACAGATGCCCTGTCCGTGGTTACAGCACTAAAAAGCCAGAAAAATAAATAACTTAATGACTTAAGAGCAGTACTTTGTCAATTATGCCAGCAGTCCACAACCAAAATAGTAGGAGTACAGTGGGTTCCATCCCACTTTAACATCCAAGGCACCGAGGAGGCAGACTGGCAAAAGAAGGTGCAAGACTACCACAACCAGATTCTAGTGTGACCTTCGAAGAGTCCAAAAGGTTTATTAGGGCCAGATACATGTACAAGTGGGAAACAGAACATACTGGCTACACAAAAAATGATGCTTATTACCAGTTGAACATAAGAGAGCAGATGGTAGTCTTCAGACTCCGCACAGGCCACAACAGACTAAGGTACCATCTATTCAATAAACTGAAGATAGGTGCTACTGATGAATGCACCTGTGGTACAGGGAAAATGACTCCAGAACATCTGCTGCAAATTCACCCGACATACCAGGACTAGAGAAAGTACATGTGGCAATCACCAGTGCCAACACTAGACAAGCTCTATGGCAGTGTCGACAGCCTCAGGATGACAGCTGCTTTCTTCTAACAAATTCAAGTTGACGTCTGACAGCGTACAATTAAGACGGAGGATGTTGTTGTTAACTGCCCACAATGAGTAAGTTCACTCTTGTGTGCGCCCTGAAAAGAGTTAAGTGGCAGGCTGTGGTAGCTTTCGTCCCGTCTCTGTCATGGCGATGAAGGTGACCTTCTTGGCGGTTTTACATCTGCGTGTTGCGCACTATTACGGAGATCACACCTCGTCAGCAAGACTGCCTGAAAACAGCCTGTTTTCACTGTTTCCAGGGAAGGCTACATGGAAGTGAGATTATGGTCTTGGTCAGTGTATTGTGCCTGACCCTGACACTACGTCCTGGTCAGTATGTTCTGCCTGGCTAGACTAGCATCTCCGTTCCCCGTATGCAGCGCATGAGCTGCAGCGGTCATCGACCCATAGCTGACTGCTAGCGTCAGGGCCAGCGAACCAGAGCTGCCAAGACCCTTCTACATCTCCACGCGATGATCCTGGATAACAGGCTGAAACAGACCAGACTGGCTAAGGAGAAGGGATCGAAGAGGTAATGCTAACCCGGTACTCAAAAAATGCTTGCTGAAGTCAGATGTGTTGGACGGAAAGGTACAAATATCGCAGTCAAGCTGTAAACTACGACACAATGCATTCCTTTCTCTGGACTACATTCTGCTGCTTAAGCCCTTTTAGGGTTTAGTAGCGGGAGATTGAGAACGAACGAAGCCAAGCCAAGCCAAGTTCCCCACATGGCAGTATACTTCTAAATGTCTATCCTTGTAGCATCACTGATTTTTTTTAAAGACTAAATAGGCAAAATCCACAGAACAGCTTTAAATTTTGGTTAAAAAATAGGTCATCCTTGCTTCGGGCCAAGAAAATGGCTTTAACACTTTTAGAGCGGCTCACCAGTCCTTCAATTTAAGTTATCAATTTTTAACTAAGCACTATTTCACTGTTCTTTCTACAGAACAATGTGTTCCAAACCAAAATATATTGTAATACTTAAATAGTATTAGCATTTTTCATATTAAGAAAAAATATATTGCTATTAGAGGCCTGGCGTTTGTGTCCTTGCACATGCTTGGTAGTTTTAGCACTGAAGTACCATTTATCAATGGCTTTAGTAGGTTTAACTTGTGGCAGTGGATGTCCATTTAGATTCACCATCATAAACTCCACATGACCTACATAATATTTCACTATCCACATGACCTAGATAGTATTTCACTATCCACATGACCTACATAGTATTGCACTATCCACATGACCTAGATAGTATTTCACTATCCACATGACCTAGATAGTATTTCACTATCCACATGACCTAGATAGTATTTCACTATCCACATGACCTAGATAGTATTTCACTATCCACATGACCTAGATAGTATTTCACTATCCACATGACCTAGATATTATTTCACTATCCACATGACCTAGATAGTATTTCAATATCCACATGACCTAGATAGTATTTCACTATCCACATGACCGAGATAGTATTTCACTATCCACATGACCTAGATAGTATTTCACTATCCACAAGACCTAGATAGTATTTCACTATCCACATGACCTAGATAGTATTTCACTATCTACATGTCCTAAGATGTAGACCACGACTGAACTTTACTTTCCTACCTATTATCTTATTATCCACATGTTAACAGACGGAACCTGAGCATTAATATACTGTGTAGGCCCTTTTGAAGACGTCTTGGCAATTGTCAAAAGAAGGAAACTCGTTTGGGTACAGTCACATATCAAGATCAAATAGTCTTGCAAATACAATCCTGCACGGAAAGGTGCAAGGTAAACGACGAAGAAGTCGTCCCAAAAAGAGGTGGGAGGACAACATTAAAAAAATGGACCAATCTCCGACCAGAAGAGGCACAGGCAGCAGCCGCTGACAGAGAAGCATGGCGTGAAGTTGTGAGGGAGTCTTCATGTGTGCCCCATTGACCTCACCGGTTACGGTATGACCTGACCTAATAGTACTTTATTATCCACATGTTAGTAGACCTACCATGAGAAATATTGACCAACATTTTCAATATTCCGATTCATATTTTAACAGATCAACATCAATCTTTACTGTCCTACATAGTGTCTCCGTTCAGTTCAGTTCATCCTGTGATCTCTTGAGATTGTTGGGGCACTCCTGCTGACACCTCCACAATCCTGCGCCATCCCTCTCTGTCTGCAGTTGCTTTTGTGCCTCCTTGAGTCATAGGTTAGTCTATTCATAGATGTTATCTTGCATTAATTTTCTCAGAGATCCTCATCTTTGCTTGCCCTATACTGTGCCCTGTAATATGGTATCTGCAAGTCCTTTTGACCTTCAGACATGGCCATAATATCTTACTATCCAAATTTCACCAATGTTGAATTTTAATGTCCTACATCTTCCACTGATGGCTTACAATGCTGGTAGATAGATCTGGTTACAGGGCAAGGGGGCGGCCTGCGAGGTAGGTGGATAGATGACAGAGTGATTGGGCAACGACAAGGGCTCACATTGACCGACACAACACACTTGGCGCAGGATAGACGACTCAAGCTCCTCACGACGCTAAACGGCACAAGTGGAAAGAAAACTAACTAACTAACATAATATCTTACTATCCAAATTTCTAACAGACCAATGTTGAATTTTAATGTCCTACATAATATCTTACTATCCAAATTCCTAACAGACCAATGTTGAATTTTAATGTTCTACATATTATCTTACTATCCAAATTCCTAACAGACCAATGTTGAATTTAAATGTCCTACATAATATCTTACTATCCACATTTGTAACAAACTAACACCGTTTGTTAGTGAACTCGTGTTATCTTGATGCCTACATGTTAACAGACTGACACCGTTTGTTAGTGAACTTATGTTATCTTGATGCCTACATGTTAACAGACTGACAACAATCTTTAATATCCTAAATAATATCATACTATCCACATGTTTTTAAGACCTTCACAGAGCCTTACTGTTAAAAATAGAATCTTACATTTTGCATATAAAAAGACTGACAAGAACCTTTAACATCCTACATATTATCTTACTTTCCACATGGCAATAAATTAACATCATGTTAACAGACCTAACCAAGCTTTTATGTCTTACATAGCATTTTACTATATCCATGTTAACATACTGACACCCATATTTATGGTCCTACATAGTATTTTACTGTATCTATGTTAGCAGATTGACACCCATATTTATGGTCCTACATAACATCATCATAGTATCTGTATGTCAACAGATTTGATCCAACTGAGATTTAATATCCAACATAGTATTTACTATCCACATGTTAACAGACTAACTCTAAGATTTAATATCCAACATAGTATTTACTTTCTCCATGTTAACAGACTAACTCTGAGATTTAATATCCAACATAGTATTTACTATCCCCATGTTAACAGACTAATTCTGAGATTAAATATCCAACATAGTATTTACTATCCCCATGTGAACAGACTAACTCTGCGATTTAATATCCTGCAAAGTATTTCAATGAGTTCAAGTATGTGGGCAGTATTTGTTCGGCAGACGGCAAGATCAACAAGGAAATTGAGACTAGGTGTCAGAAAGCATCTGCGGTAGCTTATCAGCTGTCACCAAGGCTTAGGAACCCGAGCATTAGTTTGGCAACAAAGCAACAGCTGATAAACAGTATATTTATGCAGACTCTGTGCTGCCAGTGTCAAAAATGGCCTCTGTCTAGGGCATGTGGGAGCAGAATTTTGACTTGTGAAAGGAAGATAATCAGTGTTACCAAGAAAGACAGAATGTAGATCAACGACATTCATAGTATGGACCTCACTACGTCTTGTGCCGTAAATAAGTTGGTTTGGTCATCTCATGAAAATGCACCCTCATAATCTTCCACAGATAGCTTACAGTGCTGGCAGATTTGGCTACAGGACAAGAGGGTGGCTGTTAGGTAGGTGGATAGATAATAGAGTGATTGTGCAGCTACAAGGGCTCACATTGACCAACACAACGCACTTGGCACAGAATAGATGACTTAAGCTTCCCAAGACGTTCAACAACACAAGTAAAAAGAAAACTAACTAAACTAACTAACTAGCATAGTATTTTTCTTTCCATTTGTAAAGAGACTGACACCGAGCTTTAACATCCTACAAAGTGTCTAACTGTCCCCTATTTTTACAGACAAGCACCGAGATATGTCATCTGTCCCCATGTTAACAGACCAGCACCGAAATATGTCATCTGTCCCCATGTTAACAGACCAGCACCGAGATATAATGTCATCTGTCCCCATGTTAACAGACCAGCACCGAGATATGTCATACCTATAAACTTTCTATGCACATGTTCATAGACTGACACCAATCTTTGTTGTTCTGCGGTTTCTTTGTATCCACATGTCAACAGATATAGACCGATGAAGAATTTTACTGTCTTAAGTGAGGAGGGCGTGGGCTAGTGGTTAATTGATACGGCTTACAAACCAAAGGTGCTGGGTTCAATGCCCATTACAGCACCAGCCGTTTCCCTGGAGAAGCAAATCCTTAGAAAATGTAGGTGGAAGCAGACCCTAAAATAAAATGCATGCTAAAGTCGGATGCACTGGGCTAACAGGTGCAAAATAAAAACCGTAGTGCAACGCACACCGTCTTCGGGAATAGAGAAATATGGCGAATGTCAACAACAACATTTTTTTAAAAATACTGTCCTAAGCAGTATCTTATCGACCACATGTTAACAGACCGGCGAATTAATACAAGGGTATAAATTAATTTAGTTGTTTTTTTTCTAATCACAAACTGGCCCCTATGGTCGACTCAGCTACCGAAATTGGGTACCAGAAAAATCTGGGAAGTAAAGCCGGCCGGCGTGATGTTGACCACATCATCCACTATATTCCGATGGTTACAAAATAAAATGGGCCTAACACCATATGTCCTATGCGCCACACAACTTGACGGGATCTTTTATAAATTAATTAATGGAAAAGAATAAATTACACTATACCAAGTTTTTAAAACATGGCCGTCTACAAGAACAAGAGGGCACAACTACAAATTGTTTAAAGATAGGTCCATATTAGATATTCGGAAAAATTTATAGTGAGAGAGTAGTTTGTTCCTGAAATGCATTTCCGCAGGATGTAGTGGAAGTAGAGCCAGTTAATGCATTCACAAATAGCAATCAACTGGTTGTATATAGACTCTACAGAACCTTCTAAACCAGTATAATGAAGTTAAGTTAAGGCCAATCATGAACATTAGTGTCCCCATAGTATCTTAACAGTCATGATGTTAACAGATTCACAAGAAGCTTTAAGGTCCTATATAGTATCTTAGTATCATCATGACAAAAGATGTAAACCAAAATCCAGCTTTAAGGTCCTAAATAGTATCTGTATCAGCGTGACAAATATGGAAGCCGACCTCAAGATTTAAGGTCCTATATAGTATCAGTATCAGCGTGACACAAGATGTAAGCCGACCCCAAGCTTTACGGTCCTATATAGTATCAGTATCAGCGTGACACAAGATGTAAGCCGACCCCGAGCTTTAAGGTCCTATATAGTATCAGTATCAGCGTGACAAAAGATGTAAGCTGACCCCAAGCTTTAAGGTCCTATATAGTATCAGGATCAGCGTGACACAAGATGTAATCCGACCCCAAGCTTTAAGGTCTTATATAGTATCAGCGTAATACACGATGTAAGCCGACACCGAGCTTCAAGGTCCTATATAGTATCTTCCTATTCACATGCTAACAGACCAAAGGTGAGCTCTACTGTCCTGCATATCATGTTACTACTCACAAATTAACAAACAAATACTAGCATTATCTTACTACTGACACAGAGACATCTAAACATCAGCAGTAATCATTAAATACACCAATGGAAAGAATTCACTAACTCAAAAGAAACCAACAAATTACCTTATTTCGCTTGAAAACTGGACACTGAAGAATACTAGAAAATCTATACTGACTAAAGATCTCATACACTGATGAGTACCCACGTGGAACAGAATTCTGAAAATATTCTACAGGAATACTTCTTTTGTAGCGAAGTGAAATGTCAGATGTAGTCAGAGAGTGCGGAGCTGAGGCAATAGTTGCTGTGCAGCAACTCTGATCTGGTGAAGACTACACACATCATATTGAGAACTGGTCTGTAGATATAACATGACCAAAGGATCCTGAAAGCAAAGAAGAAAGAATACTTTTAACATGTTAGTGGACCAAAATTGAGAGCGTAAATGTTCTACATATGATCACTTTAACCGGACGTCAACAGCCCAGTACTAAGTTTTAAGAGTCTACATAGTATCTTACTATCCACATGTTAGCAGACTGACACCAAGTTTTAATCTACTACATAGTATCTTACTATCCACATGTTAGCAGACTGACACCAAGTTTTAATCTACTACATATAATCTTACTATCTACATGTTAGCAGGCGGACACCAAGTTTTAATCTACTACATAGGATCTTACTATCCACATGTTAGCAGATGGACACCAAGTTTTAATCTACTACATAGGATCTTACTATCCACATGTTAGCAGACGGACACCAAGTTTTAATCTACTACATAGTATCTTATTATCCTCAAGTTAACACATCAACACCAGTCTTTAAGTTCCTACATATTATCTTGCTGTGAACATGTAAACCTCAATAGCATTGAAGACTCTCAAAGCCTTAGGTTTGGACATTTTGACATTTAAAAATAAACCAACTTCCTACTGAGTTTGAAGTAGCTAAATTGTTGCATCAACAACAAAACCAAACAAAGGGGTTCTGCAAGCAATTCTAAAGCTGCATTTTTTTTAAAACCAAGAGGAACAGTATGTAAAATGTATTATAACGTTTATTAAAATTCGTCTATAATGTAGAGCTTACACACAAACACACAAAGAAATATGTGTATGTGCAAATTAGTTAGTTAGTTTTCTTTCCACTTGTGCCGTTTAGCGTTGTGGAGCAATTAAGTCATCTATCCTGCGCCAAGTGCCTTGCGTCGGTCAATGTGATCCCTTGTCATTGCACAATCACTGTAATGTTATCTATCCACCTACCTCGCGGCCATCTCCTTACCCTGTAGGCAGATCTACCAGCACTGTAAGCCACCAGTGGAAGATGATGAGGGTGCATTCTCATGAGATGACCAAACCAATTTATTTTCTGCCTGGAAATGTGTTCGGCACAAGACGTAGTGCCGACATATGTGCAAATATATTTCTGATATAATAAAGCATGTATTACTACCAGGCCTTTGCCTTGTTGTTTCTGTTAATAATGCCATTGTTCGAAAATACCAAATGTGTGCAACATGCAATTTCATCAATACATAGGACAGCATGAATGTGTACTTTAGCAGCTGTTTGTTTACATTCTTGAACATGCCAACAACATGCATGTTGTGAACTAAAAAATTAACAATGAAAATTCACACACTGGAATAAGTATCAGTTTGAATTTTACGTATTTCAAATGACATATTATGAATATTAGATTTACATTCATTCAGCCAGCAGTGAACATGCACGATTCTATATCACTGGTGTTATTATAATGATGGTAATGAGTGTGCTGTTCTCGAAAAAGTACAGTTTAAAGTTTGGATATCCACAGTGAGATTAACAATCTTCGAGAAATGTATAAAAAAGAAAGTTTACATACCTTTTCTTTCATATACTCATTATATCCTACGCTGAACAATTTATGAAGTAGCACACACATAATATAAGCACGCTTTTTCATAAACAACTGTCAGCACAGAATCTTCGGTTAACTAGATAATAGTTTCACGGCCTAGTAGTGAACTGTATTTACATCGTCAATGTTTACTTCGTCACAATGGTTATGTATTCAAAAGAAAGGGATGTAATAAATGCATCACAATAATATACATCATTTAATAATTACACGCAAAAAAGCAAATTATTCTAATAGTTTGTGTGTGTTTAATGCAGGATACTAGACAAACTCTACTCTTGGGTAATTTATAACTTTTAGTTGCATTTTATGGATATTATTAGATACATTTTGAAAACAATATGCAAGACGCTGTTACCACAACAGAGCCAGCTTAAACAAGCATCAGCATATATGTTAACTGTAACATTACTATTAACAGCTACAGGAGCAGCCAGTGTTGTCTTCTGCCAGTTACTTGTCTAGTTCGCTCCATGACTTCGACGCCGGTCAAGGTCCAAGGTTCAGTTCTTGTGATAAGCACGGCTTTGCTGTCACAATCGTCCGTCACGAGCGCTTGGGGTCGCGAGCTGTTCCTCCCCATATGTCGTGCACGAGGACGACAACAAGCGTGAGAAATTTGGTCGGGTGGATAATTAACACCTATCGCCTTCAGTGTACAGATGCCAATGTACACGTCCATGTGGTTCTGGTGTAGGGCCATAGCTCACTCGTTCTAGGTTGTACCTGGATAAAGAGGGGAGATGCCCAAGCCAGAACCTCTCACGCGAATTTTTTATGATGGGATAACTCTAAAAATGACTTCTTTTTATATTTTATGGGTTATATCCCTTGCATTGGTTTTCGTCGACATTCTTCTACAGGAGCAGATGCCCCCGTACAGATCCCCGTACTGATTTACTATTATAAAAAATATAACATAGGGACAAGAAGTGGTTCTAACAAAAGCTGAAGTTTTTGGTTCCAATTAAGGATTGCCTTTCTGGATTCTATTGACAAAGGCTCGCCCTTTCCCACCCCAGACCGTAGTCTTTAAGGCGGTATCAGGGCGTATTGGTCAGTGTATGGATTCGTGTGTGCATCCGAACAATGAAGTCTCTAGTACCTCATATTTGACAGTAATTACTGATATGGAACTAAATTTACCTATCTTTAATAAGTAATTAAGTCAAGACAGCGAGCAAATCTACCCTCATTTTACAAAAGCTGAGATCTCTCTCTTATAGTAAAGTTTCTACCACTTCATCCCCGACTGCAGTGTTTGTATTATTTGATACACCCATGAGTATGAACAGCGAGTTGGCAATGTATTTTTACATTTTTTACCCTACATAACCAATAGTTTGTTGTTGGGATAGCCGTTACGGTTGACAGATTTTCAAGGCTAGTTTTTGTTCGTGAGCTTTACTTCCTTGTGTATTTTGTGTTGCTCCTAGCAGTGGGCAGTGAACATTGGAATTTCTTATATGATCACAACAGTTCATTTTTGTCACACATTAGTTGGTAGTCAAATTTGTTTATTGATAGTGCAGAGAAACAGAAACCAAAGTAGGGAGAGAGAGAGGCAGAGACAGAGAGAGAGAGAGAGAGAGAGAGAGAGAGAGAAAGAGGAAGAACAGAAAGAGAGATGTACATTGTTATATGACTGCTAATGGATGAAGGTGTTAAAAAAGATGCAAGGTAAATGATTGTGGAGAGATGAGGCAAAGGTAATCCAATAACACTCACTCCTGTCAAGGATGCAGTGTCAGAGACTTGTACTAGCCCTGTACAAGACCTCCGCTTTTTATCAGGTGTGGTGGCTAACTCCTGTACTCCCCACATTTCTATCAAAGACACTAAGCGAGGTTTCTGTACAGTCATCATTTGATAGAGTTGAGAGTTTGATCACACGATCAGACAGGTGAATAAGTCTATACGGCTACCGTTGTGGACATAACATGAAATTGGTTGGAGTCAGTGTGTGCCTTGATCCTTGCAGTGATTGCATTGCTTGTAATCATTGCTGCTGTATCAGTTCAGTTCAGTTCATGTCTTAACCCATCAGGTCGTTGGGGCACACTTGAAGACACTCCCAAAATCCCACGCCATCTTTCTCTGTCAGCCGCCGCCTGTTGCTTCTCACCGGGACGAAGGCTTGACCACTCAGTGATGTTGTCCACCCACCTCTTCCTTGGACGTTCTCGCCCTCTCATTCCCGGTACGGAACCTAAAAGTTTCGAGTTGGTAATTCCGTTGGACCTCGCGACGTGCCCGCACCAGGCCATCTTTCGTCTTTTGATTGTTGTGAACAGATCTTCAAAAGGACCAATAGCGTTTTCAACGCTCTGTCGTATTTCTACGTTCGTGACACGATCTTTATATGTAACATTTATGAGTTTTCTATAGCACCTCATTTCCATTGCATGTATTATGCCCTGGATATCTGCTGTAATGGTCGACGTCTCGCAGGCATGCAGAAATATTAAGATCACCAGTGAGCGCTTTAGTCTAACTTTTATGCCGAGGGCAAGCCGCTTATCTTGCCATATAGGTTTCAGCCGAGTAAGCGTCGCTGTTGTTTGTGCTATTCTTGCAATTACCTCTGTATGCGATCCCTCTTAATTGTATAGTTTATAGCAATGCATGAATAGACAACCTAGCTTCACAAGCTACAGTAGCATGTTAGAATAACCCTCTGAGTTTGAAAGATTAGTTGGCAGGGGCAAGAACTTGAACATAACGATACACATACGTACCTGGGAAATACAATGGATCACACATTGTCATACGAACGACACTGTAAGCCGGTGAAACGAAACTTAACCTAACGTCTTTATACTGGTTTATAAGACCCTGCTACTATTAGAGACCATACCAAAAACAAACAACGAGTCACTGTTATCAGAGATCAGATCAGAACCGGGAAAACTCCAGGGATACTCAACAATAGCCCTCCAGTGGCTACCCTCCAAATGCGAAATGACGGGAAACAAGAGAGCTGACACTCTGGCAAAAGATGGCAGCAAAATGGCACAATTTAGTCATCGAGTATAATACAGAGAAATCAAGAACATCATCAGAAATCAGTATAAACACCAATGGAGAGAAGACAGGAACATAAACAGTACACTAGACCCAATTCACCAACTCAAATAAAATAGACAAACTACCTTATTTCGCCTGAGAACTGGACACTGCAGACTACTAGAACATCTTTACCGACTGAAGATCTTACACACCGATGAGTGCCCATGTGAAACAGGATGCCAGAACCCTGAGCATATTCTACAGGAATGCCCACTCAATAGGGAAATGAGATGACAGACCTGGCCAGAGGATGCAGAGATGTGACAAAAGCTGTGGGGCAGCCGCTCCGACCTAGTGAAGACTACAGACTTCATCGTGGCGACTGGCCTGCAGATATAGCATGACCAAAAGATCCTGAACGCTAAGAAGGAGAAAGAAGAACACTCTGCAGAGTTTGTATACAACCAGTTTAATTTAAATTACCTTGCTCTAAAAGCTAGGCGCATCCAATTTATTCTTAAATCAATTAATTGTCCCTGCCTTCACTACCTCCTCCCGTGGCAATGCAATACGAGCATGCAACCCCTCTCTGACTAAAAAAATATTTCCTAATATCTAATCTGGATCTCTCTTTAGTTAATTTGCAGCTATGCCCTCTTGCTCTGTATTTTGAAAAAAAACTTGTTATAGTCTAATTTATCCATTACTCTGATCTTTTTATAAACCTGTATTGTCACCTCGAATTCTTCTCTCTTCTAGATATGATGGCCGGTTTTTCTTAGTCTTTCCTCATAACTGTAATTCTGAAATCCCACTATCAGCTTTGTCGCTCAATTTTGTATCCTTTCCAGCATGTTTATATCCCCTCTATGATAAGGACTCCCTACCTGTACACAGTACTCCAATCTAGGTCTAATTAATGCTTTATACAGTTTGACTATCACTTCCTTGTTTCTATGTTTAATATTTCTTTTTTTCATACCTAACGTTGCATTTGCCTTTTTTACTGCTACCTGAACTTGCTCCCTCACGTTACCTATATGATCTATTATAACCCCTAAGTTCCTTTCTTTATCTATCTTTCTAATATTGCTTTCTCTCAATAAACGTTAGCGCGAAATAATATACTGCGTAATTGTTTGTCCATCGTTTCAGAAATGGACCAAACTGTCATCTGTCAATCCTGGAGTGGATTCGTAGATAGCTGACCAAACCCGAGCCCGAAAGCGCCTGTCGCTCTGAAAGCAGAGAAACACCGTCTGACAGTCAGGTGGGGGCCACTTTTGTCTTGCGTTTCGTGTCGCTTGTTTCCGTACAGCTTGCCTGATTCTTGTCTGCTCCATATAAATCGCGACAGAAGAGATTTTCCTACGCCAGGCAGAGCGATAAGCAGCAATGTTCCATCAACCATCAGGATCAAGGACGCAGTTCTTCAGGGAAGCTTCCAGAGTATCTTTGTAACGTTTTATTTTGCCACCGCTAGCTCGCTTGCCTGACTCAAGCTTGACATATCATATTTTCTTTGGGAACTGCTCATCTGACATGCGAACAACATGGCGAGTCCATCTAAGCTGCGATTTCCACAAAGTTGTGTGGATGCTTGTTATGCCAGCCCGCAAAAATACTTCTACATATGCAATCCTATCTTGCCATTTTGTGTTCAGCAGTTTCCTTAGTTGCTAGATGGAGTGTCTAAAAAGTTTCCAAGGAAGCGAGGTCGCGGTGGATCAGGGTGTCTTATGGTCTCTGATCACTGTTATCAAGATATTGATCTTACAACGGAAGCAGTGGAGATGTGGTTTTACAGAAGAATGCTGCGCATACCAGGGGTTGCAGAGAAGAGGCACAGACACAAATACAACTAATTGCAAAGGGCAGAACAATGCAGTCATTCTTTTTCGGGCATTTTATGAAAAGAGGCGGCTTGGAGCACGCTGCAACAAGGGGAAAGATGGCAAGCAGAGAAGAGAGACAGAGAAAGGCAGAGAAAAAAGATGTTGGACAGCCTGAGAGAATGGCATGGGCTAGCAACCTTATCATGATTAGATCATATTTTTTTAAAATGTCAATGCACATATTCTGAAAACGAGTTTTTGTTACTATCCCAGCTTTAATGATGAGCATTTGATTTACTTGGAGTGGAAAAAACAATAAATAAATCACTCAATCAATCAATCGATCTTTCGCGGTTCTAGGAAAATGAAACACCAGGATGAAAACTGAAATTGATGATCCGTATGGCGAGCCGTACTTTAAGTGTAATGACGATATGAAGTCTTATACATCTTTTTATCTTCATGTTATTTTGCCCCATATTTTGAAACACAGACCAGGTACTATTCGATCCCCTGTCCTGACCCCTTATAAGGAAACATGCACTTAATCAATCGCAATGCCAAGGACATGTGTTTATTTGAAGGGGTAGCCACTTAAAGGGTAACCGAAGGACATGTGTTTATTTGAAGGGGTAGCCGCTTAGAGGGTAACCGAAAGACGTGTTTATTTGAAGGGGTAGCCACTTAGAGGGTAACCGAAAGACGTGTTTATATGAAGAGGTAGCCACTTAGAAGGTAACCCAGATTTAGCGGAATTTTCTAGGCAAATTAGAAAATGTCCCATATACATCTCCACTAACATCTTCAAGCTTTAAATATAAATAGAGCATCATTATCTTTTATCACTTGTATTTTTAGACGTCGTGGGGAGGAGTAGTTTTCTGTCTCGTGCCAGCTTTGTCGTCGATGTTGTTGTCATTCTGTGTTTCTTCAGCGTCTCACTGACACCATCCATCCATGTTTTTCGTGGTCTGTCTCCTGCTCTGCAACCCTGGTGTCTGGTATTGTAGATACGAGCAGCTGGTAACTTTGGTTTCACTCTTGTCCTGTGTTCGAACTATTTTGTTTCTCTGATTTTCTATGTAATCCATGCACAGTGGTGCACCCACTCTCTGTCTGATTTTTGGTTTGTTCTTTTTGCGCTCGCCTTATTTGTCTATTCCCCAAGGCGTTGTGCGTTGCACTGTGGTTTTTATTTTGCGCCTGTCGGCTCAGTGCATCCGACTTCAGCATTCATTTTATGTAAGGGTTGTCTTCCTCCTGCATTGTCTAAGGGTTTGCTTCCCCGAGGTAACGGGCGGTGCTGTGGTAAGGATCGAACCCAGCACCTTCAGATTATGAGCCGTATCACTTAACCACCAGCCCACGCCGTCCCCCGTGTGTATGTCTGATTACTTCGTTTCGTACTCTGCCCGTCTGTTTACCTCGACAGCATTTCTCAAACACCTTATACCGCATATCATGGTTTGTCTTTGTTGTGCTTTACTGACAGTCCGTTCCTGATATCATATACAAATGTTTGTTTTTTTACAACCACAGATATACTATCGTGCGATTGCATATTTATTTATAAACAAGCATAGATGGTAACGACGTATCTGTTTTGATATACAGAAGTGGATCATTTGGATTAAAATAAAACAACTGAAGATTATCATTTAAAAATAGCTGATAAAATTGAGTGACCCAGATTCAGCGAAATTTCCCTGAAAATGGGATAATATCTCCTTTATAATTTCATTATTATATTCAAGCTTTAAATATACACTGATATCTTATTTTTATTATCTAAGGTTTCATATCTAAGAGCAGGCGTGGCCTAGTGGTTGAGTGACACGACTCACAACATGAAGGTGTTGCGTTCGATCACAGCACCAGCCGTTACCCCAGGGAAGCAAACCATGAGAACATGCAGAAGGAAGCAGACCCTTACATCAAATGCTAAAATCGAATGCACTGGGCCGACAGGCGCAAAACAAAAACCCACAGTGCAACGCACACCGCCTTGTGTTCAGAGAAATAAAGCGAACGCAAAAAAAAAACCAAAAAAAAACATGCTTCCAAACTGTTTTCATCCTTATTTGCAAGAGTCCATGCTTCAGTCCCAAACTGTTCAACTGGCTATACATTTTGTATACATTTTATTTTATTTTCCTCAGTTTTTATACGTGATCCTGACGCGCTCTTACCATAGTGCAGACGGCGACACCGATCATTTTGTCATGCTGATACTGATACTATATAGACAGATGACATTATATCTCGGTGCTTGTCTGTTAACATGGGGACAGATGACATTATATCTCGGTGCTTGTCTGTTAACATGGGGACAGATGACATTATATCTTGGTGCTGGTCTGTTAAGATGGGGACAGATGACATTATATCTCGGTGCTTGTCTGTAACAATAGGGGACAGTTAGACACTTTGAAGGATGTTAAAAGCTCAGTATCAGTCTCTTTACATATGGAAAGAAAATACTATCTAGCTAGTTAGTTTAGTTAGTTTTCTTTCCACTTGTGTCGTTGAACGTTGTGGCAAGCTTAAGTCGTCTATCCTGTGCCAACTGCGTTGTGTCGGTCCCTGTGAGCCCGTGTAGCTGCACAATCACACTATCATCTATCCACCTACCTCACAGCTGCCCTCTTGTCCTGTAGCCAAATCTGCCAGCACTGTAAGCTATCTGTGGAAGCTTATGAGGGTGCATTTTCATGAGATGACCAAACCAACTTATTTTCTGTCTGGATGTGTATTCGGCACAAGATGTGTGCCATCCATACTATGAATGTCGTCGATCCACATTGTCTTTCTTGGTAACACTGATGACCTTCTTTTCACAAGTCAAAATTCTGCTCCCACATCCCCTAGACAGAGGCCATGTTTGACACTGGCAGCACAGAGTCTGCATAAATATACTGTTTGTCAGCTGCTGCTTTGTTGCCAAATTAATGCTTCGGTGTCTAAGCTGTGGTGACAGCTGATAAGTTACAGCAGATGTTTTGTGACATCTAGACTCAATTTCCTTGTTGATCGTGCCGTATGCGGAAAAAATACTGCCCGCAGGATATTAAATCTCAGAGTTAGTCTGTTAACATAGGGATAGTATATACTACGTTGGATATTAATTCTCGGAGAGATGATCTGTTAACATCATCATCATCAGTCCTATAACCTAGAAGGTCGTTGAGACACCTTTATTGCAGTTTATAGTACCAGCTTCAGCTATACAACAACAGTGTGTCTTGGGCCAATATACACCTGACGGAACCCATCTCTCTCCAGGTGGTAGTTCATTATAGTTGTGTCTAAATGTTATACAACAACGCTGACCCTGTCTTCAGCTAGGGTGACCGGCGCCAATCTCGTGAAGTTCAGCTGTGTGAACTAGTTCATGAAATATGACATATGTTTAAGCGTAGTGCTATTCATATTACCGATGCTCATTCCAGGATAATCGGACGGAAGAAAACATAAAACAAACGAATTAACCAGTCCAAGGACATTTGCTTGTGCGAGATTACTGACCTGCAAGGACATTTGCTTGCGCGAGATTACTGACCTGCAAGGACATTTGCTTGTGCGAGATTACTGACCTGCAAGGACATTTGCTTGCGCGAGATTACTGAACTGCAAGGAAATATGCTTGAGCGAGATTACTGACCTGCAAGGACATTTGCTTGCGCGAGATTACTGACCTGCAAGGACATTTGCTTGCGCGAGATTACTGACCTGCAAGGACATTTGCTTGCGCGAGATTACTGACCTGCAAGGACATTTGCTTGTGCGAGATTACTGACCTGCAAGTACATTTACTTCTGCGAGATTACTGACCTGCAGGGACGTCAGCTTGTGTGAGATTACTGACCTGCAAGGACATTTGCTTGCGCGAGATTACTGACCTGCAAGGACATTTGCTTGCGCGAGATTACTGACCTGCAAGGACATTTGCTTGCGCGAGATTACTTACCTGCAAGGACATTTACTTCTGCGAGATTACTGACCTGCAGGGACGTCAGCTTGTGTGAGATTACTGACCTGCAAGGACATTTGCTTGCGCGAGATTACTGACCTACAAGGAAATATGCTTGAGCGAGATTACTGACCTGCAAGGACATTTGCATGAGCGAGATTACTGACCTGCAAGGACATTTGCTTGTGCGAGATTACTGACCTGCAAGTACATTTACTTCTGCGAGATTACTGACCTGCAGGGACGTCAGCTTGTGTAAGATTACTGACCTGCAAGGACATTTGCTTGTGCGAGATTACTGACCTGCAAGTACATTTACTTCTGCGAGATTACTGACCTGCAAGAACATTTGCTTCTGCGAGATTACTGACCTGCAAGGATGTCAGCTTGTGCGAAATTACTGACCTGCAAGGACATTTTCTTGTGTGAGATTTCTGGAGGAGGTTGAGATGGCATAATAATCTGCTGTGGCCCATTCCTAGATGTTCATGCTTCTTCTTTGGAGTTGGTCCTAAAAAAGATGTTGTTTACAGCGAGGCTGTGATATATACGCTTTTCAGCCCAACACATCCGATTTCAGCTGGGATTTTTTAAGTTCCGGGTTTGCCTTCCCATTGCAATCGCTATTCCCCGACCAGACTACACCAGTTGCTAGTGACGCCTGTTTTCAGGGCCACCACATGGAAGCGGAATAGGGTTTTGGTTTGCTATGGTTCGATGACCCTGATGCAAGCAGTCAGCTATGAGTTGCTTGCTGCTATCAGCTCATGAACTGTTACATCTAGGCCACAGATGCTCATACAAGCTACACACAGCTCATAAACATGAAGAAATAAAGATAAACTGCTTTTGAAAAATACAACACCAATTTTTAATCTCACAAATATGCGATGAAATAAACATGTGGACAATTTTTACACCAAAGAATCTATACCTGTCAAAAAAATAAATGACATACAACTATAACCCAATACAGAACAAATAAAGAACTAAAGATTACGATCAGTTACACAAAAGTAATTTAGTTGCAAAAAGTTCCTTATCTTGAAAAACCTGATTTATGAAGAATCTGAAAAGAAACTATACATTTATTTTTAATGGTCACTCTCGTCAACAGCTCATACCAGTGAATGAGCTGACAGCAGTGAGCAACTCACGGGTCAGCTGATCAAGATCCTATTCCACCTCCCTGTGCGGCCTCGGAAACTGTGTAGTCAGGCTAAGAGAATGGGGATTACAGTGGGAAAGCAAACTGGGTCCCAAAAATACAGTGATGAAACTGGATGTGTCCTGTTGAAAGGCGCGGATATTGCTGTCAACTACGACACAAGATGGCGGCAAAGAAAAAACTGCTCATGAAAAATGATTGTAGACAAATTTACTATTCAATTGATAAAATAGCATTTCAAACACTTTTATTTGAAGAAAACACACACTTATCTAGCAAGCATGGTGTTTCATATGATTAAGTGAGAATAAGATGCTGAGCTGTAGAGGTTAGTGGCCCAAAGCTGACTGCTAGCATCAGGGCCAGAGATCCAGAGCTGCCAAGACCCTTCTCTACCTCCACGTGGTGATCCTGGATAACAGGGCACACTGGCTAAGAAGGAGGGATCGAAGAGAATAGGCTAACCCGATACCTAAATATGCCATGCTGAATTCGGATGTGTCAATCTGAAAGGTGCAAATATTCGCAGTCAAGATGTAAACTACGACACAACATATTCTTCTTCTTCTTCTTCTGCGTACACAGTCAGACAGTAACCATTATTTTCTCGAAAAAAGCGGCGGTCATCCTGAGACTCTCGCCACTACCATAGAGCTTGTCTTGCAGTTCCACTGGCAATGGCCACATCTGCTCTCTCTGATCCTCGTATGTCGGGCAGTTCTGCAGCAGATGTTCAGTGGTCATTTTACCAGTACCGCACGGGCATTCGTCGGTACACCCTATCTTCAATTTGTTGAAGAGGTGGTACCTCAGTCTGTTGTGGCCAGTGCGAAGTCTGAAGACAACGACCTGCTCTCTTCGGTTCAACTGGTAATAGGCATCGTTTTTGGTGTAACCAGTATGTTCGGTTTCCCATTTGGACATGTACCTGGCTTTGATAAGCCGTTTTGACTCTTCGTACGTCATACTGGTATCTATTTGTGGTAGCCTTGCACCTTCTTTTGCCAGTCTGTCTGCCTCCTCGTTGCCTTGGATGTTGCAGTGTGACGGAACCCACTGTACCACTACCCTTTTTGGTGCGGACTGTTGGCACAGTTTGCAGAGTGCTGCTCTTAAGTCATTAAGCTCAGTGTTTTTCTGGCTTTTTAGCGCTGTGACTACTTCGAGAGCATCTGTCAGCAGGACTATATGGCTCTCATTTTCACTGTGTGTTACCATTTCTTCCACTGCCGCCCTCAGTGCCTCTGCCTCTGCTCTGAAATTGCTCGTGTACTTACCAGTAGCGAATGACAGTGTTATTTTTCTGCCATTTGGTAGGTTCAGGAATGCTCCTGCCCCTCCGTTCTGTGTAGTGTTTGTTACAGAACCGTCGGTGTATGCATGGGTCCAGTCCATGCTTGGGTAGCTTTTCGTTATGAAGCTTAAGGTAGTGTGTCTCCTTTCTTTTTCGGTCTGGCAGTTTTTGTTTGCAATACCTGGTATATTTTCTACCACCTCTGGAAATATATCCTGCCTCCAAGTAGGTTTTCGTACAGTAGTGATGGGTTTTGGTGTTGTTAGTGCGTTTATGGGATCTTCGTGCATCTTTGCTTTGGCTATTTCTGCAAAGTTTCTCCGCTTTAGTTTCCCAGTTCCCAAATTGTTTAGCCTCTGGTACATTGGATGGTCCGTCAGTCTTCGGAGTTTCTCTGACTGCAGCTGGGCTCTGCAGTCTCTTCTGTCGGTCATGGATTGCAGTTTTGTAATCTTTTCAAGTTCTACAATTGGCGTTGACTTCATTCCACCAGTTATGATTCTCATAGCTTGGTTTTGAAGTTTGTTAACTTTATCGAAGTTCGCCTTCGCTGCTGTTGTCCATGCCGCGATGCCATACTCGAGAACTGGTCTCACTCTTCCAGTGTACAGTTTCTTTAGTATGCCTTCGTCTGCTCCCCAGCTTGTGCCAGCAAGTTTCCTCATGATCGCCATTCTTTCTCTGGCTTTCATTCGGTTTCTCTCAATCTGACTTTTCCATGTCATGCGCCGATCAAATGTGACTCCCAGATAGGTTGGGTTGTCGTTTGGCTGCAGGATTTTGCCATTTAGGCTTAATTTGGTACTTTGGGGTTTTAATGAGAGCGAGAATATTGTGCACGTGGTTTTCTCCTCGTTTATTTTGACCAGCCATGAGTTCGCCCACTCTTCCAGCGATGTTAGGGCCGTTTGCATCCGATTTCTTGCTATGGTGAGATTCTTTTCAGAGGTCCACATAGCCAGATCGTCTGCAAACATTGAGCTATGGACTCTTCTTGGTATATTCTCTGTAATATCGTTTATATATACCAGGAAGAGTGTGGGTGACAGTACTCCCCCTTGGGGTACTCCCTGCTCGAGTGTCACCTTTTTGCTCATCTGCCCTTGTACTTGGACTCTGGCCGTTCTTTGTTTGAGGTAGTGGTTGATCCACTTGTACATCTTCCCACAAACATCACTTCTTCTTAGCTTGACTCTAAGTCCATCCTTCCAGACTTTGTCAAATGCCTTTTCCAGGTCCACCCAAACAGCTACTGTGTGTTTCTGTGCCTGGTAGGCATCTTCTATCTCCTGGGCTATGAGGATGACCTGGTCCTCAGTGGATCTGTGCTGTCTAAAGCCGGCTTGCTGTGGAATTAGTATTCGTTTTTCTTCCAGATGCCACATCAGTCTGGTGTTTATCATCCGTTCCATCAGCTTGCCGACACAGCTCAGTAGGCTTATGGGCCTGTATCCATTCGGATCTGTTTTGTCCTTTCCTGTTTTTGGTACTGGTACCAGTATTGCATCTTTCCATGCCTGGGGTACAATACCCCTTTTCCAGCTTTGGTTCAGGACTGATAGTAGTTTTTCCTTCGCTGTTTGGCCCAGCCCCATCAGCATTTCGTTTGTTATCCCGTCTTTTCCGGGAGATTTCCTTCTCTTTAGTGTTCTCATAGCCTCTTCCATTTCGCGCATTGTTAGTTTGGCCATCATGTGCTCTTCAGGAGCCGTATTTATGTTTTCGTGCCCCTTTAGCTCTTCGCTAATGTCTGTATGCTTATCTGCAGGGACCTCGATGTGGTTTGCTCTGGCATAGTGATCGACAAAGGCGTTTGCGGCTTTCTTACCTGTGATCAAGTTCTCGCCTTGCTTGATAGTAATTTGTTTATTTGACGGGGTTTCGTCGTTCATGGCTCTGACTAGCTTCCATAGCTTGTTCCCTTCTTTGTCCAGGTTTAAACTTTCCGTTTTATTTTTCCAACTTTCTCTTGCTGTTTGCTTGAGAGTGTGTTTGTACTTCGCCGCGGCGGCTTTGAGGGCGATGTTTGCCTCCACGGATTTTTCTCGTTCTGCCATGTTCCTCGCATTAGTTACTGCATCTTCCACTTTCTGTAACTCATCATTCCAGTAGGGCTTATAGTTTTTCCTAGCTCCTCTTGGGATGGTTTCAGTGGCGGCTTGCATTATTGCCTTGCTTAGGCTCTCTACCATGGGCTTCATTTTGGTGTTTCGTGTGTTGATGGTTTCACACAGCCCATCTGTCAGGATTGCAAATCTGTCCCAGTCGGCTCGTTTGTAATTCCAACGTGGGAGCGGTTTTGTTTCCTGTGGGCCTACTTCCATGTCAATGGTTAGCCTGATCGGCCTGTGGTCGCTACCTGCCAGTTGGTTTAGCACCTGGCGGTCTATTTTATAGTGTATGTCCTGTGTGGAGAAGGCCAAATCTGGAGTCGAGGTGGTATGCCATGTTCTTGAATAGAAGCTAGGGCTATCCTCCGGCCTATTGATTAGGGAGAGATTTGCATCTATCTCCCAATCTTCCACTTCGTCACCTCTACTGTCTGTGTCAGAGTATCCCCATCTCTCCGAGTGGCTGTTGAAATCTCCAACTACTATGCAGTTGGAGTCTCTGACCTCCATACTCGAGAGCGATAGGTCTCTGTTTGGTGGTCCGTACAGATTGAAAATGCGGAGTTTCGTCTCTAGAGCCATTATGTCAACTCCTACAATTTCTGCTTGTCCGGTGTGATTGACAGGTACCGCGCTACTCGGTATGCTGTTTCTGGTCAGTATCAGGACCCCTCCTTTGTGACCTTCTCTATCTAGACGGAAGGTCTGGTATCCTCTGATTGAGAATTTATGGTTATTGTTGAGGTGCGTTTCCTGGATACATGCCACGTCAATCTTACCTTCATGCAGGTGGTGTGTTAGGGAAAGTTTTTTGTTAATGACTCCCTCCGCATTCCACTGTAGTATTCTGAGGGTCTTGAAGTTTTGGCCAATAGACGTTACCCCATAGCCATGTGCCTTGACTCCACGACACATGGGTGGGTGACCACCAGTAGTCAAGGGTGGGCCCCTTCGAGGCGTGAGGCCCGG
Source organism: Ariolimax columbianus (assembly GCA_036924085.1). Lineage (NCBI taxonomy): Eukaryota > Metazoa > Mollusca > Gastropoda > Stylommatophora > Arionidae > Ariolimax > Ariolimax columbianus. The sequence continues at coordinate 25,865,119 of JAVGWX010000005.1, read as the reverse complement.
CGCTATCGCTGCCTGGCGGGTCTCCTCAGGATGAGCGCCATACGTTTTTCGAATAGGTTGTGCTGCCATCATACTGTGATTTACGTTGCACTGTTTTGTTAGGCTTGCGGCCCCGTGCATCCGATTTCAACAGGCGTTTCTGTAGGGATGCCCTCCTTAGCCTTTGGCTGTCCCCAGCCTATCTGCAAGGCAGCAGTTGTTTACGATCAGAGTTTTCTCTCCTATGGAAGTTGTCTTTCCAGACTATCGAGTCTTCACTACTCGTGTCTATAGGGTGCAATGATGGTATGTGATATATGAGATGGGCTGGTTTACCCGGAAGAGAGGCAGTCCAGTGTGTCTGTATCCCAGGATCGTCACGTCCTGCCAGAAACGTAGCATTTGCATGTGAGTGGGGTATCTCTTTTTCCCTTTATTTTCTTGGCTTCTATGCAGGGATGGTACGCCTAGCATTCCCCGCCACCTGGGGTGTTGACACAGTGGGGCAGGTGTGCAATGTCCGCTGGTCTGCATCTCTTCTGCGTCCAGCATGATAGTTATGGCTGATAACGTACAGAGGTAGATATCGTAACCGGAGTGCATTTAGCCAGAGGACAAGCCTGGTAATGTCACAGAGATGTTGATCGCCTGGTGTGCGGACAACTCTCATGGTCAGTGGTTGAGTCTTGACAGTTCACAGTGTGGTGGCTGCTCTACTGTTTTCGACACCCCGACCAGGTTCTAAGTCTTTGGTTGGTGTTTTTCGCACCCCATCGCCGTATAGGGTGAGTATCAAGCAGTTTTCCGCCCGCTTTGATTTGCGGGCGGCAAGGACCTCTTACTGTGGCTCTACCTGATAGGGCTGGGGCGCAAGCCCCAGGTCCCGAGCATGTAGGAGCCTCCCATTGCAGTGGTGCTGAGATTTTGGGCGGGATTGCGGCTTTCAAGTGGGAGTTTGAGAATGAAGAAGAAAATATAAACAAGCAAACTATTTTGCTGTTTGTTAATGCTAACAAATTGCTTTTAACAGTGAAAATAATTCAAAATCTGCGCTTTTAACAGTGAAAATAATTCTAAATCTGCACTTTTTACATGTTAAAATATGCACTTTGTGAATTATAGAACTCATCTGTGTTTTAATGTTATTAGTTCTGTTTTGACAACAACAGAAATTGTTCTGGATTTTAATGCTAAATGTCTAAGTTTTTAAATCAATAATATTATTCTGATGTAATTCCATATTGTACTGCTAAATTGGGAGTGAAGAGTAATCAGAGTCAAGTGAAACAATACTAATCAAGACCCCTACCTCACAGCCTCATTCATGCTCCTTGAAATAAGCTGTGTTCCCAGTAGTCTGGCAACCAGTGGGATCAGCATGTCAGTCCCCATAGAAGTGAGCTTACTAAGAAGTCTTGCATTGTACTACAGCCAGGTGGACTTCTTGGCCCCCCTTCTCAAGTACACCTCATGATATAAGAAAAGCCACTGTTTTCTGCTACCAAAGAAATGTTAACTAGTTAACTCAACTCAGCTTTGAATAACAACAATGCTAAATAAACTAATTTTTTTTAACAAAGAGGAATCAAGACGCTGACCAGCACATGAGCTGTAGCAGTCAGCGACCCATAGCTGACTTCTAGCGTCAGGGCCAGCGAACTGAAGCTACCAAGACCCTTCTACATTTTCACGGTGATTCTGGATAACTGGCTGCAACAGAGCAGGCTGACTAAGGAGAAGGGATCGAAAAGGGAAGGCTAACTCGGTACTCAAAAAATGCCTGCTTTAGAAAATGAATGTGTCGGGCCGAAAAGTGCAAATATTGCATTCAAGCTGTAAACTAGCGACACAATGCATTCCGTTCTCCAGACTAGATCCTGCTATTTGCAAAGCCCTTTTTAGGGCTTGGTAATGGGAGATTGAGAAAAACGCAGAAGAAGTATCTGACATTTAAAAAGTCACTAAAATATGACATTGAACAATGCAAATTTATAATTGCAAGAATAAGACAAATATCTATGAACCAAGACATCAAATGTTATTTGGTAGATTAAATGCCAGGAGAAAACACAAAAATACTTCAAATCACTAGAAAACTTGTCACAATCATGATATCCTTACACATGCATCATGGGCCTGCTTATTGAATAGTTTTCAGTCCAGTACGGTAGGCATCGGTGGCGCGTAAAACATCAGTTTCAGTCCATTTGTGTGGAAATTGGTATCAAAACACTAGCGTTGGTTATTGATACATTAGCAACGAACTCTGGTTGGCTTTCGTTTATTATTTGATCAGCTTAATGACCACACATTTGAATGATATGTGGATATTTAACAAACATCCGATTCAGACTTTGACTGAAACACAGAAGAAAGTGACTCGTGGTTATGTTTTTAAGGGTTTTCATGCAGAAATGCATCTGATGGAAACAAAATTGTCTACCTTATTTTCCCCCCTTATATTAATGGCATTTAAGGCTTCATACTAATATATAATCATTATTATGAATACTAAATGTCAGATAATTTAATTATGTGTCTTGCGATGTTTAAGATCATAATTTAGCTCAAATTATTTAATATTTTTTACTTTTATTTTGAATAAAACTATTTTACATAAAGAGCTGTGCCACCTGTACTGGACTGAAAGACATAAATTAGCAAAATTATCCAGAACTGGAAATGATTAAGGTCTCCAAACTCAAACCATCCTAAGAGCTGCATCAAGTTTGTGGACTATTAAAAAAAACACCAAATTCAAGTTAATGGAGCAAGTAACACACAAGGTGAAGTTAATGGACCAAGTAACACACACAGTCAAGTTAATGGAACTACAAAATCAATAAAGTCAAGTTAATGAACCACGAAAAAAATGCTAAAAAAAAGGGTAACACAAAATCCAGTTAATGGACTAACTAATACAAAGTCAAGTTAATAGATAAAGAAACACACAAAGTCAAGTTAATGTACTTGGGCAAGGAGTGTCAAATTTAGGAGCCAGGCAAAGTAGTCAAGTTATGCCCACAAAAGCACTCTTCCTGAACTCAGCATGGTTTGAAATGATAGAAACAAACATTCATATAGACACTACTCAGCTTCCAAAACACATAACCTTCTCCTTGTCCCACCAGTTAAAAAATGTTTTTTTAAATGCATTATGAAAAGTAATGAAATGGTTCCCCAATTCATCAAGCAGTGTGAGATCTTCCTAATAAAAAAGGTATTCAGGTATAAGCACACATGGTAGTTCTATCAACAATTTCTCCGCTCAGAATGATCACAAATCAATACTCTTACAGCAGCAAAACCTAATTCAGCATCACCATAATCAATTCTGATTCGTTATAACGTCGTTCTCTTCTATACTTGGATTTAAAGTTGTCAAGAACGGTGGCAGATATTGTTGTTCACAAGTACTCAAATAAAGTAAGTCTTTTTCTGTGCTTGCCATCAGATATCCACAACGACTAACAAAAGTAGCAATCAGATCAAGGTTTCCGGCACTGCCATACAGCTTCTCATGCATAGAGAAAGGTTGTGGTCCTTTGCCTCTACCAGTGAATGTCGGGCAGGTCTACCATATGTGTTCAGCTGTCATGTGACTAGTACCATAGGGGCACAGATCCATTGGGCCAATTATTGTTTTCTATAAAGATGGTACCTAATCTATTGTGTGCAATGTCTATTGTGTGCACATCTCCAGACCAGCCTTCAAGTCTGGAAAGAGGAGCTGGAGCTTGAACAGGTCAAGCAGTTCAAATATCAAATACAGGGGACGGCGTGGCCTAGTGGTTAAGTGGCACGGCTCACAACCAGAAGGTGCTGGGTTCGATCCCCATCACAGCACCGGCCGTTACCCCGGGGAAGCAAACCCTTAGAAAATGCAGGAGGAAGCAGACCCTTACATAAAATGCATGCTGAAGTCGGATGCACTGGGCCGACAGGCGCAAAATAAAAACCACAGTGTAACGCACACACGCCTTTGGGGAATAGATAAATAAGGCGAACGCAAAAAAAAAAAAAAAAATATCAAATACCTTGGAGCCATAATAAACCAGAATAAAGGCTTTAAAGAAGAGGTAGTTATGCAATTATGCAAAAGGCCGCAACTGGTAGGCTTTTTTGTGCCATAAATACAATTCCATATGGAAAGTTAAATAAATAAGAAAACAAAGATGACTGTATGCCACTCCATCTATATACCAATTTTGACTTATGGGTACGAGTCATAGCCAAATGCAACAACCCAGCTCAAGTGAGCTATCTAAGAAGGTGGTACAAGCAACAAGATGAGACAAAGTCCACAATCAGACTATACGACAAGATCTTGAAGCACAGCATTTGCAAACGAGTGATCGGTTACCTTGGATGGAATAAGAAGCAAAGAGCCAAGTGATCCAGACTCAGAAGATGACCCAAAGTAGGATGACAGTATAAGACAGTCTATAAGAGACCATAGACTAAACTGGAACAAAAAGAAGAAACTCTAAAACAAGAAAAAACTAAAGCTGAAGCATTTTGGGAACTAGCTATCCTGGAATTCTCAAGGCAAGAGAAGTAAAGGCAGACCAAAACACAGATGAAGAGACGGAAACAGGAAAGACATGGACCGAGCTGGAATTGATGACCCAGGACAGGAGGGAATGGTGTGTATTTGTTGAAAGCTTGTGCTTTGTAAGGAACTGAACAATCTTGATTGATTGATATTGGGAATGAAGCTTAAAGTTATGATGACACTAATGAATGAGAAGAGAGAATGTTACCGGCACCATATGAGTGACATCACTACAAAGAGAATGATTGTGGTTGTCAGTTTGGTAGTAACATTAGTAGATGGGACACTGCCGAAAATGGATGTGTCGGACCGAAAGGTACAAATATCGTAGTCAAACTGTAAACTAGTGACACAACGCATTTCGTTCTCCGGACTACATCCTGCTAATTACAAAGGCTTGTTCAGGCCTTGGTAGCGGGAGATTGAGGGCAAATGCAGAAGAAGAAGAAGTAGATGAGATGGGATGGGTTATCGGGTCGGTATCAGGCTAGACTGCTGCTGAATGAAAAAAATGCAGAAGAAATGTCTTTAGGAAATAAATAAAGTAGTTAAAGATACTTCCCAAAACATAAGAAATTTATATACAGTGCTAAAATGGGTATTGCTGTGTTACTCAATTTTTAAAAATACAATAGCTTCGATGCACGATGAAAAAAACATGCAGTTAGCATTGTTGATGATGATGACCTTGTAAAAGAGAGTCAATTTATTGCCAAAGAAGGCTCATTGAGACAAATTCCGAGCCTCCGTCATCACTGATAGAGTGCCTAAAATACTGATTCAGAGTCAAACTGACAAGTTGAAATATTTTACAGTATGACTTACTATTCATATTTATAGTTGAATAATTTCACATGGTAAAGACAATTTACAATCAATTTACAGTAAACTCTGGATTATCTGGAGTAACAAATAATCTAAAAATATGTTGAAAACAATTTATTTAAAAAATTCAATATGTGCTACGAAGTGTGTTTTATCTTTTTCTTGTCTCTATTTTGCAGTTAACACTGGCCATGGTTAGGTGGTTTGTTTAGAGCAACATAATTGAAACCTAACAGGCTGCAGGTCTACTTTGTTCTAGTGTTTAAGTCTATTAAGATGGCCTCGCACATTAGTTAACCCCCCTTCTTAAGTGCTTGACCAAAACAGTGAAGTATTAAGTTGTTCGAACCTGGCCCGCTAAGCAAGAAACCCTTCTTCCGGCTACATCCAGCTCATGCCAGAGCTGGGACCTGCACAGGGGCATCTGCACCTGTAAAAGTGCAGGTCGACTTAGAACTAAAAACAAAGCATAGGATCACTACTGCAGTTTGGCCCTTTCAAGGAATATGCACAAAACTACTCTGCATGTTTTTGTAATGGTGATTACGGTAACAATTTGTTTTACATGATGAATATGGAATCGACATTGACTAAACAATCAGCACAGCAAAAGTCTCTCGAACAAGTTCTCTACATCATCTGGTGACTGGCAGGAATGTGTCCTCATCCCAATATTGTTCTGTTGGAGATGTACAACCTAGGAGTCCCCATCGAACAGCTGCAAGTGATTGACCTTAACTACACAGATGATGAAGTCATGCCAGGCTCCCACCACTAGGCAAGGATAAAACCACTGGAGCACCTACAAAACTTTGCATCTAGATTAGGCCTCCACATATTGTGGGCATAAACCAAGTTACAAAACCTTGGCTGTAATTCCATGACGGCAGAAATTGTTGTCGATGGCAATTATGTCAACTCCAATGAGGATTTCATTACACACAAAGCCATTCGGATATCATTCAAAGAGTCAACCTCTTGATAAAAGCCCTGTATCGAAAGTGGAACCAGCAGGGGATTTAATTGAAAGTCAAGCTACGAATTGGGATCAAGATGCTGAGCAGCGCATGAGCTGCAGTGGTCAGCGACCCATAGCTGTCTGCTTAGCGTCAGGGCCAGCGAACCAGAGCTGCCAAGACCCTTCTACACCTCCACGCGGTGATCCTGGATAACAGGCTGCAGCAGGGCAGATTGGCTTAGGAGAAGAGATCGAAGAGTGAATGCTAACCCGGTACTTAAAAAATGCTTGCTGAAGTCGGAAGTATTGGAACGAAAGGTGCAAATATCGCAGTCAATCTACTACATTCTGCTACTTAAGGCCTTTCAGGGTTTGCTAGCGGGAGATTGAGAATGAACGAAGTCAAGCTACAAATTTACATAACCTATGTTGTCCTAATTCTGCTGTATGGTTCCAAAACCTGAACAATCCTGCAGGGTGATCAGAAGCGCATTCAAACCTTCCACATCTGCATTCTTACAATCCACTGGTCTCAAATAATGAAGTTACCTGATCGACAGTCCTCAAGAGCACGCTGGCCATGCCAAATTGTCACCATTTGGCCCTATTTGGACAGAACCTTAATTTTACAAAAATAGAACAAGATTGAAGGCACTCGAGAAATGATAGTGTTGCAGCATTAGGCCTTAGACATGTACAGACACTCAAATTTCAATGAAAAAGAAAGTATATTTCAATTTTTTAGAAATTATTAAATATTAATGCAAACAAAATATTTTCTTTTTGAGAACGGATGAAGCCTAGCCAAGCCATACCGAGAACAATCCCTGACATGCCAGTCAAACGGAACACAAAGTGATTTTGAACCCTGTATATTGGAATTGCAAACCAAGCTTGCACTAGATTTACAACCTATCACTCCATAAAATAAGAGTAAAGTACCCTACTATATATGTAGTAGAAGGTGACTGAGGAGAGTTGTGCTTGAGGCCTGCAGCTTGATAATGCAAAACAAAATACTACAAAAAACAACCATTTCAAGAGCTTTACACTAATCCATTACAATTCAAACTGCTGACATGCACATCACTACTTACAATCTCCCGCTGTTTCCCCATGTCGGTTGGTGCTACACAGCAATGAAATCTAATTATTTAGCAAGATGATTTATAAATGGTCCATACACAGCATCTAGTGTATGAGAGTAGTAATAAATTTATTGTTTAATTAATTATTATAATAATTAAGCCCGCAGGGCTGTGCAACATGCCAGACGGTACGATGAATTGTTCTTCGAAATATTAATTATAAATGTGTAAATGTAAGTTTATTTTAAAAGTACAAGTAATACTGACGTACCTATTTCTGCTTTTATTTATTTGTGTTATGCCTAAAATGTCGTCTAACATGATACCGACAGCCTGACCTTGAAAGCCAGAGAGGAAATTATGCTGGAAAATATATTTTGTGTACCCTCCCTTAAAACCGAGGTGGGATATACATGGTGTGCCTGAATTGTGTGCGAAAATATGACACTGATCTTGAAATTGTTGGTGTCACGGCAACGTTTATAGGTGGGTGCCCTGTACTAAGCGATAATTTTTTCACCAATTTAATGAGATCTACTGCGCTTCTTTAATAATATATATTTTAAAAATATTTCATAAATATCTATGTCCTGAAATGTAATTTCAGCTAAATTAGTTTAGTTGCAATGATTTAGAAAAACTATTTCACAAATGCAGTCTTCAATATTACGGCAAAAATCAAGTAATTATACTAGACGGTAAATGATTAATGCTTTTCTGCTGGTTTCCTGCAAGGAGGCAAACTACAATGGTTACTCCAAGCTCTGTGAGGAGCAAAAAAGAAAGGATGCTGACACATACCAGGATGCAACTGGTTGATTAAAATGCAAACTGGCATACATTCTACCATGTCTATTAACTGTATAAAACAAACCTCTTAAGGGTGGAAGGCTCCCAAATTTTGGGTGTACACACATATTGTCGAGTGTTGTTTGCATACTGGATTTGAAAGAAAACTCTAGAAAAACCACCTGCCGAACTCCCTGTATGGTAGAAGACACTCCAACACATGGGGTTACTCACACCACCCTTCACACAAGTCAAAAGCATGCAGAGTGTGCAAGAAAACTCTAGAAACAATATGCTTTTTACAATTGATGAACAAAAGAGTTAGTGACTCGGCTTCCCAGGGAAGAGAAACATTTCCCCAAATATTATATGATCAAGTGATTTGTGGCCATATAATTATACATGTTCATGCAGCCGCACACCCATGCAATGGTGAGATGGTTTGCTGAGAGACCTGGTTACAAAATGGCATGACAATGCAAAGGATCGGACTCCACACAGGACATTGTTGGCTATCTCACATCTGCAAGACTGAAGGAGAGGATATTGTGGTGGATTGAACAACTAGTTAGCTTGTTTTCCTGGGGGTTGTGATTAAAGGATGAAGAAGAACAATTTTATATTATTTAAATGATAAATCAAAACGTGAACACATAAATAAGTTATTCCTCAATGCTTGTGCTTCATATTGTGGAAAAACCAGTCCACTTTTGTGGTCCATGAATCACCATAGGCACTGTGGAACTGGTTCTGGAAATATTCAAGTGCCTTCTCTTCATCCTTCTCCACGGCAAGTGTCTTTCGGATGTATCCAATGTCATCCAGCGACTGCAGTTCTGGGATGCCACACTGCAGCATCATGGTGAATAGAGTGATGAAGAGGTTGGCGTGCTTCCGCAATATGAGATAGGCTTTGCCACACAGTTCTTGGAATCTGAAAAAAACAGAAAATGTAATGAGTAACTTATCTTCAACTATAAAGCTACGAGTTGTACATGGGAGAAAAGTAAGACCTACAGTCACCTTCCAAACATGTCGCAAAATGTGACTAAAGAAGATTATGTTTGGGGCTGGCAACCTCATCATGTTAAAAAATCCTGATGAAGACGGATGTGTAGGACCGAAAGGTGCAAATATCGCAGTCTAGCTGTAAACTAGCAACACAATGGATTCCGTTCTCCGGACTATATCCTGCTATTTGCAAAACCCTGTTTATGACTTGGTCTGGCCAATGGGCAGGAGCCCATAGACCACTGGATCAATAACCAGGGCTTGGTAGCGGGAGATTGAGAACAAATGCAGGGGGAAAAAAATGTTAAAAAATACAATGCCATTATAATCATTCACGGCAAAGTTTGGATACAGGCTTCCTGTAAAGGAACCAGCTGCAGTTAACTAAAACTATGCTTCACATTGAAGCAAAAAGATGAATGGTTGCTAATGCTTAGAAACAGTCTTCCTTTGAAAAGGGCCAGCAGCTGTGGTGTTCTATGCTAATGCTTAGAAACAGTCTTCCTTTGAAAGGGGCCAGCAGCTGTGGTGTTCTATGCTAATGCTTAGAAACAGTCTTCCTTTGAAAGGGGCGAGCAGCTGTGGTGATCTATGCTCACAATGAGGCGAAAAGGTGAATGGTTGCTAAAATGCTTGAAAATGGGCTTTCTTTAAAGGTGCAGTGGTTGCAAATTCTTCAAATGGGGCAAAAACGGTGAATGATTGAAGCTACAAACCTCAATTTACAAAACAAATTTTTACAGAAACTACTACAACAAGAATACTAATAAATGCCTTTGGCTTCCAGTCAAGTGGCAAGCTACAATGGTTGCCAGATATTTGTTTAATTTGGAATGAAAAGAAGACTGCTGAGCTGTTTGGATATCGGTCTCCTGATTAAGTGGGCACACATTAAAAACTCTGGTAAGGTAGTACAGTAGTACCTCCTTAATACGAATAGATAGGGACTAGAGCATGTAAGTGAAATTAAGTGAATTTATTCATAAAGCTAATTTTATGCTGTTTTTTTTTGTAACTTGCAAAAGCATTTTGGCTGCGTAAAAAACTAAATAATGTTCTAAATACCATTTGAAAATATGTGTAACAAATAACAAGGATAAATAAACATAAATAGATCAAATCTTATCTTTAATTATTTCGATTCTTGCAATATTGGAAGATTCTTCTTCGAAACAGAAGCCTCAAATCTTGACGGTCTTATATGGATCAAATTAACTGGTCATGCTGGCCTTCATTATCAAAGAACCTATAGCATACATACAAGCCTCTTCTTCTTTGTTCATTATCAAAGAACCTATAGCATACATACAAGCCTCTTCTTCTTTGTTCATTATCAAAGAAACTATAGCATACATACACGCCTCTTCTTCTTCGTTCATTATCAAAGAACCTATAGCATACATACAAGCCTCTTCTTCTTTGTTCATTATCAAAGAACCTATAGCATACATACAAGCCTCTTCTTCTTTGTTCATTATCAAAGAACCTATAGCATACATACAAGCCTCTTCTTCTTTGTTCATTATCAAAGAACCTATAGCATACATACAAGCCTCTTCTTCTTTGTTCATTATCAAAGAAACTATAGCATACATACACGCCTCTTCTTCTTTGTTGATCAATTGATGCTATGCTTCTTCTTCTTCTGCGTTCGTTTTCAAATCTCCTACTATCAAGCCCTGAACAGGGCTTTACATGTAGCAGGATGTAGTCCGGAAAACAGAATGCGCTGTGTCGATAGTTTACAGATTGACTGCGATGTTTGCACCTTTCGGTCTGACACATCCATCTTTGGCAGGGCTATGCTTCTAAACCGGTGAGTTTCACGAATAAAACTGCATTTCAGGTCTTTGTCAGTCCCCTACAGCTTTTCAAGCATGGTCGCTTTCCTGGGCCAGACTGCCTTTCATTGATCTACATAAGTGGGGCAGTCCTGCCCTGTTCTGTGTTTGCGTGAGTGCCCTGTATGTGAATGTGGCGGTGTCTTTGAGACCCAATCTGTGGAGGTGGGCCTCAAATCTGCAATGTCCCATTCTGAGTCTGGAGATCTTTGCCTGCCCATTTCTGCCAAGTTTGTCTATGATGTCATGCTTGTATTCTTTGTACTGGTCTCTCCATCATGATCCTCATGGATCATTTTATGAGTGTCTTTGTTTCTTTATAGCTCTGTGGATGGCGAGTCTTCGTGCAGCAGTGGAAGATAATGTATAGAGTGATGGCGGCTTAGCTAACGAATAAAGTAAAACTGAAATTCAGTATCATTCTCAAATGACAATTATGTGAATGTCAGTTTTTGTTTCTTTTCCAAGAAAGGGAATTTGATGGTCATCTTACAAGCTTTGGATCTGAAAGGTGATGTGGCGACCGGGAATGGGAGTGAAGATTCCTTCTTAAAAAGGAATGCAGTGCAGTTTTCTGCATTGAGATCTGTCTACTTTCTCAAAGTATTTCCATGTAACAAGCTAGCTTTGTATCATTGAAATGACTTTAGCATTTCTTTTGATCATGGCGCACAGTCAAATATGAAATATACTAGCTAGTTGGTATAAAAATCATGCTTGGAAAAGTTTGTAAGAGTGAACTCACGTTCGTAGACAAGGGTGTTCATAAAGCGTTTTTTTTGGTTAGGCAAGGCACCACTTCTTTTGAGGGTGAAATAAAAACCTAGCCTGTATACTGTGTGGTGACCGCACAGAGAATTGGCCTTTATTCCTCAGCCTTATAAATCTCAAACAGTAGGAATCAACACAATAATAAGTTTAAAAAATAAAATATGCCATATAACTATAACAGAAAATCTGAGCTCTTTGTTACAAAAGGAAGCCAGCTGTAATGGCTGGTATATGGAAAGAAGAGAAGAGAAGATCAAACAAACAAACTTAACCCTTTACAGCTCGTAGGCGCCAAAATTGGCCCCCAAAAACCTAAAAATGGTTGACCCTAATGACCAAAATGGATCTCTAAAACATGGAAAACATGCATTTCTGTTTGGTGATTTAGTTTGCTAAGTTGTATTTTTTATGGCTTTACGCGATGATTGTGTATGCACATGCGCATATGTTTAACTGTACTTATTTCCGGTAGATCGACTTTAGCATGTGTTATGATCTTTGAAATGAAAGTCGACCAATGTATGGTAACGAAAGTTGGGCTTCAAGACAGTAGAAATAATTTTTTATTTGATCAGTCCAATGATCAAGCATCTGGATTACTTGTGGATATAATTTTTTTTTGTTTTTTTTTTGCATTCGCCTTATTTCTCTAATCCCCAAGGCGGTGTGCATTGCACTGCATTTTTATTTTGCGCCTGTCGGCCCAGTGCATCCGACTTCAGCATGCATTTTATGTAAGGGTCTGCGTCCTCCTGCATTTTCTAAAGTAGGATGGTGTGCTACTGCCCGCGAGTCAAATCCAGCCCGTGGTTTATTTTTTAAGGCTCTCGAGCTAAGAATGGATTTTACGTTTTCAAATTCTTTAAAATCTACAGGAATGTGCAATTGAGCAGCTTCCATCAAACTTTCATTTGGAAGTGATTAATCTTATTTATTTGTTAGTCCTTTCATCGTATGCGACAGGGTGTATACATGGTGACGCTTTGAGGAATCGGACAATCCTGGTCTGCTAACCATGACACAAGCAGTCTTTGCCAGCTGATTTCAGTTCACTGAGACCTTGACCCGAACGATTGAATTGATCATACGTTTTTGTTGCTGAGAACTCAGTTGTTTTTCTTCAAATGAGCTGTTCAGAGTATTTGAAATTCTGCATAAGGATTTCCCAAGTGTTGTTTTGATTCCAGATCACTATACGTTTTAATGCCCATGCAGAGCGCTGAATGCAGAGCAGAACATAAATAGGGCCGATTATCTAGGTCGCTTTGATTCGGTGTTGCATACTTGACCTTGACATTAAGGCAAGGGTAGTCCCAACGCAAAAACCCCTAACGGGAATGATAAATCCTTCGAGCCTATACAAGTGTACGGTTTAGGAAGCAGGATACGTTATTACAATGTAACTGCACCGTGAGGTCGGGGGGAATACGCGGCTTAGATTCGTTGTCTTCTAACCGAGAGGATTTCCTCAGTGGGTCCCAGAACCCTTTAGTAGGGAAGAAAAGTACACACCTGCACATCCATGCATGTGGTAAAAGGTGACGAAAGAGAGTTGTACATCGGGCTTAAGTGTACCATGTCAAATAAATTGTTACAGAAACCACATTAGCAAAAGCAGACACAATGCTTTGATGTACATTTTATAAAAAAGGTCACCTGTAGTGGTGACTTTATGCTCCGGCGGGAGTGAAAAAGGGACATGAATTACCGATAGCGCACGTGTTTAAAATCCTGTCTTTTATACTGAGTGAAATACTTTGCCTCCGGATTACGTGATGACTATAGGGATAAGCGGCATATGGAAACGCAGACTCGATACCAGAATACACAGTAAAAGTAAGTAGCATGTCCTTTGCAGAACGCCGCTTCTTACAACCGTCACCTACAAATTTCTTGGCAAGTGTGTAGTACGGAAGGTTGCCATTACTTTCCGTACGTGGAGGAGCGGAACCACCCATGTCTGCCAAACTGGACACGAGCGTGATTTGAGCCCGGTGCGTTAAGAGTGGGACACGGACGCTTCAACTCTAGGCCATGCAGTCTCCCGAATGAAGCCACATGAAATTAGATGTATTGCGCAGACATCGCAGTCTTGCTGCAAGCTACAAAACCTTTTCAGAACGAACTACAAAGAAGAAGATGAAGGAGTTGAGGATGAGACTAAGGATGAGGAGAAGAAGAAGAAAATGAAGAAAAACAGATTAAGAAGATGACGAAAAGGATGAGTATGCTGAGAAGAAGAATGAAGAGATGTGGTGAAGAGAAGAAAAAAATATGTCGGAAAGAAGGCTGAGGAGGAGAAGAAAAAGGTGGAGGAGGAGGTGGAAAGTTAGAAAAAAAGAAAAAGATGAGGAGGAGGCTGAAGAGGAGGTGTGGTAGGAGATGAAGAATAAGAAAAAATAAGAAGAAGAAGAAGAAGTAGAAAAAGAAGAAGAAGTAGAAAAAAAGTAGAAAAAGAAGAAGTAGAAATAGAAAAAGAAGAATAAGACGTAGAAGAAGAAGAAAAAGAAGTCGCTCACATACGAAATGTCCCGAACAAACCATTTCAAACATAACAAAGAAATAACTTTATTAGTTTTCATCAGAACACAACTAATGATTATCCAATACAGAAAATCAAACATGGAAATAAATGTGATCAAACCATTTGCTGCGTCAAAGGTTCAGAACATGTTCCAAATGACCACCTTTGAACTGATTGTTTAAAAGGGTTTACCGTACATCTCCCTCTAAACATGGTGGTCTGTCTCAGACGTCTGTGATCCCCGTACATTTTGTTCTACAGATGGATGGATGAGCGCCGTGCTCTCATTCTTCCTCACTCAAAGATACCCCAGTCTTCAGAACATGTTCTCCGTCATACCAGCATCATACAAGTCAGTAAATTGGTCACAATTGGCAATTAAAAGAAAATAAATTAGATACCAATTTGAAAACCATTTATTGTTGCATTAACATTGCCCCGTATATCTTAACATAATTCCCACCAATATTAATGCATTTTTTCCAGTGCTTAATCAGTGCAGGAAGAAAATGGCTCATTTGGTTCTATTTGCGTTCGCCAGTCAATAGCCTGGGTACTATGAGGTTAAACAGTTGTCATATGCGATGTCTTCGCAGTATTATGAACATAAGATGGCAGGACAAGGTGACCAACTCGGAAATACTGATACGTGCCATGATACCTTCCCTTTTCTCGACTCTGAGCAACAAGAGACTGAGATGGTTGGGTCACGCGAAACGAATGTCAAATACCCGCATTCCGAAGCAGTTACTACTGGGTGAACTTGTATCGGGTAAAAGATCCCAATGATGGCCTAAATTAAGATACAAGAACATTTGCAAAAGATCAATGAACGATTGTACGATCAATCCAAATACCTGGGAGGAGATTGCAGAGGATAGAGCTACATGGAGAACGACATTGAGAACGGGCATCGAGGCATCAGAGCTAGGTCTGAGACAAAGATGGAAGACAAGCGACGCAACAGAAAGGAGCCTACACCACACAAATCGAACTTTTTCTGTTTACACTGCTGTCATCTCTGTCAATCGAGAATCAGCAAAATAGAGACGAAAGTCGGTGTTCCTCCAGGACAGGTGCTGCCACCGCCATCTCTTCAACAGACCAGCTTACTGACCGTCTGTCAAGGCGCAAACGGCCATAGTCTGGATACCCATGATGAGCGCACTTTCCAGAAATTCAATCGATCGTGCATTATGCTGTAGACTAAACCACGCGAACACAGTATTGCAGTTGCTGCATTGTCCATAGTTGCTATTCTTTCCGCTAAAATCATCTCTTCTACCCTTCACACAAATGCTTCTGTTGTAATCTTAACAGGATGCCCAAGAAGGGCTTCAATCGGCATTTTAAAAGCGCCCTTGAGAAAACTTATCGACAATTATTGCACCACTTTACCTGACAAACACTTCGCACCATAAACAGATAGCATTTCCTTATGAATATCATTTGAAGTAAATTTTCCCTCTCTCTTCCCACCCGCTTAAATGAACCCCGCTACCCAACAGCTGTTTTTTTTTTAAATGTACTCTCTGTGAGAAAGAACGCCATATTTAATCTCGGCTACGCACGTGCATGCCACACCTTGCGTCTGCTAAATAAGTAATCACAAAGCTGGATGTTGCTGCTAACTTTTGACACCTTTAGAAACTATCAGCTATGTCGTTCAGCTGTTCCATATCGATGTGTGATCTATTTACTGACTTACTTCGTATATATCGTATAATCAAAAACATAGAATGAAAAACTAGAGAAAACAATATACCGTTTATATTGTATTATATAGTAAGCCGCAGGAAGTTCTAAAAAACCTACTACACAGCCCAAGCCTTCGGTTACCTGGCAATATTAATGCATGTTTGGCTTGGCTTGGCTTGGCTTCGTTCGTTCGTTCTCAAACTCCCGCTACCAAACCCTGACACGGGCCTAAGCAGCAGAATGAAGTATAGAGAACGGAATACGTTGTGTCGTAGTTTACAGCTTGACTGCTTATTTGCACCTTTCGGTCCAACACAATCGACTTCAGCAACCATTTTTTGAGTACCGGGTTAGCATTCCTTCTTCGATCCCTTCTCCTTAGCCAGTCTGCCCTGCTGCAGCCTGTTATCCAGGATCACCGCGTGGAGGTGAAGAAGGGTCTTGGCAGCTCTGGTTCGCTGGCCCTGACGCCAGCAGCCAGCTATGGGTCGCTGACCACTGCAGTTCATGCGCTACTCAGCATCTTGATCACCTAAACATGTATGTTTGAATACAAGTATTCCAAGTATTTCAAGTACAGTACAATGTCACATATTTTGTTTACATCGTTCACTGTGTTTCCTAACACGAAGTACTAAGTGTTTTGCATCTTACATTCTGGTGAATCCCCAGTCAGTACAAACTTTAAATGGACTCACATCCCATAGGTTTCCGTCCCTGCGGGTTCAGGATTCTGAACACAGACATGTTCTCCGTTTGTAAGCCAATGTAGCTACACCGTGATTTTGAGCACTTTGGGAAAGCTACATTCATATATTTTTTTATCGTTGTTGTCGCATGTTTCACATCTGCCAATAAGATTACTTCCACCAGTGGATCCCGTGGCCCCTTACTGGGAATCACACGATATCAAGTCAGGTCAAGTCAGGTCATCCCATAACCGGTGCCGTCGTTGGGGGACACATGAAGACATCCTCACAACTCCACGCAAACCTTCTCTGTCAGCGGCCGCTGCCTGTGCCTGTTCTGGTCCATTCTTTTTTGCAAGACCATTTGCAAGACCGTTTGATTTCGATATGTGACCGTACCAAGCGAGTTTCCGTTTTAATTATCTTGGTTCGATTGTCAGTAATGAAGGATAAAAATGTGAGGTATTGGCCAGAATAGAACAGACAATAACGGCGCTTGCACGGCTTAACAAAAATATGGCAAGATAAACGGCTAGCACTATGCACGAAAATCAGATTAATGCGTATATTGGCACTGTCAATAATCCATATATGCTTGTGAGACATGGACAGGTACAGCTGACCTTCAGCGAAGGACACAGGCCTTGGAGATGAGATGTTTCCGAAGACTTTTAAACGTCACGTACAAAGATCGAGTTACAAATGAGAAAATCGAGATATAAATACAACAGCAAAATGGCCTTTTGAAGATCACTTGGCAACTGAAAGGATATAACCACTGCCAAATATTGCCACAGTC
This sequence comes from Ariolimax columbianus, assembly GCA_036924085.1. NCBI lineage: Eukaryota > Metazoa > Mollusca > Gastropoda > Stylommatophora > Arionidae > Ariolimax > Ariolimax columbianus. The sequence goes on along the minus strand of JAVGWX010000005.1, from coordinate 25,847,592 downwards.
CAGGACAAAATATGTGAAGGTGGGCGATGTATTTATTTCTCCTGAGTTGTGAAGAAAATAAGGTAAAGTATTTAATCCCTTGCAAGTTGTAAGATGCGACTATGGGTTGTGCATGGACGTGGCAAAATAACAATGTAACAATTATTTCTACTGTACTGCAAATGAGAAGAATTATGTTTTCTAAAAGCTCGTTATGTTAAGTAAACTACAGGGCTGGACATGTGATTCAAGAAATGAAGGGACGTGATTTCGATTCGATTCCATGCATGCATTAAAAGGGACGACTAAAGATAGTTGTGCATTATACTAGCAGCCTCATCATGCTAGACAATAGTTACAGAATCGACTACTGCAGGAGCATGCAACGTTCTTTGTCGTAGGTTTCTTGATGGAGGTCGACTGTGCTGGTACCGCTGTGCTTCGGCTGGCGTCAAAAAAAAGACAAGAAAGAAGATCAGCTACAGTTGGTTCCTCGTGCTCCAAGTCAAGCCAAGCAATCAGTATATCCAACAAGGGCCTTTAGCGTTGATCGTCCACGACAACGGGTGATGAGTCCTGGGCATCGTGTAGGATAAGTGGTAGTAGATGCAAAATGTCTCAACAAAGTGTTGCGCGGGAGAATCCGGTGACGACTCAATTAGTGGTCCTGTTTTTCGTATGGTGTAAACAATGCACAACCTGCAACAAAGGAAATATTTTTTATACGATTTTGTGTTTACTGTAGTGCACCGACCATATCGTGGGTTACAGGTACGATTTAGTGATTACTGCAGTAGACAGACCATACAGTGGGTTAGAGGTAAGATTTAGTGTTTACTGTAGTAAACCGACCATACAGTGGGTTAGAGGTAAGATTTTGTGTTTACTGTAGTAAACCGAAAATACAGTGGATTAGAGGTAAGATTTTGTGTTTACTGTAGTACATCGATTGTTGTTAGCCCATCGTAATCGATGAGGACCGCTTTGTCAGCATTCACTGTAAACTGTTCACATGTCAGCATTCACTGTAAACTGTTCACATAAGTTCGCAGTTGGATAAATAAGCCATTGTGAGTCTTGAATTGTCTGTTGTACTTTGTACAGGGAAATAAGACACCTCCTTCCACCGGGGTTGAAGAAGGGTTGAGTTGACTTGCATAGCGAGCGTCTCTGGATGGCCTCATCTATTCTTGATGACTTGTCTTTTAACACCCTCAGCAATAGTGCTGCGCCAGTCTATGTGATTGGTGGCGATTCTTTCCTATCGATTATATGGTGGGATAGAGGTAAGATTTTGTGTTTACTGTAGAGCACCGATTATATGATGATAGAGGTAAGATTTCACTTATACAGAGAACCAAAGTTGTTTTTACTTGTGAATGCACAAGCCGACAACGTGACATGTTGATACTCAGATATTAAGCTCGCAATATCACTAGACTTATAAAAGAATAACTGCAATCAAAACTTAACATGCAATCCCCAAGTTGTGGATCCGATGTGAAGTGTCATTTAGAAGTATGCCTGTTTCTTATAATTTGTTGTTGTTTTACTGTTATTTTACCTGACCCTAACATGTCCGATCAGTATGTTTTGCCTGACCAGACTTTGTTACGGATCCAGAAGCATCGGTGCTCACACCCTTCGACCCAATGCCATATACTGGTGTCTGGACGTGGTTGTTAGTTGTTGTCTAATGTCATACATAGTGTTCCATTTATCTGGCCTCATAGGAAGAAGCATTCTCCTAACATAGTTGAGAGCCGGTCAGTCAAAAAGATAATGACCAACTGTGGCATATGGGTGTGTACACAGCTGACACTGTGGTGTGTGTTGTGGTTGGATTATGTTCAGGTACGTGTTACGAGGAATGTGTTTGTCTCTCATCCAGAAAATGGTACTATGATTCTTTCTATGTGAGTTGATTGATGCTGTAATTTAGATTGAGGATTGCCGTATGTGATCTCCATTCCCGTGTTTCCCATAGTCTATCTGTTCAGACACGTCTCTTTGTTTGCTGGTATGAGCTGTTTGGCTATTGCAGGGATGTCGCAGCGTGCGGCAGTTATTGTCTTTATCCCTTCTTTGCTAGCCTGTCTACCTTGATGTTGTCATGTGTGGTAGTGCTCATGGATCCACAGTATGAGAAATGAAAATGTGGTTAACGTCAAGAGACACTTGGATAAGGTTATGTCTACGTCTAGAGACACTTGAATATGATCATGTCTACGTCTAGAGATACTTGGATAAGATCATGTCTACGTCTAGAGATACTTGGATAAGATCATGTCTACGTAGAGAGATACTTGGATAATATCATGTCTACGTCTACAGATACTTGGAAAAGATTATGTATACGTCTAGAGATACTCGGATAAGATCATGTCTACGTCTACAGATACTTGGATAAGATTGTCTACGTCTAGATATACTTGGATAAGATTAGGTCTACATCTAGAGATACTTGGATAAGATTAGGTCAACATCTACAGATGCTTGGATACGATTAGGTCTACGTCTAAAGATACTTGGATAAGGTTATGTCTACGTCTAGAGATAATTGGATACGATTATGTCTATGTCTAGAGATACTTGGACAAGATCATGTCTACGTCTACAGATACTTGGTAAGATTATGTCTACGTCTAGAGATACTTGGATAAGATTAGGTCAACATCTAGAGATACTTGAATACGATTAGGTCAACATCTAGAGATACTTGAATAAGATTAGGTCAACATCTAGAGATACTTGGATAAGATAGAAAATGGATTTGTGACCACCAAAGAAAAGACGTAAAAGGCCGGTAAAATGGATGCGGTTAAAGCTAGCTAACTTAACACACCTGCTCATTGACACGCATTAAGTCTACTTTCCCACTTTTCCAACCACCAGACCGTGACTCGTGGTCATTAGTCGGTCAGAACTCGCCGTCGCATTTTTCATTGCCACAGGTTTTCGTTTGTCATAGATGCTTGAATCAGCTACATATGTACAGTCATTCTTAACCAGGCATATACTGGGAGTGGTCGCAATAGATGGTATCCCAAAGTAAGTTTCTTTGTTTCTGTGGACTACTGTGAATGTTTGAAGGTCCTATATAAGTTTATTTCTGTAGATTACTGTGAATTTGAAGGTTCTAATTTGATTTCTATGAACTACGGCGAAGGTTTGAATGTTCTAGCTTGGTTTATGTGTACAACTGTGAGAGTTTGAATGTTCTAACTTGACTTCTGTGGACTACTGTGAAAGTTTTAAGGTTCTAGCTCTTTTCATGTGAACAACTGTGAAAGTTTGAACGTTCTAGCTTAACGATGAATGAAATGGATGAGGCTATGAGAACTTTAAAGAAAAAGAAATCGGAAAAAGATGGGGTAACAAATGAAATGCTGATCGGGTTGGGCCAAACAGCAAAGAGGAAGTTACTGTCAGTCCTGAGCCAAAGCTGGAAAAGGGGAATTGTACCGCAGGCATGGAAAGATGCTGTACTTATACCCGTACCAAAGAAAGAAAAAGATAGAACAGATCCAAATGGATACAGGCCTATCCGTCTACTGAGCTGTGTAGGTAAACTGATGGAGCGTATGATAAACACCAGACTGATGTGGCACCTGGAAGAAAAACACATACTAATTCTACAGCAAGCAGGATTTAGACAACACAGATCCACTGAGGACCAGATCACTCTCATAGCACGGGAAATAGAGGATGCTTACCAAGAGAAAAAGCATCCAGTAGCGGTTTGGGTGGATCTAGAGAAGGCATTTGACAAGGTGTGGAAAGAGGGACTTAAAGTCAAGCTACGAAGAAATGAAGCATCTGAAAAAAATGCACAGATGGATCAGCCACTACCTCGAAAACAGAACAGCCAGAGTTCAAGTACAAGGGCAGATGAGCAAAAAGGTGACATTGGAGCAAGGAGTACCCCAAGGGGGAGTACTGTCACCCACACTTTTTCTGGTGTATATAAACAACATCATAGAGAATATACCAAGAAGAGTCCACAGCTCCATGTTTGCAGACGATCTGGCTATGGGGACCTCTGAAAAAAATCTCACCGTAGCAAACAATCGGATGCAGAAGGCCCTAACATCGTTGGAGGAGTGGGCGAAATCATGGCTGGTCAAAATAAATGAAGAAAAAACAACATGTACGATATTCTCGCTTTCAAATAAACCACAGAACACCAAAATAAGTCTTAACGGCAAATATCTGCGGCCAAACGACAAACCAAACTACCTGGGCGTTACATTTGATCGGCTCATGACATGGAAAAGTCAGATCGAGAGAAACTGAATGAGAGCCAGACAAAGAATAGCAATCACGAAGAAACTTGCTGGCACAAGCTGGGGAGCAGACGAAAGAATACTTAAGAAACTGTACACTGGAAGAGTGAGACCAGTTCTCGAGTATGGCATTGCGGCATGGGCAACAGCAGCAAAGGCGAACTTTGATAAAATTAGCAAACTTCAAAACCAAGCCATGAGAGTTATAACATGAGGTATGAAGTCAACGCCAATTGTAGAACTTGAAAAGATTACAAATCTGCAATCCATGACCGATAGAAGAGACTGCAGAGCCCAGCAGCAAGCGGAGAAACTAAGAAGACTGACATACCATCCAATGCAACAGACACTAAATAGAGTTGGAAAAGGGAAACTAAAGCGGAGAAACTTTGCAGAAATTGCCAAAGCAAGGATGAGCGAAGACCCTATGAACACCATAACAACACCAAAGCACATCCCTTCTGTACGCAAACCCACATAGAAGCAGCATATCATTTCGGAGGTGGTGGAAAATATACCAGCTATTGGAAACAAGAACATCCAATCTGAAACAGAAAGAAGAGACATAACCCTGAGGTACATAGCGGAAAACTACCCAAGCATGGACTGGACCCATGCCTACACTGACGGTTCTGTAGCAAACACAACACAGAGTGGAGGGGGATGGGTATTCCTGAGCCTAACAAATGGTAGAAAAATAACACTGTCAGTGGCAACTGGAAAATTCTCTAGCAATTTTAGAGCGGAGGCAGAGGCACTGAAGGCTGCAGTAAAAGCAATGAAAGCCAGATAGTCCTGTTTACAGATGCCCTGGCCGTGGTTACAGCACTAAAAAGCCAGAAAAATACTGAACTTAATGATTTAAGAGCAGTTCTCTGTCAACTATGCACGCAGTCCGCACCAAAAAGAGTAGTGGTACAGTGGGTTCCATCTACTACTAGTTGAACAGAAAAGAGCAGGTCATGGTCTTCAGACTCCGCACAGGCCACAACAGACTGAGGTACCATCTGTTCAATAAACTGAAGATAGGGGGCACTGACGAATGCACCTGTGGTACAGGGAAAATGACCGCTGAACATATGCTGTAAAATTGCCCGACATACACGGACCAGAGAAAGTACATGTGGCAATCACCAGTGCCAACACTAGACAAGCTCTATGTCAGTGTCGACAGCCTCAGGATGACAGCTGCTTTCTTCGAACAAATTCAAGTTGACGTGTGACAGCGTACGAAGAAGAAGGAGAACGTTCTAGCATAATTTCTGTGGACTACTGTGAAAGTTTGAAGGCTCTAGCTTAATTTATGTGGTCAGCTGTGAGAGTTTGAAAGTTTTATCTTAGTTTCTGTGGACGTGACAAGTTTGAAGGTTCTAGTTTGATTTGTTTGCGTGCTATTGCTATTTTAGTAGACCAGTAGTACTAATAAGATAAAATTCATGACAATTTGTCTCACTTGTGTTCTACAAGTTATAATTCTGTCAACACAAACAGCAATACAAAAATTCAATAATATAATTAATCTACCACGCACAGATCTCTGTCAAAACAGTCAAGTATGTGCCACACAGTTATTACACACTGAGATCTCTGTCAAAACATCAAGTTTCGGCCTTACCGTTGCTACACACATAGCTGTCTTTCGAAATAATCATATCCCTGCCTACTGGTACTACACTGTTATAAAAGACCAGTTTTATGTAAAAGTTAATTTGTTAACGCGAATTTTGATATATTTACAGTAGATTAGTTTTGTGTATAAGTGGATTTATCTTTTTAGGTTCTTGGATGTCATGATGCAAAGGAGCCATATGAGCTTCATGCAGAAGTAGATATAAAATAATACTGTCACATTCTCCAAAGACATGAATGTGCTCTTCAAACTCATCAGTTAATAATAAAGTAGATTCTTTCCATTTGTTTTACAGGAAAACGAAATATTTATTGAATCGCCACTGAAATATGACAACATCGAATACACATTGCACATGGGGAAAGGAGACCTACGCCCGGTCAGGTAAAACATACTGATCAGACAATGTTATCCAGGGTCAGGTAAAACATACTGATCGGACAATGTTATCCAGGGTCAGGTAAAACATATCGATCAGACAATTTTATCCAGGGTCAGGTAAAACATACTGATCGGACAATGTTATCCAGGGTCAGGTAAAAAATACCGATCAGACAATTTTATCCAGGGTCAGGTAAAACATACTGATCGGACAATGTTATCCAGGATCAGGTAAAACATACCGATCAGACAATTTCATCCAGGGTCAGGTAAAACATACTGATCGGACAATGTTATCCAGGGTCAGGTAAAACATACCGATCAGACAATGTTATCCAGGGTCAGGTAAAACATATCGATCAGACAATGTTATCCAGGGTCAGGTAAAACATACTGATCAGACAATGTTAGCCGGGGTCAGGTAAATCATACTGATCGGACGATGTGGGGACAAGTAAAACATACCGATCAGACAATGTTAGTCAGAATCAGGTAAAAAATATACTGAACAGACAATGTTAGTCACGGACAGGTAAAACATACTGATCAGACAATGTTAGTTAGGGTCAGGTAAACACACTGACGAAGGACCTCTCCCTTCCAAAACTTCCATGCAGGTCTCCCCGAAAACAGGCTGTCTCACACTGGATAACAATGTGGTAAGCAACGTGATTGCCGTAGTAGTGAGCGTAATCACTTGGAGGACCCCGATCCACCTTCATCAGCACACTCGGTAAGTGAAGAAAGCTACTGCAACACGTCACCTAACGACCGTCAGGCTCACAAAATAGTAACGTAATTCATCACGCGAATCCAACAACACATTATACACCATTAACCAATCGGTATGGAGCGGTCCAGTTTTCCTTTTTTTAACACGAAATACCCGTTAACTAGCTTGTAACTGAATTACAGCTTTGAGACGGGAGTACTTTTGAACGAAACACGGAAATTTGCGACTGGATGTTTTTGCTTGTTTACAGATGCCCTGTCCGTGGTTACAGCACTAAAAAGCCAGAAAAATAAATAACTTAATGACTTAAGAGCAGGACTTTGTCAATTATGCCAGCAGTCCACAACCAAAATAGTAGGAGTACAGTGGGTTCCATCCCACTTTAACATCCAAGGCACCGAGGAGGCAGACTGGCAAAAGAAGGTGCAAGACTTCCACAACCAGATTCTAGTGTGACCTACGAAGAGTCCAAAAGGTTTATTAGGGCCAGATACATGTACAAGTGGGAAACAGAACATACTGGCTACACAAAAAATTATGCTTATTACCAGTTGAACATAAGAGAGCAGATGGTAGTCTTCAGACTCCGCACAGGCCACAACAGACTAAGGTACCATCTATTCAATAAACTGAAGATAGGTGCTACTGATGAATGCACCTGTGGTACAGGGAAAATGACTCCAGAACATCTGCTGCAAATTCACCCGACATACCAGGACTAGAGAAAGTACATGTGGCAATCACCAGTGCCAACACTAGACAAGCTCTATGGCAGTGTCGACAACCTCAGGATGACTGCTGCTTTCTTCTAACAAATTCAAGTTGACGTCTGACAGCCTCAGGATGACCGCTTCTTTCTTCGAACAAATTCAAGTTGACGTCTGACAGCATCAGGATGACCGCTTCTTTCTTCGAACAAATTCAAGTTGACGTCTGACAGCGTACAATTAAGACGGAGGATGTTGTTGTTAACTGCCCACAATGAGTAAGTTCACTCTTTTGTGCGCCCTGAAAAGAGTTAAGTGGCAGGCTGTGGTAGCTTTAGTCCCGTCTCTGTCATGGCGATGAAGGTGGCCTTCTTGGCGGTTTTACATCTGCGTGTTGCGCACTATTACGGAGATCACACCTCGTCAGCAAGACTGCCTAGAAACAGCCTGTTTCCACTGTTTCCAGGGAAGGCTACATGGAAGTGAGATTATGGTCTTGGTCAGTGTATTGTGCCTGACCCTGACACTACGTCCTGGTCAGTATGTTCTGCCTGGCTAGACTAGCATCTCCGTTCCCCGTATGCAGCGCATGAGCTGCAGCGGTCATCGACCCATAGCTGACTGCTAGCGTCAGGGCCAGCGAACCAGAGCTGCCAAGACCCTTCTACATCTCCACGCGATGATCCTGGATAACAGGCTGAAACAGACCAGACTGGCTAAGGAGAAGGGATCGAAGAGGTAATGCTAACCCGGTACTCAAAAAATGCTTGCTGAAGTCAGATGTGTTGGACGGAAAGGTACAAATATCGCAGTCAAGTTGTAAACTACGACACAATGCATTCCTTTCTCTGGACTACATTCTGCTGCTCAAGCCCTTTTAGGGTTTAGTAGCGGGAGATTGAGAACGAACGAAGCCAAGCCAAGTTCCCCACATGGCAGTATACTTCTAAATGTCTATCCTTGTAGCATCACTGATTTTTTATTAAGACTAAATAAGCAAAATCCACAGAACAGCTTTAAATTTTGTTTAAAAAATAGGTCATCCTTGCTTTGGGCCAAGAAAATGGCTTTAACACTTTTAGAGCGGCTCACCAGTCCTTCAATTTAAGTTAACAATTTTTAACTAGGCACTATTTGACCGTTATTTCTACAGAACACTGTGTTCCAAACCAAAATATATTGTAATACTTAAATAGTATTAGCATTTTTCATATTAAGAAAAAATGTATTGCTATTAGAGGCCTGGCGTTTGTGTCCTTGCACATGCTTGGTAGTTTTAGCACTGAAGTACCATTTATCAATGGCTTTAGTAGGTTTAACTTGTGGCAGTGGATGTCCATTTAGATTCACCATCATAAACTCCACATGACCTACATAGTATTTCACTATCCACATGACCTAGATAGTATTTCACTATCCACATATCCTAGATATTATGTCACCATCCACATGACCTAGATAGTATTTTACTATCTACATGACCTAGATAGTATTTCACTATCCACATGACCTAGATAGTATTTCACTATCCACATTACCTAGATAGTATTTCACTATCCACATGACCTAGATATTATGTCACCATCCACATGACCTAGATAGTATTTTACTATCTACATGATCTAGATAGTATTTCACTATCCACATGACCTAGATAGTATTTCACTATCCACATTACCTAGATAGTATTTCACTATCCACAAGACCTAGATAGTATTTCACTATCCACATGTCCTAAGATGTAGACCACGACTTAACTTTACTTTCCTACCTATTATCTTATTATCCACATATTAACAGACGGAACCTGAGCATTAATATACTGTGTAGGCCCTTTTGAAGACGTCTTGGCAATTGTCAAAAGAAGGAAACTCGTTTGGGTACAATCACATATCAAGATCAAATAGTCTTGCAAATACAAAACTGCACGGAAAGGTGCAAGGTAAACGACGAAGAAGTCGTCCCAAAAAGAGGTGGGAGGACAACATTAAAAAAATGGACCAATCTTCGACCAGAAGAGGCACAGGCAGCAGCCGCTGACAGAGAAGCATGGCGTGAAGTTGTGAGGGAGTCTTCATGTGTGCCCCATTGACCTCACCGGTTACGGTATGACCTGACCTAATAGTACTTTATTATCCACATGTTAGTAGACCTACCATGAGAAATATTGACCAACATTTTCAATATTCCGATTCATATTTTAACAGATCAACATCAATCTTTACTGTCCTACATAGTGTCTCCGTTCAGTTCAGTTGATCCTGTGATCTCTTGAGATTGTTGGGGCACTCCTGCTGACACCTCCACAATCCTGCGCCATCCCTCTCTGTCTGCAGTTGCTTTTGTGCCTCCTTGAGTCATAGGTTAGTCTATTCATAGATGTTATCTTCCATTAATTTTCTCAGAGATCCTCATCTTTGCTTGCCCTATACTGTGCCCTGTAATATGGTATCTGCAAGTCCTTTTGACCTTCAGACATGGCCATAATATCTTACTATCCAAATTTCTAACAGACCAATGTTGAATTTTAATGTCCTACATCTTCCACTGATGGCTTACAATGCTGGTAGATAGATCTGGTTACAGGGCAAGGGGGCGGCCTGCGAGGTAGGTGGATAGATGACAGAGTGATTGGGCAACGACAAGGGCTCACATTGACCGACACAACACACTTGGCGCAGGATAGACGACTCAAGCTCCTCACGACGCTAAACGGCACAAGTGGAAAGAAAACTAACTAACTAACATAATATCTTACTATCCAAATTTCTAACAGACCAATGTTGAATTTTAATGTCCTACATAATATCTTACTATCCAAATTCCTAACAGACCAATGTTGAATTTTAATGTTCTACATATTATCTTACTATCCAAATTCCTAACAGACCAATGTTGAATTTAAATGTCCTACATTATATCTTACTATCCCCATTTGTAACAAACTAACATCGTTTGTTAGTGAACTCGTGTTATCTTGATGCCTACATGTTAACAGACTGACACCGATTGTTAGTGAACTTATGTTATCTTGATGCCCACATGTTAATAGACTGACACCGTTTGTTAGTGAACTTATGTTATCTTGATGCCTACATGTTAACAGACTGACAACAATCTTTAATATCCTAAATAATATCATACTATGCACATGTTTTTAAGACCTACACAGAGCCTTACTGTTAAAAATAGAATCTTACATTTTGCATATAAAAAGACTGACAAGAACCTTTAACATCCTACATATTATCTTACTTTCCACATGGCAATAAATTAACATCATGTTAACAGACCTAACCAAGCTTTTATGTCTTACATAGCATTTTACTATATCCATGTTAACATACTGACACCCATATTTATGGTCCTACATAGTATTTTACTGTATCTATGTTAGCAGATTGACACCCATATTTATGGTCCTACATAACATCATCATAGTATCTGTATGTCAACAGATTTGATCCAACTGAGATTTAATATCCAACATAGTATTTACTATCCACATGTTAACAGACTAACTCTAAGATTTAATATCCAACATAGTATTTACTTTCTCCATGTTAACAGACTAATTCTGAGATTAAATATCCAACATAGTATTTACTATCCCCATGTGAACAGACTAATTCTGAGATTAAATATCCAACATAGTATTTACTATCCCCATGTGAACAGACTAACTCTGCAATTTAATATCCTGTAAAGTATTTCAATGAGTTCAAGTATGTGGGCAGTATTTGTTCGGCAGACGGCAAGATCAACAAGGAAATTGAGACTAGGTGTCAGAAAGCATCTGCAGTAACTTATCAGCTGTCACCAAGGCTTAGGAACCCGAGCATTAGTTTGGCAACAAAGCAACAGCTGATAAACAGTATATTTATGCAGACTCTGTGCTGCCAGTGTTAAAAATGGCCTCTGTCTAGGGCATGTGGGAGCAGAATTTTGACTTGTGAAAGGAAGATAATCAGTGTTACCAAGAAAGACATAATGTAGATCAACGACATTCATAGTATGGACCTCACTACGTCTTGTGCCGTAAATAAGTTGGTTTGGTCATCTCATTAAAATGCACCCTCATAATCTTCCACAGATAGCTTACAGTGCTGGCAGATTTGGCTACAGGACAAGAGGGCGGCTGTTAGGTAATAGAGTGATTGTGCAGCTACAAGGGCTCACAATGACCGACACAACGCACTTGGCGCAAAATAGATGACTTAAGCTTCCCAAGACGTTCAACAACACAAGTAAAAAGAAAACTAACTAAACTAATTAACTAGCATAGTATTTTTCTTTCCATATGTAAAGAGACTGACACCGAGCTTTAACATCCTACAAAGTGTCTAACTGTCCCCTATTTTTACAGACAAGCACCGAGATATGTCATCTGTCCCCATGTTAACAGACCAGCACCGAAATATGTCATCTGTCCCCATGTTAACAGACCAGCACCGAGATATAATATCATCTGTCCCCATGTTAACAGAGCAGCACCGAGATATAATGTCATCTGTCCCCATGTTAACTGACCAGTACCGAGATATAATGTCATCTGTCCCCATGTTAACAGACCAGCACCGAGATATAATGTCATACCTTTAAACTTTCTATGCACATGTTCATAGACTGACACCAATCTTTGTTGTTCTGCGGTTTCTTTGTATCCACATGTCAACAGATATAGACCGATGAAGAATTTTACTGTCTTAAGTGAGGATGGCATGGGCTAGTGGTTAATTGACACGGCTTACAAACCGAAGGTGCTGGGTTCGATGCCCATTACAGCACCAGCCGTTTCCCTGGAGAAGCAAATCCTTAGAAAATGTAGGTGGAAGCAGATACTAAAATAAAATGCATGCTAAAGTCGGATGCACTGGGCTAACAGGTGCAAAATAAAAACCGTAGTGCAACGCACTCCGTCTTCGGGAATAGAGAAATATGGCGAATGTCAACAACATTTTTTTTAAAATACTGTCCTAAGCAGTATCTTATCGACCACATGTTAACAGACCGGCGAATTAATACAAGGGTATAAATTAATTTAGTTGTTTTTTTCTAATCACAAACTGGCCCCTATGGTCGACTCAGCTACCGAAATTGGGTACCAGAAAAATCTGGGAAGTAAAGCCGGCCAGCGTGATGTTGACCACATCATCCACTATATTCCGATGGTTACAAAATAAAATGGGCCTAACACCATATGTCTTATGCGCCACACAACTTGACGGGATCTTTTATAAATTAATTAATGGAAAAGAATAAATTACACTATACCAAGTTTTTAAAACATGGCCGGCTAAAAGAACAAGAGGGCACAGCTACAAATTGTTTAAAGACAGGTCCATATTAGATATTCTGAAAAATTTGTATTGAGAGAGTGGTGAGTTGCTGAAATTCATTGCCGCAGTATGTAGAAGTAGAGCCAGTTAATGAATTCACAAATAGCAATCAACTGGTTGTATATAGACTCTGCAGAACCTTCTAAACCAGTATAATGAAGTTAAGTTAAGGCCAATCATGAACATTAGTGTCCCCATAGTATCTTAACAGTCATGATGTTAACAGATTCACAACAAGCTTTAAGGTCCTATATAGTATCTTAGTATCATCATGACAAAAATGTAGACCAAAATCCAGCTTTAAGGTCCTATATAGTATCTGTATCAGCGTGACAAATATGGAAGCCGACCTCAAGCTTTAAGGTCCTATATAGTATCATTATCAGCGTGACACAAGATGTAAGCCGACCCCGAGCTTTAAGGTCCTATATATTATCAGCGTGACACAAGATGTAAGCCGACCCCGAGCTTTAAGGTCCTATATAGTATCAGTATCAGCGTGACACAAGATGTAATCCGACCCCAAGCTTTAAGGTCTTATATAGTATCAGCATGATACACGATGTAAGCCGACACCGAGCTTCAAGGTCCTATATAGTATCTTCCTATTCACATGCTAATAGACCAAAGGTGAGCTCTACTGTCCTGCATATCATGTTACTACTCACAAATTAACAAACAAATACTAGCATTATCTTACTACTGACACAGAGCCATCTAAACATCAGCAGTAATCATTAAATACACCAATGGAAAGAACTCACTAACTCAAAAGAAACCAACAAATTACCTTATTTCGCTTGAAAACTGGACACTGAAGAATACTAGAAAATCTATACTGACTAAAGATCTCATACACTGATGAGTACCCACGTGGAACAGAATTCTGAAAATATTCTACAGGAATACTTCTTTTGTAGCGAAGTGAAATGTCAGATGTAGTCAGAGAGTGCGGAGCTGAGGCAATAGTTGCTGTGCAGCAACTCTGATCTGGTGAAGACTACACACATCATATTGAGAACTGGTCTGTAGATATAACATGACCAAAGGATCCTGAAAGCAAAGAAGAAAGAATACTTTTAACATGTTAGTGGACCAAAATTGAGAGCGTTAATGTTCTACATATGATCACTTTAACCGGACGTCAACAGCCCAGTACTAAGTTTTAAGAGTCTACATAGTATCTTACTATCCACATGTTAGCAGACTGACACCAAGTTTTAATCTACTACATAGTATCTTACTATCCACATGTTAGCAGACTGACACCAAGTTTTAATCTACTACATATTATCTTACTATCTACATGTTAGCAGGCGGACACCAAGTTTTAATCTACTACATAATATCTTACTATCCACATGTTATCAGATGGACATCAAGTTTTAATCTACTACATAGGATCTTACTATCCACATGTTAGCAGACGGACACCAAGTTTTAATCTACTACATAGTATCTTACTATCCCCAAGTTAACACATCAACACCAGTCTTTAAGTTCTTATATATTATCTTGCTGTGAACATGTAAACCTCAATAGCATTGAAGACTCTCAAAGCCTTAGGTTTGGACATTTCGACATTTAAAAATAAACCAACCTCCTACTGAGTTGGAAGTAGCTAAATTGTTGCATCAACAACAAAACCAAACAAAGGGTTTCTGCAAGCAATTCTAAAGCTGCATTTTTTTTAAAACCATGAGGAACAGTATGTAAAATGTATTATAACGTTTATTAAAATTCGTCTATAATGTAGAGCTTACACACAAACACACAAAGAAATATGTGTATGTGCAAATTAGTTAGTTAGTTTTCTTTCCACTTGTGCCGTTTAGCGTTGTGGGGCGCTTAAGTTATCTATCCTGCGCCAAGTGCCTTGCGTCGGTCAATGTGATCCCTTGTCATTGCACAATCACTGTAATGTTATCTATCCACCTACCTCACGGCCATCTCCTTACCCTGTAGGCAGATCTACCAGCACTGTAAGCCACCAGTGGAAGATGATGAGGGTGCATTCTCATGAGATGACCAAACCAATTTATTTTCTGCCTGGAAATGTGTTCGGCACAAGACGTAGTGCAAATATATTTCTGATATAATAAAGCTTGTATTACTACCAGGCCTTTGCCTTTTTGTGTCTGTTAATAATGCCATTATTCGAAAATACCAAATGTGTGCAACATGCAATTTCATCAATACATAGGATAGCATGAATGTGTACTTTAGCAGCTTTTTGTTTACATTCTTGAACATGCCAACTGATGCATGTTGTGAACTAAAAAATTAACAATGAAAATTCACACACTAGAATAAGTATCAAATTGAATTTTACGTATTTCAAATGACACATTATGAATATTAGATTTATATTTATTCAGCCAGCAGTGAACATGCACGATTCTATATCACTGGTGTTATTATAATGATGGTAATGAGTGTGCTGTTCTTGAAAAAGTACAGTTTAAAGTTTGGATATCCACAGTGAGATTAACAATCTTCGAGAAATGTATAAAAAGAAAGTTTACATACCTTTTCTTTCATATACTCATTATATCCTACGCTGAACAATTTATGAAGTAGCACACACATAATATAAGCACGCTTTTTCATAAACAACTGTCAGCACAGAATCTTCGGTTAACTAGATAATAGTTTCACGGCCTAGTAGTGAACTGTATTTACATGGTCAATGTTTACTTCGTCACAATGGTTATGTATTCAAAAGAAAGGGATGTAATAAATGCATCACAATAATATACATCATTTAATAATTACACTCAAATAAGCAAATTATTCTAATAGTCTGTGTTTGTTTAATGCAGCATTCTAGACAAACTCTACTCTTGGGTAATTTATAACTTTTAGTTGCATTTTATGGATATTATTAGATACAATTTGAAAACAATATGCAAGACGCTGTTACCACAACAGAGCCAGCTTAAACAAGCATCAGCATATATGTTAACTGTAACATTACTATTAACAGCTACAGGAGCAGCCAGTGTTGTCTTCTGCCAGTTACTTGTCTAGTTCGCTCCATGACTTCGACGCCGGTCAAGGTCCAAGGTTCAGCTCTTGTGATAAGCACGGCTTTGCTGTCACAATCGTCCGTCGCGAGCGCTTGGGGTCGCGAGCTGTTCCTCCCCATATGTCGTGCACGAGGACGACAACAAGCGTGAGAAATTTGGTCGGGTGGATAATTAACACCTATCGCCTTCAGTGTACAGATGCCAATGTACACGTCCATGTGGTTCTGGTGTAGGGCCATAGCTCACTCGTTCTAGGTTGTACCTGGATAAAGAGGGGAGATGCCCAAGCCAGAACCTCTCACGCGAATTTTTTATGATGGGATAACTCTAAATATGACTTATTTTTATATTCTATGGGTTATATCCCTTGCATTGGTTTTCGTCGACATTCTTCTACAGGAGCAGATGCCCCCGTACAGATCCCCGTACTGATTTACTATTATAAAAAATATAACATAGGGACAAGAAGTGGTTCTAACAAAAGCTGAAGTTTTTGGTTCCAATTAAGGATTGCCTTTCTGGATTCTATTGACAAAGGCTCACCCTTTCCCACCTCAGACCGTAGTCTTTAAGGCGGTATCAGGGCGTATTGGTCAGTGTATGGATTCGTGTGTGCATCCGAACAATGAAGTCTCTAGTACCTCATATGTGACAGTAATTACTGATATGGAACTAAATTTACCTATCTTTAATATGTAATTAAGTCAAGACAGCGAACAAGGGAACTGACTACCCTCATTTCACAATAGCTGAGATCTCTCTCTTATAGTAAAGTTTCTACCACTTCATACCCGACTGCAGTTTTTGTATTATTTGATACATCCATGAGTATGAACAGCGAGTTGGCAATGTATTTTTACATTCTTACCTTAACATAACCAATAGTTTGTTGTTGGGATTGCCGTTACGGTTGGCAGATTTTCAAGGCTAGTTTTTGTTCGTGAGCTTTACTTCCTTGTGTATTTTGTGTTGCTCATAGCAGTGGGCAGTAAACATTGGAATTTCTTATATGATCACAACAGTTCATTTTTGTCACACATTAGTTGGTAGTCAAATTTATTTATTGATAGTACAGAGAAACAAGAAACCAAAGTAGGGAGAGAGAGAGAGACAGAGAGAGAGAGAGAGAGAGAGAGAGCGAGAGAGGAAGAACAGAAAGAGAGATGTACATTGTTTTATGACTGCTAATGGATGCAGGTATTAAAAAAGATGCAAGGTAAATGATTGTGGAGAGATGAGGCAAAGGTAATCCAATAGCACTCATTCCTGTCAAGGATGCAGTGTCAGAGACTTGTACTAGCCCTGTACAAATCCTCAGCTCTTTATCAGGTGTGGTGGCCAACTCCTGTACTCCCTACATTTCCATCAAAGACACTAAGCGAGGTTTCGGTACAGTCATTATTTGATAGAGTTGAGAGTTTGATCACACAATCAGACAGGTGAATAAGTCTATACGGCTACCATTGTAGACTTAACATGATATGGGTTACAATCAGTGTGTGACTTGATCCTTGCCGTGATAGCCGGGACGAAGGCTTGACCACTCAGTGATGTTGTCCATCCACCTCTTCATTGGACGTCCTCGCCCTCTCTGTCCCGGTACGGAACCAAAGAGTTTCGAGTTGGTAATTCCGTTGGACCTCGCGACGTGCCCGCACCAGGCCATCTTTCGTCTTTTGATTGTTGTGAACAGATCTTCAAAAGGACCAATAGCGTTTTCAACGCTCTGTCGTATTTCTACGTTCGTGACACGATCTTTATATGTAACATTTAGGAGTTTTCTATAGCACCTCATTTCCATTGCATGTATTATGCCCTGGATATCTGCTGTAATGGTCGACGTCTCGCAGGCATGCAGAAATATTAAGATCACCAGTGAGCGCTTTAGTCTAACTTTTATGCCGAGAGCAAGCCGCTTATCTTGCCATATAGGTTTCAGCCGAGTAAGCGCCGCTGTTGTTTGTGCTATTCTTGCAATTACCTCTGTATGCGATCCCTCTTTACTGTATAGTTTATAGCAATGCATGAATAGACAACCTAGCTTCACAAGCTACAGTAGCATGTTAGAATAACCCTCTGAGTTTGAAAGATTAGTTGGCAGGGGCAAGAACTTGAACATAACGATATACATACGTACCTGGGAAATACAATAGATCACACATTGTCATACGAACGACACTGTAAGCCGGTGAAACGAAACTTAACCTAACGTCTTTATACTGGTTTATAAGACCCTGCTACTATTAGAGACCATACCAAAAACAAACAACGAGTCACTGTTATCAGAGATCAGATCAGAACTGGGAAAACTCCAGGGATACTCAACAATAGCCCTCCAGTGGCTACCCTCCAAATGCGAAATGACGGGAAACAAGAGAGCTGACACTCTGGCAAAAGATGGCAGCAAAATGGCACAATTTAGTCATCGAGTACAATACAGAGAAATCAAGAACATCATCAGAAATCAGTATACACACCAATGGAGAAAAGACAGGATCATAAACAGTACACCAGACCCAATTCACCAACTCAAATAAAATCAACAAACTACCTTATTTCGCCTGAGAACTGGACACTGCAGACTACTAGAACATCTTTACCGACTGAAGATCTCACACCGATGAGTGCCCATGTTAAACAGGATGCCAGAACCCTGAGCATATTCTACAGGAATGCCCACTCAATAGGGAAATGAGATGACAGACCTGGCCAGAGGATGCAGAGCTGTGACAAAAGCTGTGGGGTAGCCGCTCCGACCTAGTGAAGACTACAGACTTCATCGTGGCGACTGGCCTGCAGATATAGCATGATCAAAAGATCCTGAACGCTAAGAAGGAGAAAGAAGAACACTCTGCAGAGTTTGTATACAACCAGTTTAATTTAAATTACCTTGCTCTAAAAGCTAGGCGCATCCAATTTATTCTTAAATCAATTAATTGTCCCTGCCTTCACTACCTCCTCCCGTGGCAATGCAATACGAGCATGCAACCCCTCTCTGACTAAAAAAATATTTCCTAATATCTAATCTGGATCTCTCTTTAGTTAATTTGCAGCTATGCCCTCTTGCTCTGTATTTTGAAAAAAAACTTGTTATAGTCTAATTTATCCATTACTCTGATCTTCTTATAAACCTGTATTGTCACCTCGAATTCTTCTCTCTTCTAGATATGATGGCCGGTTTTTCTTAGTCTTTCCTCATAACTGTAATTCTGAAATCCCACTATCAGCTTTGTCGCTCTTTTTTGTATCCTTTCCAGCATGTTTATATCCCCTCTATGATAAAGACTCCCTTCCTGTACACAGTACTCCAATCTAGGTCTAATTAATGCTTTATACAGTTTGACTATCACTTCCTTGTTTCTATGTTTAATATTTCTTTTTTTCATACCTAACGTTGCATTTGCCTTTTTTACTGCTACCTGAACTTGCTCCCTCACGTTACCTGTATGATCTATTATAACCCCTAAGTTCTTTTCTTTATCTATCTTTCTAATATTGTTTTCTCTCAATAAACGTTAGCGCGAAATAATATACTGCGTAATTGTTTGTCCATCGTTTCAGAAATGGACCAAACTGTCATCTGTCAATCCTGGAGTGGGTTCGTAGATAGCTGACCAAACCCGAGCCCGAAAGCGCCTGTCGCTCTGAAAGCAGAGAAACACCGTCTGACAGTCAGGTGGGGGCCACTTTTGTCTTGCGTTTCGCAGTTCTTCAGGGAAGCTTCCAGAGTATCTTTGTAACGTTTTATTTTGCCACCGCTAGCTCGCTTGCCTGGCTCAAGCTTGACATATCATATTTTCTTTGGGAACTGCTCATCTGACATGCGAACAACATGGCGAGTCCATCTAAGCTGCGATTTCCACAATGTTGTGTGGATGCTTGTTATGCCAGGCCGCAAAAATACTTCTACATATGCAATCCTATCTTGCCATTTTGTGTTCAGCAGTTTCCTTAGTTGCTAGATGGAGTGTCTAGAAAGTTTCCAAGGAAGCGAGGTCGCGGTGGATCAGGGTGTCTTATGATCTCTGACCACTGTTATCAAGATATTGATCTTACAACGGAAGCAGTGGAGATGTGGTTTTACAGAAGAATGCTGCGCATACCAGGGGTTGCAGAGAAGAGGCGCATACACAAATACAACTAATTGCAAAGGGCAGAACAATGCAGTCATTCTTTTTCGGGCATTTTATGAGAAGAGGCGGCTTGGAGCACGCTGCGACAAGGGGAAAGATGGCAAGCAGAGAAGAGAGACAGAGGAAGGCAAAGAAAAAAGATGTTGGACAGCCTGAGAGAATGGCATGGGCTAGCAACCTTATCATGATTAGATCATATTTTTTTTAAATGTCAATGCACATATTCTGAAAACAAGTTTTTGTTACTATCCCAGCTTTAATGATGAGCATTTGATTTACTTGGAGTGGAAAAAACAATAAATAAATCACTCAATCAATCAATCAATCGATCTTTCGCGGTTCTAGGAAAATGAAACACCAGGATGAAAACTGAAATTGATGATCCGTATGGCGAGCCGTACTTTAAGTGTAATGACGATATGAAGTCTTATACATCTTTTTATCTTCATGTTATTTTGCCCCATTTTTTGAAACACAGACCAGGTACTATTCGATCCCCTGTCCTGACCCCTTATAAGGAAACATGCACTTAATCAATCGCAATGCCAGTTTCGAAGGACATGTGTTTATTTGAAGGGGTAGCCACTTAAAGGGTAACCGAAGGACATGTGTTTATTTGAAGGGGTAGCCGCTTAGAGGGTAACCGAAAGACGTGTTTATTTGAAGGGGTAGCCACTTAGAGGGTAACCGAAAGACGTGTTTATATGAAGAGGTAGCCACTTAGAGGGTAACCCAGATTTAGCGGAATTTTCCCGGCAAATGCGAAAATGTCCCATATACATCTCTACTAACATCTTCAAGCTTTAAATATAAATAGAGCATCATTATCTTTTATCACTTGTATTTTTAGACGTCGTGGGGAGGAGTAGTTTTCTGTCTCGTGCCAGCTTTGTCGTCGATGTTGTTGTCATTCTGTGTTTCTTCAGCGTCTCACTGACACCATCCATCCATGTTTTTCGTGGCTGTCTCCTGCTCTGCAACCCTGGTGTCTGGTATTGTAGATACGAGCAGCTGGTAACTTTGGTTTCACTCTTGTCCTGTGTTCGAACTATTTTGTTTCTCTGATTTTCTATGTAATCCATGCACAGTGGTGCACCCACTCTCTGTCTGATTTTTGGTTTGTTCTTTTTGCGCTCGCCTTATTTTTCTATTCCCCAAGGCGTTGTGCGTTGCACTGTGGTTTTTATTTTGCGCCTGTCGGCTCAGTGCATCCGACTTCAGCATTCATTTTATGTAAGGGTTGTCTTCCTCCTGCATTGTCTAAGGGTTTGCTTCCCCGAGGTAACGGGCGGTGCTGTGGTAAGGATCGAACCCAGCACCTTCAGATTATGAGCCGTATCATTTAACCACCAGCCCACTCCGTCCCCCGTGTGTATGTCTGATTACTTCGTTTCGTACTCTGCCCGTCTGTTTACCTCGACAGCATTTCTCAAACACCTTATACCGCATATCATGGGTTGTCTTTGTTGTGCTTTACTGACAGTCCGTTCCTGATATCATATACAAATGTTGTTTTTTTTACAACCACAGATATACTATCGTGCGATTGCATATTTATTTATAAACAAGCATAGATGGTAACGACGTAACTGTTTTGATATACAGAAGTGGATCATTTGGATTAAAATAAAACAACTGAAGATTATCATTTAAAAATAGCAGATAAAATTGAGTGACCCAGATTCAGCGAAATTTCCCTGAAAATGGGATAATATCTCCTTTATAATTTCATTATTATATTCAAGCTTTAAATATACACTGATATCTTATTTTTATTATCTAAGGTTTCATATCTAAGGGCAGGCGTGGCCTAGTGGTTGAGTGACACGACTCGCAACATGAAGGTGTTGCGTTCGATCACAGCACCAGCCGTTACCCCAGGGAAGCAAACCATGAGAACATGCAGAAGGAAGCAGACCCTTACATAAAATGCATACTAAAATCGAATGCACTGGGCCGACAGGCGCAAAACAAAAACCCACAGTGCAACGCACACCGCCTTGTGTTCAGAGAAATAAAGCGAACGCAAAAAAAAACCAAAACAAAACATGCTTCCAAACTGTTTTCATCCTTATTTGCAAGAGTCCATGCTTCAGTCCCAAACTGTTTAACTGGCTATACATTTTGTATACATTTTATTTTATTTTCCTCAGTTTTTATACGTGATCCTGACGCGCTCCTACCATAGTGCAGACGGCGACACCGATCATTTTGTAATGCTGATACTGATACTATATAGACAGATGACATTATATCTCGGTGCTTGTCTGTTAACATGGGGACAGATGACATTATATCTCGGTGCTTGTCTGTTAACATGGGGACAGATGACATTATATCTTGGTGCTGGTCTGTTAAGATGGGGACAGATGACATTATATCTCGGTGCTTGTCTGTAACAATAGGGGACAGTTAGACACTTTGAAGGATGTTAAAAGCTCAGTATCAGTCTCTTTACATATGGAAAGAAAATACTATCTAGCTAGTTAGTTTAGTTAGTTTTCTTTCCACTTGTGTCGTTGAACGTTGTGGCAAGCTTAAGTCGTCTATCCTGTGCCAACTGCGTTGTGTCGGTCCCTGTGAGCCCGTGTAGCTGCACAATCACACTATCATCTATCCACCTACCTAACAGCTGCCCCCTTGTCCTGTAGCCAAATCTGCCAGCACTGTAAGCTATCTGTGGAAGCTTATGAGGGTGCATTTTCATGAGATGACCAAACCAACTTATTTTCTGTCTGGATGTGTATTCGGCACAAGATGTGTGCCATCCATACTATGAATGTCGTCGATCCACATTGTCTTTCTTGGTAACACTGATGACCTTCTTTTCACAAGTCAAAATTCTGCTCCCACATCCCCTAGACAGAGGCCATGTTTGACACTGGCAGCACAGAGTCTGCATAAATATACTGTTTGTCAGCTGTTGCTTTGTTGCCAAAACTAATGCTTCGGTGTATAAGCTGTGGTGACAGCTGATAAGTTACAGCATATGTTTTGTGACATCTAGACTCAATTTCCTTGTTGATCGTGCCGTATGCGGAAAAAATACTGCCCGCAGGATATTAAATCTCAGAGTTAGTCTGTTAACATAGGGATAGTATATACTACCTTGGATATTAATTCTCGGAGAGTTGATCTGTTAACATCATCATCATCAGTCCTATAACCTAGAAGGTCGTTGAGACACCTTTATTGCAGTTTATAGTACCAGCTTTTGCTATACAACAACAGTGTGTCTTGGGCCAATATACACCTGACGGAACCCATCTCTCTCCAGGTGGTAGTTCATTATAGTTGTGTCTAAATTTTATACAACAACGCTGACCCTGTCTTCAGCTAGGGTGACCGGCGCCAATCTCGTGAAGTTCAGCTGTGTGAACTAGATCATGAAATATGACATATGTTTAAGCGTAGTGCTGTTCATATTACCGATGCTCATTCCAGGATAATCGGACGGAAGAAAACATAAAACAAACGAATTAACCAGTCCAAGGACATTTGCTTGTGCGAGATTACTGAACTGCAAGGAAATATGCTTGAGCGAGATTACTGACCTGCAAGGACATTTGCTTGCGCAAGATTACTGACCTGCAAGGACATTTGCTTGTGCGAGATTACTGACCTGCAAGTACATTTACTTCTGCGAGATTACTGACCTGCAGGGACGTCAGCTTGTGTGAGATTACTGACCTGCAAGGACATTTGCTTGCGCGAGATTACTGACCTGCAAGGACATTTGCTTGCGCGAGATTACTGACCTGCAAGGACATTTGCTTGTGCGAGATTACTGACCTGCAAGTACATTTACTTCTGCGAGATTACTGAACTGCAGGGACGTCAGCTTGTGTGAGATTACTGACCTGCAAGGACATTTGCTTGCGCGAGATTACTGACCTGCAAGGACATTTGCTTGTGCGAGATTACTGACCTGCAAGGACATTTGCTTGCGCTAGATTACTTACCTGCAAGGACATTTACTTCTGCGAGATTACTGACCTGCAGGGACGTCAGCTTGTTTGAGATTACTGACCTGCAAGGACATTTGCTTGCGCGAGATTACTGACCTGCAAGGAAATATGCTTGAGCGAGATTACTGAGCTGCAAGGACATTTGCATGAGCAAGATTACTGACCTGCAAAGACATTTGCTTGTGCGAGATTACTGACCTGCAAGTACATTTACTTCTGCGAGATTACTGACCTGCAGGGACGTCAGCTTGTGTAAGATTACTGACCTGCAAGGACATTTGCTTGCGCGAGATTACTGACCTGCAAGGACATTTGCTTGTGCGAGATTACTGACCTGCAAGTACATTTGCTTCTGCGAGATTACTGACCTGCAAGTACATTTTCTTGTGTGAGATTTCTGGAGGAGGTTGAGATGGCATAATAATCTGCTGTGGCCCATTCCTAGATGTTCATGCTTCTTCTTTGGAGTTGGTCCTAAAAAAGATGTTGTTTACAGCGAGGCTGTGATATATACGCTTTTCAGCCCAACACATCCGATTTCAGCTGGGATTTTTTAAGTTCCGGGTTTGCCTTCCCATTGCAATCCCTATTCCCCAACCAGACTACACCAGTTGCTATTGCCGCCTGTTTTCAGGGCCACCACATGGAAGCGGAATAGGGTTTTGGTTTGCTATGGTTCGATGACCCTGATGCAAGCAGTCAGCTATGAGTTGCTTGCTGCTATCAGCTCATGAACTGTTACATCTAGGCCACAGATGCTCATACAAGCTACACACAGCTCATAAACATGAAGAAATAAAGATAAACTGCTTTTGAAAAATACAACACCAATTTTTAATCTCACAAATATGCGATGAAATAAACATGTGGACAATTTTTACACCAAAGAATCTATACCTGTCAAAAAAATAAATGACATACAACTATAACCCAATACAGAACAAATAAAGAACTAAAGATTACGATCAGTTACACAAAACGTAATTTAGTTGCAAAAAGTTCCTTATCTTGAAAAACCTGATTTTTGAAGAATCTGAAAAGAAACTATACATTTATTTTCAATGGTCACTCTCGTCAACAGCTCATACCAGTGAATGAGCTGACAGCAGTGAGCAACTCACGGCTGGCTGCTTGCATCAGGGTCAGCTGATCAAGATCCTATTCCACCTCCCTGTGCGGCCTCGGAAACTGTGTAGTCAGGCTAAGAGAATGGGGATTACAGTGGGAAAGCAAACTGGGTCCCAAAAATACAGTGATGAAACTGGATGTGTCCTGTTGAAACGCGCGGATATTGCTGTAAACTACGACACAAGACTGTTGGCAAATAGAAAAAAACTGCTCATGAAAAATGATTGTAGACAAATTTACTATTCAATTGATAAAATAGCATTTCAAACACTTTTATTTGAAGAAAACACACACTTATCTAGCAAGCATGGTGTTTCATATGATTAAGTGAGAATAAGATGCTGAGCTGTAGAGGTTAGTGGCCCAAAGCTGACTGCTAGCATCAGGGCCAGAGATCCAGAGCTGCCAAGACCCTTCTCTACCTCCACGTGGTGATCCTGGATAACAGAGCACACTGGCTAAGAAGGAGGGATCGAAGAGAGTAGGCTAACCCGATACCTAAATATCCCATGCTGAATTCGGATGTGTCAGACTGAAAGGTGCAAATATTCGCAGTCAAGATGTAAACTACGACACAACATATTCCATTCTATGGACTATATCCTGCTACTTACAAAACCATTTTCAGGGATTGGTAGTGGGAGTTTGAGAATGAACAAGAAAATATAAACAAGCAAACTATTTTGCTGTTTGTTAATGCTAACAAATTGCTTTTAACAGTGAAAATAATTCAAAATCTGCGCTTTTAACAGTGAAAATAATTCTAAATCTGCACTTTTTACATGTTAAAATATGCACTTTGTGAATTATAGAACTCATCTGTGTTTTAATGTTATTAGTTCTGTTTTGACAACAACAGAAATTGTTCTGGATTTTAATGCTAAATGTCTAAGTTTTTAAATCAATAATATTATTCTGATGTAATTCCATATTGTACTGCTAAATTGGGAGTGAAGAGTAATCAGTCAAGTGAAACAATACTAATCAAGACCCCTACCTCACAGCCTCATTCATGCTCCTTGAAATAAGCTGTGTTCCCAGTAGTCTGGCAACCAGTGGGATCAGCATGTCAGTCCCCATAGAAGTGAGCTTACTAAGAAGTCTTGCATTGTACTACAGCCAGGTGGACTTCTTGGCCCCCCTTCTCAAGTACACCTCATGATATAAGAAAAGCCACTGTTTTCTGCTACCAAAGAAATGTTAACTAGTTAACTCAACTCAGCTTTGAATAACAACAATGCTAAATAAACTAATTTTTTTTTAACAAAGAGGAATCAAGACGCTGACCAGCACATGAGCTATAGCAGTCAGCGACCCATAGCTGACTTCTAGCGTCAGGGCCAGCGAACTGAAGCTACCAAGACCCTTCTACATTTTCACGGTGATTCTGGATAACTGGCTGCAACAGAGCAGGCTGCCTAAGGAGAAGGGATCGAAAAGGGAAGGCTAACTCGGTACTCAAAAAATGCCTGCTTTAGAAAATGAATGTGTCGGGCCGAAAGGTGCAAATATTGCATTCAAGCTGTAAACTAGCGACACAATGCATTCCGTTCTCCAGACTAGATCCTGCTATTTGCAAAGCCCTTTTTAGGGCTTGGTAATGGGAGATTGAGAAAAACGCAGAAGAAGTATCTGACATTAAAAAAGTCACTAAAATATGACATTGAACAATGCAAATTTATAATTGCAAGAACAATAAGACAAATATCTATGAACCAAGACATCAAATGTTATTTGGTAGATTAAATGCCAGGAGAAAACACAAAAATACTTCAAATCACTAGAAAACTTGTCACAATCATGATATCCTTACACATGCATCATGGGCCTGCTTATTGAATAGTTTTCAGTCCAGTACGGTAGGCATCGGTGGCGCGTAAAACATCAGTTTCAGTCCATTTGTGTGGAAATTGGTATCAAAACACTAGCGTTGGTTATTGATACATTAGCAACGAACTCTGGTTGGCTTTCGTTTATTATTTGATCAGCTTAATGACCACACATTTGAATGATATGTGGATATTTAACAAACATCCGATTCAGACTTTGACTGAAACACAGAAGAAAGTGACTCGTGGTTATGTTTTTAAGGGTTTTCATGCAGAAATGCATCTGATGGAAACAAAATTGTCTACCTTATTTTCCCCCCTTATATTAATGGCATTTAAGGCTTCATACTAATATATAATCATTATTATGAATACTAAATGTCAGATAATTTAATTATTAATCTTGCGATGTTTAAGATCATAATTTAGCTCAAATTATTTAATATTATTTACTTTTATTTTGAATAAAACTATTTTACATAAAGAGCTGTGCCACCTGTACTGGACTGAAAGACATAAATTAGCAAAATTATCCAGAACTGGAAATGATTAAGGTCTCCAAACTCAAACCATCCTAAGGGCTGCATCAAGTTTGTGGACTATTAAAAAAAACACCAAATCCAAGTTAATGGAGCAAGTAACACACAAGGTGAAGTTAATGGACCAAGTAACACACACAGTCAAGTTAATGGAACTACAAAATCAATAAAGTCAAGTTAATGAACCACGAAAAAAATGCTAAAAAAAAGGGTAACACAAAATCCAGTTAATGGACTAACTAATACAAAGTCAAGTTAATAGATAAAGAAACACACAAAGTCAAGTTAATGTACTTGGGCAAGGAGTGTCAAATTTAGGAGCCAGGCAAAGTAGTCAAGTTATGCCCACAAAAGCACTCTTCCTGAACTCAGCATGGTTTGAAATGATAGAAACAAACATTCATATAGACACTACTCAGCTTCCAAAACACATAACCTTCTCCTTGTCCCACCAGTTAAAAAATGTTTTTTTAAATGCATTATGAAAAGTAATGAAATGGTTCCCCAATTCATCAAGCAGTGTGAGATCTTCCTAATAAAAAAGGTATTCAGGTATAAGCACACATGGTAGTTCTATCAACAATTTCTCCGCTCAGAATGATCACAAATCAATACTCTTACAGCAGCAATACCTCATTCAGCGTCACCATAATCAATTCTGATTCGTTATAACGTCGTTCTCTTCTATACTTGGATTTAAAGTTGTCAAGAACGGTGGCAGATATTGTTGTTCACAAGTACTCAAATAAAGTAAGTCTTTTTCTGTGCTTGCCATCAGATATCCACAACGACTAACAAAAGTAGCAATCAGATCAAGGTTTCCGGCACTGCCATACAGCTTCTCATGCATAGAGAAAGATTGTGGTCCTTTGCCTCTACCTGTGAATGTCGGGCAGGTCTACCATATGTGTTCAGCTGTCATGTGACTAGTACCATAGGGGCACAGATCCATTGGGCCAATTATTGTTTTCTATAAAGATAGTACCAAATCTATTGTGTGCAATATGTATCCTGAAAATGGTGACTAAATCTTGCAGAGAGAACTGATAATTGGGGTCATTTTATTGACCTGGGTAGTTTATATCACATGTTGATCTAAAGACGGCTTTTATAGTTAATGAATAGGCTTGCCAATGACCTTATTTTTACACTGAAGCAGCAAAGTGAAAAAAACTCTTTGAGTATGATGATGAAATGCACCATTGTTCCTTGGACCAGGAAAAGGTATTTGATAAGGTTCTCTGAAGCAGGTTCTAGGAATGTCTGGAAAGGAAGAACATCCCAGCACCCTTGATCTGCGCCATGCAGAGTTGCTGTAAGAAATGCAGGACAGGAAATCAAACGTCAGAGGAGTTCAAGACCACCAGTGGAGTACGGCAGGGTAGAATTCTATCACCCGACCTCTTCATACTACCCATGGATGATGTCATCAAAGCCTGTAAGGAAAAGACCAACAAGTACTCAGCAGAGTACTTGAGGATGAGATCAGTCTATATATCAGATCTGGTATTTGTTGATGATATGCCCCTGATTGTCAAATCAGGGGCACATCTCCAGACCAGCCTTCAAGTCTGGAAAGAGGAGCTGGAGAAGAGAGGGATGGCCATTAACATGGTGGTCTCGACAGAAGAGAAGAGAGGGATGCTATTACCATGGTGGTCTCGACAGAAGAGAAGAGAGGGATGCCTTTACCTTGGTGGTCTCGACAGAAGAGAAGAGAGGGATGCCATTAACTTGATCATCTCGACAGAAGAGAAGAGAGGGATGGCCATTAACTTGATCATCTCGACAGAAGAGAAGAGAGGGATGCCATTAACTTGATCATCTCGACAGAAGAGAAGAGAGGGATGCCATTAACTTGATCGTCTCGACAGAAGAGAAGAGAGGGATGGCCATTAATATGGTGGTCTCGACAGAAGAGAAGAGAGGTATGGCCATTAACTTGGTGGTCTCGACAGAAGAGAAGAGGTAAGGCCATTAACTTGGAGGTCTCGACAGAAGAGAAGAGACATCACATTTTTCTGGGTGAACAGCTTCTAGAACAGGTCAAGCAGTTCAAATATCAAATACAGGGGACGGCGTGGCCTAGTGGTTAAGTGGCACGGCTCACAACCAGAAGGTGCTGGGTTCGATCCCCATCACAGCACCGGCCGTTACCCCGGGGAAGCAAACCCTTAGACAATGCAGGAGGAAGCAGACCCTTACATAAAATGCATGCTGAAGTCGGATGCACTGGGCCGACAGGCGCAAAATAACAACCACAGTGTAACGCACACACGCCTTGGGGAATAGATAAATAAGGCGAACGCAAAAAAAAAATTAAAAAATGTCAAATACCTTGGAGCCATAATAAACCAGAATCAAGGCTTTAAAGAAGAGGTAGTTATGCAATTATGTAAAAGGCCGAAACTGGTAGGCTTTTTTGTGCCATAAATACAATTCCATAGAGAAAATTAAATAAATAAGAAAACAAAGATGACTGTATGCCACTCCATCTATATACCAATTTTGACTTATGGGTACGAGTCATAGCCAAATGCAACAACCCAGCTCAAGTGAGCTATCTAAGAAGGTGGTACAAGCAACAAGATGAGACAAAGTCCACAATCAGACTATACGACAAGATCTTGAAGCACATCATTTGCAAACGAGTGATTGGTTACCTTGGATGGAATAAGAAGCAAAGAGCCAAGTGATCCAGACTCAGAAGATGACCCAAAGTAGGATGACAGTATAAGACAGTCTATAAGAGACCATAGACTAAACTGGAACAAAAGAAGAAACTCTAAAACAAGAAAAAACTAAAGCTGAAGCATTTTGGGAACTAACTATCCTGGAATTCTCAAGGCAAGAGAAGTAAAGGCAGACCAAAACACAGATGAAGAGACGGAAACAGGAAAGACATGGACCGAGCTGGAATTGATGACCCAGGACAGGAGGGAATGGTGTGTATTTGTTGAAAGCTTGTGCTTTGTAAGGAACTGAACAATCTTGATTGATTGATATTGGGAATGAAGCTGAAAGTTATGATGACACTAATGAATGAGAAGAGAGAATGTTACCGGCACCATATGAGTGACATCACTACAAAGAGAATGATTGTGGTTGTCAGTTTAGTAGTAACATTAGTAGATGGGACACTGCCGAAAATGGATGTGTCGGACCGAAAGGTACAAATATCGCAGTCAAACTGTAAACTAGTGACACAACGCATTTCGTTCTCCGGACTACATCCTGCTAATTACAAAGGCTTGTTCAGGCCTTGGTAGCGGGAGATTGAGGGCAAATGCAGAAGAAGAAGAAGTAGATGAGATGGGATGGGTTATCGGGTCGGTATCAGGCTAGACTGCTGCTGAATGAAAAAAATGCAGAAGAAATGTCTTTAGGAAATAAATAAAGTAGTTAAAGATACTTCCCAAAACATAAGAAATTTATATACAGTGCTAAAAGGGGTATTGCTGTGTTACTCAATTTTTAAAAATACAATAGCTTCGATGCACTCTGAAAAAAACATGCAGTTAGCATTGTTGATGATGATGACCTTGTAAAAGAGAGACAATTTATTGCCAAAGAAGGCTCATTGAGACAAATTCCGAGCCTCCGTCATCACTGATAGAGTGCCTAAAATACTGATTCAGGGTCAAACTGACAAGCTGAAATATTTTACAGTATGACTTACTATTCATATTTATAGTTGAATAATTTCACATGGTAAAGACAATTTACAGTAAACTCTGGATTATCTGGAGTAACAAATAATCTAAAAATATGTTGAAAACAATTTATTTAAAAAATTCAATATGTGCTACTAAGTGTGTTTTATCTTTTTCTTGTCTCTATTTTGCAGTTAACACTGGCCATGGTTAGGTGGTTTGTTTAGAGCAGCATAATTGGAACCTAACAGGCTGCAGGTCTACTTTGTTCTAGTGTTTAAGTCTATTAAGATGGCCTCGCACATTAGTTAACCCCCCTTCTTAAGTGCTTGACCAAAACAGTGAAGTATTAAGTTGTTCGAACCTGGCCCGCTAAGCAAGAAACCCTTCTTCCGGCTACATCCAGCTCATGCCAGAGCTGGGACCTGCACAGGGGCATCTGCCCCTGTAGAAGTGCAGGTCGACTTAGAACTAAAAACAAAGCATAGGATCACTACTGCAGTTTGGCCCTTTCAAGGAATATGCACAAAACCACTCTGCATGTTTTTGTAATGGTGATTACGGTAACAATTTGTTTTACATGATGAATATGGAATCGACATTGACTAAACAAGCAGCACAGCAAAAGTCTCTCGAACAAGTTCTCTACATCATCTGGTGACTGGCAGGAATGTGTCCTCATCCCAATATTGTTCTGTTGGAGATGTACAACCTAGGAGTCCCCATCGAACAGCTGCAAGTGATTGACCTTAACTACACAGATGATGAAGTCATGCCAGGCTCCCACCACTAGGCAAGGATAAAACCACTGGAGCACCTACAAAACTTTGCATCTAGATTAGGCCTCCACATATTGTGGGCATAAACCAAGTTACAAAACCTTGGCTGTAATTCCATGACGGCAGAAATTGTTGTCGATGGCAATTATGTCAACTCCAATGAGGATTTCATTACACACAAAGCCATTCGGATATCATTCAAAGAGTCAGCCTCTTGATAAAAGCCCTGTATCGAAAGTGGAACCAGCAGGGGATTTAATTGAAAGTCAAGCTACGAATTGGGATCAAGATGCTGAGCAGCGCATGAGCTGCAGTGGTCAGCGACCCATAGCTGTCTGCTTAGCGTCAGGGCCAGCGAACCAGAGCTGCCAAGACCCTTCTACACCTCCACGCGGTGATCCTGGATAACAGGCTGCAGCAGGGCAGATTGGCTTAGGAGAAGGGATCGAAGAGGGAATGCTAACCCAGTACTAAAAAAATGCTTGCTGAAGTCGGATGTATTGGAACGAAAGGTGCAAATATCGCAGTCAATCTGTAAACTACGACACCGCATTCCGTTCTCTGGACTACATTCTGCTACTTAAGCCCTTTCAGGGTTTGCTAGCGGGAGATTGAGAATGAACGAAGTCAAGCTACAAATTTACATAACCTATGTTGTCCTAATTCTGCTGTATGGTTCCAAAACCTGAACAATCCTGCAGGGTGATGAGAAGCGCATTCAAACCTTCCACATCTGCATTCTTACAATCCACTGGTCTCATGGGGTATCAAATAATGAAGTTACCTGATCGACAGTCCTCAAGAGCACGCTGGCCATGCCAAATTGTCACCATTTGGCCCTATTTGGACAGAACCTTAATTTCACAAAAATAGAACAGGATTGAAGGCACTCGAGAAATGATAGTGTTGCAGCATTAGGCCTTAGACATGTACAGACACTCAAATTTCAATGAAAAAGAAAGTATATTTCAATTTTTTAGAAATTATTAAATATTAATGCAAACAAAATATTTTCTTTTTGAGAACGGATGAAGCCTAGCCAAGCCATACCGAGAACAATCCCTGACATGCCAGTCAAACGGAACACAAAGTGATTTTGAACCCTGTATGTTGGAATTGCAAACCAAGCTTGCACTAGATTTACAACCTATCACTCCATAAAATAAGAGTAAAGTACCCTACTATATATGTAGTAGAAGGTGACTGAGGAGAGTTGTGCTTGAGGCCTGCAGCTTGATAATGCAAAACAAAATACTACAAAAAACAACCATTTCAAGAGCTTTACACTAATCCATTACAATTCAAACTGCTGACATGCACATCACTACTTACAATCTCCCGCTGTTTCCCCATGTCGGTTGGTGCTACACAGCAATGAAATCTAATTATTTAGCAAGATGATTTATAAATGGTCCATACACAGCATCTAGTTTATGAGAGTAGTAATAAATTTATTGTTTAATTAATTATTATAATAATTAAGCCCGCAGGGCTGTGCAACATGCCAGACGGTACGATGAATTGTTCTTCGAAATATTAATGATAAATGTGTAAATGTAAGTTTATTTTAAAAGTACAAGTAATACTGACGTACCTATTTCTGCTTTTATTTATTTGTGTTATGCCTAAAATGTCGTCTAACATGATACCGACAGCCTGACCTTGAAAGCCAGAGAGGAAATTATGCTGGAAAATATATTTTGTGTACCCTCCCTTAAAACCGAGGTGGGATATACATGGTGTGCCTGAATTGTGTGCGAAAATATGACACTGATCTTGAAATTGTTGGTGCCGTGGCAACGTTTATAGGTGGGTGCCCTGTACTAAGGGATAATTTTTTCACCAATTTAATGAGATCTACTGCGCTTCTTTAATAATATATATTTTAAAAATATTTCATAAATATCTATGTCCTGAAATGTAATTTCAGCTAAATTAGTTTAGTTGCAATGATTTAGAAAAACTATTTCACAAATGCAGTCTTCAATATTACGGCAAAAATCAAGTAATTATACTAGACGGTAAATGATTAATGCTTTTCTGCTGGTTTCCTGCAAGGAGGCAAACTACAATGGTTACTCCAAGCTCTGTGAGGAGCAAAAAAGAAAGGATGCTGACACATACCAGGATGCAACTGGTTGATTAAAATGCAAACTGGCATACATTCTACCATGTCTATTAACTGTATAAAACAAACCTCTTAAGGGTGGAAGGCTCCCAAATTTTGGGTGTACACACATATTGTCGAGTGTTGATAGCATACTGGATTTGAAAGAAAACTGTAGAAAAACCACCTGCCGAACTCCCTGTATGGTAGAAGACACTCCAACACATGGGGTTACTCACACCACCCTTCACACAAGTCAAAAGCTTGCGGAGTGTGCAAGAAAACTCTAGAAACAATATGCTTTTTACAATTCATGAACAAAAGAGTTAGTTACTCGGCTTCCCAGGGAAGAGAAACATTTCCCCAAATATTATATGATCAAGTGATTTATGGCCATATAATTATACATGTTCATGCAGCCGCCCACCCATGCAATGGTGAGATGGTTTGCTGAGAGACCTGGTTACAAAATGGCATGACAATGCAAAGGATCGGACTCCACACAGGACATTGTTGGCTATCTCACATCTGCAAGACTGAAGGAGAGGATATTGTGGTGGATTGAACAACTAGTTAGCTTGTTTTCCTGGGGGTTGTGATTAAAAGATGAA
The DNA here is from genome assembly GCA_036924085.1 of Ariolimax columbianus. Lineage (NCBI taxonomy): Eukaryota > Metazoa > Mollusca > Gastropoda > Stylommatophora > Arionidae > Ariolimax > Ariolimax columbianus. The sequence goes on along the minus strand of JAVGWX010000005.1, from coordinate 25,812,761 downwards.
GAAGAACAATTTTATATTATTTCAATGATAAATCAAAACGTGAACACATAAATAAGTTATTCCTCAATGCATGTGCTTCATATTGTGGAAAAACCAGTCCACTTTTGTGGTCCATGAATCACCATAGGCACTGTGGAACTGGTTCTGGAAATATTCAAGTGCCTTCTCTTCATCCTTCTCCACGGCAAGTGTCTTTCGGATGTATCCAATGTCATCCAGCGACTGCAGTTCTGGGATGCCACACTGCAGCATCATGGTGAATAGAGTGATGAAGAAGTTGGCGTGCTTCCGCAATATGAGATAGGCTTTGCCACACAGTTCTTGGAATCTGAAAAAAAACAGAAAATGTAATGAGTAACTTATCTTCAACTATAAAGCTACGAGTTGTACATGGGAGAAAAATAAGACCTACAGTCACCTTCCAAACATGTCGCAAAATGTGACTAAAGAAGATTATGTTTGGGGCTGGCAACCTCATTATGTTAAAAAATCCTGATGAAGATGGATGTGTAGGACCGAAAGGTGCAAATATCGCAGTCTAGCTGTAAACTAGCAACACAATGGATTCCGTTCTCCGGACTATATCCTGCTATTTGCAAAACCCTGTTTATGACTTGGTTGGGCCAATGGGCAGGAGCCCATAGACCACTGGATCAATAACCAGGGCTTTGTAGCGGGAGATTGAGAACAAATGCAGGGGGAAAAAAATGTTAAAAAATACAATGCCATTATAATCAGTCACGGCAAAGTTTGGATACAGGCTTCCTGTAAAGGAACCAGCTGCAGTTAACTAAAACTATGCTTCACATTGAAGCAAAAAGATGAATGGTTGCTAATGCTTAGAAACAGTCTTCCTTTGAAAGGGGCCAGCAGCTGTGGTGTTCTATGCTAATGCTTAGAAACAGTCTTCCTTTGAAAGGGGCGAGCAGCTGTGGTGATCTATGCTAATGCTTAGAAACAGTCTTCCTTGAAAATGGCGAGCAGCTGTGGTGATCTATGCTCACAATGAGGCGAAAAGGTGAATGGTTGCTAAAATGCTTGAAAATGGGCTTTCTTTAAAGGTGCAGTGGTTGCAAATTCTTCAAATGGGGCAAAAACGGTGAATGATTGAAGCTACAAACCTCAATTTACAAAACAAATTGTTACAGAAACTACTACAACAAGAATACTAATAAATGCCTTTGGCTTCCAGTAAAGTGGCAAGCTACAATGGTTGCCAGATATTTGTTTAATTTGGAATGAAAAGAAGACTGCTGAGCTGTTTGGATATCGGTCTCCTGATTAAGTGGGCACACATTAAAAACTCTGGTAAGGTAGTACAGTAGTACCTCCTTAATACGAATAGATAGGGACTAGAGCATGTAAGTGAAATTAAGTGAATTTATTCATAAAGCTAATTTTATGCTGTTTTTTTTTAACTTGCAAAAGCATTTTGGCAGCGTAAAAAACTAAATAATCTAAATACCATTTGAAAATATGTGTAACAAATAACAAGGATAAATAAACATAAATAGATAAAATCTTATCTTTAATTATTTCGATTCTTGCAATATTGGAAGATTCTTCTTCGAAACAGAAGCCTCAAATCTTGACGGTCTTATATGGATCAAATTTACTGGTCATGCTGGCGTTCATTATCAAAGAACCTATAGCATACATACAAGCCTCCTCTTCTTTGTTGATCAATTGATGCTATGCTTCTTCTTCTTCTGCGTTCGTTTTCAAATATCCTACTATCAAGCCCTGAACAGGGCTTTACATGTAGCAGGATGTAGTCCGGAAAACAGAATGCGCTGTGTCGATAGTTTACAGATTGACTGCGATGTTTGCACCTTTCGGTCTGACACATCCATCTTTGGCAGGGCTATGCTTCTAAACCGGTGAGTTTCACGAATAAAACTGCATTTCAGGTCTTTGTCAGTCCCCTACAGCTTTTCAAGCATGGTCGCTTTCCTGGGCCAGACTGCCTTTCATTGATCTACATAAGTGGGGCAGTCCTGCCCTGTTCTGTGTTTGCGTGGGTGCCCTGTATGTGAATGTGGCGGTGTCTTTGAGACCCAATCTGTGGAGGTGGGCCTCAAATCTGCAATGTCCCATTCTGAGTCTGAAGATCTGTGCCTGCCCATTTCTGCCAAGTTTGTCTATGCTGTCATGCTTGTATTCTTTCTACTGGTCTCTCCATCATGATCCTCATGGATCATTTTATGAGTGTCTTTGTTTCTTTATAGCTCTGTGGATGGCGAGTCTTCGTGCAGCAGTGGAAGATAATGTATAGAGTGATGGCGGCTTAGCTAACGAATAAAGTAAAACTGAAATTCAGTATCATTCTCAAATGACAATTATGTGAATGTCAGTTTTTGTTTCTTTTCCCAGAAAGGGAATTTGATGGTCATCTTACAAGCTTTGGATCTGAAAGGTGATGTGGCGACCGGGAATGGGAGTGAAGATTCCTTCTTAAAAAGGAATGCAGTGCAGTTTTCTGCATTGAGATCTGTCTACTTTCTCAAAGTATTTTCATGTAACAAGCTAGCTTTGTATCATTGAAATGACTTTAGCATTTCTTTTGATCATGGCGCACAGTCAAATTTGAAATATACTCGCTAGTTGGTATAAAAATCATGCTTGGAAAAGTTTGTAAGAGTGAACTCACGTTCGAAGACAAGGGTGTTCATAAAGCGTTTTTTTTGGTTAGGCAAGGCACCACTTCTTTTGAGGGTGAAATAAAAACCTAGCCTGTATACTGTGTGGTGACCGCACAGAGAAGTGGCCTTTATTCCTCAGCCTTATAAATATCAAACAGTAGGATTCAACACAATAATAAGTTTAAAAAAATAAAATATGCCATATAACTATAACAGAAAATCTGAGCTCTTTGTTACATAAGGAAGCCAGCTGTAATGGCTGGTATATGGAAAGAAGAGAAGAGAAGATCAAACAAACAAACTTAACCCTTTACAGCTCGTAGGCGCCAAAATTGGCCCCCAAAAACCTAAAAATGATTGACCCTAATGACCAAAATGGATCTCTAAAACATGGAAAACATGCATTTCTGTTTGGTGATTTAGTTTGCTAAGTTGTATTTTTTATGGCTTTACGCGATGATTGTGTATGCACATGCGCATATGTTTAACTGTACTTATTTCCGGTAGATCGACTTTAGCATGTGTTATGATCTTTGAAATGAAAGTCGACCAATTTATGGTAACGAAAGTTGGGCTTCAAGACAGTAGAAATAATTTTTTATTTGATCAGTCCAATGATCAAGCATCTGGATTACTTGTGGATATAATTTTTTTTTTTTTTTTTTGCATTCGCCTTATTTCTCTAATCCCCAAGGCGGTGTGCATTGCACTGCATTTTTATTTTGCGCCTGTCGGCCCAGTGCATCCGACTTCAGCATGCATTTTATGTAAGGGTCTGCTTCCTCCTGCATTTTCTAAAGTAGGATGGTGTGCTACTGCCCGCGAGTCAAATCCAGCCCGTCGTTTATTTTTTAAGGCTCTGGAGCTAAGAATGGATTTTGCGTTTTCAAATTCTTTAAAATCTAAAGGAATGTGCAATTGAGCAGCTTCCATCACTTTCATTTGGAAGTGATTAATCTTATTTATTTGTTAGTCCTTTCATCGTATGCGACAGGGTGTATACATGGTGACGCTTTGAGGAATCGGACAATCCTGGTCTGCTAACCATGACACAAGCAGTCTTTGCCAGCTGATTTCAGTTCACTGAGACCTTGACCCGAACGATTGAATTGATCATACGTTTTTGTTGCTGAGAACTCAGTTGTTTTTCTTCAAATGAGCTGTTCAGAGTATTTGAAATTATGCATAAGGATTTCCCAAGTGTTGTTTTGATTCCAGATCGCTATACGTTTTAATGCCCATGCAGAGCGCTGAATGCAGAGCAGAACATAAATAGGGCCGATTATCTAGGCCGCTTTCATTCGGTGTTGCATACTTGACCTTGACATTAAGGCAAGGGTAGTCCCAACGCAAAAACCCCTTACGGGAATGATAAATCCTTCGAGCCTATACAAGTGTACGGTTTAGGAAGCAGGATACGTTATTACAATGTAACTGCATCGTGAGGTCGGGGGGAATACGCGGCTTAGATTCGTTGTCTTCTAACTGAGGGGATTTCCCCAGTGGGTCCCAGAACCCTTTAGTAGGGAAGAAAAGTACACACCTGCACATCCATTTTTTGTGGTAAAAGGTGACGAAAGAGAGTTGTACATCGGGCTTAAGTGTACCATGTCAAATAAATTGTTACAGAAACCACATTAGCAAAAGCAGACACAATGCTTTGATGTACATTTTATAAAAAAGTTCACCTGTAGTGGTGACTTTATGCTCCGGCGGGAGTGAAAAAGGGACATGATTTACCGATAGCGCACGTGTTTAAAATCCTGTCTTTTATACTGAGTGAAATACTTTGCCTCCGCATTACGTGATGACTATAAGGATAAGCGGCATATGGAAACGCAGACTCGATACCAGAATACAAAGTAAAAGTAAGTAGCATGTCCTTTGCAGAACGCCGCTTCTTACAACCGTCACCTACAAATTTCTTGGCAAGTGTGTAGTACGGAAGGTTGCCATTACTTTCCGTACGTGGAGGAGCGGAACCACCCATGTCTGCCAAACTGGACACGAGCGTGATTTGAGCCCGGTGCGTTAAGAGTGGGACACGGACGCTTCACCTCTAGGCCATGCAGTCTCCCGAATGAAGCCACATGAAATTAGATGTATTGCGCAGACATCGCAGTCTTGCTGCAAGCTACAAAACCTTTTCAGAACGAACTACAAAGAAGAAGATGAAGGCGTTGAGGATGAGACTAAGGATGAGGAGAAGAAGAAGAAAATGAAGAAAAACAGATTAAGAAGATGACGAAAAGGATGAGTATGCTGAGAAGAAGAATGAAGAGATGTGGTGAAGAGAAGAAACAAATATGTCGGAAGAGAAGGCTGAGGAGGAGAAGAAAAAGGTGGAGGAGGAGGTGGAGAGTTAGAAAAAAAGAAAAAGATGAGGAGGAGGCTGAAGAGGAGGTGTGGTAGGAGATGAAGAATAAGAAAAAATAAGAAGAAGAAGAAGAAGAAGTAGAAAAAGAAGAAGAAGTAGAAAAAAGTAGAAAAAGAAGAAGTAGAAATAAAAAAAGAAGAATAAGACGTAGAAGAAGAAGAAAAAGAAGTCGCTCACATAAGAAATGTCCCGAACAAACCATTTCAAACATAACAAAGAAATAACTTTATTAGTTTTCATCAGAACACAACTAATGATTATCCAATACAGAAAATCAAACATGGAAATAAATGTGATCAAACCATTTGCTGCGTCAAAGGTTCAGAACATGTTCCAAATGACCACCTTTGAACTGATTGTTTAAAAGGGTTTACCGTACATCTCCCTCTAAACATGGTGGTCTGTCTCAGACGTCTGTGATCCCCGTACATTTTGTTCTACAGATGGATGGATGAGCGCCGTGCTCTCATTCTGCCTCACTCAAAGATACCCCAGTCTTCAGAACATGTTCTCCGTCATACCAGCATCATACAAGTCAGTAAATTGGTCACAATTGGCAATTAAAAGAAAATAAATTAGATACCAATTTGAAAACCATTTATTGTTGCATTAACATTGTCCCGTATATCTTAACATAATTTCCACCAATATTAATGCATTTATTCCAGTGCTTAATCAGTGCAGGAAAAAAATGGCTCATTTGGTTCTATTTGCGTTCGCCAGTCAATAGCCTGGGTACTATGAAAACTGCTTCAAGACACAAGAAGAGGTTAAACAGTTGTCATATGCGATGTCTTCGCAGTATTATGAACATAAGATGGCAGGACAAGGTGACCAACTCGGAAATACTGATACGTGCCATGATACCTTCCCTTTTCTCGACTCTGAGCAACAAGAGACTGAGATGGTTGGGTCACGCGAAACGAATGTCAAATACCCGCATTCCGAAGCAGTTACTACTGGGTGAACTTGTATCGGGTACCAGATCCCAATGATGGCCTAAATTAAGATACAAGAACATTTGCAAAAGATCAATGAACGATTTTACGATCAATCCAAATACCTGGGAGGAGATTGCAGAGGATAGAGCTACATGGAGAACGACATTGAGAACGGGCATCGAGGCATCAGAGCTAGGTCTGAGACAAAGATGGAAGACAAGCGACGCAACAGAAAGGAGCCTACACCACACAAATCGAACTTTTTCTGTTTACACTGCTGTCATCTCTGTCAATCGAGAATCAGCAAAATAGAGACGAAAGTCGGTGTTCCTCCAGGACAGGTGCTGCCACCGCCATCTCTTCAACAGACTAGCTTACTGACCGTCTGTCAAGGCGCAAACGGCCATAGTCTGGATACCCATGATGAGCGCACTTTCCAGAAATTCAATCGATCGTGCATTATGCTGTAGACTAAACCACGCGAACACAGTATTGCAGTTGCTGCACTGTCCATAGTTGCTATTCTTTCCGCTAAAATCATCTCTTCTACCCTTCACACAAATACTTCTGTTGTAATCTTAACAGGATGCCCAGGAAGGGCTTCAATCGGCATTTTAAAAGCGCCCTTGAGAAAACTTATCGACAATTATTGCACCACTTTACCTGACAAACACTTCGCACCATAAACAGAAAGCATTTCCTTATGAATATCATTTGAAGTAAATTTTCCCTCTCTCTTCCCACCCGCTTAAATGAACCCCGCTACCCAACAGCTGTTTTTTTTTTTAAATGTACTCTCTGTGAGAAAGAACGCCATATTTAATCTCGGCTACGCACGTGCATGCCACACCTTGCGTCTGCTAAATAAGTAATCACAAAGCTGGATGTTGCTGCTAACTTTTGACACCTTTAGAAACTATCAGCTATGTCGTTCAGCTATTCCATATCGATGTGTGATCTATTTACTGACTTACTTCGTATATATCGTATAATCAAAAACATAGAATGAAAAACTAGAGAAAACAATATACCGTTTATATTGTATTATATAGTAAGCCGCAGGAAGTTCTAAAAAACCTACTACACAGCCCAAGCCTTCGGTTACCTGGCAATATTAATGCATGTTTGGCTTGGCTTGGCTTCGTTCGTTCGTTCTCAAACTCCCGCTACCAAACCCTGACACGGGCCTAAGCAGCAGAATGAAGTCTAGAGAACGGAATGCGTTGTGTCGTAGTTTACAGCTTGACTGCTTATTTGCACCTTTCGGTCCAACACAATCGACTTCAGCAACCATTTTTTGAGTACCGGGTTAGCATTCCTTCTTCGATCCCTTCTCCTTAGCCAGTCTGCCCTGCTGCAGCCTGTTATCCAGTATCACCGCGTGGAGGTGAAGAAGGGTCTTGGCAGCTCTGGTTCGCTGGCCCTGACGCCAGCAGCCAGCTATGGGTCGCTGACCACTGCAGTTCATGCGCTACTCAGCATCTTGATCACCTAAACATGTATGTTTGAATACAAGTATTCCAAGTAATTCAAGTACAGTACAATGTCACATATTTTGTTTACATCGTTCACTGTGTTTCCTAACACGAAGTACTAAGTGTTTTGCATCTTACATTCTGGTGAATCCCCAGTCAGTACAAACTTTAAATGGACTCACATCCCATAGGTTTCCGTCCCTGCGGGTTCAGGATTCTGAACACAGACATGTTCTCCGTTTGTAAGCCAATGTAGCTACACCGTGATTTTGAGCACTTTGGGAAAGCTACATTCATATATTTTTTTATCGTTGTTGTCGCATGTTTCACATCTGCCAATAAGATTACTTCCACCAGTGGATCCCGTGGCCCCTTACTGGGAATCACAGGATATCAGGTCAGGTCAAGTCAGGTCATCCCATAACCGGTGCCGTCGTTGGGGGACACATGAAGACATCCTCACAACTCCACGCAAACCTTCTCTGTCAGCGGCCGCTGCCTGTACCTGTTCTGGTCCATTCTTTTATGTTGTCCTCCCACCTCTTTTTGGGCCGACTTTTTCGTCGTCTACCTTGCATCTATCCGTGGAGGATCGTATTTGCAAGACCATTTGATTTCGATATGTGACCGTACCAAGCGAGTTTCCGTTTTAAATATCTTGGTTCGATTGTCAGTAATGAAGGATAAAAATGTGAGGTGTTGGCCAGAATAGAACAGACAATAACGGCGCTTGCACGGCTTAACAAAAATATGGCAAGATAAACGGCTAGCACTATGCACGAAAATCAGATTAATGCGTACATTGGCACTGTCAATAATCCATATATGCTTGTGAGACATGGACAGGTACAGCTGACCTTCAGCGAAGGACACAGGCCTTGGAGATGAGATGTTTCCGAAGACTTTTAAACGTCACGTACAAAGATCGAGTTACAAATGAGAAAATCGAGATAGAAATACAACAGCAATATGGCCTTTTGAAGATCACTTGGCAACTGAAAGGATATAACCACTGCCAAATATTGCCACAGTCCAGGACAAAATATGTGAAGGTGGGCGATGTATTTATTTCTCCTGAGTTGTGAAGAAAATAAGGTAAAGTATTTAATCCCTTGCGAGTTGTAAGATGCGACTATGGGTTGTGCATGGACGTGGCAAAATAACAATGTAACAATTATTTCTACTGTACTGCAAATGAGAAGAATTATATACTAGCAGCCTCATCATGCTAGACAATAGTTACAGAATCGACTACTGCAGGAGCATGCAACGTTCTTTGTCGTAGGTTTCTTGATGGAGGTCGACTGTGCTGGTACCGCTGTGCTTCGGCTGGCGTGAAAAAAAGACAAGAAAGAAGATCAGCTACAGTTGGTTCCTCGTGTTTCAAGTCAAGCCAAGCAATCAGTATATCCAACCAGTGCCTTTAGCGTTGATCGTCCACGACAACGGGTGATGAGTCCTGGGCATCGTGTAGGATAAGTGGTAGTAGATGCGAAATGTCTCAACAAAGTGTTGCGCGGGAGAATCCGGTGACGACTCAATTAGTGGTCCTGTTTTTCGTATGGTGTAAACAATGCACAACCTGCAACAAAGGAAATATTTTTTATAAGATTTTTGTGTTTACTGTAGTGCACCGACCATATCGTGGGTTACAGGTACGATTTAGTGATTACTGCAGTAGACCGACCATACAGTGGGTTAGAGGTAAGATTTAGTGTTTACTGTAGTAAACCGACCATACAGTGGGTTAGAGGTAAGATTTTGTGTTTACTGTAGTACATCGATTGTTGTTAGTCCATCGTAATCGATGAGGACCGCTTTGTCAGCATTCACTGTAAACTGTTCACATGTCAGCATTCACTGTAAACTGTTCACATACGTTCGCAGATGGATAAATAAGCCATTGTAAGTCTTGAATTGTCTGTTGTACTTTGTACAGGGAAATAAGACACCTCCTTCCACCGGGGTTGAAGAAGGGTTGAGTTGACTTGCATAGCGAGCGTCTCTGGATGGCCTCATCTATTCTTGATGACTTGTCTTTTAACACCCTCAGCAATAGTGCTGCGCCAGTCTATGTGATTGGTGGCGATTCTTTCCTATCGATTATATGGTGGGATAGAGGTAAGATTTTGTGTTTACTGTAGTACACCGATTATATGGTGATAGAGGTAAGATTTTGTGTTTACTGTAGAACACCGATTATATGGTGAGATAGAGGTAAGATTTTGTGTTTACTGTAGAGCACCGATTATATGGTTATAGAGGTAAGATTTTGTGTTTAATGTAGTACATCGATTATATGGCTGATTTAGAGGTAAGATTTCACTTATACAGAGAACCAAAGTTGTTTTTACTTGTGAATGCACAAGCCGACAACGTGACATGTTGATACTCAGATATTAAGCTCGCAATATCACTAGACTTATAAAAGAATAACTGCAATCAAAACTTAACATGCAATCCCCAAGTTGTGGATCCGATGTGAAGTGTCATTTAGAAGTATGCCTGTTTCTTATAATTTGTTGTTGTTTTACTGTTATTTTACCTGACCCTAACATGTCCGATCAGTATGTTTTGCCTGACCAGACTTTGTTACGGATCCAGAAGCATCGGTGCTCACACCCTTCGACCCAATGCCATATACTGGTGTCTGGACGTGGTTGTTAGTTGTTGTCTAATGTCATACATAGTGTTCCATTTATCTGGCCTCATAGGAAGAAGCATTCTCCTAACATAGTTGAGAGCCGGTCAGTCAAAGAGATAATGACCAACTGTGGCATATGGGTGTGTACACAGCTGACACTGTGGTGTGTGTTGTGGTTGGATTATGTTCAGGTACGTGTTACGAGGAATGTGTTTGTCTCTCATCCAGAAAATGGTACTATGATTCTTTCTATGTGAGTTGATTGATGCTGTAATTTAGATTGAGGATTGCCGTATGTGATCTCCATTCCCGTGTTTACCATAGTCTATCTGTTCAGACACGTCTCTTTGTTTGCTGGTATGAGCTGTTTGGCTATTGCAGGGATGTCGCAGCGTGCGGCAGTTATTGTCTTTATCCCTTCTTTGCTAGCCTGTCTACCTTGATGTTGTCATGTGTGGTAGTGCTCATGGATCCACAGTATGAGAAATGAAAATGTGGTTAACGTCATGAGACACTTGGATAAGGTTATGTCTACGTCTAGAGACACTTGAATAAGATCATGTCTACGTCTAGAGATACTTGGATAAGATCATGTCTACGTCTAGAGATACTTGGATAAGATCATGTCTACGTCAAGAGATACTTGGATAATATCATGTCTACGTCTACAGATACTTGGAAAAGATTATGTATACGTCTAGAGATACTCGGATAAGATCATGTCTACGTCTACAGATACTTGGATAAGATTGTCTACGTCTAGATATACTTGGATAAGATTAGGTCTACATCTAGAGATACTTGGATAAGATTAGGTCAACATCTTCAGATGCTTGGATACGATTAGGTCTACGTCTAAAGATACTTGGATAAGGTTATGTCTACGTCTAGAGATACTTGGATACGATTATGTCTATGTCTAGAGATACTTGGACAAGATCATGTCTACGTCTACAGATACTTGGTAAGATTATGTCTACGTCTAGAGATACTTGGATAAGATTAGGTCAACATTTAGAGATACTTGGATAAGATTAGGTCAACATCTAGAGATACTTGAATACGATTAGGTCAACATCTAGAGATACTTGAATAAGATTAGGTCAACATCTAGAGATACTTGGATAAGATAGAAAATGGATTTGTGACCACCACAGAAAAGACGTAAAAGGCCGGTAAAATGGATGCGGTTAAAGCTAGCTAACTTAACACACCTGCTCATTGACACGCATTAAGTCTACTTTCTCACTTTTCCAACCACCAGACCGTGACTCGTGGTCATTAGTCGGTCAGAACTCGCCGTCGCATTTTTCATTGCTACAGGTTTTCGTTTGTCATAGAAGCTCGAATCAGCTACATATGTACAGTCATTCTTAACCAGGCATATACTGGGAGTGGTCGCAATAGATGGTATCCCAAAGTAAGTTTCTTTGTTTCTGTGGACTACTGTGAATGTTTGAAGGTCCTATATAAGTTTATTTCTGTAGATTACTGTGAATTTGAAGGTTCTAATTTGATTTCTATGAACTACGGCGAAGGTTTGAATGTTCTAGCTTGGTTTATGTGTACAACTGTGAGAGTTTGAATGTTCTAACTTGACTTCTGTGGACTACTGTGAAAGTTTTAAGGTTCTAGCTCTTTTCATGTGAACAACTGTGAAAGTTTGAACGTTCTAGCTTAACGATGAATGAAATGGATGAGGCTATGAGAACTTTAAAGAAAAAGAAATCGCACGGAAAAGATGCGGTAACAAATGAAATGCTGATCGGGTTGGGCCAAACAGCAAAGAGGAAGTTACTGTCAGTCCTGAGCCAAAGCTGGAAAAGGGGAATTGTACCGCAGGCATGGAAAGATGCTGTACTTATACCCGTACCAAAGAAAGAAAAAGATAGAACAGATCCAAATGGATACAGGCCTATCCGTCTACTGAGCTGTGTAGGTAAACTGATGGAGCGTATGATAAACACCAGACTGATGTGGCACCTGGAAGAAAAACACATACTAATTCTACAGCAAGCAGGATTTAGACAACACAGATCCACTGAGGACCAGATCACTCTCATAGCACGGGAAATAGAGGATGCTTACCAAGAGAAAAAGCATCCAGTAGCGGTTTGGGTGGATCTAGAGAAGGCATTTGACAAGGTGTGGAAAGAGGGACTTGAAATCAAGCTACGAAGAAATGAAGCATCTGAAAAAAATGCACAGATGGATCAGCCACTACGTCGAAAACAGAACAGCCAGAGTTCAAGTACAAGGGCAGATGAGCAAAAAGGTGACATTGGAGCAAGGAGTACCCCAATGGGGAGTACTGTCACCCACACTTTTTCTGGTGTATATAAACAACATCATAGAGAATATACCAAGAAGAGTCCATAGCTCCATGTTTGCAGACGATCTGGCTATGTGGACCTCTGAAAAAAATCTCACCGTAGCAAACAATCGGATGCAGAAGGCCCTAACATCGTTGGAGGAGTGGGCGAAATCATGGCTGGTCAAAATAAATGAAGAAAAAACAACATGTACGATATTCTCGCTTTCAAATAAACCACAGAACACCAAAATAAGTCTTAACGGCAAATATCTGCGGCCAAACGACAAACCAAACTACCTGGGCGTTACATTTGATCGGCTCATGACATGGAAAAGTCAGATCGAGAGAAACTGAATGAGAGCCAGACAAAGAATGGCAATCACGAAGAAACTTGCTGGCACAAGCTGGGGAGCAGACGAAAGAATACTTAAGAAACTGTACACTGGAAGAGTGAGACCAGTTCTCGAGTATGGCATTGCGGCATGGACAACAGCAGCAAAGGCGAACTTTTATAAAATTAGCAAACTTCAAAACCAAGCCATGAGAGTTATAACAGGAGGTATGAAGTCAACGCCAATTGTAGAACTTGAAAAGATTACAAATCTGCAATCCATGACCGATAGAAGAGACTGCAGAGCCCAGCAGCAAGCGGAGAAACTAAGAAGACTGACATACCATCCGATGCAACAGACACTAAATAGAGTTGGAAAAAGGAAACTAAAGCGGAGAAACTTTGCAGAAATAGCCAAAGCAAGGATGAGCGAAGACCCTATGAACACCATAACAACACCAAAGCACATCCCTACTGTACGAAAACCCACATAGAAGCAGCATATCATTCCGGAGGTGGTGGAAAATATACCAGCTATTGGAAACAAGAACATCCAATCTGAAACAGAAATAAGAGACATAACCCTGAGGTACATAGCGGAAAACTTCCCAAGCATGGACTGGACCCATGCCTACACTGACGGTTCTGTAACAAACACAACACAGAGTGGAGGCGGATGGGTATTCCTGAGCCTAACAAATGGTAGAAAAATAACACTGTCAGTGGCAACTGGAAAATTCTCTAGCAATTTCAGAGCGGAGGCAGAGGCACTGAAGGCTGCAGTAAAAGCAATGAAAGCCAGATAGTCCTGTTTACAGATGCCCTGGCCGTGGTTACAGCACTAAAAAGCCAGAAAAATACTGAACTTAATGATTTAAGAGCAGTACTCTGTCAACTATGCCCGCAGTCCGCACCAAAAAGAGTAGTGGTACAGTGGGTTCCTTCTACTACTAGTTGAACAGAAAAGAGCAGGTCATTGTCTTCAGACTCCGCACAGGCCACAACAGACTGAGGTACCATCTGTTCAATAAACTGAAGGTAGGGGGCACTGACGAATGCACCTGTGGTACAGGAAAATGACCGCTGAACATATGCTGTAAAATTGCCCGACATACACGGACCAGAGAAAGTACATGTGGCAATCACCAGTGCCAACACTAGACAAGCTCTATGTCAGTGTCGACAGCCTCAGGATGACAGCTGCTTTCTTCGAACAAATTCAAGTTGACGTGTGACAGCGCACGAAGAAGGAGAACGTTCTAGCATGATTTCTGTGGACTACTGTGAAAGTTTGAAGGCTCTAGCTTAATTTATGTGGTCAGCTGTGAGAGTTTGAAAGTTTTATCTTAGTTTCTGTGGACGTGACAAGTTTGAAGGTTCTAGTTTGATTTGTTTGCGTGCTATTGCTATTTTAGTAGACCAGTAGTACTAATTAGATAAAATACATGACAATTTGTCTCACTTGTGTTCTACAAGTTATAATTCTGTCAACACAAACAGCAATACAAAAATTCAATAATATAATTAATCTACCACGCACAGATCTCTGTCAAAACAGTCAAGTATGTGCCACACAGTTATTACACACTGAGATCTCTGTCAAAACATCAAGTTTCGGCCTTACTGTTGCTACACACATAGCTGTCTTTCGAAATAATCATATCCCTGCCTACTGTTACTACACTGTTATAAAAGACCAGTTTTATGTAAAAGTGAATTTGTTAACGCGAATTTTGATATATTTATAGTAGATTAGTTTTGTGTATAAGTGGATTTATCTTTTTAGGTTCTTGGATGTCATGATGCAAAGGAGCCCTATGAGCTTCATGCAGAAGTAGATATAAAATAATACTGTCACATTCTCCAAAGACATGAATGTGCTCTTCAAACTCATCAGTTAATAATGAAGTAGATTCTTTCCATTTGTTTTACAGGAAAACGAAATATTTATTGAATCGCCACTGAAATATGACAACATCGAAAACACATTGCACATGGGGAAAGGAGACCTACGCCTGGTCAGGTAAAACATACTGATCAGACAATGTTATCCAGGGTCAGGTAAAACATACTGATCGGACAATTTCATCCAGGGTCAGGTAAAACATACTGATCGGACACTGTCATCCAGCGTCAGGTAAAACATACCGATCTACCGATCAGACAATGTTAGCCGGGGTCAGGTAAAACATTCTGATCAGACAATGTTAGCCGGGGTCAGGTAAAACATACTGATCGGACAATGTTATCCAGGGTCAGGTAAAACATACTGATCAGACAATGTTATCCAGGGTCAGGTAAAACATACCGATCAGACAATGTTAGCCGGGGTCAGGTAAAACATACCGATCTGACAATGTTATCCAGGGTCAGGTAAAACATACCGATCAGACAATGTTATCCAGGTTCAGGTAAAACATACCGATCAGACAATTTCATCCAGGGTCAGGTAAAACATACTGATCGGACAATGTTATCCAGGGTCGGGTAAAACATACCGATCAGACAATGTTAGCCAGGGTCAGGTAAAACATACTGATCAGACAATGTTAGCCGGGGTCAGGTAAATCATACTGATCGGACGATGTGGGGACAAGTAAAACATACCGATCAGACAATGTTAGTCAGAATCAGGTAAAAAATATACTGAACAGACAATGTTAGTCACGGACAGGTAAAACATGCTGATCAGACAATGTTAGTTAGGGTCAGGTAAACACACTGACGAAGGACCTCTCCCTTCCAAAACTTCCATGCAGGTCTCCCCGAAAACAGGCTGTCTCACACTGGCTAACAATGTGGTAAGCAACGTGATTGCCGTAGTAGTGAGCGTAATCTCTTGCGGTAAGTGAAGAAAGCTACTGCAACACGTCACCTAACGACCGTCAGGCTCACAAAATAGTAACGTAATTCATCACGCGAATCCAACAACACATTATACACCATTAACCAATCGGTGTGGAGCGGTCCAGTTTTCCTTTTTTTAACACGAAATACCCGTTAACTAGCTTGTAACTGAATTACAGCTTTGAGACGGGAGTACTTTTGAACGAAACACGGAAATTCGCGACTGGATGTTTTTGCTTGTTTACAGATGCCCTGTCCGTGGTTACAGCACTAAAAAGCCAGAAAAATAAATAACTTAATGACTTAAGAGCAGTACTTTGTCAATTATGCCAGCAGTCCACAACCAAAATAGTAGGAGTACAGTGGGTTCCATCCCACTTTAACATCCAAGGCACCGAGGAGGCAGACTGGCAAAAGAAGGTGCAAGACTTCCACAACCAGATTCTAGTGTGACCTACGAAGAGTCCAAAAGGTTTATTAGGGCCAGATACATGTACAAGTGGGAAACAGAACATACTGGCTACACAAAAAATGATGCTTATTACCAGTTGAACATAAGAGAGCAGATGGTAGTCTTCAGACTCCGCACAGGCCACAACAGACTAAGGTACCATCTATTCAATAAACTGAAGATAGGTGCTACTGATGAATGCACCTGTGGTACAGGGAAAATGACTCCAGAACATCTGCTGCAAATTCACCCGACATACCAGGACTAGAGAAAGTACATGTGGCAATCACCAGTGCCAACACTAGACAAGCTCTATGGCAGTGTCGACAGCCTCAGGATGACAGCTGCTTTCTTCTAACAAATTCAAGTTGACGTCTGACAGCCTTAGGATGACCGCTTCTTTCTTCGAACAAATTCAAGTTGACGTCTGACAGCGTACAATTAAGACGGAGGATGTTGTTGTTAATTGCCCACAATGAGTAAGTTCACTCTTGTGTGCGCCCTGAAAAGAGTTAAGTGGCAGGCTGTGGTAGCTTTCGTCCCGTCTCTGTCATGGCGATGAAGGTGACCTTCTTGGCGGTTTTACATCTGCGTGTTGCGCACTATTACGGAGATCACACCTCGTCAGCAAGACTGCCTGAAAACAGCCTGTTTCCACTGTTTCCAGGGAAGGCTACATGGAAGTGAGATTATGGTCTTGGTCAGTGTATTGTGCCTGACCCTGACACTACGTCCTGGTCAGTATGTTCTGCCTGGCTAGACTAGCATCTCCGTTCCCCGTATGCAGCGCATGAGCTGCAGCGGTCATCGACCCATAGCTGACTGCTAGCGTCAGGGCCAGCGAACCAGAGCTGCCAAGACCCTTCTACATCTCCACGCGATGATCCTGGATAACAGGCTGAAACAGACCAGACTGGCTAAGGAGAAGGGATCGAAGAGGTAATGCTAACCCGGTACTCAAAAAATGCTTGCTGAAGTCAGATGTGTTGGACGGAAAGGTACAAATATCGCAGTCAAGCTGTAAACTATGACACAATGCATTCCTTTCTCTGGACTACATTCTGCTGCTTAAGCCCTTTTAGGGTTTAGTAGCGGGAGATTGAGAACGAACGAAGCCAAGCCAAGCCAAGTTCCCCACATGGCAGTATACTTCTAAATGTCTATCCTTGTAGCATCACTGATTTTTTTTAAAGACTAAATAGGCAAAATCCACAGAACAGCTTTAAATTTTGGTTAAAAAATAGGTCATCGTTGCTTCGGGCCAAGAAAATGGCTTTAACACTTTTAGAGCGGCTCACCAGTCCTTCAATTTAAGTTATCAATTTTTAACTAAGCACTATTTCACCGTTCTTTCTACAGAACAATGTGTTCCAAACCAAAATATATTGTAATACTTAAATAGTATTAGCATTTTTCATATTAAGAAAAAATATATTGCTATTAGAGGCCTGGCGTTTGTGTCCTTGCACATGCTTGGTAGTTTTAGCACTAAAGTACCATTTATCAATGGCTTTAGTAGGTTTAACTTGTGGCAGTGGATGTCCATTTAGATTCACCATCATAAACTCCACATGACCTACATAGTATTTCACTATCCACATGACCTAGATAGTATTTCACTATCCACATGACCTACATAGTATTGCACTATCCACATGACCTAGATAGTATTTCACTATCCACATGACCTAGATAGTATTTCACTATCCACATGACCTAGATAGTATTTCACTATCCACATGACCTAGATAGTATTTCACTATCCACATGACCTAGATAGTATTTCACTATCCACATGACCTAGATATTATTTCACTATCCACATGACCTAGATAGTATTTCAATATCCACACGACCTAGATAGTATTTCACTATCCACATGACCGAGATAGTATTTCACTATCCACATGACCTAGATAGTATTTCACTATCCACAAGACCTAGATAGTATTTCACTATCCACATGACCTAGATAGTATTTCACTATCTACATGTCCTAAGATGTAGACCACGACTGAACTTTACTTTCCTACCTATTATCTTATTATCCACATGTTAACAGACGGAACCTGAGCATTAATATACTGTGTAGGCCCTTTTGAAGACGTCTTGGCAATTGTCAAAAGAAGGAAACTCGTTTGGGTACAGTCACATATCAAGATCAAATAGTCTTGCAAATACAATCCTGCACGGAAAGGTGCAAGGTAAACGACGAAGAAGTCGTCCCAAAAAGAGGTGGGAGGACAACATTTAAAAAATGGACCAATCTCCGACCAGAAGAGGCACAGGCAGCAGCCGCTGACAGAGAAGCATGGCGTGAAGTTGTGAGGGAGTCTTCATGTGTGCCCCATTGACCTCACCGGTTACGGTATGACCTGACCTAATAGTACTTTATTATCCACATGTTAGTAGACCTACCATGAGAAATATTGACCAACATTTTCAATATTCCGATTCATATTTTAACAGATCAACATCAATCTTTACTGTCCTACATAGTGTCTCCGTTCAGTTCAGTTCATCCTGTGATCTCTTGAGATTGTTGGGGCACTCCTGCTGACACCTCCACAATCCTGTGCCATCCCTCTCTGTCTGCAGTTGCTTTTGTGCCTCCTTGAGTCATAGGTTAGTCTATTTATAGATGTTATCTTGCATTAATTTTCTCAGAGATCCTCATCTTTGCTTGCCCTATACTGTGCCCTGTAATATGGTATCTGCAAGTCCTTTTGACCTTCAGACATGGCCATAATATCTTACTATCCAAATTTCTAACAGACCAATGTTGAATTTTAATGTCCTACATCTTCCACTGATGGCTTACAATGCTGGTAGATAGATCTGGTTACAGGGCAAGGGGGCGGCCTGCGAGGTAGGTGGATAGATGACAGAGTGATTGGGCAACGACAAGGGCTCACATTGACCGACACAACACACTTGGCGCAGGATAGACGACTCAAGCTCCTCACGACGCTAAACGGCACAAGTGGAAAGAAAACTAACTAACTAACATAATATCTTACTATCCAAATTTCTAACAGACCAATGTTGAATTTTAATGTCCTACATAATATCTTACTATCCAAATTCCTAACAGACCAATGTTGAATTTTAATGTTCTATATATTATCTTACTATCCAAATTCCTAACAGACCAATGTTGAATTTAAATGTCCTACATAATATCTTACTATCCACATTTGTAACAAACTAACACCGTTTGTTAGTGAACTCGTGTTATCTTGATGCCTACATGTTAACAGACTGACACCGTTTGTTAGTGAACTTATGTTATCTTGATGCCTACATGTTAACAGACTGACAACAATCTTTAATATCCTAAATAATATCATACTATCCACATGTTTTTAAGACCTTCACAGAGCCTTACTGTTAAAAATAGAATCTTACATTTTGCATATAAAAAGACTGACAAGAACCTTCAACATCCTACATATTATCTTACTTTCCACATGGCAATAAATTAACATCATGTTAACAGACCTAACCAAGCTTTTATGTCTTACATAGCATTTTACTATATCCATGTTAACATACTGACACCCATATTTATGGTCCTACATAGTATTTTACTGTATCTATGTTAGCAGATTGACACCCATATTTATGGTCCTACATAACATCATCATAGTATCTGTATGTCAACAGATTTGATCCAACTGAGATTTAATATCCAACATAGTATTTACTATCCACATGTTAACAGACTAACTCTAAGATTTAATATCCAACATAGTATTTACTTTCTCCATGTTAACAGACTAACTCTGAGATTTAATATCCAACATAGTATTTACTATCCCCATGTTAACAGACTAATTCTGAGATTAAATATCCAACATAGTATTTACTATCCCCATGTGAACAGACTAACTCTGCGATTTAATATCCTGCAAAGTATTTCAATGAGTTCAAGTATGTGGGCAGTATTTGTTCGGCAGACGGCAAGATCAACAAGGAAATTGAGACTAGGTGTCAGAAAGCATCTGCGGTAGCTTATCAGCTGTCACCAAGGCTTAGGAACCCGAGCATTAGTTTGGCAACAAAGCAACAGCTGATAAACAGTATATTTATGCAGACTCTGTGCTGCCAGTGTCAAAAATGGCCTCTGTCTAGGGCATGTGGGAGCAGAATTTTGACTTGTGAAAGGAAGATAATCAGTGTTACCAAGAAAGACAGAATGTAGATCAACGACATTCATAGTATGGACCTCACTACGTCTTGTGCCGTAAATAAGTTGGTTTGGTCATCTCATGAAAATGCACCCTCATAATCTTCCACAGATAGCTTACAGTGCTGGCAGATTTGGCTACAGGACAAGAGGGTGGCTGTTAGGTAGGTGGATAGATAATAGAGTGATTGTGCAGCTACAAGGGCTCACATTGACCAACACAACGCACTTGGCACAGAATAGATGACTTAAGCTTCCCAAGACGTTCAACAACACAAGTAAAAAGAAAACTAACTAAACTAACTAACTAGCATAGTATTTTTCTTTCCATTTGTAAAGAGACTGACACCGAGCTTTAACATCCTACAAAGTGTCTAACTGTCCCCTATTTTTACAGACAAGCACCGAGATATGTCATCTGTCTCCATGTTAACAGACCAGCACCGAAATATGTCATCTGTCCCCATGTTAACAGACCAGCACCGAGATATAATGTCATCTTTCCCCATGTTAACAGAGCAGCACCGAGATATAATGTCATCTGCCCCCATGTTAACAGACCAGTACCGAGATATAATGTCATCTGTCCCCATGTTAACAGACCAGCACCGAGATATGTCATACCTATAAACTTTCTATGCACATGTTCATAGACTGACACCAATCTTTGTTGTTCTGCGGTTTCTTTGTATCCACATGTCAACAGATATAGACCGATGAAGAATTTTACTGTCTTAAGTGAGGAGGGCGTGGGCTAGTGGTTAATTGACACGGCTTACAAACCAAAGGTGCTGGGTTCGATGCCCATTACAGCACCAGCCGTTTCCCTGGAGAAGCAAATCCTTAGAAAATCTAGGTGGAAGCAGACACTAAAATAAAATGCATGCTAAAGTCGGATGCACTGGGCTAACAGGTGCAAAATAAAAACCGTAGTGCAACGCACACCGTCTTCGGGAATAGAGAAATATGGCGAATGTCAACAACAACATTTTTTTAAAAATACTGTCCTAAGCAGTATCTTATCGACCACATGTTAACAGACCGGCGAATTAATACAAGGGTATAAATTAATTTAGTTGTTTTTTTTCTAATCACAAACTGGCCCCTATGGTCGACTCAGCTACCGAAATTGGGTACCAGAAAAATCTGGGAAGTAAAGCCGGCCGGCGTGATGTTGACCACATCATCCACTATATTCCGATGGTTACAAAATAAAATGGGCCTAACACCATATGTCCTATGCGCCACACAACTTGACGGGATCTTTTATAAATTAATTAATGGAAAAGAATAAATTACACTATACCAAGTTTTTAAAACATGGCCGGCTACAAGAACAAGAGGGCACAACTACAAATTGTTTAAAGATAGGTCCATATTAGATATTCGGAAAAATTTATAGTGAGAGAGTGGTTAGTTCCTGAAATGCATTGCCGCAGGATGTAGTGGAAGTAGAGCCAGTTAATGCATTCACAAATAGCAATCAACTGGTTGTATATAGACTCTACAGAACCTTCTAAACCAGTATAATGAAGTTAAGTTAAGGCCAATCATGAACATTAGTGTCCCCATAGTATCTTAACAGTCATGATGTTAACAGATTCACAAGAAGCTTTAAGGTCCTATATAGTATCTTAGTATCATCATGACAAAAGATGTAAACCAAAATCCAGCTTTAAGGTCCTAAATAGTATCTGTATCAGCGTGACAAATATGGAAGCCGACCTCAAGATTTAAGGTCCTATATAGTATCAGTATCAGCGTGACACAAGATGTAAGCCGACCCCCAAGCTTTACGGTCCTATATAGTATCAGTATCAGCGTGACACAAGATGTAAGCCGACCCCGAGCTTTAAGGTCCTATATAGTATCAGTATCAGCGTGACAAAAGATGTAAGCTGACCCCAAGCTTTAAGGTCCTATATAGTATCAGGATCAGCGTGACACAAGATGTAATCCGACCCCAAGCTTTAAGGTCTTATATAGTATCAGCGTAATACACGATGTAAGCCGACACCGAGCTTCAAGGTCCTATATAGTATCTTCCTATTCACATGCTAACAGACCAAAGGTGAGCTCTACTGTCCTGCATATCATGTTACTACTCACAAATTAACAAACAAATACTAGCATTATCTTACTACTGACACAGAGACATCTAAACATCAGCAGTAATCATTAAATACACCAATGGAAAGAATTCACTAACTCAAAAGAAACCAACAAATTACCTTATTTCGCTTGAAAACTGGACACTGAAGAATACTAGAAAATCTATACTGACTAAAGATCTCATACACTGATGAGTACCCACGTGGAACAGAATTCTGAAAATATTCTACAGGAATACTTCTTTTGTAGCGAAGTGAAATGTCAGATGTAGTCAGAGAGTGCGGAGCTGAGGCAATAGTTGCTGTGCAGCAACTCTGATCTAGTGAAGACTACACACATCATATTGAGAACTGGTCTGTAGATATAACATGACCAAAGGATCCTGAAAGCAAAGAAGAAAGAATACTTTTAACATGTTAGTGGACTAAAATTGAGAGCGTAAATGTTCTACATATGATCACTTTAACCGGACGTCAACAGCCCAGTACTAAGTTTTAAGAGTCTACATAGTATCTTACTATCCACATGTTAGCAGACTGACACCAAGTTTTAATCTACTACATATAATCTTACTATCTACATGTTAGCAGGCGGACACCAAGTTTTAATCTACTACATAGGATCTTACTATCCACATGTTAGCAGATGGACACCAAGTTTTAATCTACTACATAGGATCTTACTATCCACATGTTAGCAGACGGACACCAAGTTTTAATCTACTACATAGTATCTTACTATCCTCAAGTTAACACATCAACACCAGTCTTTAAGTTCCTACATATTATCTTGCTGTGAACATGTAAACCTCAATAGCATTGAAGACTCTCAAAGCCTTAGGTTTGGACATTTTGACATTTAAAAATAAACCAACTTCCTACTGAGTTTGAAGTAGCTAAATTGTTGCATCAACAACAAAACCAAACAAAGGGGTTCTGCAAGCAATTCTAAAGCTGCATTTTTTTAAAAACCATGAGGAACAGTATGTAAAATGTATTATAACGTTTATTAAAATTCGTCTATAATGTAGAGCTTACACACAAACACACAAAGAAATATGTGTATGTGCAAATTAGTTAGTTAGTTTTCTTTCCACTTGTGCCGTTTAGCGTTGTGGAGCGATTAAGTCATCTATCCTGCGCCAAGTGCCTTGTGTCGGTCAATGTGATCCCTTGTCATTGCACAATCACTGTAATGTTATCTATCCACCTACCTCGCGGCCATCTCCTTACCCTGTAGGCAGATCTACCAGCACTGTAAGCCACCAGTGGAAGATGATGAGGGTGCATTCTCATGAGATGACCAAACCAATTTATTTTCTGCCTGGAAATGTGTTCGGCACAAGACGTAGTGCCGACATATGTGCAAATATATTTCTGATATAATAAAGCATGTATTACTACCAGGCCTTTGCCTTGTTGTTTCTGTTAATAATGCCATTGTTCGAAAATACCAAATGTGTGCAACATGCAATTTCATCAATACATAGGACAGCATGAATGTGTACTTTAGCAGCTGTTTGTTTACATTCTTGAACATGCCAACAACATGCATGTTGTGAACTAAAAAATTAACAATGAAAATTCACACACTGGAATAAGTATCAGTTTGAATTTTACGTATTTCAAATGACATATTATGAATATCAGATTTACATTCATTCAGCCAGCAGTGAACATGCACGATTCTATATCACTGGTGTTATTATAATGATGGTAATGAGTGTGCTGTTCTCGAAAAAGTACAGTTTAAAGTTTGGATATCCACAGTGAGATTAACAATCTTCGAGAAATGTATAAAAAAGAAAGTTTACATACCTTTTCTTTCATATACTCATTATATCCTACGCTGAACAATTTATGAAGTAGCACACACATAATATAAGCACGCTTTTTCATAAACAACTGTCAGCACAGAATCTTCGGTTAACTAGATAATAGTTTCACGGCCTAGTAGTGAACTGTATTTACATCGTCAATGTTTACTTCGTCACAATGGTTATGTATTCAAAAGAAAGGGATGTAATAAATGCATCACAATAATATACATCATTTAATAATTACACGCAAAAAAGCAAATTATTCTAATAGTTTGTGTGTGTTTAATGCAGGATACTAGACAAACTCTACTCTTGGGTAATTTATAACTTTTAGTTGCATTTTATGGATATTATTAGATACATTTTGAAAACAATATGCAAGACGCTGTTACCACAACAGAGCCAGCTTAAACAAGCATCAGCATATATGTTAACTGTAACATTACTATTAACAGCTACAGGAGCAGCCAGTGTTGTCTTCTGCCAGTTACTTGTCTAGTTCGCTCCATGACTTCGACGCCGGTCAAGGTCCAAGGTTCAGTTCTTGTGATAAGCACGGCTTTGCTGTCACAATCGTCCGTCACGAGCGCTTGGGGTCGCGAGCTGTTCCTCCCCATATGTCGTGCACGAGGACGACAACAAGCGTGAGAAATTTGGTCGGGTGGATAATTAACACCTATCGCCTTCAGTGTACAGATGCCAATGTACACGTCCATGTGGTTCTGGTGTAGGGCCATAGCTCACTCGTTCTAGGTTGTACCTGGATAAAGAGGGGAGATGCCCAAGCCAGAACCTCTCACGCGAATTTTTTATGATGGGATAACTCTAAATATGACTTCTTTTTATATTTTATGGGTTATATCCCTTGCATTGGTTTTCGTCGACATTCTTCTACAGGAGCAGATGCCCCCGTACAGATCCCCGTACTGATTTACTATTATAAAAAATATAACATAGGGACAAGAAGTGGTTCTAACAAAAGCTGAAGTTTTTGGTTCCAATTAAGGATTGCCTTTCTGGATTCTATTGACAAAGGCTCGCCCTTTCCCACCCCAGACCGTAGTCTTTAAGGCGGTATCAGGGCGTATTGGTCAGTGTATGGATTCGTGTGTGCATCCGAACAATGAAGTCTCTAGTACCTCATATTTGACAGTAATTACTGATATGGAACTAAATTTACCTATCTTTAATAAGTAATTAAGTCAAGACAGCGAGCAAATCTACCCTCATTTTACAAAAGCTGAGATCTCTCTCTTATAGTAAAGTTTCTACCACTTCATCCCCGACTGCAGTGTTTGTATTATTTGATACACCCATGAGTATGAACAGCGAGTTGGCAATGTATTTTTACATTTTTTACCCTACATAACCAATAGTTTGTTGTTGGGATAGCCGTTACGGTTGACAGATTTTCAAGGCTAGTTTTTGTTCGTGAGCTTTACTTCCTTGTGTATTTTGTGTTGCTCCTAGCAGTGGGCAGTGAACATTGGAATTTCTTATATGATCACAACAGTTCATTTTTGTCACACATTAGTTGGTAGTCAAATTTGTTTATTGATAGTGCAGAGAAACAGAAACCAAAGTAGGGAGAGAGAGAGGCAGAGACAGAGAGAGAGAGAGAGAGAGAGAGAGAGAGAGAAAGAGGAAGAACAGAAAGAGAGATGTACATTGTTATATGACTGCTAATGGATGAAGGTGTTAAAAAAGATGCAAGGTAAATGATTGTGGAGAGATGAGGCAAAGGTAATCCAATAACACTCACTCCTGTCAAGGATGCAGTGTCAGAGACTTGTACTAGCCCTGTACAAGACCTCCGCTTTTTATCAGGTGTGGTGGCTAACTCCTGTACTCCCCACATTTCTATCAAAGACACTAAGCGAGGTTTCTGTACAGTCATCATTTGATAGAGTTGAGAGTTTGATCACACGATCAGACAGGTGAATAAGTCTATACGGCTACCGTTGTGGACATAACATGAAATTGGTTGGAGTCAGTGTGTGCCTTGATCCTTGCAGTGATTGCATTGCTTGTAATCATTGCTGCTGTATCAGTTCAGTTCAGTTCATGTCTTAACCCATCAGGTCGTTGGGGCCCACTTGAAGACACTCCCAAAATCCCACGCCATCTTTCTCTGTCAGCCGCCGCCTGTTGCTTCTCACCGGGACGAAGGCTTGACCACTCAGTGATGTTGTCCACCCACCTCTTCCTTGGACGTTCTCGCCCTCTCATTCCCGGTACGGAACCTAAAAGTTTCGAGTTGGTAATTCCGTTGGACCTCGCGACGTGCCCGCACCAGGCCATCTTTCGTCTTTTGATTGTTGTGAACAGATCTTCAAAAGGACCAATAGCGTTTTCAACGCTCTGTCGTATTTCTACGTTCGTGACACGATCTTTATATGTAACATTTAGGAGTTTTCTATAGCACCTCATTTCCATTGCATGTATTATGCCCTGGATATCTGCTGTAATGGTCGACGTCTCGCAGGCATGCAGAAATATTAAGATCACCAGTGAGCGCTTTAGTCTAACTTTTATGCCGAGGGCAAGCCGCTTATCTTGCCATATAGGTTTCAGCCGAGTAAGCGTCGCTGTTGTTTGTGCTATTCTTACAATTACCTCTGTATGCGATCCCTCTTAACTGTATAGTTTATAGCAATGCATGAATAGACAACCTAGCTTCACAAGCTACAGTAGCATGTTAGAATAACCCTCTGAGTTTGAAAGATTAGTTGGCAGGGGCAAGAACTTGAACATAACGATACACATACGTACCTGGGAAATACAATGGATCACACATTGTCATACGAACGACACTGTAAGCCGGTGAAACGAAACTTAACCTAACGTCTTTATACTGGTTTATAAGACCCTGCTACTATTAGAGACCATACCAAAAACAAACAACGAGTCACTGTTATCAGAGATCAGATCAGAACCGGGAAAACTCCAGGGATACTCAACAATAGCCCTCCAGTGGCTACCCTCCAAATGCGAAATGACGGGAAACAAGAGAGCTGACACTCTGGCAAAAGATGGCAGCAAAATGGCACAATTTAGTCATCGAGTACAATACAGAGAAATCAAGAACATCATCAGAAATCAGTATAAACACCAATGGAGAGAAGACAGGAACATAAACAGTACACTAGACCCAATTCACCAACTCAAATAAAATAGACAAACTACCTTATTTCGCCTGAGAACTGGACACTGCAGACTACTAGAACATCTTTACCGACTGAAGATCTTACACACCGATGAGTGCCCATGTGAAACAGGATGCCAGAACCCTGAGCATATTCTACAGGAATGCCCACTCAATAGGGAAATGAGATGACAGACCTGGCCAGAGGATGCAGAGCTGTGACAAAAGCTGTGGGGCAGCCGCTCCGACCTAGTGAAGACTACAGACTTCATCGTGGCGACTGGCCTGCAGATATAGCATGACCAAAAGATCCTGAACGCTAAGAAGGAGAAAGAAGAACACTCTGCAGAGTTTGTATACAACCAGTTTAATTTAAATTACCTTGCTCTAAAAGCTAGGCGCATCCAATTTATTCTTAAATCAATTAATTGTCCCTGCCTTCACTACCTCCTCCCGTGGCAATGCAATACGAGCATCTGACTAAAAAAATATTTCCTAATATCTAATCTGGATCTCTCTTTAGTTAATTTGCAGCTATGCCCTCTTGCTCTGTATTTTGAAAAAAAACTTGTTATAGTCTAATTTATCCATTACTCTGATCTTCTTATAAACCTGTATTGTCACCTCGAATTCTTCTCTCTTCTAGATATGATGGCCGGTTTTTCTTAGTCTTTCCTCATAACTGTAATTCTGAAATCCCACTATCAGCTTTGTCGCTCTTTTTTGTATCCTTTCCAGCATGTTTATATCCCCTCTATGATAAGGACTCCCTACCTGTACACAGTACTCCAATCTAGGTCTAATTAATGCTTTATACAGTTTGACTATCACTTCCTTGTTTCTATGTTTAATATTTCTTTTTTTCATACCTAACGTTGCATTTGCCTTTTTTACTGCTACCTGAACTTGCTCCCTCACGTTACCTATATGATCTATTATAACCCCTAAGTTCCTTTCTTTATCTATCTTTCTAATATTGTTTTCTCTCAATAAACGTTAGCGCGAAATAATATACTGCGTAATTGTTTGTCCATCGTTTCAGAAATGGACCAAACTGTCATCTGTCAATCCTGGAGTGGATTCGTAGATAGCTGACCAAACCCGAGCCCGAAAGCGCCTGTCGCTCTGAAAGCAGAGAAACACCGTCTGACAGTCAGGTGGGGGCCACTTTTGTCTTGCGTTTCGTGTCGCTTGTTTCCGTACAGCTTGCCTGATTCTTGTCTGCTCCATATAAATCGCGACAGAAGAGATTTTCCTACGCCAGGCAGAGCGATAAGCAGCAATGTTCCATCAACCATCAGGATCAAGGCCGCAGTTCTTCAGGGAAGCTTCCAGAGTATCTTTGTAACGTTTTATTTTGCCACCGCTAGCTCGCTTGCCTGACTCAAGCTTGACATATCATATTTTCTTTGGGAACTGCTCATCTGACATGCGAACAACATGGCGAGTCCATCTAAGCTGCGATTTCCACAAAGTTGTGTGGATGCTTGTTATGCCAGCCCGCAAAAATACTTCTACATATGCAATCCTATCTTGCCATTTTGTGTTCAGCAGTTTCCTTAGTTGCTAGATGGAGTGTCTAAAAAGTTTCCAAGGAAGCGAGGTCGCGGTGGATCAGGGTGTCTTATGGTCTCTGATCACTGTTATCAAGATATTGATCTTACAACGGAAGCAGTGGAGATGTGGTTTTACAGAAGAATGCTGCGCATACCAGGGGTTGCAGAGAAGAGGCACAGACACAAATACAACTAATTGCAAAGGGCAGAACAATGCAGTCATTCTTTTTCGGGCATTTTATGAAAAGAGGTGGCTTGGAGCACGCTGCAACAAGGGGAAAGATGGCAAGCAGAGAAGAGAGACAGAGAAAGGCAGAGAAAAAAGATGTTGGACAGCCTGAGAGAATGGCATGGGCTAGCAACCTTATCATGATTAGATCATATTTTTTTTAAATGTCAATGCACATATTCTGAAAACGAGTTTTTGTTACTATCCCAGCTTTAATGATGAGCATTTGATTTACTTGGAGTGGAAAAAACAATAAATAAATCACTCAATCAATCAATCGATCTTTCGCGGTTCTAGGAAAATGAAACACCAGGATGAAAACTGAAATTGATGATCCGTATGGCGAGCCGTACTTTAAGTGTAATGACGATATGAAGTCTTATACATCTTTTTATCTTCATGTTATTTTGCCCCATTTTTTGAAACACAGACCAGGTACTATTCGATCCCCTGTCCTGACCCCTTATAAGGAAACATGCACTTAATCAATCGCAATGCCAGTTTCGAAGGACATGTGTTTATTTGAAGGGGTAGCCACTTAAAGGGTAACCGAAGGACATGTGTTTATTTGAAGGGGTAGCCGCTTAGAGGGTAACCGAAAGACGTGTTTATTTGAAGGGGTAGCCACTTAGAGGGTAACCGAAAGACGTGTTTATATGAAGAGGTAGCCACTTAGAAGGTAACCCAGATTTAGCGGAATTTTCTAGGCAAATTAGAAAATGTCCCATATACATCTCCACTAACATCTTCAAGCTTTAAATATAAATAGAGCATCATTATCTTTTATCACTTGTATTTTTAGACGTCGTGGGGAGGAGTAGTTTTCTGTCTCGTGCCAGCTTTGTCGTCGATGTTGTTGTCATTCTGTGTTTCTTTAGCGTCTCACTGACACCATCCATCCATGTTTTTCGTGGTCTGTCTCCTGCTCTGCAACCCTGGTGTCTGGTATTGTAGATACGAGCAGCTGGTAACTTTGGTTTCACTCTTGTCCTGTGTTCGAACTATTTTGTTTCTCTGATTTTCTATGTAATCCATGCACAGTGGTGCACCCACTCTCTGTCTGATTTTTGGTTTGTTCTTTTTGCGCTCGCCTTATTTGTCTATTCCCCAAGGCGTTGTGCGTTGCACTGTGGTTTTTATTTTGCGCCTGTCGGCTCAGTGCATCCGACTTCAGCATTCATTTTATGTAAGGGTTGTCTTCCTCCTGCATTGTCTAAGGGTTTGCTTCCCCGAGGTAACGGGCGGTGCTGTGGTAAGGATCGAACCCAGCACCTTCAGATTATGAGCCGTATCACTTAACCACCAGCCCACGCCGTCCCCCGTGTGTATGTCTGATTACTTCGTTTCGTACTCTGCCCGTCTGTTTACCTCGAGAGCATTTCTCAAACACCTTAAACCGCATATCATGGTTTGTCTTTGTTGTGCTTTACTGACAGTCCGTTCCTGATATCATATACAAATGTTTGTTTTTTTACAACCACAGATATACTATCGTGCGATTGCATATTTATTTATAAACAAGCATAGATGGTAACGACGTATCTGTTTTGATATACAGAAGTGGATCATTTGGATTAAAATAAAACAACTGAAGATTATCATTTAAAAATAGCTGATAAAATTGAGTGACCCAGATTCAGCGAAATTTCCCTGAAAATGGGATAATATCTCCTTTATAATTTCATTATTATATTCAAGCTTTAAATATACACTGATATCTTATTTTTATTATCTAAGGTTTCATATCTAAGGGCAGGCGTGGCCTAGTGGTTGAGTGACACGACTCACAACATGAAGGTGTTGCGTTCGATCACAGCACCAGCCGTTACCCCAGGGAAGCAAACCATGAGAACATGCAGAAGGAAGCTGACCCTTACATCAAATGCTAAAATCGAATGCACTGGGCCGACAGGCGCAAAACAAAAACCCACAGTGCAACGCACACCGCCTTGTGTTCAGAGAAATAAAGCGAACGCAAAAAAAAAACCAAAAAAAAACATGCTTCCAAACTGTTTTCATCCTTATTTGCAAGAGTCCATGCTTCAGTCCCAAACTGTTCAACTGGCTATACATTTTGTATACATTTTATTTTATTTTCCTCAGTTTTTATACGTGATCCTGACGCGCTCTTACCATAGTGCAGACGGCGACACCGATCATTTTGTCATGCTGATACTGATACTATATAGACAGATGACATTATATCTCGGTGCTTGTCTGTTAACATGGGGACAGATGACATTATATCTCGGTGCTTGTCTGTTAACATGGGGACAGATGACATTATATCTTGGTGCTGGTCTGTTAAGATGGGGACAGATGACATTATATCTCGGTGCTTGTCTGTAACAATAGGGGACAGTTAGACACTTTGAAGGATGTTAAAAGCTCAGTATCAGTCTCTTTACATATGGAAAGAAAATACTATCTAGCTAGTTAGTTTAGTTAGTTTTCTTTCCACTTGTGTCGTTGAACGTTGTGGCAAGCTTAAGTCGTCTATCCTGTGCCAACTGCGTTGTGTCGGTCCCTGTGAGCCCGTGTAGCTGCACAATCACACTATCATCTATCCACCTACCTCACAGCTGCCCTCTTGTCCTGTAGCCAAATCTGCCAGCACTGTAAGCTATCTGTGGAAGCTTATGAGGGTGCATTTTCATGAGATGACCAAACCAACTTATTTTCTGTCTGGATGTGTATTCGGCACAAGATGTGTGCCATCCATACTATGAATGTCGTCGATCCACATTGTCTTTCTTGGTAACACTGATGACCTTCTTTTCACAAGTCAAAATTCTGCTCCCACATCCCCTAGACAGAGGCCATGTTTGACACTGGCAGCACAGAGTCTGCATAAATATACTGTTTGTCAGCTGCTGCTTTGTTGCCAAACTAATGCTTCGGTGTCTAAGCTGTGGTGACAGCTGATAAGTTACAGCAGATGTTTTGTGACATCTAGACTCAATTTCCTTGTTGATCGTGCCGTATGCGGAAAAAATACTGCCCGCAGGATATTAAATCTCAGAGTTAGTCTGTTAACATAGGGATAGTATATACTACGTTGGATATTAATTCTCGGAGAGATGATCTGTTAACATCATCATCATCAGTCCTATAACCTAGAAGGTCGTTGAGACACCTTTATTGCAGTTTATAGTACCAGCTTCTGCTATACAACAACAGTGTGTCTTGGGCCAATATACACCTGACGGAACCCATCTCTCTCCAGGTGGTAGTTCATTATAGTTGTGTCTAAATGTTATACAACAACGCTGACCCTGTCTTCAGCTAGGGTGACCGGCGCCAATCTCGTGAAGTTCAGCTGTGTGAACTAGTTCATGAAATATGACATATGTTTAAGCGTAGTGCTATTTATATTACCGATGCTCATTCCAGGATAATCGGACGGAAGAAAACATAAAACAAACGAATTAACCAGTCCAAGGACATTTGCTTGTGCGAGATTACTGACCTGCAAGGACATTTGCTTGCGCGAGATTACTGACCTGCAAGGACATTTGCTTGTGCGAGATTACTGACCTGCAAGGACATTTGCTTGCGCGAGATTACTGACCTGCAAGGACATTTGCTTGCGCGAGATTACTGAACTGCAAGGAAATATGCTTGAGCGAGATTACTGACCTGCAAGGACATTTGCTTGCGCGAGATTACTGACCTGCAAGGACATTTGCTTGTGCGAGATTACTGACCTGCAAGTACATTTACTTCTGCGAGATTACTGACCTGCAGGGACGTCAGCTTGTGTGAGATTACTGACCTGCAAGGACATTTGCTTGCGCGAGATTACTGACCTGCAAGGACATTTGCTTGCGCGAGATTACTGACCTGCAAGGACATTTGCTTGCGCGAGATTACTTACCTGCAAGGACATTTACTTCTGCGAGATTACTGACCTGCAGGGACGTCAGCTTGTGTGAGATTACTGACCTGCAAGGACATTTGCTTGTGCGAGATTACTGACCTGCAAGTACATTTACTTCTGCGAGATTACTGACCTGCAAGAACATTTGCTTCTGCGAGATTACTGACCTGCAAGGATGTCAGCTTGTGCGAAATTACTGACCTGCAAGGACATTTTCTTGTGTGAGATTTCTGGAGGAGGTTGAGATGGCATAATAATCTGCTGTGGCCCATTCCTAGATGTTCATGCTTCTTCTTTGGAGTTGGTCCTAAAAAAGATGTTGTTTACAGCGAGGCTGTGATATATACGCTTTTCAGCCCAACACATCCGATTTCAGCTGGGATTTTTTAAGTTCCGGGTTTGCCTTCCCATTGCAATCCCTATTCCCCGACCAGACTACACCAGTTGCTAGTGACGCCTGTTTTCAGGGCCACCACATGGAAGCGGAATAGGGTTTTGGTTTGCTATGGTTCGATGACCCTGATGCAAGCAGTCAGCTATGAGTTGCTTGCTGCTATCAGCTCATGAACTGTTACATCTAGGCCACAGATGCTCATACAAGCTACACACAGCTCATAAACATGAAGAAATAAAGATAAACTGCTTTTGAAAAATACAACACCAATTTTTAATCTCACAAATATGCGATGAAATAAACATGTGGACAATTTTTACACCAAAGAATCTATACCTGTCAAAAAAATAAATGACATACAACTATAACCCAATACAGAACAAATAAAGAACTAAAGATTACGATCAGTTACACAAAAGTAATTTAGTTGCAAAAAGTTCCTTATCTTGAAAAACCTGATTTATGAAGAATCTGAAAAGAAACTATACATTTATTTTTAATGGTCACTCTCGTCAACAGCTCATACCAGTGAATGAGCTGACAGCAGTGAGCAACTCACGGGTCAGCTGATCAAGATCCTATTCCACCTCCCTGTGCGGCCTCGGAAACTGTGTAGTCAGGCTAAGAGAATGGGGATTTCAGTGGGAAAGCAAACTGGGTCCCAAAAATACAGTGATGAAACTGGATGTGTCCTGTTGAAAGGCGCGGATATTGCTGTCAACTACGACACAAGATGGCGGCAAAGAAAAAACTGCTCATGAAAAATGATTGTAGACAAATTTACTATTCAATTGATAAAATAGCATTTCAAACACTTTTATTTGAAGAAAACACACACTTATCTAGCAAGCATGGTGTTTCATATGATTAAGTGAGAATAAGATGCTGAGCTGTAGAGGTTAGTGGCCCAAAGCTGACTGCTAGCATCAGGGCCAGAGATCCAGAGCTGCCAAGACCCTTCTCTACCTCCACGTGGTGATCCTGGATAACAGGGCACACTGGCTAAGAAGGAGGGATCGAAGAGAGTAGGCTAACCCGATACCTAAATATGCCATGCTGAATTCGGATGTGTCAATCTGAAAGGTGCAAATATTCGCAGTCAAGATGTAAACTACGACACAACATATTCCATTCTATGGACTATATCCTGCTACTTACAAAACCATTTTCAGGGATTGGTAGTGGGAGTTTGAGAATGAAGAAGAAAATATAAACAAGCAAACTATTTTGCTGTTTGTTAATGCTAACAAATTGCTTTTAACAGTGAAAATAATTCAAAATCTTGCGCTTTTAACAGTGAAAATAATTCTAAATCTGCACTTTTTACATGTTAAAATATGCACTTTGTGAATTATAGAACTCATCTGTGTTTTAATGTTATTAGTTCTGTTTTGACAACAACAGAAATTGTTCTGGATTTTAATGCTAAATGTCTAAGTTTTTAAATCAATATTATTATTCTGATGTCATTCCATATTGTACTGCTAAATTGGGAGTGAAGAGTAATCAGAGTCAAGTGAAACAATACTAATCAAGACCCCTACCTCACAGCCTCATTCATGCTCCTTGAAATAAGCTGTGTTCCCAGTAGTCTGGCAACCAGTGGGATCAGCATGTCAGTCCCCATAGAAGTGAGCTTACTAAGAAGTCTTGCATTGTACTACAGCCAGGTGGACTTCTTGGCCCACCTTCACAAGTACACCTCATGATAAAAGAAAAGCCACTGTTTTCTGCTACCAAAGAAATGTTGTAACTAATTAACTCAACTCAGCTTTGAACAACAACAATGCTAAATAAACTAATTTTTTTTAACAAAGAGGAATCAAGACGCTGACCAGCACATGAGCTGTAGCAGTTAGCGACCCATAGCTGACTTCTAGCGTCAGGGCCAGCGAACTGAAGCTACCAAGACCCTTCTACATTTTCACTGTGATTCTGGATAACTGGCTGCAACAGAGCAGGCTGACTAAGGAGAAGGGATCGAAAAGGGAAGGCTAACTCGGTACTCAAAAAATGCCTGCTTTCAAAAATGAATGTGTCGGGCCGAAAGGTGCAAATATTGCATTCAAGCTGTAAACTAGCGACACAATGCATTCCGTTCTCCGGACTAGATCCTGCTATTTTCAGGGCTTGGTAATGGGAGATTGAGAAAAATGCAGAAGTATCTGACATTAAAAAAGTCACTAAAATATATCCAGTCGTCTCGATGAATGTCTTGCCACTGGCAAAAGGTAGCTTAGGCTCTGTGAGTGAGGTTGACAAAAGGCGCAGTTTCTTCCTCACTTTAATCCAAATCACAGCGCAAGTAACCCATTTCAGCGGCCACAGCAAGAGATACGACTGTCCACATGGCTGAACAAAGAGAGTGGTCTTCATCACTTGTGATGGACAAACTATTATTGAACAATGTAAATTTATAATTGCAAGAACAATAAGACAAATATCTATGAACCAAGACATCAAATGTTATTTGGTAGATTAATTGCCAGGAGAAAACACAAAAATACTTCAAATCACTAGAAAACTTGTCACAATCATGATATCCTTACACATGCATCATGGGCCTGCTTATTGAATAGTTTTCAGTCCAGTACGGTAGGCATCGGTGGCGCGTAAAACATCAGTTTCAGTCCATTTGTGTGGAAATTGGTATCAAAACACTAGCGTTGGTTATTGATACATTAGCAACGAACTCTGGTTGGCTTTCGTTTATTATTTGATCAGCTTAATGACCACACATTTGAATGATATGTGGATATTTAACAAACATCCGATTCGGACTTTGACTGCAACACAGAAGAAAGTGACTCGTGGTTATGTTTTTAAGGGATTTCATGCAGAAATGCATCTGATGGAAACAAAATTGTCTACCTTATTTTCCCCCCTTATATTAATGGCATTTAAGGCTTCATACTAATATATAATCATTATTATGAATACTAAATGTCAGATAATTTAATTATGTGTCTTGCGATGTTTTAGATCATAATTTAGCTCAAATTATTTAATATTATTTACTTTTATTTTGAATAAAACTATTTTACATAAAGAGCTGTGCCACCTGTACTGGACTGAAAGACATAAATTAGCAAAATTATCCAGAACTGGAAATGATTAAGGTCTCCAAACTCAAACCATCCTAAGGTTCCATCCATCAAGTTTGTGGACTATTAAAAATAAACACCAAATTCAAGTTAATGGAGCAAGTAACACACAAGGTGAAGTTAATGGACCAAGTCACACACAGTCAAGTTAATGGAACTACAAAATGCATAAAGTCAAGTTAATGAACCACGAAAAAAATGCTAAAAAAAGGGTAACACAAAATCCATTTAATGGACTAACTAATACAAAGTCAAGTTAATAGATAAGGAAACACGCAAAGTCAAGTTAATGTACTTGGGCAAGGAGTGACAAATTTAGGAGCCAGGCACAGTGCTGGATATAGGCGATGAGGGAAATTGTGCGAGTAAATAATAGATTGATCTTGGAATGTTAGGTTTCACAGTACAATTTATAGGTGCCCCAGCAAAATTTCTAGGCACTTTGGCGAACAGATTTGTTGTGTTCTAGACTAAGGGCCACAAGAAGTCAAGTTAATGGACAAGGGTCTCATGAAGTAGGCCACAAGAAGTCAAGTTTATGGACCAAGGGTCTCATGAAGTAAAGTTAATAGACTAGGAGCAACATGAAGACAAGTTAATGGACTAAGGGCCACATGATGTAAAGTTTTTGGACTAAGGGCCAGATGAAGCCAAATTAATAAAGCAAGGGCCACATGAAGTCAAGTTAATAAAGCAAAGGGCAACATGAAACCAAGTTAATCAAGCCAGGACCACATGATGTCAAGTTAATAAAGCAAGGACCACATGAAGTCAAGTTAATGAACTAAGGGCCACATGATGTCAAGTTTTTGGACTAAGGGCCTGATGAAGTCAAGTTAATAAAGCAAAGGGCAACATGAAGTTAAGTTAATGAACTAAGGGCCACATGAAGTCAAGTTAATGGGCTAGAGGCCAAATATGAAGTCAAATTAATAAAGCAGGGGTAACATGAAATCAAGTTAATGGCCTAATGTCCACATGAAGTTGTTAATGAACTAAGAGTCACATGTAATCAACTTAATGAGCTAAGGGCCACATAAAGTCAGGCTAAGGGCCACATTTAATCAATTTTGATAACCCAAGGGCAGCATCACATCAATTTAAGAAAAATGTATTTCATTACTGTTCCCAACTGAAAAATTGTCCATGCAACCTTTAAAAAATGTTACAAAAAGCAACTAAAGAGGACTGTGTATGAGGCTTGCAAATTTGTCATGAAAAATGAATTACTACAGAAGCATATCACTACAAGAACACACACACATTGCATTAGTTTTCATATTAGTCAACTGTAGTGGTGAACTTATGCTACAAATATGCAAACAGAAAGAAATTGAATATATTTTTCACTTGTAATATCTTTTCTTCAAGTCTCACATGTTACGGGTGTTTTTACTTGTTTTAAACTTTTATTCTAATTTCACATTTGGTGTTTTCGCATCTTTTTTTCAAATTTTATATTTCATTGGTATTTTCACTAACTAAAATCATTTCACATTTAATTGGTGTTTTGACATGTTTTAACATCTTTTCTTCTAATTTGGCTTCGTTCGTTCTCAATCTCCCGCTACCAAACCAACCCTGAAAGGGCTAAGTAGCAGAATGTAGTCCAGAGAACGGAATGCGTTGTGTCATAGTTTACAGCTTGACTGCAATATTTGCACCTTTCGGTCCAACACATCCGACTTCAGCAAGCATTTTTTGAGTACCGGATTAGCATTCCCTCTTCGATCCCTTCTCCTTAGCCAGTCTGCCCCGCTGCAGCCTATTATCCAGGATCACCGTGTAGAGGTGTAGAAGGGTCTTGGCAGCTCTGGTTCGCTGGCCCTGACGCTAGCAGTCAGCTATGGGTCGCTGACCACTGCAGCTCATATGCTCTTTTTCTAATTTTATATTTAATTCTTGCAATCACTTACTATAATTTTACAATTAATTGGTGCTTTCACTTATGGGCTGAAGATGCAGCAGTGAACCAGCTGACAACAGCCAGTGACTCATAGCTGGCTGTTTGCATCAGGGTTAGTGACCCATAACGGACCAAGAAACTATTCTGCCTTCAAGTGGTGGACCTGGAAACAGACTGTAACCATGCAGATTATGGATCAAAGAGGGAAGGCAAACTTGGTCCCAAAAAGACTTGAAATTGGATGTGTCGGGCTGAAAGGCGCAAATGTCACAGCCTTGTTGCAATCTACGACAGTCTTTTTGAGGACGAAAAAGAAAATCATTGCTAAAATGTTACTGTTAATAAATTCATAACTAAATCGTATGAATCTCGACAGACTGTAAAATTACATAAAAGGAAAACAATTTTATTGAAAGGGTATGCAATCAAATCAAAGACAATTAATTAATTCTACTCAAAGTCATTGTTATATAACACTCTGCCTGTTGTGAAATTTAAAAAAAAAAGAAGAGTATACACACATACTTACGCATATATAATGCAGAAACACATACCTCTATCCTCAGTTTACTTTGATATAAAGAAAACATTAATATAGAAAAAAACATAAAATACCACATATCTTTCTTGACTGAGCTTGTTTTGAAAATAAAATCCATTATAATAAAATGATACATACACACAGATACATCCAAAATGCATATCTAACATAATCCAGCTTTTGAATAAACATACATTAATATAGAGAGACACAATTACCCCAACACACATATCCCTCTAACCTCAGCCTGCTTTGATGAAGGAAAAAAGAACATAGGTCCCCCACAGCTTTTTGAGCAGACTGCCTCTCTTTGGTCTGCTTTGGTAGGGCATTCTTGCAAAATATGTTCTGGTGTTTTCTTGGGTGCTCCACAATCGCACATGGCAGTGTCTCTGAGACCCAATTCTGTGGAGGTGGGCCTTGAGTCTACAATGTCCCGTTCTCAGTCTGAAGATCTTTGTCTGCCCATCTCTGCCAAGTTTGTCTATGCTGTCATTTTCTGGCTTGTATTCTTTGTGCTGTCCTCTCCTCATTGATCCAGACACTACTCAGCTTCCAAAACACATAACCTTCTCCTTGTCCCACCAGTTAAAAAATGTTTTTTTAAATGCATTATGAAAAGTAATGAAATGGTTCCCCAATTCATCAAGCAGTGTGAGATCTTCCTAATAAAAAAGGTATTCAGGTATAAGCACACATGGTAGTTCTATCAACAATTTCTCCGCTCAGAATGATCACAAATCAATACTCTTACAGCAGCAATACCTCATTCAGCATCACCATAATCAATGCTGATTCGTTATAACGTCGTTCTCTTCTATACTTGGATTTAAAGTTGTCAAGAACGGTGGCAGATATTGTTGTTCACAAGTACTCAAATAAAGTTAGTCTTTTTCTGTGCTTGCCATCAGATATCCACAACGACTAACAAAAGTAGCAATCAGATCAAGGTTTCCGGCACTGCCATACAGCTTCTCATGCATAGAGAAAGATTGTGGTCCTTTGCCTCTACCTGTGAATGTCGGGCAGGTCTACCATATGTGTTCAGCTGTCATGTGACTAGTACCATAGGGGCACAGATCCATTGGGCCAATTATTGTTTTCTATAAAGATAGTACCAAATCTATTGTGTGCAATGTGTATCCTGAAAATGGTGACTAAATCTTGCAGAGAGAACTGATAATTGGGGTCATTTTATTGACCTGGGTAGTTTATATCACATGTTGATCTAAAGACGGCTTTTATAGTTAATGAATAGGCTTGCCAATGATGACCTTATTTTTACACTGAAGCAGCAAAGTGAAAAAAACTCTTTGAGTATGATGATGATGAAATGCACCATTGTTCCTTGGACCAGGAAAAGGTATTTGATAAGGTTCTCTGAAGCAGGTTCTAGGAATGTCTGGAAAGGAAGAACATCCCAGCACCCTTGATCTGCGCCATGCAGAGTTGCTGTAAGAAATGCAGGACAGGAAATCAAACGTCAGAGGAGTTCAAGACCACCAGTGGAGTACGGCAGGGTAGAATTCTATCACCCGACCTCTTCATACTACCCATGGATGATGTCATCAAAGCCTGTAAGGAAAAGACCAACAAGTACTCAGCAGAGTACTTGAGGATGAGATCAGTCTATATATCAGATCTGGTATTTGTTGATGATATGCCCCTGATTGTCAAATCAGGGGCACATCTCCAGACCAGCCTTCAAGTCTGGAAAGAGGAGCTGGAGAAGAGAGGGATGGCCATTAACATGGTGGTCTCGACAGAAGAGAAGAGAGGGATGCTATTACCATGGTGGTCTCGACAGAAGAGAAGAGAGGGATGCCTTTACCTTGGTGGTCTCGACAGAAGAGAAGAGAGGGATGCCATTAACTTGATCATCTCGACAGAAGAGAAGAGAGGGATGGCCATTAACTTGATCATCTCGACAGAAGAGAAGAGAGGGATGCCATTAACTTGATCATCTCGACAGAAGAGAAGAGAGGGATGCCATTAACTTGATCGTCTCGACAGAAGAGAAGAGAGGGATGGCCATTAATATGGTGGTCTCGACAGAAGAGAAGAGAGGTATGGCCATTAACTTGGTGGTCTCGACAGAAGAGAAGAGGTAAGGCCATTAACTTGGAGGTCTCGACAGAAGAGAAGAGACATCACATTTTTCTGGGTGAACAGCTTCTAGAACAGGTCAAGCAGTTCAAATATCAAATACAGGGGACGGCGTGGCCTAGTGGTTAAGTGGCACGGCTCACAACCAGAAGGTGCTGGGTTCGATCCCCATCACAGCACCGGCCGTTACCCCGGGGAAGCAAACCCTTAGACAATGCAGGAGGAAGCAGACCCTTACATAAAATGCATGCTGAAGTCGGATGCACTGGGCCGACAGGCGCAAAATAACAACCACAGTGTAACGCACACACGCCTTGGGGAATAGATAAATAAGGCGAACGCAAAAAAAAAATTAAAAAATGTCAAATACCTTGGAGCCATAATAAACCAGAATCAAGGCTTTAAAGAAGAGGTAGTTATGCAATTATGTAAAAGGCCGAAACTGGTAGGCTTTTTTGTGCCATAAATACAATTCCATAGAGAAAATTAAATAAATAAGAAAACAAAGATGACTGTATGCCACTCCATCTATATACCAATTTTGACTTATGGGTACGAGTCATAGCCAAATGCAACAACCCAGCTCAAGTGAGCTATCTAAGAAGGTGGTACAAGCAACAAGATGAGACAAAGTCCACAATCAGACTATACGACAAGATCTTGAAGCACATCATTTGCAAACGAGTGATTGGTTACCTTGGATGGAATAAGAAGCAAAGAGCCAAGTGATCCAGACTCAGAAGATGACCCAAAGTAGGATGACAGTATAAGACAGTCTATAAGAGACCATAGACTAAACTGGAACAAAAGAAGAAACTCTAAAACAAGAAAAAACTAAAGCTGAAGCATTTTGGGAACTAACTATCCTGGAATTCTCAAGGCAAGAGAAGTAAAGGCAGACCAAAACACAGATGAAGAGACGGAAACAGGAAAGACATGGACCGAGCTGGAATTGATGACCCAGGACAGGAGGGAATGGTGTGTATTTGTTGAAAGCTTGTGCTTTGTAAGGAACTGAACAATCTTGATTGATTGATATTGGGAATGAAGCTGAAAGTTATGATGACACTAATGAATGAGAAGAGAGAATGTTACCGGCACCATATGAGTGACATCACTACAAAGAGAATGATTGTGGTTGTCAGTTTAGTAGTAACATTAGTAGATGGGACACTGCCGAAAATGGATGTGTCGGACCGAAAGGTACAAATATCGCAGTCAAACTGTAAACTAGTGACACAACGCATTTCGTTCTCCGGACTACATCCTGCTAATTACAAAGGCTTGTTCAGGCCTTGGTAGCGGGAGATTGAGGGCAAATGCAGAAGAAGAAGAAGTAGATGAGATGGGATGGGTTATCGGGTCGGTATCAGGCTAGACTGCTGCTGAATGAAAAAAATGCAGAAGAAATGTCTTTAGGAAATAAATAAAGTAGTTAAAGATACTTCCCAAAACATAAGAAATTTATATACAGTGCTAAAAGGGGTATTGCTGTGTTACTCAATTTTTAAAAATACAATAGCTTCGATGCACTCTGAAAAAAACATGCAGTTAGCATTGTTGATGATGATGACCTTGTAAAAGAGAGACAATTTATTGCCAAAGAAGGCTCATTGAGACAAATTCCGAGCCTCCGTCATCACTGATAGAGTGCCTAAAATACTGATTCAGGGTCAAACTGACAAGCTGAAATATTTTACAGTATGACTTACTATTCATATTTATAGTTGAATAATTTCACATGGTAAAGACAATTTACAGTAAACTCTGGATTATCTGGAGTAACAAATAATCTAAAAATATGTTGAAAACAATTTATTTAAAAAATTCAATATGTGCTACTAAGTGTGTTTTATCTTTTTCTTGTCTCTATTTTGCAGTTAACACTGGCCATGGTTAGGTGGTTTGTTTAGAGCAGCATAATTGGAACCTAACAGGCTGCAGGTCTACTTTGTTCTAGTGTTTAAGTCTATTAAGATGGCCTCGCACATTAGTTAACCCCCCTTCTTAAGTGCTTGACCAAAACAGTGAAGTATTAAGTTGTTCGAACCTGGCCCGCTAAGCAAGAAACCCTTCTTCCGGCTACATCCAGCTCATGCCAGAGCTGGGACCTGCACAGGGGCATCTGCCCCTGTAGAAGTGCAGGTCGACTTAGAACTAAAAACAAAGCATAGGATCACTACTGCAGTTTGGCCCTTTCAAGGAATATGCACAAAACCACTCTGCATGTTTTTGTAATGGTGATTACGGTAACAATTTGTTTTACATGATGAATATGGAATCGACATTGACTAAACAAGCAGCACAGCAAAAGTCTCTCGAACAAGTTCTCTACATCATCTGGTGACTGGCAGGAATGTGTCCTCATCCCAATATTGTTCTGTTGGAGATGTACAACCTAGGAGTCCCCATCGAACAGCTGCAAGTGATTGACCTTAACTACACAGATGATGAAGTCATGCCAGGCTCCCACCACTAGGCAAGGATAAAACCACTGGAGCACCTACAAAACTTTGCATCTAGATTAGGCCTCCACATATTGTGGGCATAAACCAAGTTACAAAACCTTGGCTGTAATTCCATGACGGCAGAAATTGTTGTCGATGGCAATTATGTCAACTCCAATGAGGATTTCATTACACACAAAGCCATTCGGATATCATTCAAAGAGTCAGCCTCTTGATAAAAGCCCTGTATCGAAAGTGGAACCAGCAGTCGATTTAATTGAAAGTCAAGCTACGAATTGGGATCAAGATGCTGAGCAGCGCATGAGCTGCAGTGGTCAGCGACCCATAGCTGTCTGCTTAGCGTCAGGGCCAGCGAACCAGAGCTGCCAAGACCCTTCTACACCTCCACGCGGTGATCCTGGATAACAGGCTGCAGCAGGGCAGATTGGCTTAGGAGAAGGGATCGAAGAGGGAATGCTAACCCGGTACTAAAAAAAATGCTTGCTGAAGTCTGATGTATTGGAACGAAAGGTGCAAATATCGCAGTCAATCTGTAAACTACGACACCGCATTCCGTTCTCTGGACTACATTCTGCTACTTAAGCCCTTTCAGGGTTTGCTAGCGGGAGATTGAGAATGAACGAAGTCAAGCTACAAATTTACATAACCTATGTTGTCCTAATTCTGCTGTATGGTTCCAAAACCTGAACAATCCTGCAGGGTGATCAGAAGCGCATTCAAACCTTCCACATCTGCATTCTTACAATCCACTGGTCTCATGGGGTATGAAATAATGAAGTTACCTGATCGACAGTCCTCAAGAGCACGCTGGCCATGCCAAATTGTCACCATTTGGCCCTATTTGGACAGAACCTTAATTTCACAAAAATAGAACAAGATTGAAGGCACTCGAGAAATGATAGTGTTGCAGCATTAGGCCTTAGACATGTACAGACACTCAAATTTCAATGAAAAAGAAAGTATATTTCAA
The DNA here is from genome assembly GCA_036924085.1 of Ariolimax columbianus. NCBI lineage: Eukaryota > Metazoa > Mollusca > Gastropoda > Stylommatophora > Arionidae > Ariolimax > Ariolimax columbianus. The sequence continues at coordinate 25,768,320 of JAVGWX010000005.1, read as the reverse complement.
TTTTTTAGACATTATTAAATATTAATGCAAACAAAATATTTTCTTTTTGAGAACGGATGAAGCCTAGCCAAGCCATACCGAGAACAATCCCTGACATGCCAGTCAAACGGAACACAAAGTGATTTTGAACCCTGTATGTTGGAATTGCAAACCAAGCTTGCACTAGATTTACAACCTATCACTCCATAAAATAAGAGTAAAGTACCCTACTATATATGTAGTAGAAGGTGACTGAGGAGAGTTGTGCTTGAGGCCTGCAGCTTGATAATGCAAAACAAAATACTACAAAAAACAACCATTTCAAGAGCTTTACACTAATCCATTACAATTTAAACTGCTGACATGCACATCACTACTTACAATCTCCCGCTGTTTCCCCATGTCGGTTGGTGCTACACAGCAATGAAATCTAATTATTTAGCAAGATGATTTATAAATGGTCCATACACAGCATCTAGTTTATGAGAGTAGTAATAAATTTATTGTTTAATTAATTATTATAATAATTAAGCCCGCAGGGCTGTGCAACATGCCAGACGGTACGATGAATTGTTCTTCGAAATATTAATTATAAATGTGTAAATGTAAGTTTATTTTAAAAGTACAAGTAATACTGACGTACCTATTTCTGCTTTTATTTATTTGTGTTATGCCTAAAATGTCGTCTAACATGACACCGACAGCCTGACCTTGAAAGCCAGAGAGGAAATTATGCTGGAAAATATATTTTGTGTACCCTCCCTTAAAACCGAGGTGGGATATACATGGTGTGCCTGAATTGTGTGCGAAAATATGACACTGTTCTTGAAATTGTTGGTGCCATGGCAACGTTTATAGGTGGGTGCCCTGTACTAAGGGATAATTTTTTCACCAATTTAATGAGATCTACTGCGCTTCTTTAATAATATATATTTTAAAAATATTTCATAAATATCTATGTCCTGAAATGTAATTTCAGCTAAATTAGTTTAGTTGCAATGATTTAGAAAAACTATTTCACAAATGCAGTCTTCAATATTACGGCAAAAATCAAGTAATTATACTAGACGGTAAATGATTAATGCTTTTCTGCTGGTTTCCTGCAAGGAGGCAAACTACAATGGTTACTCCAAGCTCTGTGAGGAGCAAAAAAGAAAGGATGCTGACACATACCAGGATGCAACTGGTTGATTAAAATGCAAACTGGCATACATTCTACCATGTCTATTAACTGTATAAAACAAACCTCTTAAGGGTGGAAGGCTCCCAAATTTTGGGTGTACACACATATTGTCGAGTGTTGATAGCATACTGGATTTGAAAGAAAACTGTAGAAAAACCACCTGCCGAACTCCCTGTATGGTAGAAGACACTCCAACACATGGGGTTACTCACACCACCATTCACACAAGTCAAAAGCATGCGGAGTGTGCAAGAAAACTCTAGAAACAATATGCTTTTTACAATTCATGAACAAAAGAGTTAGTGACTCGGCTTCCCAGGGAAGAGAAACATTTCCCCAAATATTATATGATCAAGTGATTTGTGGCCATATAATTATACATGTTCATGCAGCCGCCCACCCATGCAATGGTGAGATGGTTTGCTGAGAGACCTGGTTACAAAATGGCATGACAATGCAAAGGATCGGACTCCACACAGGACATTGTTGGCTATCTCACATCTGCAAGACTGAAGGAGAGGATATTGTGGTGGATTGAACAACTAATTAGCTTGTTTTCCTGGGGGTTGTGATTAAAAGATGAAGAAGAACAATTTTATATTATTTAAATGATAAATCAAAACGTGAACACATAAATAAGTTATTCCTCAATGCTTGTGCTTCATATTGTGGAAAAACCAGTCCACTTTTGTGGTCCATGAATCACCATAGGCACTGTGGAACTGGTTCTGGAAATATTCAAGTGCCTTCTCTTCATCCTTCTCCACGGCAAGTGTCTTTCGGATGTATCCAATGTCATCCAGCGACTGCAGTTCTGGGATGCCACACTGCAGCATCATGGTGAATAGAGTGATGAAGAGGTTGGCGTGCTTCCGCAATATGAGATAGGCTTTGCCACACAGTTCTTGGAATCTGAAAAAAAACAGAAAATGTAATGAGTAACTTATCTTCAACTATAAAGCTACGAGTTGTACATGGGAGAAAAATAAGACCTACAGTCACCTTCCAAACATGTCGCAAAATGTGACTAAAGAAGATTATGTTTGGGGCTGGCAACCTCATCATGTTAAAAAATCCTGATGAAGACGGATGTGTAGGACCGAAAGGTGCAAATATCGCAGTCTAGCTGTAAACTAGCAACACAATGGATTCCGTTCTCCGGACTATATCCTGCTATTTGCAAAACCCTGTTTATGACTTGGTTGGGCCAATGGGAAGGAGCCCATAGACCACTGGATCAATAACCAGGGCTTGGTAGAGGGAGATTGAGAACAAATGCAGGGTTAAAAAAATGTTAAAAAATACAATGCCATTATAATCAGTCACGGCAAAGTTTGGATACAGGCTTCCTGTAAAGGAACCAGCTGCAGTTAACTAAAACTATGCTTCACATTGAAGCAAAAAGATGAATGGTTGCTAATGCTTAGAAACAGTCTTCCTTTGAAAGGGGCCAGCAGCTGTGGTGTTCTATGCTAATGCTTAGAAACAGTCTTCCTTTGAAAGGGGCCAGCAGCTGTGGTGTTCTATGCTAATGCTTAGAAACAGTCTTCCTTTGAAAGGGGCGAGCAGCTGTGGTGATCTATGCTAATGCTTAGAAACAGTCTTCCTTTGAAAATGGCGAGCAGCTGTGGTGATCTATGCTAATGCTTAGAAACAGTCTTCCTTTGAAAGGGGCGAGCAGCTGTGGTGATCTATGCTAATGCTTAGAAACAGTCTTCCTTTGAAAGGGGCGAGCAGCTGTGATCTATGCTCACAATGGGGCGAAAAGGTGAATGGTTGCTAAAATGCTTGAAAATGGGCTTTCTTTAAAGGTGCAGTGGTTGCAAATTCTTCAAATGGGGCAAAAACGGTGAATGATTGAAGCTACAAACCTCAATTTACAAAACAAATTGTTACAGAAACTACTACAACAAGAATACTAATAAATGCCTTTGGCTTCCAGTACAGTGGCAAGCTACAATGGTTGCCAGATATTTGTTTAATTTGGAATGAAAAGAAGACTGCTGAGCTGTTTGGATATCGGTCTCCTGATTAAGTGGGCACACATTAAAAACTCTGGTAAGGTAGTACAGTAGTACTTCCTTAATACGAATAGATAGGGACTAGAGCATGTAAGTGAAATTAAGTGAATTTATTCATAAAGCTAATTTTATGCTGTTTTTTTTAACTTGCAAAAGCATTTTGGCTGCGTAAAAAACTAAATAATGTTCTAAATACCATTTGAAAATATGTGTAACAAATAACAAGGATAAATAAACATAAATAGATCAAATCTTATCTTTAATTATTTCGATTCTTGCAATATTGGAAGATTCTTCTTCGAAACAGAAGCCTCAAATCTTGACGGTCTTATATGGATCAAATTTACTGGTCATGCTGGCGTTCATTATCAAAGAACCTATAGCATACATACAAGCCTCCTCTTCTTTGTTGATCAATTGATGCTATGCTTCTTCTTCTTCTGCGTTCGTCTTCAAATCTCCTACTATCAAGCCCTGAACAGGGCTTTACATGTAGCAGGGTGTAGTCGGGAAACAGAATGCGCTGTGTCGATAGTTTACAGATTGACTGCGATGTTTGCACCTTTCGGTCTGACACATCCATCTTTGGCAGGGCTATGCTTCTAAACCGGTGAGTTTCACGAATAAAACTGCATTTCAGGTCTTTGTCAGTCCCCTACAGCTTTTCAAGCATGGTCGCTTTCCTGGGCTAGACTGCCTTTCATTGATCTACATAAGTGGGGCAGTCCTGCCCTGTTCTGTGTTTGCGGGGGTGCCCTGTATGTGAATGTGGCGGTGTCTTTGAGACCCAATCTGTGGAGGTGGGCCTCAAATCTGCAATGTCCCATTCTGAGTCTGAAGATCTTTGCCTGCCCATTTCTGCCAAGTTTGTCTATGCTGTCATGCTTGTATTCTTTGTACTGGTCTCTCCATCATGATCCTCATGGATCATTTTATGAGTGTCTTTGTTTCTTTATAGCTCTGTGGATGGCGAGTCTTCGTGCAGCAGTGGAAGATAATGTATAGAGTGATGGCGGCTTAGCTAACGAATAAAGTAAAACTGAAATTCAGTATCATTCTCAAATGACAATTATGTGAATGTCAGTTTTTGTTTCTTTTCCCAGAAACGGAATTTGATGGTCATCTTACAAGCTTTGGATCTGAAAGGTGATGTGGCGACCGGGAATGGGAGTGAAGATTCCTTCTTAAAAAGGAATGCAGTGCAGTTTTCTGCATTGAGATCTGTCTACTTTCTCAAAGTATTTCCATGTAACAAGCTAGCTTTGTATCATTGAAATGACTTTAGCATTTCTTTTGATCATGGCGCACAGTCAAATATGAAATATACTAGCTAGTTGGTATAAAAATCATGCTTGGAAAAGTTTGTAAGAGTGAACTCACGTTCGTAGACAAGGGTGTTCATAAAGCGTTTTATTTGGTTAGGCAAGGCACCACTTCTTTTGAGGGTGAAATAAAAACCTAGCCTGTATACTGTGTGGTGACCGCACAGAGAAGTGGCCTTTATTCCTCAGCCTTATAAATCTCAAACAGTAGGAATCAACACAATAATAAGTTTAAAAAAATAAAATATGCCATATAACTATAACAGAAAATCTGAGCTCTTTGTTACATAAGGAAGCCAGCTGTAATGGCTGGTATATGGAAAGAAGAGAAGAGAAGATCAAACAAACAAACTTAACCCTTTACAGCTCGTAAGCGCCAAAATTGGCCCCCAAAAACCTAAAAATGGTTGACCCTAATGACCAAAATGGATCTCTAAAACATGGAAAACATGCATTTCTGTTTGGTGATTTAGTTTGCTAAGCTGTATTTTTTATGGCTTTACGCGATGATTGTGTATGCACATGCGCATATGTTTAACTGTACTTATTTCCGGTAGATCGACTTTAGCACGTGTTATGATCTTTGAAATGAAAGTCGACCAATTTATGGGAACAAAAGTTGGGCTTCAAGACAGTAGAAATAATTTTTAATTTGATCAGTCCAATGATCAATCATCTGGATTACTTGTGGATATAATTTTTTTTTTTTGGCATTCGCCTTATTTCTCTAATCCCCAAGGCGGTGTGCATTGCACTGCATTTTTATTTTGCGCCTGTCGGCCCAGTGCATCCGACTTCAGCATGCATTTTATGTAAGGGTCTGCTTCCTCCTGCCTTTTCTAAAGTAGGATGGTGTGCTACTGCCCGCGAGTCAAATCCAGCCCGTCGTTTATTTTTTAAGGCTCTCGAGCTAAGAATGGATTTTGCGTTTTCAAATTCTTTAAAATCTAAAGGAATGTGCAATTGAGCAGCTTCCATCAAACTTTCATTTGGAAGTGATTAATCTTATTTATTTGTTAGTCCTTTCATCGTATGCGACAGGGTGTATACATGGTGACGCTTTGAGGAATCGGACAATCCTGGTCTGCTAACCATGACACAAGCAGTCTTTGCCAGCTGATTTCAATTCACTGAGACCTTGACCCGAACGATTGAATTGATCATACGTTTTTGTTGCTGAGAACTCAGTTGTTTTTCTTCAAATGAGCTGTTCAGAGTATTTGAAATTCTGCATAAGGATTTCCCAAGTGTTGTTTTGATTCCAGATCGCTATACGTTTTAATGCCCATGCAGAGCGCTGAATGCAGAGCAGAACATAAATAGGGCCGATTATCTAGGTCGCTTTGATTCGGTGTTGCATACTTGACCTTGACATTAAGGCAAGGGTAGTCCCAACGCAAAAACCCCTTACGGGAATGATAAATCCCTCGAGCCTATACAAGTGTACGGTTTAGGAAGCAGGATACGTTATTACAATGTAACTGCATCGTGAGGTCGGGGGGAATACGCGGCTTAGATTCGTTGTCTTCTAACCGAGGGGATTTCCCCAGTGGGTCCCAGAACCCTTTAGTAGGGAAGAAAAGTACACACCTGCACATCCATGCATGTGGTAAAAGGTGACGAAAGAGAGTTGTACATCGGGCTTAAGTGTACCATGTCAAATAAATTGTTACAGAAACCACATTAGCAAAAGCAGACACAATGCTTTGATGTACATTTTATAAAGAAGGTCACCTGTAGTGGTGACTTTATGCTCCGGCGGGAGTGAAAAAGGGACATGAATTACCGATAGCGCACGTGTTTAAAATCCTGTCTTTTATACTGAGTGAAATACTTTGCCTCCGCATTACGTGATGACTATAAGGATAAGCGGCATATGGAAACGCAGACTCGATACCAGAATACAAAGTAAAAGTAAGTAGCATGTCCTTTGCAGAACGCCGCTTCTTACAACCGTCACCTACAAATTTCTTGGCAAGTGTGTAGTACGGAAGGTTGCCATTACTTTCCGTACGTGGAGGAGCGGAACCACCCATGTCTGCCAAACTGGACACGAGCGTGATTTGAGCCCGGTGCGTTAAGAGTGGGACACGGACGCTTCACCTCTAGGCCATGCAGTCTCCCGAATGAAGCCACATGAAATTAGATGAAAAGGTGGAGAAGAAAAAGGTGGAGGAGGAGGTGGAGAGTTAGAGAAAAAGAAGAAGATGAGGAGGAGGCTGAAGAGGAGGTGTGGTAGGAGATGAAGAATAAGAAAAAATAAGAAGAAGAAGAAGTAGAAAAAGAAGAAGAAGTAGAAAAAAAGTAGAAAAATAAGAAGTAGAAATAGAAAAAGAAGAATAAGACGTAGAAGAAGAAGAAAACGAAGTCGCTCACATACGAAATGTCCCGAACAAACCATTTCAAACATAACAAAGAAATAACTTTATTAGTTTTCATCAGAACACAACTAATGATTATCCAATACAGAAAATCAAACATGGAAATAAATGTGATCAAACCATTTGCTGCGTCAAAGGTTCAGAACATGTTCCAAATGACCACCTTTGAACTGATTGTTTAAAAGGGTTTACCGTACATCTCCCTCTAAACATGGTGGTCTGTCTCAGACGTCTGTGATCCCCGTACATTTTGTTCTACAGATGAATGGATGAGCGCCGTGCTCTCATTCTGCCCCACTCAAAGATACCCCAGTCTTCAGAACATGTTCTCCGTCATACCAGCATCATACAAGTCAGTAAATTGGTCACAATTGACAATTAAAAGAAAATAAATTAGATACCAATTTGAAAACCATTTGTTGTTGCATTAACATTGTCCCGTATATCTTAACATAATTCCCACCAATATTAATGCAATTATTCCAGTGCTTAATCAGTGCAGGAAAAAAATGGCTCATTTGGTTCTATTTGCGTTCGCCAGTCAATAGCCTAGGTACTATGAAAACTGCTTCAAGACACAAGAAGAGGTTAAACAGTTGTCATATGCGATGTCTTCGCAGTATTATGAACATAAGATGGCAGGACAAGGTGACCAACTCGGAAATACTGATACGTGCCATGATACCTTCCCTTTTCTCGACTCTGAGCAACAAGAGACTGAGATGGTAGGGTCACGCGAAACGAATGTCAAATACCCGCATTCCGAAGCAGTTACTACTGGGTGAACTTGTATCGGGTACCAGATCCCAATGATGGCCTAAATTAAGATACAAGAACATTTGCAAAAGATCAATGAACGATTTTACGATCAATCCAAATACCTGGGAGGAGATTGCAGAGGATAGAGCTACATGGAGAACGACATTGAGAACGGGCATCGAGGCATCAGAGCTAGGTCTGAGACAAAGATGGAAGACAAGCGACGCAACAGAAAGGAGCCTACACCACACAAATCGAACTTTTTCTGTTTACACTGCTGTCATCTCTGTCAATCGAGAATCAGCAAAATAGAGACGAAAGTCCGTGTTCCTCCAGGACAGGTGCTGCCACCGCCATCTCTTCAACAGACCAGCTTACTGACCGTCTGTCAAGGCGCAAACGGCCATAGTCTGGATACCCATGATGAGCGCACTTTCCAGAAATTCAATCGATCGTGCATTATGCTGTAGACTAAACCACGCGAACACAGTATTGCAGTTGCTGCACTGTCCATAGTTGCTATTCTTTCCGCTAAAATCATCTCTTCTACCCTTCACACAAATGCTTCTGTTGTAATCTTAACAGGATGCCCAGGAAGGGCTTCAATCGGCATTTTAAAAGCGCCCTTGAGAAAACTTATCGACAATTATTGCACCACTTTACCTGACAAACACTTCGCACCATAAACAGAAAGCATTTCCTTATGAATATCATTTGAAGTAAATTTTCCCTCTCCCTTCCCACCCGCTTAAATGAACCCCGCTACCCAACAGCTGTTTTTTTTAAAAAATGTACTCTCTGTGAGAAAGAACGCCATATTTAATCTCGGCTACGCACGTGCATGCCACACCTTGCGTCTGCTAAATAAGTAATCACAAAGCTGGATGTTGCTGCTAACTTTTGACACCTTTAGAAACTATCAGCTATGTCGTTCAGCTATTCCATATCGATGTGTGATCTATTTACTGACTTACTTCGTATATATCGTATAATCAAAAACATAGAATGAAAAACTAGAGAAAACAATATACCGTTTATATTGTATTATATAGTAAGCCGCAGGAAGTTCTAAAAAACCTACTACACAGCCCAAGCCTTCGGTTACCTGGCAATATTAATGCATGATTGGCTTGGCTTGGCTTGGCTTCGTTCGTTCGTTCTCAAACTCCCGCTACCAAACCCTGACACGGGCCTAAGCAGCAGAATGAAGTCCAGAGAACGGAATGCGTTGTGTCGTAGTTTACAGCTTGACTGCTTATTTGCACCTTTCGGTCCAACACAATCGACTTCAGCAACCATTTTTTGAGTACCGGGTTAGCATTCCTTCTTCGATCCCTTCTCCTTAGCCAGTCTGCCCTGCTGCAGCCTGTTATCCAGGATCACCGCGTGGAGGTGAAGAAGGGTCTTGGCAGCTCTGGTTCGCTGGCCCTGACGCCAGCAGCCAGCTATGGGTCGCTGACCACTGCAGTTCATGCGCTACTCAGCATCTTGATCACCTAAACATGTATGTTTGAATACAAGTATTCCAAGTATTTCAAGTACAGTACAATGTCACATATTTTGTTAACATCGTTCACTGTGTTTCCTAACACGAAGTACTAAGTGTTTTGCATCTTACATTCTGGTGAATCCCCAGTCAGTACAAACTTTAAATGGACTCACATCCCATAGGTTTCCGTCCCTGCGGGTTCAGAATTCTGAACACAGACATGTTCTCCGTTTGTAAGTCAATGTAGCTACACCGTGATTTTGAGCACTTTGGGAAAGCTACATTCATATATTTTTTTATCGTTGTTGTCGAATGTTTCACACCTGCCAATAAGATTACTTCCACCAGTGGATCCCGTGGCCCCTTACTAGGAATCACAGGATATCAGGTCAGGTCAAGTCAGGTCATTCCACAACCGGTGCCGTCGTTGGGGGACACATGAAGACATCCTCACAACTCCACGCAAACCTTCTCTGTCAGCGGCCGCTGCCTGTGCCTGTTCTGGTCCATTCTTTTTTGCAAGCCCATTTGCAAGACCATTTGATTTCGATATGTGACCGTACCAAGCGAGTTTCCGTTTTAATTATCTTGGTTCGATTGTCAGTAATGAAGGATAAAAATGTGAGGTGTTGGCCAGAATAGAACAGACAATAACGGCGCTTGCACGGCTTAACAAAAATATGGCAAGATAAACGGCTAGCACTATGCACGAAAATCAGATTAATGCGTACATTGGCACTATCAATAATCCATATATGCTTGTGAGACATGGACAGGTACAGCTGACTTTCAGCGAAGGACACAGGCCTTGGAGATGAGATGTTTCCGAAGACTTTTAAACGTCACGTACAAAGATCGAGTTACAAATGAGAAAATCGAGATATAAATACAACAGCAAAATGGCCTTTTGAAGATCACTTGGCAACTGAAAGGATATAACCACTGCCAAATATTGCCACAGTCCAGGACAAAATATGTGAAGGTGGGCGATGTATTTATTTCTCCTGAGTTGTGAAGAAAATAAGGTAAAGTATTTAATCCCTTGCAAGTTGTAAGATGCGACTATGGGTTGTGCATGGACGTGGCAAAATAACAATGTAACAATTATTTCTACTGTACTGCAAATGAGAAGAATTATGTTTTCTAAAAGCTCGTTATGTTAAGTAAACTACAGGGCTGGACATGTGATTCAAGAAATGAAGGGACGTGATTTCGATTCGATTCCATGAATTCCATGCATGCATTAAAAGGGACGACTAAAGATAGTTGTGCATTATACTAGCAGCCTCATCATGCTAGACAATAGTTACAGAATCGACTACTGCAGGAGCATGCAACGTTCTTTGTCGTAGGTTTCTTGATGGAGGTCGACTGTGCTGGTACCGCTGTGCTTCGGCTGGCGTGAAAAAAAGACAAGAAAGAGGATCAGCTACAGTTGGTGCCTCGCGTTTCAAGTCAAGCCAAGCAATCAGTATATCCAACAAGTGCCTTTAGCGTTGATCGTCCACGACAACGGGTGATGAGTCCTGGGCATCGTGTAGGATAAGTGGTAGTAGATGCGAAATGTCTCAACAAAGTGTTGCGCGGGAGAATCCGGTGACGACTCAATAGTGGTCCTGTTTTTCGTATGGTGTAAACAATGCACAACCTGCAACAAAGGAAATATTTTTTATAAGATTTTGTGTTTACTGTAGTGCACCGACCATATCGTGGGTTACAGGTACGATTTAGTGATTACTGCAGTAGACCGACCATACAGTGGGTTAGAGGTAAGATTTTGTGTTTACTGTAGTAAACCGAAAATACAGTGGGTTAGAGGTAAGATTTTGTGTTTACTGTAGTACATCGATTGTTGTTAGTCCATCGTAATCGATGAGGACCGCTTTGTCAGCATTCACTGTAAACTGTTCACATGTCAGCATTCACTGTAAACTGTTCACATAAGTTCGCAGATGGATAAATAAGCCATTGTGAGTCTTGAATTGTCTGTTGTACTTTGTACAGGGAAATAAGACACCTCCTTCCACCGGGGTGGAAGAAGGGTTGAGTTGACTTGCATAGCGAGCGTCTCTGGATGGCCTCATCTATTCTTAATGACTTGTCTTTTAACACCCTCAGCAATAGTGCTGCGCCAGTCTATGTGATTGGTGGCGATTCTTTCCTATCGATTATATGGTGGGATAGAGGTAAGATTTTGTGTTTACTGTAGTACACCGATTATATGGTGATAGGGGTAAGATTTTGTGTTTACTGTAGTACGCCGATTATAGGGTAATAGAGGCAAGATTTTGTGTTTACTGTAGTACACCGATTATATGGTGGGATAGAGGTAAGATTGTGTGTTTATTGTAGAACACCGATTATATGGTGAGATAGAGGTAAGATTTTGTGTTTACTGTAGAACACTGATTATATGGTGAGATAGAGGTAAGATTTTGTGTTTACTGTAGAGCACCGATTATATGGTTATAGAGGTAAGATTTTGTGTTTAATGTAGTACACCGATTTTATAGTGAGATAGAGGTCAGATTTTGTGTTTACTGTAGTACATCGATTATATGGCTGATTTAGAGGTAAGATTTCACTTATACAGAGAACCAAAGTTGTTTTTACTTGTGAATGCACAAGCCGACAACGTGACATGTTGATACTCAGATATTAAGCTCGCAATATCACTAGACTTATAAAAGAATATCTGCAATCAAAACTTAACATGCAATCCCCAAGTTGTGGATCCGATGTGAAGTGTCATTTAGAAGTATGCCTGTTTCTTATAATTTGTTGTTGTTTTACTGTTATTTTACCTGACCCTAACATGTCCGATCAGTATGTTTTGCCTGACCAGACTTTGTTACGGATCCAGAAGCATCGGTGCTCACACCCTTCGACCCAATGCCATATACTGGTGTCTGGACGTGGTTGTTAGTTGTTGTCTAATGCCATACATAGTGTTCCATTTATCTGGCCTCATAGGAAGAAGCATTCTCCTAACATAGTTGAGAGCCGATCAGTCAAAAAGATAATGACCAACTGTGGCATATGGGTGTGTACACAGCTGACACTGTGGTGTGTGTTGTGGTTGGATTATGTTCAGGTACGTGTTAAGAGGAATGTGTTTGTCTCTCATCCAGAAAATGGTACTATGATTCTTTCTATGTGAGTTGATTGATGCTGTAATTTAGATTGAGGATTGCCGTATGTGATCTCCATTCCCGTGTTTCCCATAGTCTATTTGTTCAGACACGTCTCTTTGTATGCTGGTATGAGCTGTTTGGCTATTGCAGGGATGTCGCAGCGTGCGGCAGTTATTGTCTTTATCCCTTCTTTGCTAGCCTGTCTACCTTGATGTTGTCATGTGTGGTAGTGCTCATGGATCCACAGTATGAGAAATGAAAATGTGGTTAACGTCAAGAGACACTTGGATAAGGTTATGTCTACGTCTAGAGACACTTGAATAAGATCATGTCTACGTCTAGAGATACTTGGATAAGATCATGTCTACGTCTAGAGATACTTGGATAAGATCATGTCTACGTCAAGAGATACTTGGATAATATCATGTCTACGTCTACAGATACTTGGAAAAGATTATGTATACGTCTAGAGATACTCGGATAAGATCATGTCTACGTCTACAGATACTTGGATAAGATTGTCTACGTCTAGATATACTTGGATAAGATTAGGTCTACATCTAGAGATACTTGGATAAGATTAGGTCAACATCTACAGATGCTTGGATACGATTAGGTCTACGTCTAAAGATACTTGGATAAGGTTATGTCTACGTCTAGAGATACTTGGATACGATTATGTCTATGTCTAGAGATACTTGGACAAGATCATGTCTCCGTCTACAGATACTTGGTAAGATTATGTCTACGTCTAGAGATACTTGGATAAGATTAGGTCAACATTTAGAGATACTTGGATAAGATTAGGTCAACATCTAGAGATACTTGAATACGATTAGGTCAACATCTAGAGATACTTGAATAAGATTAGGTCAACATCTAGAGATACTTGGATAAGATAGAAAATGGATTTGTGACCACCAAAGAAAAGACGTAAAAGGCCGGTAAAATGGATGCGGTTAAAGCTAGCTAACTTAACACACCTGCTCATTGACACGCATTAAGTCTACTTTCTCACTTTTCCAACCACCAGACCGTGACTCGTGGTCATTAGTCGGTCAGAACTCGCCGTCGCATTTTTCATTGCTACAGGTTTTCGTTTGTCATAGATGCTCGAATCAGCTACATATGTACAGTCATTCTTAACCAGGCATATACTGGGAGTGGTCGCAATAGATGGTATCCCAAAGTAAGTTTCTTTGTTTCTGTGGACTACTGTGAATGTTTGAAGGTCCTATATAAGTTTATTTCTGTAGATTACTGTGAATTTGAAGGTTCTAATTTGATTTCTATGAACTACGGCGAAGGTTTGAATGTTCTAGCTTGGTTTATGTGTACAACTGTGAGAGTTTGAATGTTCTAACTTGACTTCTGTGGACTACTGTGAAAGTTTTAAGGTTCTAGCTCTTTTCATGTGAACAACTGTGAAAGTTTGAACGTTCTAGCTTAACGATGAATGAAATGGATGAGGCTATGAGAACTTTAAAGAAAAAGAAATCGCACGGAAAAGATGGGGTAACAAATGAAATGCTGATCGGGTTGGGCCAAACAGCAAAGAGGAAGTTACTGTCAGTCCTGAGCCAAAGCTGGAAAAGGGGAATTGTACCGCAGGCATGGAAAGATGCTGTACTTATACCCGTACCAAAGAAAGAAAAAGATAGAACAGATCCAAATGGATACAGGCCTATCCGTCTACTGAGCTGTGTAGGTAAACTGATGGAGCGTATGATAAACACCAGACTGATGTGGCACCTGGAAGAAAAACACATACTAATTCTACAGCAAGCAGGATTTAGACAACACAGATCCACTGAGGACCAGATCACTCTCATAACACGGGAAATAGAGGATGCTTACCAAGAGAAAAAGCCTCCAGTAGCGGTTTGGGTGGATCTAGAGAAGGCATTTGACAAGGTGTGGAAAGAGGGACTTAAAGTCAAGCTACGAAGAAATGAAGCATCTGAAAAAAATGCACAGATGTATCGAAAACAGAACAGCCAGAGTCCAAGTACAAGGGCAGATGAGCAAAAAGGTGACATTGGAGCAAGGAGTACCCCAATGGGGAGTACTGTCACCCACACGTTTTCTGGTGTATATAAACAACATCATAGAGAATATACCAAGAAGAGTCCACAGCTCCATGTTTGCAGACGATCTGGCTATGTGGACCTCTGGAAAAAATCTCACCGTAGCAAACAATCGGATGCAGAAGGCCCTAACATCGTTGGAGGAGTGGGCGAAATCATGGCTGGTCAAAATAAATGAAGAAAAAACAACATGTGCGATATTCTCGCTTTCAAATAAACCACAGAACACCAAAATAAGTCTTAACGGCAAATATCTGCGGCCAAACGACAAACCAAACTATCTGGGCGTTACATTTGATCGGCTCATGACATGGAAAAGTCAGATCGAGAGAAACTGAATGAGAGCCAGACAAAGAATGGCAATCACGAAGAAACTTGCTGGCACAAGCTGGGGAGCAGACGAAAGAATACTTAAGAAACTGTACACTGGAAGAGTGAGACCAGTTCTCGAGTATGGCATTGCGGCATGGACAACAGCAGCAAAGGCGAACTTTTATAAAATTAGCAAACTTCAAAACCAAGCCATGAGAGTTATAACAGGAGGTATGAAGTCAACGTCAATTGTAGAACTTGAAAAGATTACAAATCTGCAATCCATGACCGATAGAAGAGACTGCAGAGCCCAGCAGCAAGCGGAGAAACTAAGAAGACTGACATACCATCCGATGCAACAGACACTAAATAGAGTTGGAAAAGGGAAACTAAAGCGGAGAAACTTTGCAGAAATTGCCAAAGCAAGGATGAGCGAAGACCCTATGAACACCATAACAACACCAAAGCATATCCCTACTGTACGCAAACCCACATAGAAGCAGCATATCATTCCGGAGGTGGTGGAAAATATACCAGCTATTGGAAACAAGAACATCCAATCTGAAACAGAAAGAAGAGACATAACCCTGAGGTACATAGCGGAAAACTACCCAAGCATGGACTGGACCCATGCCTACACTGACAGTTCTGTAACAAACACAACACAGAGTGGAGGGGGATGGGTATTCCTGAGCCTAACAAATGGTAGAAAAATAACACTGTCAGTGGCAACTGGAAAATTCTCTAGAAATTTCAGAGCGGAGGCAGAGGCACTGAAAGCTGCAATAAAAGCAATGAAAGCCAGATAGTCCTGTTTACAGATGCCCTGGCCGTGGTTACAGCACTAAAAAGCCAGAAAAATACTGAACTTAATGATTTAAGAGCAGTACTCTGTCAACTATGCCCGCAGTCCGCACCAAAAAAGAGTAGTGGTACAGTGGGTTCCATCTACTACTAGTTGAACAGAAAAGAGCAGGTCATGGTCTTCAGACTCCGCACAGGCCACAACAGACTGAGGTACCATCTGTTCAATAAACTGAAGATAGGGGGCACTGACGAATGCACCTGTGGTACAGGGAAAATGACCGCTGAACATCTGCTGTAAAATTGCCCGACATACACTGACCAGAGAAAGTACATGTGGCAATCACCAGTGCCAACACTAGACAAGCTCTATGTCAGTGTCGACAGCCTCAGGATGACAGCTGCTTTCTTCGAACAAATTCAAGTTGACGTGTGACAGCGTACGAAGAAGAAGGAGAACGTTCTAGCATAATTTCTGTGGACTACTGTGAAAGTTTGAAGGCTCTAGCTTAATTTATGTGGTCAGCTGTGAGAGTTTGAAAGTTTTATCTTAGTTTCTGTGGACGTGACAAGTTTGAAGGTTCTAGTTTGATTTGTTTGCGTGTTATTGCTATTTTAGTAGACCAGTAGTACTAATAAGATAAAATACATGACAATTTGTCTCACTTGTGTTCTACAAGTTATAATTCTGTCAACACAAACAGCAATACAAAAATTCAATAATATAATTAATCTACCACGCACAGATCTCTGTCAAAACAGTCAAGTATGTGCCACACAGTTATTACACACTGAGATCTCTGTCAAAACATCAAGTTTCGGCCTTACCGTTGCTACACACATAGCTGTCCTTCGAAATAATCATATCCCTGCCTACTGTTACTACACTGTTATAAAAGACCAGTTTTATGTAAAAGTTAATTTGTTAACGCGAATTTTGATATATTTACAGTAGATTAGTTTTGTGTATAAGTGGATTTATCTTTTTAGGTTCTTGGATGTCATGATGCAAAGGAGCCATATGAGCTTCATGCAGAAGTAGATATAAAATAATACTGTCACATTCTCCAAAGACATGAATGTGCTCTTCAAACTCATCAGTTAATAATGAAGTAGATTCTTTCCATTTGTTTTACAGGAAAACGAAATATTTATTGAATCGCCACTGAAATATGACAACATCGAATACACATTGCACATGGGGAAAGGAGACCTACGCCCGGTCAGGTAAAACATACTGATCAGACAATGTTATCCAGGGTCAGGTAAAACATACTGATCGGACAATGTTATCCAGGGTCAGGTAAAACATACCGATCAGACAATTTTATCCAGGGTCAGGTAAAACATACTGATCGGACAATGTTATCCAGGGTCAGGTAAAAAATACCGATCAGACAATTTTATCCAGGGTCAGGTAAAACATACTGATCGGACAATGTTATCCAGGGTCAGGTAAAACATACCGATCAGACAATTTCATCCAGGGTCAGGTAAAACATACTGATCGGACAATGTTATCCAGGGTCAGGTAAAACATACCGATGAGACAATGTTATCCAGGGTCAGGTAAAACATATCGATCAGACAATGTTATCCAGGGTCAGGTAAAACATACTGATCAGACAATGTTAGCCGGGGTCAGGTAAATCATACTGATCGGACGATGTGGGGACAAGTAAAACATACCGATCAGACTATGTTAGTCAGAATCAGGTAAAAAATATACTGAACAGACAATGTTAGTCACGGACAGGTAAAACATACTGATCAGACAATGTTAGTTAGGGTCAGGTAAACACACTGACGAAGGACCTCTCCCTTCCAAAACTTCCATGCAGGTCTCCCCGAAAACAGGCTGTCTCACACTGGCTAACAATGTGGTAAGCAACGTGATTGCCGTAGTAGTGAGCGTAATCACTTGGAGGATCCCGATCCACCTTCATCAGCACACTCGGTAAGTGAAGAAAGCTACTGCAACACGTCACCTAACGACCGTCAGGCTCACAAAATAGTAACGTACTTCATCACGCGAATCCAACAACACATTATACACCATTAACCAATCGGTGTGGAGCGGTCCAGTTTTCCTTTTTTTAACACGAAATACCCGTTAACTAGCTTGTAACTGAATTACAGCTTTGAGACGGGAGTACTTTTGAACGAAACACGGAAATTTGCGACTGGATGTTTTTGCTTGTTTACAGATGCCCTGTCCGTGGTTACAGCACTAAAAAGCCAGAAAAATAAATAACTTAATGACTTAAGAGCAGTACTTTGTCAATTATGCCAGCAGTCCACAACCAAAATAGTAGGAGTACAGTGGGTTCCATCCCACTTTAACATCCAAGGCACCGAGGAGGCAGACTGGCAAAAGAAGGTGCAAGACTTCCACAACCAGATTCTAGTGTGACCTACGAAGAGTCCAAAAGGTTTATTAGGGCCAGATACATGTACAAGTGGGAAACAGAACATACTGGCTACACAAAAAATTATGCTTATTACCAGTTGAACATAAGAGAGCAGATGGTAGTCTTCAGACTCCGCACAGGCCACAACAGACTAAGGTACCATCTATTCAATAAACTGAAGATAGGTGCTACTGATGAATGCACCTGTGGTACAGGGAAAATGACTCCAGAACATCTGCTGCAAATTCACCCGACATACCAGGACTAGAGAAAGTACATGTGGCAATCGCCAGTGCCAACACTAGACAAGCTCTATGGCAGTGTCGACAACCTCAGGATGACTGCTGCTTTCTTCTAACAAATTCAAGTTGACGTCTGACAGCCTCAGGATGACCGCTTCTTTCTTCGAACAAATTCAAGTTGACGTCTGACAGCATCAGGATGACCGCTTCTTTCTTCGAACAAATTCAAGTTGACGTCTGACAGCGTACAATTAAGACGGAGGATGTTGTTGTTAACTGCCCACAATGAGTAAGTTCACTCTTTTGTGCGCCCTGAAAAGAGTTAAGTGGCAGGCTGTGGTAGCTTTAGTCCCGTCTCTGTCATGGCGATGAAGGTGGCCTTCTTGGCGGTTTTACATCTGCGTGTTGCGCACTATTACGGAGATCACACCTCGTCAGCAAGACTGCCTAGAAACAGCCTGTTTCCACTGTTTCCATGGAAGGCTACATGGAAGTGAGATTATGGTCTTGGTCAGTGTATTGTGCCTGACCCTGA
Organism: Ariolimax columbianus; assembly: GCA_036924085.1. Classification (NCBI taxonomy): domain Eukaryota; kingdom Metazoa; phylum Mollusca; class Gastropoda; order Stylommatophora; family Arionidae; genus Ariolimax; species Ariolimax columbianus. Next base: position 25,749,661 of record JAVGWX010000005.1, on the reverse strand, counting down.
CACTACGTCCTGGTCAGTATGTTCTGCCTGGCTAGACTAGCATCTCCGTTCCCCGTATGCAGCGCATGAGCTGCAGCGGTCATCGACCCATAGCTGACTGCTAGCGTCAGGGCCAGCGAACCAGAGCTGCCAAGACCCTTCTACATCTCCACGCGATGATCCTGGATAACAGGATGAAACAGACCAGACTGGCTAAGGAGAAGGGATCGAAGAGGTAATGCTAACCCGGTACTCAAAAAATGCTTGCTGAAGTCAGATGTGTTGGACGGAAAGATACAAATATCGCAGTCAAGTTGTAAACTACGACACAATGCATTCCTTTCTCTGGACTACATTCTGCTGCTCAAGCCCTTTTAGGGTTTAGTAGCGGGAGATTGAGAACGAACGAAGCCAAGCCAAGTTCCCCACATGGCAGTATACTTCTAAATGTCTATCCTTGTAGCATCACTGATTTTTTATTAAGACTAAATAAGCAAAATCCACAGAACAGCTTTAAATTTTGTTTAAAAAATAGGTCATCCTTGCTTTGGGCCAAGAAAATGGCTTTAACACTTTTAGAGCGGCTCACCAGTCCTTCAATTTAAGTTAACAATTTTTAACTAGGCACTATTTCACCGTTATTTCTACAGAACAATGTGTTCCAAACCAAAATATATTGTAATACTTAAATAGTTTTAGCATTTTTCATATTAAGAAAAATGTATTGCTATTAGAGGCCTGGCGTTTGTGTCCTTGCACATGCTTGGTAGTTTTAGCACTGAAGTACCATTTATCAATGGCTTTAGTAGGTTTAACTTGTGGCAGTGGATGTCCATTTAGATTCACCATCATAAACTCCACATGACCTACATAGTATTTCACTATCCACATGACCTAGATAGTATTTCACTATCCACATAACCTAGATAGTATTGCACTATCCACATGACCTAGATAGTATTTCACTATCCACATGACCTAGATATTATGTCACCATCCACATGACCTAGATAGTATTTTACTATCTACATGACCTAGATAGTATTTCACTATCCACATGACCTAGATAGTATTTCACTATCCACATTACCTAGATAGTATTTCACTATCCACAAGACCTAGATAGTATTTCACTATCCACATGTCCTAAGATGTAGACAACGACTGAACTTTACTTTCCTACCTATTATCTTATTATCCACATGTTAACAGACGGAACCTGAGCATTAATATACTGTGTAGGCCCTTTTGAAGACGTCTTGGCAATTGTCAAAAGAAGGAAACTCGTTTGGGTACAGTCACATATCAAGATCAAATAGTCTTGCAAATACAATCCTGCACGGAAAGGTGCAAGGTAAACGACGAAGAAGTCGTCCCAAAAAGAGGTGGGAGGACAACATTAAAAAAATGGACCAATCTTCGACCAGAAGAGGCACAGGCAGCAGCCGCTGACAGAGAAGCATGGCGTGAAGTTGTGAGGGAGTCTTCATGTGTGCCCCATTGACCTCACCGGTTACGGTATGACCTGACCTTATAGTACTTTATTATCCACATGTTAGTAGACCTACCATGAGAAATATTGACCAACATTTTCAATATTCCGATTCATATTTTAACAGATCAACATCAATCTTTACTGTCCTACATAGTGTCTCCGTTCAGTTCAGTTGATCCTGTGATCTCTTGAGATTGTTGGGGCACTCCTGCTGACACCTCCACAATCCTGCGCCATCCCTCTCTGTCTGCAGTTGCTTTTGTGCCTCCTTGAGTCATAGGTTAGTCTATTCATAGATGTTATCTTCCATTAATTTTCTCAGAGATCCTCATCTTTACTTGCCCTATACTGTGCCCTGTAATATGGTATCTGCAAGTCCTTTTGACCTTCAGACATGGCCATAATATCTTACTATCCAAATTTCTAACAGACCAATGTTGAATTTTAATGTCCTACATCTTCCACTGATGGCTTACAATGCTGGTAGATAGATCTGGTTACAGGGCAAGGGGGCGGCCTGCGAGGTAGGTGGATAGATGACAGAGTGATTGGGCAACGACAAGGGCTCACATTGACCGACACAACACACTTGGCGCAGGATAGACGACTCAAGCTCCTCACGACGCTAAACGGCAAAAGTGGAAAGAAAACTAACTAACTAACATAATATCTTACTATCCAAATTTCTAACAGACCAATGTTGAATTTTAATGTCCTACATAATATCTTACTATCCAAATTCCTAACAGACCAATGTTGAATTTTAATGTTCTACATATTATCTTACTATCCAAATTCCTAACAGACCAATGTTGAACTTAAATGTCCTACATTATATCTTACTATCCACATTTGTAACAAACTAACATCGTTTGTTAGTGAACTCGTGTTATCTTGATGCCTACATGTTAACAGACTGACACCGATTGTTAGTGAACTTATGTTATCTTGATGCCCACATGTTAATAGACTGACACCGTTTGTTAGTGAACTTATGTTATCTTGATGCCTACATGTTAACAGACTGACAACAATCTTTAATATCCTAAATAATATCATACTATCCACATGTTTTTAAGACCTACACAGAGCCTTACTGTTAAAAATAGAATCTTACATTTTGCATATAAAAAGACTGACAAAAACCTTAAACATCCTACATATTATCTTACTTTCCACATGGCAATAAATTAACATCATGTTAACAGACCTAACCAAGCTTTTATGTCTTACATAGCATTTTACTATATCCATGTTAACATACTGACACCCATATTTATGGTCCTACATTGTATTTTACTGTATCTATGTTAGCAGATTGACACCCATATTTATAGTCCTACATAACATCATCATAGTATCTGTATGTCAACAGATTTGATCCAACTGAAATTTAATATCCAACATAGTATTTACTATCCCCATGTTAACAGACTAATTCTGAGATTAAATATCCAACATAGTATTTACTATCCCCATGTGAACAGACTAACTCTGCGATTTAATATCCTGCAAAGTATTTCAATGAGTTCAAGTATGTGGGCAGTATTTGTTCGGCAGACGGCAAGATCAACAAGGAAATTGAGACTAGGTGTCAGAAAGCATCTGCGGTAACTTATCAGCTGTCACCAAGGCTTAGGAACCCGAGCATTAGTTTGGCAACAAAGCAACAGCTGATAAACAGTATATTTATGCAGACTCTGTGCTGCCAGTGTCAAAAATGGCCTCTGTCTAAGGCATGTGGGAGCAGAATTTTGACTTGTGAAAGGAAGATAATCAGTGTTACCAAGAAAGACAGAATGTAGATCAACGACATTCATAGTATGGACCTCACTACGTCTTGTGCCGTAAATAAGTTGGTTTGGTCATCTCATGAAAATGCACCCTCATAATCTTCCACAGATAGCTTACAGTGCTGGCAGATTTGGCTACAGGACAAGAGGGTGGCTGTTAGGTAGGTGGATAGATAATAGAGCGATTGTGCAGCTACAAGGGCTCACATTGACCAACACAACGCACTTGGCGCAGAATAGATGACTTAAGCTTCCCAAGACGTTCAACAACACAAGTAAAAAGAAAACTAACTAAACTAACTAACTAGCATAGTATTTTTCTTTCCATTTGTAAAGAGACTGACACCGAGCTTTAACATCCTACAAAGTGTCTAACTGTCCCCTATTTTTACAGACAAGCACCGAGATATGTCATCTGTCCCCATGTTAACAGACCAGCACCGAGATATAATGTCATCTGTCCCCATGTTAACAGAGCAGCACCGAGATATAATGTCATCTGCCCCCATGTTAACAGACCAGTACAGAGATATAATGTCATCTGTCCCCATGTTAACAGACCAGCACCGAGATATGTCATACCTATAAACTTTCTATGCACATGTTCATAGACTGACACCAATCTTTGTTGTTCTGCGGTTTCTTTGTATCCACATGTCAACAGATATAGACCGATGAAGAATTTTACTGTCTTAAGTGAGGATGGCGTGGGCTAGTGGTTAATTGACACGGCTTACAAACCAAAGGTGCTGGGTTTGATGCCCATTACAGCACCAGCCGTTTCCCCGGAGAAGCAAATCCTTAGAAAATGTAGGTGGAAGCAGACACTAAAATAAAATGCATGCTAAAGTCGGATGCACTGGGCTAACAGGTGCAAAATAAAAACCGTAGTGCAACGCACACCGTCTTCGGGAATAGAGAAATATGGCGAATGTCAACAACAACATTTTTTTAAAAATACTGTCCTAAGCAGTATCTTATCGACCACATGTTAACAGACCGGCGAATTAATACAAGGGTATAAATTAATTTAGTTGTTTTTTTTCTAATCACAAACTGGCCCCTATGGTCGACTCAGCTACCGAAATTGGGTACCAGAAAAATCTGGGAAGTAAAGCCGGCCGGCGTGATGTTGACCACATCATCCACTATATTCCGATGGTTACAAAATAAAATGGGCCTAACACCATATGTCCTATGCGCCACACAACTTGACGGGATCTTTTATAAATTAATTAATGGAAAAGAATAAATTACACTATACCAAGTTTTTAAAACATGGCCGGCTACAAGAACAAGAGGGCACAGCTACAAATTGTTTAAAGATAGGTCCATAATAGATATTCGGACAAATTTGTAGTAAGAGAGTAGTGAGTTCCTGAAATGCATTGCCGCAGGATGTAGTGGAAGTAGAGCCAGTTAATGCATTCACAAATAGCAATCAACTGGTTGTATATAGACTCTGCAGAACCTTCTAAACCAGTATAATGAAGTTAAGTTAAGGCCAATCATGAACATTAGTGTCCCCATAATATCTTAACAGTCATGATGTTAACAGATTCACAACAAGCTTTAAGGTCCTATATAGTATCTTAGTATCATCATGACAAAAGATGTAAACCAAAATCCAGCTTTAAGGTCCTATATAGTATCTGTATCAGCGTGACAAAAGATGTAAGCTGACCCCGAGCTTTAAGGTCCTATATAGTATCAGGATCAGCGTGACACAAGATGTAATCCGACCCCAAGCTTTAAGGTCTTATATAGTATCAGCGTGATACACGATGTAAGCCAACACCAAGCTTCAAGGTCCTATATAGTATCTTCCTATTCACATGCTAACAGACCAAAGGTGAGCTCTACTGTCCTGCATATCATGTTACTACTCACAAATTAACAAACAAATACTAGCATTATCTTACTACTGACACAGAGACATCTAAATATCAGCAGTAATCATTAAATACACCAATGGAAAGAATTCACTAACTCAAAAGAAACCAACAAATTACCTTATTTCGCTTGAAAACTGGACACTGAAGAATACTAGAAAATCTATACTGACTAAAGATCTCATACACTGATGAGTACCCACGTGGAACAGAATTCTGAAAATATTCTACAGGAATACTTCTTTTGTAGCGAAGTGAAATGTCAGATGTAGTCAGAGAGTGCGGAGCTGAGGCAATAGTTGCTGTGCAGCAACTCTGATCTGGTGAAGACTACACACATCATATTGAGAACTGGTCTGTAGATATAACATGACCAAAGGATCCTGAAAGCAAAGAAGAAAGAATACTTTTAACATGTTAGTGGACCAAAATTGAGAGCGTAAATGTTCTACATATGATCACTTTAACCGGACGTCAACAGCCCAGTACTAAGTTTTAAGAGTCTACATAGTATCTTACTATCCACATGTTAGCAGACTGACACCAAGTTTTAATCTACTACATAGGATCTTACTATCCACATGTTAGCAGATGGACACCAAGTTTTAATCTACTACATAGGATCTTACTATCCACATGTTAGCAGACGGACACCAAGTTTTAATCTACTACATAGTATCTTATTATCCTCAAGTTAACACATCAACACCAGTCTTTAAGTTCCTACATATTATCTTGCTGTGAACATGTAAACCTCAATAGCATTGAAGACTCTCAAAGCCTTAGGTTTGGACATTTTGACATTTAAAAATAAACCAACTTCCTACTGAGTTTGAAGTAGCTAAATTGTTGCATCAACAACAAAACCAAACAAAGGGGTTCTGCAAGCAATTCTAAAGCTGCATTTTTTTAAAAACCATGAGGAACAGTATGTAAAATGTATTATAACCTTTATTAAAATTCGTCTATAATGTAGAGCTTACACACAAACACACAAAGAAATATGTGTATGTGCAAATTAGTTAGTTAGTTTTCTTTCCACTTGTGCCGTTTAGCGTTGTGGAGCGATTAAGTCATCTATTGTGCGCCAAGTGCCTTGCGTCGATCAATGTGATCCCTTGTCATTGCACAATCACTGTAATGTTATCTATCCACCTACCTCGCGGCCATCTCCTTACCCTGTAGGCAGATCTACCAGCACTGTAAGCCACCAGTGGAAGATAATGAGGGTGCATTCTCATGAGATGACCAAACCAATTTATTTTCTGCCTGGAAATGTGTTCGGCACAAGACGTAGTGCCGACATAGGTGCAAATATATTTCTGATATAATAAGGCTTGTATTACTACCAGGCCTTTGCCTTTTTGTGTCTGTTAATAATGCCATTGTTCGAAAATACCAAATGTGTGCAACATGCAATTTCATTAATACATAGGACAGCATGAATGTGTACTTTAGCAGCTGTTTGTTTACATTCTTGAACATGCCAACAACATGCATGTTGTGAACTAAAAAATTAACAATGAAAATTCACACACTGGAATAAGTATCAGTTTGAATTTTACGTATTTCAAATGACATATTATGAATATAAGATTTACATTTATTCAGCCAGCAGTGAACATGCACGATTCTATATCACTGGTGTTATTATAATGATGGTAATGAGTGTGCTGTTCTTGAAAAAGTACAGTTTAAAGTTTGGATATCCACAGTGAGATTAACAATCTTCGAGAAATGTATAAAAATAAAGTTTACATACCTTTTCTTTCATATACTCATTATATCCTACGCTGAACAATTTATGAAGTAGCACACACATAATATAAGCACGCTTTTTCATAAACAACTGTCAGCACAGAATCTTCGGTTAACTAGATAATAGTTTCACGGCCTAGTAGTGAACTGTATTTACATGGTCAATGTTTACTTCGTCACAATGGTTATGTATTCAAAAGAAAGGGATGTAATAAATGCATCACAATAATATACATCATTTAATAATTACACTCAAATAAGCAAATTATTCTGATAGTTTGTGTGTGTTTAATGCAGGATACTAGACAAACTCTACTCTTGGGTAATTTATAACTTTTAGTTGCATTTTATGGATATTATTAGATACATTTTGAAAACAATATGCAAGACGCTGTTACCACAACAGGGCCAGCTTAAACAAGCATCAGCATATATGTTAACTGTAACATTACTATTAACAGCTACAGGAGCAGCCAGTGTTGTCTTCTGCCAGTTACTTGTCTAGTTCGCTCCATGACTTCGACGCCGGTCAAGGTCCAAGGTTCAGCTCTTGTGATAAGCACGGCTTTGCTGTCACAATCGTCCGTCGCGAGCGCTTGGGGTCGCGAGCTGTTCCTCCCCATATGTCGTGCACGAGGACGACAACAAGCGTGAGAAATTTGGTCGGGTGGATAATTAACACCTATCGCCTTCAGTGTACAGATGCCAATGTACACGTCCATGTGGTTCTGGTGTAGGGCCATAGCTCACTCGTTCTAGGTTGTACCTGGATAAAGAGGGGAGATGCCCAAGCCAGAACCTCTCACGCGAATTTTTTATGATGGGATAACTCTAAATATGACTTATTTTTATATTTTATGGGTTATATCCCTTGCATTGGTTTTCGTCGACATTCTTCTACAGGAGCAGATGCCCCCGTACAGATCCCCGTACTGATTTACTATTATAAAAAATATAACATAGGGACAAGAAGTGGTTCTAACAAAAGCTGAAGTTTTTGGTTCCAATTAAGGATTGCCTTTCTGGATTCTATTGACAAAGACTCGCCCTTTCCCTGTAAGGAATGCATTATAAGACCACAGTATAGAGCGTTGGATATAACGTTGTTAGAGTGGCAGCTTCTCTCGCTGAGGTACAGGGTTTACTCTCCGGTTGCAACATGTTCTAACCAACCCAGTTGTAACTGAGAACCTGAATTACTGTTAGAAAAAATTTGACATAGGGACAAGAAGTGGTTCTAACAAAAGCTGAAGTTTTTGGTTCGAATTAAGGATTGCCTTTCTGGATTCTATTGACAAAGACTCGCCCTTTCCCACCCCAGACCGTAGTCTTTAAGGCGGTATCAGGGCGTATTGGTCAGTGTATGGATTCGTGTGTGCATCCGAACAATGAAGTCTCTAGTACCTCATATTTGACAGTAATTACTGATATGGAACTAAATTTACCTATCTTTAATAAGTAATTAAGTCAAGACAGCGAGCAAATCTACCCTCATTTTACAAAAGCTGAGATCTCTCTCTTATAGTAAAGTTTCTACCACTTCATCCCCGACTGCAGTGTTTGCATTATTTGATACACCCATGAGTATGAACAGCGAGTCGGCAATGTATTTTTACATTCTTTACTTGACATAACCAATAGTTTGTTGTTGGGATAGCCGTTACGGTTGACAGATTTTCAAGGCTAGTTTTTGTTCGTGAGCTTTACTTCCTTGTGTATTTTGTGTTGCTCCTAGCAGTGGGCAGTGAACATACGAATTTCTTATATGATCACAACAGTTCATTTTTGTCACACATTAGTTGGTAGTCAAATTTATTTATTGATAGTGCAGAGAAACAGAAACCAAAGTAGGGAGAGAGAGAGGCAGAGACAGAGAGAGAGTGAGAGAGAGAGAGAGAGAGAAAGAGGAAGAACAGAAAGAGAGATGTACATTGTTATATGACTGCTAATGGATGAAGGTGTTAAAAAAGATGCAAGGTAAATGATTGTGGAGAGATGAGGCAAAGGTAATCCAATAACACTCACTCCTGTCAAGGATGCAGTGTCAGAGACTTGTACTAGCCCTGTACAAGACCTCAGCTTTTTATCAGGTGTGGTGGCTAACTCCTGTACTCCCCACATTTCTATCAAAGACACTAAGCGAGGTTTCTGTACAGTCATCATTTGATAGAGTTGAGAGTTTGATCACACGATCAGACAGGTGAATAAGTCTATACGGCTACCGTTGTGGACATAACATGAAATTGGTTGGAGTCAGTGTGTGCCTTGATCCTTGCAGTGATTGCATTGCTTGTAATCATTGCTGCCGTATCAGTTCAGTTCAGTTCATCCCTTAACCCATCAGGTCGTTGGGGCACACTTGAAGACACTCCCAAAATCCCACGCCATCTTTCTCTGTCAGCCGCCGCCTGTTGCTTCTCACCGGGACGAAGGCTTGACCACTCAGTGATGTTGTCCACCCACCTCTTCCTTGGACGTTCTCGCCCTCTCATTCCCGGAACGGAACCTAAGAGTTTCGAGTTGGTAATTCCGTTGGACCTCGCGACGTGCCCGCACCAGGCCATCTTTCGTCTTTTGATTGTTGTGAACAGATCTTCAAAAGGACCAATAGCGTTTTCAATTCTCTGTCGTATTTCTACGTTCGTGACACGATCTTTATATGTAACATTTAGGAGTTTTCTATAGCACCTCATTTCCATTGCATGTATTCTGCCCTGGATATCTGCTGTAATGGTCGACGTCTCGCAGGCATGCAGAAATATTAAGATCACCAAAGAGCGCATTAGTCTAACTTTTATGCCGAGGGCGAGCCGCTTGTCTTGCCATATAGGTTTCAGCCGAGTCAGCGTCGCTGTTGTTTGTGCTATTCTTGCAATTACCTTCTTAACTGTATAGTTTATAGCAATGGATGAACAGACAACCTAGCTTCACAAGCTACAGTAGCATGTTAGAATAACCCTCTGAGTTTGAAAGATTAGTTGGCAGGGGCAAGAACTTGAACATAACGATACACATACGTACCTGTGAAATACAATGGATCACACATAGTCATACGAACGACACTGTAAGCCGGTGTAACGAAACTTAACGTAACGTCTTTATACTGGTTTATAAGACCCTGCTACTATTAGAGACAATATCAAAAACAAACAACGAACCACTGTTATCAGAGATCAGATCAGAACTGGGAAAACTCCAGGGATACTCAACAATAGCCCTCCAGTGGCTACCCTCCAAATGCGAAATGACGGGAAACAAGAGAGCTGACACTCTGGCAAAAGATGGCAGCAAAATGGCACAATTTAGTCATCGAGTACAATACAGAGAAATCAAGAACATCATCAGAAATCAGTATACACACCAATGGAGAGAAGACAGAAACATAAGCAGTACACCAGACCCAATTCACCAACTCAAAAGAAATCAACAAACTACCTTATTTCGTCTGAGAACTGGACACATCAGACTACTAGAACATCTATACCGACTGAAGATCACACACACCGATGAGTGCCCATGTGGAACACGAGTCCAGAACCCTGAGCATATTCTACAGGAATGCCCAATCTATAGGGAAATGAGATGCCAGACCTGGCCTGAGGATGCAGAGCTGTGACAAAAGCTGTGGGGCAGCCGCTCCGACCTGGTGAAGACTACAGACTTCACCATGGCGACTGGCCTGCAGATATAGCATGACCAAAAGATCCTGAACGCTAAGAAGAAGAAAGAAGAAGACTCTGCAGAGTTTGTATACAACCAGTTTAATTTAAATTACCTTGCTCTAAAAGCTATGCGCATCCAATTTATTCTTAAATCCATTAATTGTCTCTGCCTCCACTACCTCCTCCCGTGGCAATGCATTCCAAGCATTCACCACTCTCTGACTAAAAAATTATTTCCTAATATCTAAATCTGGACCTCTATTTAGTTAATTTGTAGCTATGCTCTCTTGCTCTTGTGGGTGGCTGTATTTTGAAAAAAACTTGTTATAGTCTAATTTATCCATTACTCTGATCTTCTTATAAACCTGTATTGTCACTTCGAATTCTTTTCTCTTCTAGACACTGATGGCCGGTTTTTCTTAGTCTTTCCTCATAACTGTAGTTCTGAAATCCCACTTTCAGCTCTGTCGCTCTTTTTTGTATCCTTTACATCGTGTATATATCTCCTCTATGATAAGGACTCCACACCTGTACACAGTACTACAATCTAGGTCTAACTAATGCTTTATAGAGTTTGACTATCACTTTCTTGTTTCTATGTTTAATATTTCTTTTTATCATACCTAACGTTGCATTTGCCTTTTTTACTGCTACCTGAACTTGCTCCCTCACCTTACCTGTATGATCTATTATAACCCCTAGGTTCCTTTCTTTATCTATCTTTCTAAAATTGTTTTCTCTCAAGAAAACGTTAGCGCGAAATAATTTACTGCGTTATTGTTTGTCCATCGTTTCAGAAGAGGATCGCATTGTCATCTGTCAATCCTGGAGTGGATTCGTAGATCGCTGACCAAACCCGAGCCCGTTAGCGTATGGGGCTCCGAGAGCAGAGAAACACTGTCTGACCGTCAGGTGGAAGCCCCTTTTCTCTTGACTTTCGTGTCGCTTGTTACCGTACAGCTTCCCTGATTTATGTATGCTCCATATAAATCGCGACAGAAGAGATTTTCCTTCGCCAGGCAGAGCGATCAGCAGCAATGTTCCCTCAACCATCTCGGTCAAGGCCGCAGAGTTTCTTTGTAACGTTTTATTTTGCTACCGCGAGCTCGCTTGCCTGACTCAAGCTTACCATATCATATTTTCTTTCGGGGCCGAAAAAAATACTTCTGCATATGTAATCCTATCTTGCCATTTTATGTTCAGCATTTTCCTTAGTTGCTAGATTTAGTTGTCTAGTTGATTTAGTTTTAGTTGTCTAAAAAGTTTCCAATAAAGCGAGGTCGCGGTGGATTAGGGTGTCTTGTGATCTCTGATCACTGTTATCAACATATTGCTCTTACAACGGAAGCAGTGGAGGTGTGGTTTTACAGAAGAATGCTACACATACCGGGGATTGCAGAGAAGACGAATGATACAATTAAAGAAGAGTAACAAACACAAATACAACAAATTGCAAAGGGCAGAACAATGCAGTCATTCTTTTTCGGGCATATTATGAGAAGAGGCGGCTTGGAGCACGCTGTGACAACGGGAAAGATGGCAGAGAAGAGAGACAGAGAAAGCCAGAGAAAAAAGGTGCTGGACAGCCTGAGAGACAGAGGAAGGCCGAGAGAGAAGATGTTGGACAGTCTGAGAAACAGAGAAAGGCCGAGAGAGAAGATGTTGGACAGCCTGAGAGACAGGGGAAGGGCGAGAGAGAAGATGTTGGACAGCCTGAGAGACAGAGAAAAACAGAGCGAGGAGATATTGGATAGCCTGAGAGACAGAGAAAGACAGAAAGAGAAGATGTTGGATAGCCTGAGAGACAGGGGAAGGCCGAGAGAGAAGATGTTAGACAGCCTGAGAGACAGAGAAAGACAGAGAGAGAAGATAGTGGACAGCCTGAGAGACAGAGAGAGACGATGTTGGACGGCCTGAGAGACAGAGGAAGGCCGAGAGAGAAGACGTTGGACAGCCTGAGAGACAGGAAGGCCGAGAGAGAAGATGTTGGACAGCCTTAGAGACAGAGAAAGACAGAGAGAGAAGATGTTGGACAGCCTGAGAGACAGGGGAAGGACAAGAGAGAGAAGATGTTGGATAGCCTGAGAGACAGAGAAAGGCCGAGAGAGAAGATGTTGGATAGCCTGAGAGACAGTGGAAGGCCGAGAGAAAAGATGTTGGACAGCCTTAGAGAATGGCACGGGCGACAATCAACAACAGAATTGGTAAACGAAACACGAGATAAAAATAGATGGAGGTCCATGATCGCCAACGTCAACCGGCAGGGCACCTGATAATGATGATGATCTTTCAAATGTCCTTTGTTCTTTATCGTGCACAGCTACGAGATCTTTTATAGGTTCGTAGGTGAATCGGTTCTAGTTCTCATAAGATGGTCTTAACATGTTATTGTCTGCCTTGCTGTGTTTGCCCTCTAGTCGTCTTGTCCTTGACTTGCCACTGGGGACGGGCGGCACGAGACGAGAGAGTGAGGATAAAAAGTAGCGCAGTTAATCCTTACTAAAAAATATCGGTAGCAAAGCTAATTATGCCATCATCGTCTACGATGAACGGCGGCCTTTCCCTTTGCCTTGGGTGTTCAGGATGCGTTGTAGTTGGTAAAAAGTTTATGTTGTCACTGTTACTTGCAGCTGTAGAATGGGACTGTCTATTAACTGCAATAAGATGTTCGCATGGTTCAGCCTACAGCATAATGCTTGATCTTACCTTGGCTGGAGAAGTTTTGCGAATGACGAAGATGTTTAACGTGAAGTTCAAAGGTGGCTGTAACAGCAGACCAAAGACTTCTTTGCTGCAGGTTTTTGTTCACTGATAAAGCCTTGGGATAAGTGTATCAATGTTGGTGGGAATTATGCTGAATTCAGGTCAGGTCATCCCGTAACCGGTGATGTCGTTGGGGCACACATGAAGACATCCTCAAAAAACCACGCCACCCTTCTCTGTCAGCGGCTGCTGCCTGTGCCTCTTCTGGTCGGAGATTGGTCCATTCTTTTATGTTGTCCTCCCACCTCTTTTTGGGACGACCTCTTCGTGTTCTACCTTGCACCTTTCCGTGGAGGATCGTATTTGCAAGACCATTTGAGCTCGATATGTGACCGTACCAAGCGAGTTTCCTTCTTTTGACAGTTGCTAAGAGGTCTTCAAAAGGCCCTATTACTGTTGTAATTCTATCTCGTATTTCTTCATTTGTAACTCGATCTTTGTACGTGACGTTTAGAAGTCTTCGGAAACATCTCATATCCATGGCCTGTGTCTTTTGCTGAAGATCAGCTGTAACTGTCCATGTCTCACAAGCATAGAGGAATATTGCCAGGTCCAGTGTACTTATTAATCTGATTTTCGTGCGTAGTGCTAACCGTTTATCTTGCCAGGTTTTATTAAGCCGTGCAAGCGCAGCTATTGTCTGTGCTATTCTGGCCAACACCTCACATTTTGGTCCTTCATCACTGACAATCGAACCCAAATCTTTAAAACAGTCAACCACTTCGAGTTCCTGACCATTAGCTTTTATCCTGCTGTTGAAACCCTCGGCGTTGTTGATCATTAATTGTGTTTTTCCATGCTGAATTATGCAATAATAAATGGTTTTCAAGTTTATGTCAGATTTAGTTGGGGTTTTATTTAATAGCCATTTGGGACATATTTACTGACTTGCCCTCGAAAATTCTCAGGACAGGTACCAAGAGTTCTCCAGAGACCCTGAGAGGACGCCCATGCAATGGACGGGTGGCTACCAGGCTGGCTTTACGGACGGCCGCACTACATGGTTTCCACTTGGTCAGAACTACACGACCATTAACGTGGAGGTAGGTTGGTACAGTCAGGGGTGGTCTCACTCGGTGGTAGTGGGACAAATGGGTCAAGATGGCGCCGGACATGGTCGCAGTAGATTTCCCTCTTGATAAAACGGTGTTTTGTTTGTGTTTTCTATGATAAATCTCGGACTATTAACGTGATTCCTGGATATAAATGTGCCGACTTGTGAATTAAGCATACTAATGTGAAAGAAGTGATGCAACGAAGTATATAACAGTGTATTTTTAGTCGTGAAAGGTAGACTTATATGTACAGTTTCGATGGGACAAAGCGTGGCCGAAACTTGACCCGGTCAAAAGCTAGTGTCGCTCCGTGCTGTATCGTGACCCAGATAACGAAGCATGAACACTGAAACGAAGGAGGTCATCCTGACCCCGTAAAACATACGGTACTTCAGAAAGGAGCTCATCGCGCTTCGATCAGCACACTACGTCCCTTCAAACTCAGATCTACATCTGTTGCGTGTGCTGAAAATACACTTAACCGAGGAGGCATCGGAACTCACAAGTATACAATCAAGGCGGAAGACCAGAGGAACGAGAGGTGGAAGAAGAATACACAAACAAATGCACTCAGAAACAGATACCTCAAAGCTCCACCCCAGCGATAAAAGAGAAGGGAAGGGCTACCGAGAAAATGAGGCACACGCTGACACCATACTGTCTGCATCCGAACCCTACACTAGAAGTCTTGAAAATGTCTTGCCTCTAGAACATGTTGAGTCCGGACGAGAGAGTGAGGAAGATCCTGCGCACATCTCCCTCACTATAAACACATTGCGCAACTCACGACATCACCCTACAGATCACACCCTAACTAGCAGCTCGCAACTGGCAGGGCCCCCAAACTGCAGCGGCGGAACAGGCAGAAAACGATCACGAAAACTACCCATCACGCTTGCAACATGGAATGTCTGCACGCTACTGGACAACACCAAAGCAAATAGACCCGAACGACGGACAGCACTGACCGCCAGGGAACTGGCTAGATACAACATCTGCATAGCTGCCCTGAGCGAGACACGACTGGCAGAGGAAGGGCAGATCACAGAAGAAGGCGCTGGTTATACTTTCTTCTGGAGCGGCCGCAGCAAAGAAAAACGCCGTGAAGCTGGAGTTGACCAACATGGTCGACAAGCTCACAAGCATGCCCAGAGGAATTAATGACCGCCTGATTACACTGCGTCTCCCCCTAATAGGAGGGCGCCATGCAACACTCATCAGTGCATACGCACCCACAATGACAAATCCTCAGGAAACAAAAGATAAGTTTTATGAGGACCTTGAGGCGCTCATCGCTACAGTCCCCAAATCTGACAAACTGGTCATCCTCGGTGATTTTAACGCTAGGGTTGGCACAGACCATATAGCCTGGGAGGGGGCCATTGGCAGACATGGTATCGGAAAATGCAATAGTAACGGACTGCTCCTCCTGAGGACATGTGCTGCAAATGAACTACTCATTGCAAACACAGCTTTCCGAAATAGAACCACATGGATGCACCCAAGGTCCCACCAATGGCACCTCATTGACTACATTATCATCAGACGTAGGGATCGAGCGGATGCTATGGTAACGAAGAGCATGTGTGGTGCAGAATGTTGGACCGACCATCGACTTGTCATTGCCAAGCTAAACTTCAAGATCCAGCCCAAAATGCGTCCCCAGGAAAGAAACCACCGAGGAGGCTAAATGTCTCTCAGCTGAAATGCGAACCCACGAGAGGAGGCTTCCAGGAAGAGCTTGAGGGTAGACTGTCTGAGCTTCGTTTTGAAAAGAACGACATCGAAGAGAACTGGGCATCATTGAGAAACACACTCTACGATACAGCTGTTAAACACATTGGCCCCCTCACGCGCAAGCATAAGGACTGGTTTGATGAGAACGATCTAGAAATACAGGGCCTTCTCGATGCAAAACACGAAGCACACAGGGAATACTTCAATACTGCTCGCAAAGCTGTCCAGATCAGGCTTAGAGAGATGCAAGATTCCTGGCTCAGCAATAGAGCTGACGAAATTGAGATGTTCGCCGAGCGTCATGACACCAAACGGTTTTACGAGGCACTGAAAGCTCTCTACGGCCCGCAGCCCTCTAGTAATACTCCAGTTCGCAGTGCGGATGAGGTACTGCTAACAGATAAGGTTCAGATTCTAGACAGATGGTCAGACCACTTCTGCAAAATACTAAACCACCTATCGTCCATAAATGAAGAGGCCATCCGGCGAATGCCGCAGGTGGAACTGAACCTGGCGTTGGATGAAGTCATTACTGAGGAGGAAGTCGACAGGGCAATCAGTTCACTATCTATAGGAAAAGCTCCAGGAGCTGATGCAATACCAGCAGAGGTATATAAGACAGCTGGCCCATCCCTCACCAGAAGGATCACTGAACTTTTCTATCACATGTGGGCTGAAGGTAAAATTCTGCAGGAGCTAAAGGACGCCTCAATTGTTCACCTGTACAAAAGAAAAGGCAACCGTCAGGAATGCGACAATCATCGTAGAATATCGATACTCTCTGTAGCAGGCAAGATCCTAGCGCGCTTACTGCTAAACAGGCTCAACAAACACCTTGAACAAATCCATCACCTCCCAGAAAGCCAATGTGGATTCAGAGCCGGAAGAGGAACAGTGGACATGATTTTTTCCGCTCGCCAAGTACAAGAGAAGTGTCGAGAACAAAATCAGGCCTTGTACACCACATTTATTGATTTGACAAAGGCATTTGATACAGTAAACAGAGGAGAGCTGTGGATGATAATGTCTAAGTTTGGCTGCCCCAACAAGTTGTAAACAACAATGGTAAAACAGCTACATGAAGGCATGTGTGCTCGTGTACTGGACAGCGGTGCAATCTCTAAAACGTTTCTAGTATCAAACGGAGTAAAACAAGGATGTGTACTCGCCCCGACTTTGTTCAGCATGATGTTCGCGACCACGATGACAGACGCCTTCAGATCATTGGACCTTGGAATACCCATAAAGTACTGCACAGATGGCAAGTTACTCAATTCCAGAAGAATGAAGGCCAAAACCATAGTGGCTGGCGACATTATCAGGGAACTTGTATTTGCTGACGACTGCGCTCTAATGAAAAACTCAGAACTGAACATGCAGGTTGGAATGGACCAGTTCTCTGCCGCATGCGAAAATTTTGGCCTGACCATAAATGCCAAAAAAACAGAGGCCATGTACCAACCAGCACCAGGCATGCCGTACACAAAACCAGAGACTACAGTCAGCGGGCAGACGTTGAATGCCGTAGACAAATTCACATATCTGAGCAGCACGCTGTCGAGATCTGTCAGCCTAGACGATGAGGTGGCAAGCAGAATAGCAAAGGCCAGCACAGCCTTTGGTAGAATGCGCTCGATGGTCTGGGCACGTCGTGGCATCAGCGTCAAGACCAAACTCAAAGTCTACCGTGCAACCATCATTCCAACCCTACTATACGCTTGCGAAATCTGGACTGTATACTCTGGACATGCAAGGAAGTTAAACCACTTCCACACAGGTTGCCTGATGCGAATATTCCACATCCGATGGCAAGATCGTGTCACTGACATCGAGGTTCTCTCGAGGGCTAACATGCCCAGCATCCATGCACTGCTAGAAAAAGCACGACTAGGATGGGCCGGACACCTCGTCCGTATGTCAGACGAGCGGCTCCCAAAGAAGCTTCTCTACGGCGAGCTGAGAGAGGGATGGCGCGAGAAAGGGCGCCCAAAGAAACGTTTTAAAGACGGTCTGAAGGACTCACTAAAAAGTTTCCAGATAGACATCGACACCTGGGAATGTCTTGCGCAAAAGAGATCTGACTGGAGAAGCGCAGTCAAATCGGGTGTAGCTGCCGGTGAAGATGACTGCGTTGTGAAAGCCCAGAACAGACGCGAGACGCGGAAATCCCGAGCAGCGGGAACACCATCGCCTTCTACAAACCTCGTGTGCCCGATATGTAGCAGATGTTTTCGTGCTCGCATTGGCCTGTTCAGCCACATGCGCACCCACACCCAACAGGGAAATCTGTGACAAGGATGATGTCGGCGGTCCTCATCGACAACGATGGACAGCTATTATTATTATTAGTGGATAGAGAGGAGGAGGTTGAGTAGGAAGAGGAGGAGGGGACGATTAAGGAGGGGGATAGGAGAAAGGAGGGTGAGGAGGTGGATAATGATGGAGAGAAGGATGAGGTTAAGTAGGGAGACGAGGAGGAAGATGAGGAGGTGGGTAATGATGGAGAGCATGAGGAGGTTAAGTAGGGAGACGAGGAGGAAGATACTCAGGAGGTGGATAATGATGGAGAGAAGGAGGATGAAGGGAGAGGAGGAGAAGAGAAAGGGGTGAGGAGGAGCAGGTGAATGGAAAATGAGGAGGATTATGAGGAACAGAAGGAGGAGGGGAGGTGAAGGTTAAGAAGGAGGATGAGGAGGAGGGGGTGGAGAAAGGCTGAGGACGTGAAAGGAGAGGGAATATACGTTGGTGGAGGTGTAAGAGGATGTGGAGGAAGGGGACAATGAGGAGGAGAATAAGGAAAAGAGCAGTTTTGGGGGAGATGGAGAAAGAACTGGAGGGTAGGACAAAGAAGTGAAGAAGAAGGATAAGAAGAAGGATAAGAAGAAGGAGAGAAGAAGGATAAGAAGAAGGATAAGAAGAAGGAGAGAAGAAGGATAAGAAGAAGGATAAGAAGAAGGACAGAAGAAGGATACGAAGAAGGAGAGAAGAAGGATAAGAAGAAGGAGAGAAGAAGGATAAGAAGAAGGAGAGAAGAAGGATAAGAAGAAGGAGAGAAGAAGGATAAGAAGAAGGAGAGAAGAAGGATAAGAAGAAGGAGAGAAGAAGGATAAGAAGAAGGAGAGAAGAAGGACAGAAGAAGGATAAGAAGAAGGAGAGAAGAAGGATAAGAAGAAGGAGAGAAGAAGGATAAGAAGAAGGAGAGAAGAAGGATAAGAAGAAGGAGAGAAGAAGGACAGAAGAAGGATAAGAAGAAGGATAAGAAGAAGGATAAGAAGAAGGATGAGAATAAGCAGGCAGATAAGAAGTAAAAGAAAGTGAGGGAGGGTGGGGAGAAGATGGAAGAGAAGCGTAGGAAGAGAATGAGGAGCAAGAGAAGGAGGACAAGGAAGTGCTGAATAATGTGGAGAAGGAAGAGGAAGGGAGACAAGACCGAGGAGAAGAATGAGTGGAATTAGAGAGAATAAGAAGGAGTATGAGAGGAACAGAAAGACGAGAAGCAGAAAGTGAAAGAGGATGAAGAGTAAATTATTACGGTGGAGGTGGAAGAAAAGAAGGAGAAAGAGGGATGTATATAGGAGTGCTACTGAATGCTCATCTCTTCATTTCCTCCCAACAGACAGAAAGAATGTCCAGTGGCATGACAAACCTCAAGCTGTACTCACTGCTGGCTCGCCTGAGGAAGCCGGCCGCTTTCCAGATTTGGAATTTTGCGGTACGTTTGTCAGTGGTAACATGTGTACGGGTCAATAGCTAAATCATAATGCTTGATCTGAGTTGTTGTAGTTGTTGTTTTTTATTGCTGTTGTTGTGTTGTGTTGCTGTTGTTGTTTGCGAATGCCCACAATGAGTAGGTTACTATTTTGTGCGCGCTGAAAAGGACGTTAAGTGGCGGGTTACAGCAGTTTTCCTCACATCCTGAGCGTGCTGATGAAGGCAGTTGTTCTATGATTGGCTTCATGTGAGTGTTGCTTACTACTACGGGGATCATGTCGATCTCTCCCCTTGTTAACCAGACTGCCATGAAAACAGCCCGTTTCCAGGGAGGGCTTCTAGGAAGCCGAGGTGACGGTCTTGGCCAGTATGCTTTGCCTGACCCTGGCTAACACGTCGGATCAGTATATTTTGCCTGACCCTGGCTAACACGTCTGATCAGTATATTTTGCCTGACCCTGGCTAACACGTCTGATCAGTATATTTTGCCTGACCCTGGCTAACACGTCTGATCAGTATATTTTGCCTGACCCTGGCTAACACGTCTGATCAGTATATTTTGCCTGACCCTGGCTAACACGTCTGATCAGTATATTTTGCCTGACCCTGGCTAACACGTCTGATCAGTATATTTTGCCTGACCCTGGCTAACACGTCTGATTAGTATATTTTGCCTGACCCTGGCTAACATGTATGATCAGTATATTTTGCCTGACCAGACGTTAGTCTTCCTCCCCGAGCCGAGTTATAAGAATCTCTAAAGTGTCCGTTTTCACACAGTCAGTAAGTAACTCAAATTGCCCCTTTCAAGTTAGCAATACATAACTCAGATTGCCTGTCTCACTAAATCATTAAAAATAGCTCAAATTGCCTGTGTTGTGCAATCATGAAATAAATCAAATTGCCTAATTTGTGCAACCATGAACTATTTCATGCAATCAGGAAATAACACACATTAACTGTTTCGTACAATAAATGACAAACTCTATTGTTTAACTATCACTACAACATTTATTACCTTTAACTATCACTTCGACATTTATTACCATTGTTGTGGTGTACAGAAAGGATACTTTTACAATCACAAAGTAGCTGAAATTGCCCATTCAATGGCGTACAGGCAAGGGGCACAATCCAATAGAGTTGTTTCTCTTCCCTCTGACTTCAGAATCAGTATTTTGGTGCTGTTGTATGGCTTTGACTTTGTTGTTTTTTCTTTGTCTTTTTTATCTAGGGAGTGTCATTTCATATACTTATAATTTATACATTTAAAAAAAATTATTTTCATTTTTTTGGTAATTGTAGGGGTGAAAATTGAGAGAATGAGCGAGAGATAGTGAGAGGGAGGAAGAGGACGATTCTGCTCAGGTGATACATACTTTGAGCCGTATCATATTGCTAGCTTCGGGTACCAAGTCAGTCAATTCGCCAAATATCTGTGGGAGATGTATGTGACTGAGATGTGAGATGTTTGGGAGCGAAAGTAGTCTAAGGGAAATCTTCAGGTGTGTGTGTGTGGGATATTCATGGTTATTTGAGAGATACGTTTTACGGAATAAATCTAAGCCAGATCGGAAAATTTGCAAGCAGAATAGATTTCGTCGATTTGTGGGATGAATTGTCCCTTGGCGTGAGAAATATTTGACGGATGACCGCATAAGTGGTTTATTTGTAGGATGAACTGTCCGGTGGCGAGAGAAATGGTTGACAGATGACCGCATAAGTGGTTTATTTGTAGGATGAACTGTCCGGTGGCTAGAGAAATGGTTGACAGATGACCGCATAAGTGGTTTATTTGTGGGATGAGCTGTCCGATGGTGAGAGAAATGGTTGACAGATGGCCACATAGGTGGTTTATTTGAGGGATGAGCTGTCCGGTGACGGGAGAAATGGTTGACAGAAGTCCACAGAAGTGGTTTATTTGTGGGATGAACTGTCCGGTGGCGAGAGAAATGGTTGACAGATGGCCACAGAAGTGGTTTATTTGAGGGATGAACCACAGCCTCAGGTCAGGTTAGGTCATCCCGCAACTGGTGAGGTCGTTAGGGTACACATGAATACACCCTCTCAACCCCACGCCATCTCTCTCTGTCAGCGGCCCTTGCCTGTGCGTCCTCTGGTCTAAGATTGGTCTACTTTCATGTTGTCCTTTCACCTATTTTTGGGACGACCTCTTTGTCGTCTGCCTTACACCTTTCCGTGCAGGATCGTATTTGCAAGACCATTTGATCTCGATATGTGACCGTACCAAGCGAGTTTCCTTCTTTTGACAGTTGCCAAGAGGTCTTCAAAAGGCCCTATTGCTGTTGTAATTATTTCTCTTCCATCGTTTGTAACTCTATCTTCTCGTTTAGAAGCCTTCTTAAACATATCATCTCCAAGGCATGTATTCTCCTCTACATGTCAGCTGTAATGTCCACGGCCTAATGTAGAAACAATAGTTCTGATAAAAGCTCACGGGGAAATCACTTTGAAACGTCACATTCCACAGCTGACTAAATAACGGAACTTACATGTGTCAACTATTAGTGTAACTATAATAGCGTGTTTCGGGAAACAAAGATGGATATGCAGTTGATTTCAGGGAGGGAATATGTGAAAGGATCACTGTTAACAGTGATTTGTTGTGTTTTGCGCCGGCAATTTGCTTTATTTCTTTGTGTGGAACATGTATTGATTATAAACCCCTACATAATATATGTTCCGTTATTTAGTTGGAAGTTGAATGTGATGTTTCAAGGGATATTCCCGGTGAATCAGACGGCCTATGTAAAGTAGGCCATTGATTAACTGTATGTATGACGAGATAAGTCTGAGACAGATCACCAAGTTTATGAAAGGATAAAAGATGTATTTTCTTGATATAAAATACATGTCAATGAGAGATGTCTGAGCCAAAATGTCCAGTGATCTTTCTTTTATAAATTAATAAATTAATAAATTTCAACAACCATTTTTAATCATACTGATCTAGAATTTTTGTTTAATGTAGATCTAATATACGAAATAATGTTAACACATATATCTCAACCAGATTGCTTATGTAGAAAACAATATATTCTCGTTCGTCCGCGAGAGAGACGGGAAGAAGTACCTGGTGGCGATAAATGTTGGACAAATGAATGTGACAGTCAACTTCACTCCATGGAGTTCTGGGAGCAGCACAGGCATCGTTGTTGCATTTACACTAGGTAGGTGGTGGTGATGTGGTAGGGGTGATAGTGGGGGAGTGTGTAGTAGTTATTGTGGTCGTGGTGGTGGTAATACTGGTTGTAATGGTAGTATAAATAGTATTGGTACAAGTAGTGGTGGTGGCAGTAGTAATAGTTGTAGTAGAAGTAGCAGTACAAGTAGGAGTGGTAGGGGTAGGTGTGGTAGTAGTAGTTGTAGCAGCAGTAGTAGTGGTAGTAGTAGTGGTAATAGTGGTGGTAGTAATAGTAGTGACAGTATTAGTAGCAGAAGAAGTAGTAATAATAGTAGTAGAAGTAATAGCAGCAGTAGCAATAGTATCAGTAGTTGTGGTAGTAGTTATAGTGGTAGTAGTAGCAGTAGTAGTAGTACCAGCAACAGCAGCAGTAATAGCAGTAGTAGTAGTGGTGGTACCATCAGTAGTAATAGCAGCAGCAGCAGTACTAGCAGAAGTACCAGCAGCAGAAGCAGTAGTAGCGGCAGCAGCAGTACTAGCAGTAGCAGCAGTACTAGCAGTAGTACCAGCAGCAGAAGCAGTAGCAGCAGTACTAGCAGTAGTATCAGCAGCAGAAGCAGTAGTAGAAGCAGTAGTAGTACCAGCAGCATAAGCAGTAGTAGCAGCAGCAGTAGTAGTAGTAGCAGCAGTACTAGTAGTAGTAATAGTAATAGCAGTAATAGTTGTAGTAATAGTAGTAGTTGTAGTAGTAGTAGTAGTTGTTGTTGTAGTAGTAGTAGTGGTAAGAATAGTAGGAAAAAAACATGACAAAAAACTTGTAAAAGTTGATTAAGGTTGAGTTTAATCAAAATTTTAAAATGGCTGTGGTCAGATACCGCACCGAGACGAGAACACAAACAAAACCTATGTTACGACCAATAGGCCTTCATCAGGGACAACAATACTGAACTAACAAATCAACATATAAGAAAACTGGTCAATGGAGAGCTGGAGAGCAACAAAGTTAAGGCCTTTGCTGAGAATTGATATTTCACCCTCAGTCAGAGGAAGATCAGAGAGGATACAATCTATAAAAAACAAGCAAAAACAAAATATCTAGTATTAATGGCAATATACAAAAACAAGCAAAATATATCCAGTACTAACGACAAAATTAGAAAAACAAGCAAAAATATATCCAATACTAACGAAAAAACTATAAAAACAAGCAAAAATATCAAGTACTAACGGCAATTATGAAAAAAAAATATATCAAATACTAACGGCAATTATGAAAAACAATCAAAAATAACTAGCACTAACGGCAATTATGAAAAACAATCAAAAATAACTAGCACTAACGACAATTATGAAAAACAATCAAAAATAACTAGCCCTAACGCCAATTATGAAAAACAATCAAAAATAACCAGCACTAACGCCAATTATGAAAAACAATCAAAAATAACTAGCACTAACGCCAATTATGAAAAACAATCAAAAATATCTAGCACTAAAGCCAATTATGAAAAACAATCAAAAATAACTAGCACTAATGCCAATTATGAAAAACAATCAAAAATATCTAGCACTAACGCCAATTTTGAAAAACAATCAAAAATATCTAGCACTAAAGCCAATTATGAAAAACAATCAAAAATAACTAGCACTAATGCCAATTATGAAAAACAATCAAAAATAACTAGCACTAACGCCAATTATGAAAAACAATCAAAAATAACTAGCACTAACGACAAGAAAAACAATCAAAAATATCTAGCACTAACGGCAATTATGAAAAACAATCAAAAATATCTAGCACTAACGATAATTATGAAAAACAAGCAAAAATAACTAGCACTAACGCCAAATATGAAAAACAATCAAAAAATATCTAGCACTAACGACAATTATGAAAAACATGCAAAAATGTCTAGCACTAACGACAATTATGAAAAACAAGCAAAAATATCTAGCACTAACGCCAATTATGAAAAACAAGCAAACATATCTAGCACTAACGACAATTATGAAAAACAAGCAAAAATATCCAGTACAAACGACAAAATTAGAATAACTAGCAAAAATATCAAGTACTTACACCAATTATTAAAAATAAGCAAAAAATTTAAATTACATACGCCATTTATGAAAAAGAAGGAAAAATATCTAGCACTAACGCCAATTATGAAAAACAAGTACAAATATCAAGTACTAATGCCAAAATATCAATAACAAGCAAAAATACCCAGCACTAACAACTCTACTTCCCCAGGTATACAGAACGTGACTCTAAATTCAACCTTGAACTTGAGCATCGTCGATCTTTCACCTGGAGATGGTCTTCTGATACAGATCATAGATGGACAACCCGCAACCGCAAAACCTACAACTGCAAAACCCGGCTCAGCCCACGGTCTGAGACCTGGCATGCTGCCTCACTTTATATCAGCAATCACGTACATTGTTCAACCATTGTTCGTCTGGGCTATTCTTCGTTACAATAACATATTCACGTAGACCTGACATAGGAAATATGCGCTGTTTGTCAAATGTTGTCAATTTTTTTATTTTATCTAAACCAGTAACTGTTATTTTTATATGATGTTATCAAGTTAAATGTGTATTACTACCCACACCCTCCAGTCTACCCAGATGTAGATGAGGACTGCGTTGCTGTTAATGTCTAGTGTGGAAAAGTTAGGTTCCCATTGCAAGAGATGATAGTGACATCATTAGACAGTCACGCTGTATTTGGATTATAGTGAGATGGAAGCTGTGCTGGTTATCAACCTCACTCTCTCGTCCTGAGCTACCGTGGACCAGTGGAAAGACTTATGTAAAGATAACTGGAGTTAATTCAGGATGCAGGTACTCTGGTCCTAACTCACTTGAGATCAGGGGTCGCTTGAAACCTGTGGG
Source organism: Ariolimax columbianus (assembly GCA_036924085.1). Classification (NCBI taxonomy): domain Eukaryota; kingdom Metazoa; phylum Mollusca; class Gastropoda; order Stylommatophora; family Arionidae; genus Ariolimax; species Ariolimax columbianus. The sequence continues at coordinate 25,723,770 of JAVGWX010000005.1, read as the reverse complement.
GCTCCAACCCATGCCGTTTCCGTTCATTACTTTGAAAGGCGAGTACATTACCTCTCGACCACAGTGACCCCTAACCCAGCTACATATAACGTGTGACCAAGTACACTGGTCAGTATCACTCCCTTCACGATGGCAGAGTTTATTAGACGACCTTGACCTTACCATAGGCTCAGAAACAGAACATGTTTCAAGTCTGTGTTAGCAGAGCCATACATGGTCCATACACAAGAGAGCAAAATGTCCACCTCTGAAATTAGATATATGTGGTGGTTGCCGGGTGTCTAGGAGAGACACGGTGAGAAACGACAACATTCGGAAAGGGAATTGGTTCACGTCCCATTTGCCGAATACATGTCCATACAGAAGATGTGAACATTCAGTCATCTCATGAGAATGCACGTAATTAGCTTTCTTTGCGAGCTTTCAATGTCCAAAGATCCGGCTTCCATATCCAGACAGAAGTTGCGATGACTCACCTCATAAGAATGCATGTTATTAGCTTCCTTTGCGAGCTTTAAATGTCCAAAGATCCGGCTTCCATATCCAGGCAGAAGATGGGAGGATTCAGTCATCTAAAGAGAATGTATGTGATTAGCTTCCTTTGCAAGTTTTAAAAATTCAAAAGATCCGGCGTTAGAGCAAAAGGGCAACCAAGGGGAAAGTAGACAACATAGTAAAGACGATTTTCTAACGACAAGCGTTGACGACGTCAGACGAAACGCATCTGGTCCAGGGTAGAAGACTAAGCCTCCCCATTTGGCCTATCAGGGTACATGTGGACCGATATCTGACAGAAAATGTAAATAAGAGTCTTCTTTCCTGACTGCAGGTAACCACCTACAGGTGTCTCCAGGTAACCACCTACAGATGTCTCCAGGTAACCACCTATAGGTTCCAGGTAACCACCTACATGTGTCTCCAGGTAACCACCTACCGGTGTCTCAGTCCCACACGTCATGTCAGATTGTAACAATTGATGACCTGTAAAAAAAAACCACCAAAACAGCCGACGCAGCTGGAGATTAACTAGTGAAAGTTGAGACAGGACACATGCTCATCAAGAAGATGAGCTATAGCTATATGACCAGACATGCACTGTACTGGAACCAAAAGTGCAAGAGAAAAGAAGACTAATAATTGTGGATAATAACGATGGAAGAAGCGATCAATGAAATCAGCGACAACTCAAAATATTCTGAACATTCATCTTGGAAATCCATATCGCTGCGGATTTTACAAATCAGGTCGATCCTGTTGTTGTTGCTATTGTTGTTGTTGTTGCTATTGTTGTTGTTGTTGCTATTGTTGTTGTTGTTGCTTGAGGCTTCTCGTGCTGAGTTGAATCCACTCGTGATGTTTCTTTGACAGGGGTGTGTCTTCCAACACAATGTATAGTTCAGAATATGTGTTAGCCTTCTCTTGGATGTAGTGCAATACGAAGCTCCTCGGTCAGGTAACCACTTTGGGGATAAGTGTCGATCCCCACTTTGTTGGTCAGACTGCTGTAATCAGTCTGTTTCCAGGAGCCCGAACTCGGACTTTCAGGGGGCGATCTCGGTCAGTCTGTTTCCAGGAGCCCGAACAAGGACTTTCAGGTGGCCGTCACGGTCAGTCTGTTTCCAGGAGCCCGAACTCGGACTTGCAGGTGGCCGTCACGGTCAGTCTGTTTCCAGGAGCCCGAACAAGGACTTTCAGGTGGCCGTCACGGTCAGTCTGTTTCCAGGAGCCCGAACTCGGACTTTCAGGTGGTCGTCACAGTCAGTTTCACCTGACTTTTAATAGCGCTTGCTGCCATTTCCATTCTACTTCTACTGACCGTTGACTGGATTATCATGTCAAACATTATCAACCAACAGTGACTGTGCTACTGTGACTTCAACCAACAGTGACTGTGCTACTGTGACATCAACCAACAGTGAATGTGCTACTTTGACTTCAACCAACAGTGACTAGACTACTCTGACTTCAACCAACAGTGACTAGACTACTTTGACTTCAACCAACAGTGACTGTGCTACTCTGAATTTAACCAACAGTGGTTGTACTACTCTGAATTTAACCAACAGTGACTATACCACTCTAACTTTAACCAACAATATCAGAGCATCACAAAACACGTTAACAATGAAGGTGCAGGCTTTTGTAAATGAGTGCAGAATGGAGGGATTTAATGAGTATGGTAAGATTAATATGTGGATCTGTGTGAGAGGACAGGGCGGATACCAGGGGAACAGGTCAGGACAAGGAGTCGTTCGCATTGCATAGGGCATGCATTACGTAAAACATGATTGAATTGTAAAGTAGTCTCTGTTTTGGAGCCTTAGAGACAAGAGAAGTAGAGGATGTCCTACTACATGGTGAAGATAGCTTGAGACAAAAGAGGTAGAGGCGGGCCTACTAAATGTTCGAGAGAGCTTGAGGCAAGAGAAGTAGAGGCGGGACTACTGCACGGAGGAGACAGCTTGAGACAAGAGAAGTAGAGGCGGGACTACCACATGGCGCAGACAGCTTGAAACAATAGAAGTAGAGGCGGGACTACTGCATGGAGGAGACAGCTTATTACAAGAGAAGTAGAGGCGGGACTACTTCATGGAGGAGACAGCTTGGTACAAGAGAAGTAGAGGCGGGACTACTGCATGGGGGAGACAGCTTGGTACAAGAGAAGTAGAGGCGGGACTACTGCATGGAGGAGACAGCGTGGTACAATAGAAGTAGAGGCGGGACTACTGCATGGAGGAGACAGCTTGAGACAAGAGAAGTAGAGGCCGGCCTCCCACATGGCGGAGACAGCTTGAGACAAGAGAAGTAGAGGCCGACCTACCACATGGCGGAGACAGCTGAGACAAGAGAAGTAGAGAATGGCCTACCACATGGCGGAGACAGCTTGAGACAAGAGAAGTAGAGGCAGGATTACTGCAGCAGACAGAGACAGCTTGAGACAAGAGAAGTAGAGGCCGACCTACCACATGGCGGAGACAACTTGAGACAAGAGAAGTAGAGACCGGCCTACCACATGGCGGAGACAGCTTGAGACAAGAGAAGTAGAGGCAGGATTACTGCAGCAGACAGAGACAGCTTGAGACAAGAGAAGTAGAGGCCGACCTACCACATGGCAGAGACAGCTGAGACAAGAGAAGTAGAGAATGGCCTACCACATGGCGGAGACAGCTTGAGACAAGAGAAGTAGAGGCAGGATTACTGCAGCAGACAGAGACAGCTTGAGACAAGAGAAGTAGAGGCCGACCTACCACATGACGGACACAGCTTGATGGTTAAATGTTCTTGAAGGACATGGTTTGAACTGTCGCAGATGGTCCATGACACGAAGACAAATTTACTTGTTGAAGACCCTAGCTTTACGCGACACAAAGCTGTAAAGGTTTTGATTGATTGATTTATTGACTCATCTTAATCATCATTGCCATTTGGGTTGACTGATTGTGTTCTCTATTAGTGCAGATCAATCGATCTCAACTGATAGCTCGGTGTGCCAGTTTGGACAAGCGAACAATGTATAATTAAATTTAAAATATATATTATTAAAACATAGTATATTGCATCTACATGTTTTTGTTCTGTTTATTTAATTTTGGAACATGATGACAGAACGTATTGATATATGTCATTATAAATTATATGGTCCTCATCTTTTGTTGTTAGATTTCAGAGACAGGTGAAATCGTCTTTCGTGTGTCTCCTGTGTGATTTTTGCCATTGTCAATCCATGGCTAAGTATGTCACAAACTGATGGGGGAATAGCTGAATAATGTTGTTGGTAGATTCTAACGGGCTCGTTAGGCAGCAACAACATCCAGCTTTGTGATTACTGTAGGTAGCATATGCTAGGTGTCACATGAACGTGCGCAGTTGAGACACAAAATGATGTCCATACTCAGGTGTGTGTAAACAAAGAACAGCGTGCTTTTACCTTTTTGCTCTCCGTTTACCTTCTCTTAGATTGGCTGCCAACCAAGGCTAATGAGCCCAATCTGCCCGCCCAATTATACCGCTGGGTACTCGGTCGCACCACGGCAGGCTCTGTAAGAAACAGCGGGCCTCTCATGAAGGTGCTGCTGGGGACACATAATGTAGGAGAGGCTATTGGCATGGAAACTCTTCAACGGCAAGCCGAACAGTGAATCCAGCGGCGATCTCTACACCCGGAAAGGAGAGGCTATATTAGACGCTTCACTTTCCTTTAACGAGCGGGAAGTCCAGCCCAGACCTCGCTACCACCTGGTTTAACCTGCAGTATAATGATTGATCCCACGTTGGCGGAAGACGTGTCACGATAATGAAGAAGTTGAACGTGAAGTGCAAATGTTGCTGAGACAGCAGACCACAGACTTCCATGCAGCAGGTTTTGGTGCATTGATAAAGTGATGGGATAAGTGTATCAATACGGTGAAATTATGTTGAGAAAAAATGGACAATGTCAGTGAAATCATGAATGGTTGTCAAATTCGTATCTCATATAATATTTGTTAGTTTGTTTTTCTTAAACAGCCATTTGTGACCTGTTTACTGACTTGTCCTTGTAGGCCCAAATTATTCCATACTTTTCTGTCAGCGTACATACCATACATTCAATTTGGTCCACTCTCTGTCAGCATACATACCATGCATTCAATTTGGTCCACTCTCTGTCAGCATACATACCATGCATTCAATTTGGTCCACCCTCTGTCAGCATACATACCATACATTCAATTTGGTCCACCCTCTGTCAGCATACATACCATACATTCAATTTGGTCCACCCTCTGTCAGCATACATACCATACATTCAATTTGGTCCATCCTCTGTCAGCATACATACCATACATTCAATTTGGTCCACTTTCCGTCGGATTCCTTACATGCCGAATGTCACGTATAGTGACCTTGACAAATTTCTGGAAGCATTTCATTTCAGATGTTGCGATTTATCGTGTTTTTGCTGACGTTTTATTGTTTTAGTGAATTCAATGAAACACGTGTATAGGTCTACATTACACACGTTTCATTGATTACACCAAGGCCTTCGATACGGTAAAACATCAAAATCTGTGGAGAATCATGAAGGAAATGGGATTTCCTTTGCATATTGTTCATCTCATTGAAACATTATACCAAGATCAACAAGCAGCTGTCCGAGTATCTGGGCAAACACCTGATTGGTTTGCAGTACAAAAGGGAGTAAGACAGGGATATATCCTCTCACCTTATCTATACAACATATATGAGGAATGATGAGTATTCAAGCTTTTTATATAAAGATATAAATGCGGCCCAATCCAAGTTTCTACGTAGAGGTAAATACGGCCCAATCCAAGCTTCTACATAAAGAGATATACGGCCCAATCCAAGCTTCTACATAAAGGTATATACGGCCCAATCCAAGCTTCTGCATAAAGGTATATACGGCCCAATCCAAGCTTCTACATAAAGATATATACGGCCCAATCCAAGCTCCTACATAAAGGTATATATGGCCCAATCAAAGTTCCTACATAAAGGTATATACGGCCCAATCCAAGTTCCTACATAAAGATATATACGGCCCAATCCAAGTTCCTACATAAAGGTATATACGGCCCAATCCAAGCTTCTACATAAAGAGATATACGGCCCAATCCAAGTTCCTACATAAAGAGATATACGGCCCAATCCAAGCTTCTACATAAAGAGATATACGGCCCAATCCAAGCTTCTACATAAAGAGATATACGGCCCAATCCAAGATTCTACATAAAGAGATATAGAGCTCAATTCACGCTTCTAGATAAAGAGATATAGAGCTCAATCCACGCTTCTACATAAAAAGATATACGTCCCAATTCACGCTTCTAGATAAAGAGATATACACTGCCCAATTTCCAATCAACATTTGTCGCATCTTAAAACATGTAGGGCAGGTTACAGTTTCACTATTACTTACTCCCCTCTCGGGCCGTTGTATGACGTGAAAAATTACTGATTAAATCAGAACAACTCTGGAAAATTCTCAGGTATTGTGGCGTGTCCGTCACGTACACTGGCCTAATTAAGAAAGCGTTTTATGTTGGAGAGAGGAAATGTAGTTTCAAATGAAGGAAACCATTGAGATTAAAAAAACTGGTTTCTGACAGTGATGTCCTTTATCACAGTTTCCCCTACTTTTTACCATTGACTGAATTATTGCACATCATCTGACAAAACACATTAAATTACTCGGGGCTTTTACAAAACAAATTAAATAACTCTTACAAAACAAATTAAATTACTCGAACTCTGACATGACAATTCAAATAACTAAACAAAACAAATTAAATTACTCGGACCAAACCAAAACAAATACAATTACCGAGGCAAAACTTATTAAATTATTTGTAATCGGATAAAAGAAATAAAATTACTCCAGCTCTAACAAAACAACTTGATTATCTAGACTTTGTGGAAACCTTGGCTTTTCTGGCCTGTTCTGGCTTGTTCTGTTCTGTTCATAATAATCGACTTCGTTGGTGTTGTTGTGTGGGTGATGGTGGGGCTGGGAAATCTTCTGGTCTGTGAGTATATTTGGGTTGTGGAGGGTTTCTCTCGGACTGGGGGCTGCTTGGCCCAGACCTGTGCCTCCTCCTCTTGTTCGTCACCGTGATGAAGGCCTCCGGGTCTGTAGCTGGTGCTTTTGTTGTTGTTGCTGCTTGTGTTGGTGTGGTTTTGGATATGATTTTTGAGGACTTCGACGCCTTTTTTGCATGTGTTGATGCTGACGATGGTCGCTGCCAGGCTCCCTGTTTGGTGGGGCAGTTGTTTGGCCAGTGTGCCGTGCTGCCGCAGTGGGGACATTCAGTTCGCCGTCCTGGTACTGTGACCATGATGGTGACGACTGTCCCACTTGTCAAGTGGATGTCTACATAGTGAGGTAGAGGTCTTCCTTTTTTAAAAAGAAGAAGGTGTTTGTCTGGTGAGGTGGTATTTTGTTGGAGTTCTGCTTCTGGATCTCCAGTGATGGCTGCTGCCAGCCTATTTTTAAACTGTTCAGTTGCTGTCGGAGGCAGCCATTGCACCATGGCTTTATCCCTTAGCCTGTCTAGATGATCAATCGTCACAGATAGTTTAGGGTCGGACCATTCGAGATGCCTCTCGTGCAGCTTTGCGTAGTGTTTTGTGTGGGCTGCCGTGGTCATTGTGACAAAATATTGTGTTGGGCTCGCCAGCCTATAAATGGCGGCTACCCCACCCTTCTCTACGCCGCATGGTCCCATCATGATGCTAGCAACTAGAGGGATTGTAGTTTGTGAGGCCTGGGCCCCGGACACGGTTACCAACAATGTGCCAGGGGAGTGGAGAAATCCTCCAAAGTCTGCATTCTCATCAGCTGCAACTTTCATGACAGCGTATGTGGCCATTTCCGTTTGATAGAAATAAGTTGCAACAAACAAAAAAATTGTGGTAATATGTTGAACAGTAAAACACAACTTGTGTTGTCACTTACTTGTTTCTGTTTTAAATATTATTAATAATCACACAAACACTTTCCTGTGAAAGTTCTTGTGGTCGTGAAATATTGACTGTGGTAGCTTAGATCAACTTAGAAAGGATCCCTAAAAGTATGATCTGAAGCTTAACCGTGAAAATGATAAGTTTTATATATTTTTGAGTTGTATATAAAGCCAAAAGACAACCTTTACCATCACCCACACAACAACACCAAGGAAAGGAGCGTCGCCACAGCTCCAGGGACACTTGTGAGAGCAAGCGGCCTGCCCATTTTAGGACAGACGAAGAAGCAACCACGACCATTTGGGGGACCACACTAGAACAAAGGGTCCCCCTCCTAGACACACCACCAAAATTGGTGATTGCACTGGACAGCGCCGGTGAGAATTAATCTCACCACTTCACACCAAAATAAAACACTCCAAACACGCACACGCGCGCGATCATGCACACACATACAAAATAAAAACAGTAAAATAAAATAAGTAAATAAACAAATAAATAATTTGTAAATGGCAGAAATTAAAATACTCAGCATCAACATCCGCGGTATGCGCGAGAAGTTGAATAAGCTCACATGCCTCGCCAAAAAATACAAACCAGACTTTTTAATGGTCCAGGAAACTAACATACATACAGATCAACATGCAGCACACATTACTACACAACTAGGGATGCAACATTCATGCTTCAGCCTCAGTACACAGCGACTAGGCTCAAGAGTAGCCATTATACAAACATCGGACAGGTGGGAAATAACAAATACAAGCAGGGACAGCAATGGGGACATGGCGATAGTCCAGGTCAGCAACAACACACACACACATACAATAGTAAATATCCATGCACCAAGCACTTACAGAGACCAACCACTTTTCTACGAAACTTTAGACGACCTACTGACACGTTCATACCAGGGACATAGTATCATCCTGGGTGGAGACTTCAATTGTGTTCTATCAGACAAAGACGTTTTTGGCAACAACGTCGGAGCGCAGTTACGGAAACTCAGAGGAACGGATACAAACCAATTGGAAATATTACAAGACATAATAAGCACGCACAGTTTAGTTGACACATACAGACACAAATACCCACACGGGACAGAAACCACACACAAAAATAGTGGACACCCTAGGGCCGCACGTCTAGACAGAATATACGTGCACTCAGATCTATACACCACACAAGCCAAACATCTGCCAGAAACACTAAACTTTACAGACCACAAGGCAGTTACGGCTACCATCAATACAGCAGAAACAAACACACCACTTAGACGCTCCACACATTGGAAGTTCAACAACACACTGCTACAAAATAAAGGCTACGTCAACCACATTACACACCTCATTCTAACATGCGTTGCTAACACACAAACAGAAAACATACAACGTTCTGAAATACTTAAAAACACAATTCGAGAGAGAACAAGGATTCTTGCAACCAAAATACATAGAGATAAGATGAGACAGGAAAAAATAATAGAAGAAGCCATCCATCTAACGAAACAAATAGACAAATACTCACCACGTATATACACATTACAAGACGAACTAGAAGAATGTCAACACTACAGGTTTCAAGGAGCTTTCATGAGAACAAAACTAAACACGATAACACAGGAAATACCAAGTAAACAATACCTAACAATAGAACAGAATGTACAGAGGAGCAGACAGATAGGAATAATAGTAGATCTAGAGGGCAACACGCACACAGACACACCAGATATAGCGCGAGCTTTCGAGACACACTACAAAGAACTTTACACAAGCGAAGACACAGAAAAACAGATCCAAGACGTTTTCACAAAATATGCAAGAAAACTCAACAGCGAGGAGAAACTGGGCCTTGACGCTGACATTACACTCACAGACATAACAAATGCAGTAAACAACATGCAAAAAGGCAAGTCACCAGGACCCGATGGGCTCACTTCAGAATTCTACCAACACTTCTTCCCCATTTTAGGACCACTCCTTCTCAAAGTATATCAAGAAACTTTTAAAAATAACGAGCTTCCTCCCAGCCAAAATCTGTCCTACATTACACTAATACCAAAGGATAACGCAGACAAAATACAACTTAAAAATCACAGACCCATATCACTTCTAAACGTAGACTACAAAATCTTAACTAAAACTCTAACAAATAAACTCAAACCATTTATGCCATCACTCATACACGAGGACCAACAGTGCAGTGTACAAGGCAGAAATATACACCAACATACACATTTTATCAGAGACATTATCAACCTCACACACGAGAAAAACACGAAATCATCAATCCTTTCCCTGGATCAAGAAAAAGCTTTTGATAGGGTATCCCATCAGTACCTCCATAAAGTCCTCGAGAGTTGCAACATTGGAGACCATTTTAGAAAGTGGATAAAAATCCTATACGCAAAGCCTGAAAGCAAGGTACTGGTAAACCACCAGGTTACAAGTGCCTTTCGGCTAACGAGATCAGTGAGACAGGGATGTTCCCTCTCCCCACTGCTCTATACCCTTGCCTTAGAGCCCCTATTAGAGAAAATTAGACAAGACAGCTCCATAAAAGGCACACACATACATGGAGCAAAGGAGAAGAAGTTGCTTGCCTACGCAGACGACACCGTCTTCTTTCCCCCAGACTACACATCAATAGAAAACATTCTAAACACGTTTGCACAATTTGGCAAAGACAGTGGAGCAAAAATAAATATACAAAAATCCACTATAATGGGCATAGGCCAGTGGAAAAACAAAGTAGACTTTCATTTTGTTCTAAAAATAACAGACTCCCTTAAATTGTACGGCATACCCTTCCTATCTGACCCCAACCACATTCAACACGACACATGGACAAATTTAACGACCAAAATAAAAGACATGCTACAAAGATACAGATACAAAACAGCCACAATTTTTGGCCGTGGTATAATAGTAAACACATACATCATCCCCAAATTAATCTACACAGCCACAGTGTTTGAACCCCCACAGCGGACAATCAAAGATATCAACAAACTCATTAGGGGTTTCATTTTCGCAAACACCATACACAGCATAAGCCAACACACACTAGCACAAGACACGAGACTCGGAGGTATCGCACTCCAAAACATATAGACCAAAATACAGTCCCTCCGAATAGGCCATGTCGGGCGGATTGTCAAACATCCAGAACAACACACACTTGCGCACTACTACATTGGCCTCAGTATATCCAAGCTGATACCAATAAACAACGCAACACCACACTTCTGTCGGACATTACCGCCCTTCTACGCGTCATGCATAAAAGCCATCCTAGGACACGAACAACTAACACAACAGAAGACAAATCAAATATACAAACATCTAGTCAAGCTACAAGCACCCCCACTGCACCTTAGAATAAAAAGAGGTTACAAATATTTTAAAACAGACTACACGAACACGTTCACAAATCTACACAACCCACACATTACACCAAAAGCTAGAGAAGTCGCTTACAGACTTTTTTTCAACCTAACTCCCATAAACACAAGAAAACAACGCAAACCCAAATGTCAACTATGTCAGATGAGAGAAAAAGAAACAGAAGACCACATTTTCTACTTGTGCAGTACAGTCATACTCACAAGACAAATTCTACAAGACACAATCGAGACACAAACAAGACAGAAGGTAGACATGTATAAGGCAATAATGTTAAACACTATACCAGACACGACACCAAACATTCAAACACAAATGCTAATTCTGCTATCAGAATTCAGAATGCATATGGAGATGTAGAAATGAAGCCTTATATCGCTTCAGAACATACTCCCCAGACACACTACTACACATGTTCATGAGAAAGGCGTTGTCCAGTAGCGACATACAAATGTAAAGGTTGTACTGTGAAATATGTATGTTAAAATATGTTTCATCATTTTCAATTTCAACTGTCGTAAAGACATCTAAAGAAAGTTGGGAATGTATGTGACTATCAACATCATCGCTCGAATCAGATTGTTACAGCAACCACAACTACAAAACAAAAGTGTCTTGGCGCAGTCTTCATCAAAGGGGATAACGAAATGGAAGAGGCCATGAGAACATTAAAGAAAAGGAAATCTCCCGGAAAAGACGGGATAACAAACGAAATGCTGATGGGGCTGGGCCAAACAGCAAAGAGGAAACTGCTATCAGTCCTGAACCAAAGCTGGAAAATGGGAGTTTGTACCCCAGGCATGGAAAGACGCAGTACTTGTACCAGTACCAAATAAAGGAAAAGACAAAACAGATCCAAATGGATACAGGCCTATCAGCCTACTGAGCTATGTCGGCAAACTGATGGAACGTATGATAAACACCAGACTGATGTGGCATCTGGAAGAAAAACGCATACTAATTCCACAGCAAGCAGGCTTTAGACAGCACAGATCCACTGAGGATCAGGTCATCCTCATAGCCCAGGAAATAGAAGATGCCTACCAGGAGCAAAAACACACAGTAGCGGTTTGGGTGGACCTGGAAAAGGCATTTGACAAAGTCTGGAAAGAGGGACTTAGAGTCAAGTTAAGAAGAAGTGAAGTTTGTGGGAAAATGTACAAATGGATAAGTCACTACCTCAAAAACAGAACGGCCAGAGTTCAAGTACAAGGGCAGATGAGCAATAAATGTGACACTTGAGCAGGGAGTACCCGAAGGGGGAGTACTGTCACCCACACTCTTCCTGATGTATATAAATGACATAACAGTGAATATACCAAGAAGAGTCCATAGCTCAATGTTTGCAGACGATCTGGCTATGTGGACCTCTGAAAAGAATCTCACCGTAGCAAGAAATCGGATGCAGCAGGCCCTAACATCGCTGGAAGAGTGGGCGAACTCATGGCTGGTCAAAATAAACGAGGAAAAAACGACATGTACAATATTCTCGCTATCAAACAAACCCCAAAACACCAAATTACGTCTTAACGGCAAATACCTGCAGCCAAACGACGACCCAAACTACCTGGGAGTCACATTTGATCGACGCATGACATGGAAAAGTCAGATCGAGAGAAACCGAATGAGAGCCAGAGAAAGAATGGCAATCATGAGGAAACTTGCTGGCACAAGCTGGGGAGCAGACGAAAGTATACTAAAGAAACTGTACACTGGAAGAGTGAGACCAGTTCTCGAGTATGGCATTGCGGCATGGACAACAGCAGCAAAGGCGAACTTCGATAAAATTAGCAAACTCCAAAACCAAGCCATGAGAGTTATAACAGGAGGCATGAAGTCAACGCCAATTGTAGAACTTGAAAAGATTACAAAACTGCAATCCATGACCGACAGAAGAGACTGCAGAGCTAAGCAGCAATCAGAGAAACTCAGAAGACTGACTGACCATCCAATGCACCAGAGACTAAACAATTTCGGAAATGGGAAACTAAAGCGGAGAAACTTAGCAGAAATAGTCAAAGCAAAAATGCACGAAGATCCCACGAACGCACTAACAACACCAAAGTCCATCCCTACTGTACGAAAACCTACCTGGGGGCAGCATATATATCCAGAGGTGGTAGAAAATATATCAGGTATTGGAAACAAAAACTGCCAGACTGAAAAAGACAGAAGAGATACTACCCTGAGCTACATAATGAAAAACTACCCAAGCATGGACTGGACCCATGCGTACACCGACGGTTCTGTAACAAACGCAACACAGAACGGAGGAGCAGGAGCATTTCTGAACCTACCAAATGGCAGAAAACCATATACACCAGACAATAGATAACATATACAGTTGTTGTCCATCACAAGTGATGAAGGCCACTCTCTTTGTTCAGCCGTGTGGACAGTCATATCTCTTGCTGTGTCCGCTGAAATGGGTGACAAGCACGGTGATTTGGATTAAAGTGAGGAAGAAACTGCGCCTTTTGTCAACCTCACTCACATAGCCTAAGCTACCTTTTGCCAGTGGCAAGACATTCATCGAGACGACTGGAGATAGCATAGGATGCAGATTTTGCCTCAGGGTTACCACCGAAGCCTTTCCGTAAACATGTAACCCGCAGGGTAGAAAGGTGGGATGGCATCTAACGCAGTTTGTCGTGCCTTTTCGATAACCACAAGAGGTCGTATGGACAACACTCAGCGTGTGAGTGAGTCTGGCATCTCTCCCCAGCTGTATTCAGCTCATCATAGTAGCATCTAAAATTCCCACACGCCAAATTCGTGAAGGTGAACCAGCAGAACTAACCCGTGAAATACGACACAGGTATAAGCGTAGTGCCATTCAGCCGGCGTCCAGACCAGGGTAAACGGATGGAAGAAATCACAAAAAAAGAACAAAATAACAAGTCCAGACGGAAAACAACACCACGTTTCCGTGAACACAAGTGTAAGTCGTCGACTAGTGTGAATTCCAGGCAAATCCGTGGTCTGGCGGCATCCATAATGATCCAAAACAGTAGAGAAATGTAGACTCGCAGCCAGTTATGGCGCCATCTTTGCCAGATAATACAACACCAAGCGCTATCCATAATGGCAAATGTGGGAAGACGAACTTATAAAGAAGCCTTAGAGATAGCACTAGGAGTAATGCCACTGGAACTCAGAAGGAAAGAGCTACGAATAAAATATTGGAACAAAATAGCCTAGGATAAAACCACCCAGCCTTAAATTCATTCCCAGAATACTATAACAAAATAGCCAGAAAACCATTTAAACAAGACAGATGGCCAACTGGGTGGAAAACAATAACAGAACTAAAAGATCATCAAAGCTTAACAGATGTAATACGAAATACTAAAATAAGTGAAATAGAAACTCCCCCATGGGAACTAATTACTCCAGAAACATACATTTATCTGGCTAGTATAAAACGGAAAGAGAGAAGTAAACACAGTATGAAGAAAGATGCCACTAAATATATTTCAGCAAACACCCAAAACCACATATCCATATATACAGATGGATTTAAACGAGAGGATAACACAGTAGGGGCAGGTATAGTTATACCACAATGGGAAATAACTAAATCATACAAAATCACAGATAATACAACAGCACACACGGCAGAACTAATAGTTATAGCAAAAGCAATGGAAATAATAAAAGAAAACAAAGAAATACCCCCAAAAACATCCCAAATAGAACAAATAACAATTCTAACGGACTCGTTATCTGCTATTCAAGCAATACAAACAAAAGAAACCAAAACAGACGACATAATACATGAAATCCTAAACACGTATACATTACTATACAAACGAGGATGTTTTATAAAGATTATGTGGATACCAGCTCACCTGGGGATAGAAGGAAATGAACTAGCAGATCTAGCGGCAAAAAAGGCCAGGACTAGTCTAAACATAATAAATATCAGTCTAGGACAAGCAGAGATAAATAATATCATAACACACAACATAACTGAAGAATGGAGAGAAGCTTGGAGAATCAGTAATAAAGGTAGATACGCTTTCCGGCTAATAAAAGAACCAACAGCTAAATGCCAAATTACCGAGGAACTAAAAATCTCTGAAAATAAAAAAATGCTGCGACACCTGTATACGGTACTGCAATCTAGGTCTAACTAAAGCTTTATACGGTTTGACTATCACTTCCTTGCTCCTATGTTCAATATTTCTTGTTATCATAACTAACATTGCATTTGTCTTTTTCACTGTTACCTGGACTTGCTCACTCACCTTACCTGTATAATCTATTATAACCCGTAGGTCACTTTCCTTTTCTATCTTTCTAATATTGTTCTCGCCCATTCTGTAATAATGTTCCATATTGGATTTACCCATGTGGATGACTACATTTATCTAAACTTCATTTGCCAGCTTACAGACCATTCTCGAATTTTATCTAAATTTGATCTCAATATATCCACTTCTGCTTTAGATGAGACACTACTGCATAGTTTTTTGTCATCAACGAATTTTGCAATCAAGGATTCCAAATCAATGTCCAAATCGTTTATATATACCAAGAACAAAACTGGTCTCAAAACCAAGGCCCTGTCGCCCTTCGCTTTTTACTTCACACCACTCAGAGTACTCCTTATTTATGTCCACTCACTGTCTTCTTCCCGTTAACCAATTTTCAATCCATTTGGCAACTTTCCCACATACGCCATGTGATTTTAACTTTCTGAATAATATTTGATGAGGTACTCTATCAAAATCCTTTGCAAAATCTAGATAAATAACGTCCACTGGCTCCCCTTGGCTTATGCCTTATATCTATCAATTTAGTAACCTCCTCCATGAATTTAAATAGATTTGTTAAACACGATCTCCATCTACTAAACCCATGTTGACTATTTCTGATTCTCACAACGCGAGGAATGGAACCATTTGCATAACTCTTACATTACATAGGACCCCTATCGTCTTTTGAACAGACAAGTCAACTTTTTCTGATGTACACGTCGTCTATTGAGTTGACGATTGGTGGTTGCTCCGGGAATTCTAGTTTTACAGAAATTTATATAAAATAACTTCCGGCCTTGACATTGTAAACACGTTGTTCAAAGTTGATTCTGTGAGACATTGTGATCGCTTTCAATTTTAATTAAAGTACGTGCCGTCTACAGACAAACATTATTTTTTTAAGGCGAACAAGCATCGCAGATGATTCAATCTTGGATTGAAACTCAGAAAAGCAAGTGGTAATTTTCACAGGACACAGACGCCTAGCAGTATTTACCTTAATGGCGCCCAAGAACCAGCACAAAAATGAACTCTGTGCTCTGGACTCGCTCGAACTCCTGTCCCAGTGCTTCAAAAAAAGCAGTCCAGTGGATACCAGCCCACTGCAACATTCCAGCCAACAAGGAGTCGGACAGACTCGCCAGAGAGGGAGGAATGCTGCAACAGACTAACACTCACAGTATATATAGAAATCACATATAATTATAATACATCATAATTATATGATGTGATTTCTTATTATACATTATACAATGAATGAGACAAAGCATTTATAACTTGCCAACGCACAGTGCAAAATGGAAAAAAGACCACCCTGGCCACATACACATAGAAAACGATGCCTACCATCAACTCTCCAGGCGAGTTCAGGTGATAATTCTCTGGCTAAGCACAGATGTCAACAGACTTAGATGTCATCTGTACAACAAGTTCAATATTGGCACTATAGACCTTTGTGACTGCGGCACAGCCCACATGAAAGCAGAACATATTTTGCAGTCAATTCACTGTATACTGACAAAAGAAGTAGTATTTGGCAATAGCCAGTGTCCTTCCACAAGAAAATGTACGGAAGTGTACAGAGCCTTGAGTCAACTGCTGCCTTCATTAGAGTCATTGAAGTTGAGGCCTGAAGATGAAGAAGAAGATTGAAACTGAGAATGGCGACGAGGAATATGATTTATTGATCATTGACAATGACAGTTCAGATTCAGAATACATATGTAGCGATCTGTCTACAGATTCTGAAATGATGTCTCATTTACTGAGCATAAGGGGGCCGTCACTAGTTCTAGTAGAGGTAAGGTGGCGATAAAAGGGAAAGGTCCTATGAAGGAAAGAGCAGATAGGTCAAGATCAGATGTTAGACTAGCAGCAGCAGCAGACATTAATGTTCCAGTTCATTCTCAGGCTAGAGGTTCTACTGTGGAGGTCAGCTGGAGTGAACTTGATGATGGTTCAACAGAAAATGCTTTTCGCTTTGTTCCACTTAATCTTAGAACTTCTGGTGTAAACCCAGATGTTGTTCCTATTGATTCATCATCATTGTTTTGCCTCAGAGCCCTTTTCACTGAGGAAATCATGGAAGAATCGATAGTGTCTATCAATGACTATGCTGATAAGTTATGTGAATCCAAAGGGACAACAGCCTCTGCAAGATCAGTTTATTGTAAGTTGTATCTCATCACTTTTCCGGAACTATGTAAATTCCTTTCTATTATTATTGCCAAGGGCATTTTAAAGAAACCAAAAGTCTGTGATTACTGGTGCCTACTCCCTGGTTCAAAGATGTGATGAAAAGGGGGAGATTTCAAGTTTTGTATCACACTACGTTCCATGTTTGTGATATTGATTGCACTGGAAAAGCAAAGATTGAGCCATTTATACAAAAGCTGTTGAAAAATTATCAAGAAGCATACTATTTTTTCAAAGACCTTTCTGTGGATGAAATGGTCATTGGCTGGAAAGGAAAGTGGGCGCACAAAATGTTTAACGCTTGTAAACCAAAAAAATATCATGTCAAGACCTTCTGCCTTTGTAATAGCAAGACTAGCTATGTCTCCAACATACTGGTATATTATGGTGCCAACACATTCTATAGCCCAGAACTGCATGCAGGAAGCCAACACGCCACTAAAGTGTTTGATACATTGTTAAAACCATGTGGCAAAGGTCACTACATTTATGCTGACAGATATTATACTAGCTTCCAATTGTTAGAATATCTTACTGCCAACAGTCAGTACTATACTGGAACTGTCAACGTAAACATTTTCCAAAGGAGCTTAAAACCACACAGTTGAGACATCTCCAAATGAGATGGTTTCTGGAGCAGAAGAAAATAATTCTCTGTGTCCTATTTAGAGATAAAAAGGCTAAAAAGCCATGTAATCTTGTATCTAGTAGTGCATTTGATGATACAAAAGAGATCACCAATCATGCTGGAACATCAAAAAACAAACCAGTAATGATTTATTTTTACAATCACTGAATGAATGGTTGTGATAGAGTTGACCAATGCGTAACAACATACGGAACCTTCAATAGATGTTCAAGAAAGTGATGGAAGATTTTTTTATTGGACTTTTGAAATTACACAGTGGAATGCATTTCTGTTGTTTGCGCTTACAAGACAAGCAAATGTAAAGAAACTGAGCCTGCCGCAGTTCAAGAATCATCTAATAGCTGAGCTGTCTTGTGTTTCTGCTGTGGATCACCAGACTGTGCCTCCATCAATAAGGGAAAGTCCGGTCTCAGGAAGAACAAAACATATCATCAAAAAATCTAAACTCCAGCGCATCAGGCGATATAAGTTGTATTAATTGCCAGAAACAGCAGAATTTTTCATGGATTATTTATATATAAATGGATATACTTTGACATTGATGTGGTCTTAGAAGTTCCAGTTTTGTGTGAGGTTTTAAATATTGAAGTAAGTGCAAAACTTTTTTAAAATTTTTTTAAAGATTATTTTTTTCATATGATACATCCATACATATAATTTATTGTTATAGTATAAACATTTATGAATAATTTTGTATATCAACAGTTATTACAGCATTATACATAAATAAATTAGGTTGAAATCATTAACACACCATTATTAAGCCTCTAAAAATCACTCCAAAAACTGAGTGCGTAAAAACGTGACTTCTCAGACTTTTCAGAATGTAAACTAAGAGATGACATCATGAAATTTACACTTAGAGAAAAAGTTATTACCATTCGTACATTGTTTGTTATTTGGGCCATTCCTGGAAGAACTGTAATACCAGATCGACCCACGGCGGGAGCTGGGCATCTCGTCTAGTTCCAAAAATCAGTTTAATATCGTAGTAACCAATGGGCAACGTATCAGATATTAAGGCTTTTTATTAAGCTGATAAGAACAGATACTACACTTTGATCTTATTTTTGGTGAACATTTTTTAGTGCACAATTTTAAAACAAAACTCTGTGTTTTGTGAGGTGAACAATCCAATGAGATGAAACGTGAGATGGTGGGAATTACACTTTGTGAGGTGAATGGGGACATCAATTTATTTGTGAAAGTATAAATGAATGCACATGTGTACTTGCTGATACATACATATTCATTTATACACATACATATATCTATTTGCACATACACATATAACCACATATACACACGACATACACATGTATTTACACATGTTCATATGCATATATTTGATATATACATATATGTACATACATACACTCACGTACCCACATATTCGTACGTACATATTTGATTATACACACGCGTATTTGTATTTTATTTTTTCCTAAAAAGCTATAGAGCCATAAAGGTTTTGTGTACCTGTACTGTAGTCAAGGGAGTTGGTAATGCATTGCCTACATAAGAACAATTCTTTACCCTAGTATTCTGTCAGTCCACTCTGCCATGTCTTTTTGGGAGCTAGGTTGAATAAAAGTCGGTAAGCGACTTCTCTAGCTTTTGGGGCTATGTAGATTTGTGAAAGTGTTCGTGTAGTCAGTTTTAAAATATTTGTAACCCCTTTTTATTCTAAAGTGTAGTGTAGATGTTTGTATATTTAATATTTGATTTGTCTTCTGTTGTATTAGTTGTTCGTGTCCAAGGATGGCTTTTATGCATGGCGCATAGAAGGGCGGTAATGACCCGCAGTAGTGTGGTGTTGCGTTGTTTATTGGTATCAGCTTGGATATACTGAGGTCAATGTAGTAGTGCGCAAGTGTGTGTTGTTCTGGATGTTTTACAATCCGCCCGACATGGCCTATTCGGAGGGACTGTATTTGTGTCTGTATACTTCGGAGTGCGATACCTCCGAATGTCTTGTCTTGTGCCAGTGTGTGTTGGCTAATGCTATGTTGGCTTTGTGAAAATGAAACTCCTAATGAGTTTGTTGATATCCTTGATTGTCTGCTATGGGGGTTCAAACACTGTGGCTGTGTAGATTAATTTGGGGACGATGTATGTGTTTACTATTATGCTACGGCAACAAATTGTGACTGTTTTGTATTTGAATCTTTGTATCATGTCTTTTATTTTGGTCGTTAAATTTGTCCATTTGTCGTGGTGTATGTGGTTGGGGTCTGATAGGAAGGTTATGCCGTATAATTTAATGAGATCTTATTTTTAGAACAAAAGAGAGGGAACATCACTGATCTCGTTAGCCGAAAGGCACTTGTACCTTGCTTTCAGACTTTGCGTACAGAATTTTTATCTATTTTCTAAAATGGTCTCCTATGTTGCAACTCTCGAGGACTTTGTGGAGGTACTGATGGGATATCCTATCGAAAGCTTTTTCTTGATCTAGGAGACTGATTGATGATTTCGTGTTTTTCTCGTGTGTGAGGTTGATAATGTCTCTGATAAAATTTGCGTGTTGGTGTATATTTCTGCCTTGTACACTGCACTGTTGGTTTTCGTGTATGGGTGATGACATAAATGGTTCAAGTTTATTTGTTAGAGTCTTAGTCAAAGTACAGCTTAAGATCATACTTTTAGGGATCCTTTCTAAGTTGACCTAGGCTGTCACTAAATCGCGACCACAACAAATTTCAAAGGAAAATGTTTGTGGTTTCGTTTAAAAGAGAAACAAGTAAGTGACAACACAAGTTGTTTTTTACAATTCAATCAACTACCCCAAGATTTTATTTTTTGCTACTTTGCTTGTCAAACAGAAATGGCCACATACGCGGTCATGAAAGTTGCAGCTGATGACAATGTGGACTTAGGAGGTTTTCTCCACTGGCACATTGTTGGTAACCGGGGCCTAGGCCTCACAAACTACCATCCCTTTAGTCGCTAGCATCATGATGGGGCCATTCGGCAAAGAGAAAGGTTGGGTAGCTGCCATTTATAGACTAGCAAGCCCAACACAGTACTTCGTCGCCCTGACCACAGCAGCCCACACAAAACACTATGCAAGGCTACACGAAAGGCATCTCGAATGGGCCGATCCTAAACTGTCTGTGACATTAGACCACCTAGACATACTAAGGGATAAGGCCATGATACAATGGCTGCCTCCGACAGCAACCGAACAATTCAAAATTAGGCTGGCAACAGCCCTCACTGGAGATCCAGAAGCAGAACTCCAACAAAACACCACCTTCTTCTTTTTTTTAACAAAGAGAGACCTCTCAATATATGGATACCAACTTGACAAGTGGGACAATCGTCACAGTACCAGGACGGCGAACTGAATGTTCCCACTGCGGCAGCACGACACACTGGCCAAACAACTGCCTCACCAAGCAGGGAGCCTGGCCGCGACCACAACCAGCACGGCACACTGGCCAAACAACTGCCCCACCAAGCAGGGAGCCTGGCCGCGACCACGGCACACTGGCCAAACAACTGCCCCACCAAGCAGGGAGCCTGGCCGCGACCACGGCACACTGGCCAAACAACTGCCCCACCAAGCAGGGAGCCTGGCCGCGACCACGGCACACTGGCCAAACAACTGCCCCACCAAGCAGGGAGCCTGGCCGCGACCACAACCAGTAGCAACACAAGGATAAAAAAGCGTCGACGTCATCAAAAGTCACATAAATAAACCACATAAATTCAAGGGGCAACGACAAAAGCACCACTGACAGAGATTGTTGATACTGCTACTCGCACTATCGATATCATGTCTGGACGCGGCAAAGGTGGTAAAGGACTCGGAAAAGGAGGCGTCAAGCGTCACCGGAAAGTGTTGCGTGATAACATCCAGGGTATCACCAAGCCAGCAATTCGTCGTCTAGCTCGTAGAGGTGGTGTCAAGCGTATCTCCGGACTCCTCTACGAAGAGACCCGAGGTGTCCTCAAGGTGTTCCTTGAAAACATCATTCGTGATGCGATCACCTACACTGAGCGGTACGATTGTGTGTTTTTTCAGAAGCAAGCGGGTGAGTGAATCATTAGTTTCTTTATTCATAATTTGGTGCTAGTGCCCTCATTTAATACAACTAGCAATAATTATATTGTATATAGCCTTGGAACAAAGAAGATATTATACACAAACGCGGGTAACGGTAGTTAATAATTTACGGAGCAGACAGTTCTGAATGGACTTAGGAAGTTGAATGTTTGAACAGATTTTATTCCTAGATTAAATATAAGTGATCTCTCTCATCTCTCATTCTACCTCTCTCATCTCTCATTCTACCTCTCTCATTCTACCTCTCTCATCTCTCATTCTACATATCGTCCTATTGTCTATATTAATTTTCTATTGGTTTTAAATTTACTCAATGTGATTGTTACTAATAATACCGAACTGATACTGGTATACAATAAAACAATAGAATCAATGTGAAGCAGTTATAAGCGCATACCAGTTATGATAGATTAATAAACTACTGTTTTATAGAATAGACAGGCAGCCCTGAATACAGTTAATTTGTGGAAGAGGTTATAAATAAAGCCACAAAAAAACAATCAGAAGTTCGATACAATTCTGAAATAAGTATACGCAGCAGTATACAAGTCACATGAGACATTCATTCCTATCGCCCCTCCCTCACATTATAAACACACCCCATTTTTAAGATCAATTGCAACAGGGCACTTGGATAGTATAATTAATAAAGAACAAAAATATACAAGATAATAAAGACAAATAAAAATGAATAACACAAAGATACAACTAATTCAATGGAATTGTAGAGGCATCAAGAAAAACTCCACACCCCAACTAGGACAATTCAATCAAGAAAATGGAAAGAATATATACGCTCTACAAGAAACATTCATAAAACCTAATAAAGGCTAAACATCCCACATTATGGAACGTATAGAAACGATAGAGAAGAAGGAAAGGAGGGAGGAGTAGCATTCCTATTCCACGAAGAATATAAAGTAATAGACTGGGGAAAATTTAACTCAGACAACTTAGAAGGGATAATCATATCAATAGACAGTAGTAAAGTAAAGTAAAGTATCCCATAGCATTACTGCCGTAGGGGTGTGAGGTGTTAGCGATCTCACATTTCAAAGGCTCCGCTATATCCATCTCCTCTCCCTCGCCGCTTTTACTTCCCGGACTGAACCGGTACTTATTTAAGGCTGGGTCTACCCAGGAGCCATTAAAAACATTACCGCCTCAACTGGGGAATGAACCCAGGGCCACTCAGATGCGAAGCCAGCGCGCTAACCACTGCGCTACGTGGCTCCCAATAGACAGTATACCAGAGAAAATCAAAATATTAAACATATATAACCCAAAAGGTCAACTAACCTCAAATGACATGGACATAATAGAATCCAAAATAAACAACTTAACGTTAATAGTAGGTGACCTCAACGCACACCATCCCGCATGGGGAGGAAGCAAAATAGACATGGCAGGCAAAACAATGATGACTTTTTGTGAAGAACACAATTTGATTGTACTCAACAATGGGTCTATGACAAGGTTAAATAAGCAACTAACAGGAGCAGACACAGCCATAGACATAAGTATAATAACATCAGACCTAGGGACAGCAAAATGGGAAGTAATGGAACAGGCAGGATCAGACCACCTACTCATAGCAATACACATCAACGAAAAATGCACTCGAAATAATGGATCAAATAAACCAACCCTCAACTATAAAAAAAAGCAGATTGGAAATCCTTTACCACAGAACTTTACAGGACCAAACATGAAGAAATCAAATGGCACAATGTAGAGGAATTTGCTAAAAAATTAACAAATAACATATTAAAGACGGCAATCAAACATATACCAAATAAGAACATGCCAAACCACCTTATTACAACAAGAAGAAAAGAAAACCCAAACAGAAACGGAAAAAAAAACCAGTACCATGGTGGACTGACGAATGTACCGAACAAATGAAAAAAAAGACAAAAAGCACTAAGGAAATACAGGCGATCCAAAACAGAAGACAACTTAAACAATTATAAAACAATAAAAAAAAAGAAACTGAAAAAATACTAGACAAAGCAGAACGAATACAGTGGAGGACTTTCTGCCAAACTTTAGGATCACCTCCAAAACATCAGATGTGTGGAAAAAACTGAAAACAATAAAAGATGGCAAACAGACAAGCACATTCCCCGCTATCAAAATCCCAGAACTATGTGAATCAGACAAGCAAAAAGCCAATATCTTAGCCAAACACTTCTATCAGATCAATGCCAACAGCACACTTGGAAATGAAGAAATGCTCAGGAGAGAAACCCTAATAAAACAACTAGAAGAAATACCCACAACTAACATATACACACAGTCAAACCTAAATACGAATATAACAATAGACGAGACAATACAGGGGATTAAAACCAAATCAAATACAGGAGCAGGACAAGACATATTAAGATATACTGAAGAACGTCCCGATATATAACAATAGCACTAATAGTGCAATTGTTTAATCTAGTATGGAACACAGGAAACATACCCAAAATATGGACAACAGTAGTTGAGTAATCATACCAGTGCTAAAACCAAATAAGGTAGCCCACGATGCCAGCTCTTACCGACCCATATCACTAACATCACACCTGGGCAAAATATTAGAAACCGTAATAAATAACCGTATAAAATACTCCCTAAAAGCAAACAACCTATACAACCACAACCAAACAGATTTCATAGAAGGAAAGAATACTGCAGATCAGCTTCTAAAACTAGAACATGAAGTTAAAATAGGATTCGAAAAAAGAAAAAGCTGATATATTCCTAGACGTAGCCCGGGCCTATGATAAATGCTGGAGGGAAGGGGCCCTGTACAAAATTAAAAAGATAGGTATAGCAGGAAAAACATACAGATACCTAAAAAATGTCATGCAAGACAGAGCTTTTGTAGTACAAATAAACGACCAACAATCTAACCAATTTGAGCAAGAAAATGGAATCCCGCAAGGATCAGTGATCTCTCCAACTATTTTCACAAAAATGGTCAATGATCTAGGGGAAGAATTCACAGACTTAAAAATCAGCCTATCACAATACGTCGACGAAGCAGCCATATTGCGGACAGGCAGAAACCTCCCTTACACCTATAACAAATTACAAGACGATGCAGCCATATGGCGGACAGGCAGAAACCTCCCTTACACCTATAACAAATTACAAGACGATGCAGCCATATGGCGGACAGGCAGAAACCTCCCTTACACCTATAACAAATTACAAGACGAACGATGCAGCCATATGGCGGACAGGCAGAAACCTCCCGTACACCTATAACAAATTACAAGACGATGCAGCCATATGGCGGACAGGCAGAAACCTCCCTTACACCTATAACAAATTACAAGACGAACGATGCAGCCATATGACGGACAGGCAGAAACCTCCCATACACCTATAACAAATTACAAGACGATGCAACCATATGGCGGACAGGCAGAAACCTCCCATACACCTATAACAAATTACAAGACGACGCAGCCATATGGCGGACAGGCAGAAACCTCCCTTACATCTATAACAAATTACAAGACGATGCAGCCATATGGCGGACAGGCAGAAACCTCCCTTACACCTATAACAAATTACAAGACGATGCAGCCATATGGCGGACAGGCAGAAACCTCCCTTACACCTATAACAAATTACAAGACGAACGATGCAGCCATATGGTGGACAGGCAGAAACCTCCCTTACACCTATAACAAATTACAAGACGAACGATGCAGCCATATGGCGGACAGGCAGAAACCTCCCTTACACCTATAACAAATTACAAGACGATGCAGCCATATGGCGGACAGGCAGAAACCTCCCTTACACCTATAACAAATTACAAGACGAAGCAGCCATATGGCGGACAGGCAGAAACCTCCCTTACACCTATAACAAATTACAAGACGATGCAGCCATATGGCGGACAGGCAGAAACCTCCCTTACACCTATAACAAATTACAAGACGATGCAGCCATATGGCGGACAGGCAGAAACCTCCCTTACACCTATAACAAATTACAAGACGATGCAGCCATATGGCGGCCAGGCAGAAACCTCCCTTACACCTATAACAAATTACAAGACGATGCAGCCATATGGCGGACAGGCAGAAACCTCCCTTACACCTATAACAAATTACAAGACGATGCAGCCATATGGCGGACAGGCAGAAACCTCCCTTACACCTATAACAAATTACAAGACGAATGATGCAGCCATATGGTGGACAGGCAGAAACCTCCCTTACACCTATAACAAATTACAAGACGAACGATGCAGCCATATGACGAACAGGCAGAAACCTCCCTTACACCTATAACAAATTACAAGACGAACAATGCAGCCATATGGCGGACAGGCAGAAACCTCCCTTACACCTATAACAAATTACAAGACGATGCAGCCATATGGCGGACAGGCAGAAACCTCCCTTACACCTATAACAAATTACAAGACGATGCAGCCATATGGCGGACAGGCAGAAACCTCCCTTACACCTATAACAAATTACAAGACGAACGATGCAGCCATATGGTGGACAGGCAGAAACCTCCCTTACACCTATAACAAATTACAAGACGAACGATGCAGCCATATGACGGACAGGCAGAAACCTCCCTTACACCTATAACAAATTACAAGACGAACAATGCAGCCATATGGCGGACAGGCAGAAACCTCCCTTACACCTATAACAAATTACAAGACGATGCAGCCATATGGCGGACAGGCAGAAACCTCCCTTACACCTATAACAAATTACAAGACGAAGCAGCCATATGGCGGACAGGCAGAAACCTCCCTTACACCTATAACAAATTACAAGACGATGCAGCCATATGGCGGACAGGCAGAAACCTCCCTTACACCTATAACAAATTACAAGACGAACGATGCAGCCATATGGTGGACAGGCAGAAACCTCCCTTACACCTATAACAAATTACAAGACGAACGATGCAGCCATATGACGAACAGGCAGAAACCTCCCTTACACCTATAACAAATTACAAGACGAACAATGCAGCCATATGGCGGACAGGCAGAAACCTCCCTTACACCTATAACAAATTACAAGACGATGCAGCCATATGGCGGACAGGCAGAAACCTCCCTTACACCATAACAAATTACAAGACGATGCAGCCATATGGCGGACAGGCAGAAACCTCTCTTACACCTATAACAAATTACAAGACGATGCAGCCATATGGCGGACAGGCAGAAACCTCCCTTACACCTAAAACAAATTACAAGACGATGCAGCCATATGGCGGACAGGCAGAAACCTCCCTTACACCTATAACAAATTACAAGACGAACGATGCAGCCATATGGTGGACAGGCAGAAACCTCCCTTACACCTATAACAAATTACAAGACGAACGATGCAGCCATATGGTGGACAGGCAGAAACCTCCCTTACACCTATAACAAATTACAAGACGATGCAGCCATATGGCGGACAGGCAGAAACCTCCCTTACACCTATAACAAATTACAAGACGAAGCAGCCATATGGCGGACAGGCAGAAACCTCCCTTACACCTATAACAAATTACAAGACGATGCAGCCATATGGCGGACAGGCAGAAACCTCCCTTACACCTATAACAAATTACAAGACGATGCAGCCATATGGCGGACAGGCAGAAACCTCCCTTACACCTATAACAAATTACAAGACGATGCAGCCATATGGCGGACAGGCAGAAACCTCCCTTACACCTATAACAAATTACAAGACGATGCAGCCATATGGCGGACAGGCAGAAACCTCCCTTACACCTATAACAAATTACAAGAAGATGCAGCCATATGGCGGACAGGCAGAAACCTCCCTTACACCTATAACAAATTACAAGACGAACGATGCAGCCATATGGTGGACAGGCAGAAACCTCCCTTACACCTATAACAAATTACAAGACGAACAATGCAGCCATATGGCGAACAGACAGAAACCTCCCTTACACCTATAACAAATAACAAGACGATGCAGCCAAATGGCGGACAGGCAGAAACCTCCCTTACACCTATAACAAATTACAAGACGAAGCAGCCATATGGCGGACAGGCAGAAACCTCCCTTACACCTATAACAAATTACAAGACGATGCAGCCATATGGCGGACAGGCAGAAACCTCCCTTACACCTATAACAAATTACAAGATGAACGATGCAGCCATATGGTGGACAGGCAGAAACCTCCCTTACACCTATAACAAATTACAAGACGAACAATGCAGCCATATGGCGGACAGGCAGAAACCTCCCTTACACCTATAACAAATTACAAGACGAAGCAGCCATATGGC
The DNA here is from genome assembly GCA_036924085.1 of Ariolimax columbianus. Taxonomy (NCBI): domain Eukaryota; kingdom Metazoa; phylum Mollusca; class Gastropoda; order Stylommatophora; family Arionidae; genus Ariolimax; species Ariolimax columbianus. The sequence continues at coordinate 25,695,422 of JAVGWX010000005.1, read as the reverse complement.
GGACAGGCAGAAACCTCCCTTACACCTATAACAAATTACAAGACGATGCAGCCATATGGCGGACAGGCAGAAACCTCCCTTACACCTATAACAAATTACAAGACGAACGATGCAGCCATATGGTGGACAGGCAGAAACCTCCCTTACACCTATAACAAATTACAAGACGAACGATGCAGCCATATGACGAACAGGCAGAAACCTCCCTTACACCTATAACAAATTACAAGACGAACAATGCAGCCATATGGCGGACAGGCAGAAACCTCCCTTACACCTATAACAAATTACAAGACGATGCAGCCATATTGTAACAGATCCCACTGTTTGCCTTGGCCGTGATCTATCTTAGAACATTCTCACACTCATCCACATCATCATGACCATACTCAGTAAATGACATATCACACAGCAGGTGGCATATTTATTATATCATACTCATATCATAGAATGAGTAGAGAAATTACAAACACAATATAATACATATCTTAACTAAACATTATACTAAAACGGGAATTGTAAGCATTAGCTATTGATGGAATTCCCAACTATCTAAAAACCCAGTTCTATTGCCTTACAATTGCATCACACACACATCGCCTTAACTGCGTCTTCAACACACCTTATCAGATACTCTTCCTCACTGAAATCCCCTGAGGCGGGCGATCTCGACATAACTCGTTCACAATGTGTCCTTGCTTACAAACACACTTTCACATTATCTATTAATGCAAAACTCATTCACCTATTTGAGCGATCCTGTTCTATCACCAAACATTCGTCCAACCGTCAATCAATCGCTCCTCTATCTAAGTCGGTGAGTTAAACATACTATCCACATTCAGTCTCTCTCTCTCCCATACAGCCTCTCTCTATCTAGCCTCTCTCTCTCTCCAGCCTCTGAGCTAAACTTTGCCTCGAGTTATATATCCTCAAGCAAGGCCAGAGCTTGACCAATCGATCTCAGGTATGGTCATCTTCAATTCCAATTGGAACGAAACACTTTGCACACCTGTCACTCATTCTCTCGCAGCAAGCCCCGTTGCCAATTTCGTCTGTCAATCAATCTCCTCCTACCAAAATCGGAAGGCCAGTGGTCAGTTTCTACCTGTCCACATTCCTTAACCCAACTCTGTTCTCCTTTGCTGAGATAGTGAGTGACCTTGACATGCATTCATGTAGCTTTAAGCTTTAACATGTTCAGGCATCCTAAACTCCCCTTGCTCCGGCGGGAACTGTTACATTACCTCCCTAAACTACAGACCGAAACATGGATGGTCATTTTTTTCATCTGGCAAATGACCACCATTTTCGTCTCTACTATCCAAAATGTAAACACTACTCCTGTTTACAACTTCACTCACATCGTACATGCATAAAAAGACATGTCATTTGATACATATAAACTTTTTGTAATACATACACAATCAATACAAGCAGAAGAAAAACACTGTGGCTGGGCGTTTTTACAACACAAACCACCACTTTTACATCGTTTTGCAGTCAAATACACCAAAGTCTGTCCCTGCGGGACCTTGAACTCATCAAAACAGAAACACCTTAAGGAATTCTCCTTACTCATTTGAGGTCAACATACCTCGCCCTGTTTCCCGTGCCTTCCTCTAAGGACACGAACCTTCATTGTTACACTCGACCAGTTCAGGTCAATTTTCTCAGGCGGTCTCATTACACGCCTGGCCGACGATTCACTTCATACTAACTGCTGTGAGGCCACGAATTTACGTGGGTTATCCTCAGGCTAGTTGTCACTGTCTTTCTTGACAGCTATCCCCTCTCAAAGAAAACAGCAAAATTCTTTATGTTTCCCACAAAAAACGATATTTGACAACATATGTCATAGTCAATATTAAAACTTCTGATCAATGTAGTCTTCTCTGCAAAGACTCCACATACATGTGATTCTGGAACTCGTGGTGACTTGTGCTTGCGGAGGCCTACAGTCTGGATGAGATATACTGCTCTGTAGATCACCTAAATAACCTGTATCAAATACCAGTCAGATGATTGGAAAAGCTGTCTATGGTACTAACACTCTAACCACTAGCTACTCCTCTATTCCTAACTACACACACCAGTTATATATAACTGCGACACTTGTGTTAAACATGCAGATCAAGATCTATAGCTACACACGCACTATATTTATAAATCTACCACGACTATCCCTGGTCAACAGGCACCAAAATAATAATAACGTGTAACAGATCCCACTGTTTGCCTTGGCCGTGATCTATCTTAGAACATTCTCACACTCATCCACATCATCATGACCATACTCAGTAAATGACATATCACACAGCAGGTGGCATATTTATTATATCATACTCATATCATAGAATGAGTAGAGAAATTACAAACACAATATAATACATATCTTAACTAAACATTATACTAAAACGGGAATTGTAAGCATTAGCTATTGATGGAATTCCCAACTATCTAAAAACCCAGTTCTATTGCCTTACAATTGCATCACACACACATCGCCTTAACTGCGTCTTCAACACACCTTATCAGATACTCTTCCTCACTGAAATCCCCTGAGGCGGGCGATCTCGACATAACTCGTTCACAATGTGTCCTTGCTTACAAACACACTTTCACATTATCTATTAATGCAAAACTCATTCACCTATTTGAGCGATCCTGTTCTATCACCAAACATTCGTCCAACCGTCAATCAATCGCTCCTCTATCTAAGTCGGTGAGTTAAACATACTATCCACATTCAGTCTCTCTCTCTCCCATACAGCCTCTCTCTATCTAGCCTCTCTCTCTCTCCAGCCTCTGAGCTAAACTTTGCCTCGAGTTATATATCCTCAAGCAAGGCCAGAGCTTGACCAATCGATCTCAGGTATGGTCATCTTCAATTCCAATTGGAACGAAACACTTTGCACACCTGTCACTCATTCTCTCGCAGCAAGCCCCGTTGCCAATTTCGTCTGTCAATCAATCTCCCCCTACCAAAATCGGAAGGCCAGTGGTCAGTTTCTACCTGTCCACATTCCTTAACCCAACTCTGTTCTCCTTTGCTGAGATAGTGAGTGACCTTGACATGCATTCATGTAGCTTTAAGCTTTAACATGTTCAGGCATCCTAAACTCCCCTTGCTCCGGCGGGAACTGTTACAATATGGCGGACAGGCAGAAACCTCCCTTACACCATAACAAATTACAAGACGATGCAGCCATATGGCGGACAGGCAGAAACCTCTCTTACACCTATAACAAATTACAAGACGATGCAGCCATATGGCGGACAGGCAGAAACCTCCCTTACACCTAAAACAAATTACAAGACGATGCAGCCATATGGCGGACAGGCAGAAACCTCCCTTACACCTATAACAAATTACAAGACGAACGATGCAGCCATATGGTGGACAGGCAGAAACCTCCCTTACACCTATAACAAATTACAAGACGAACGATGCAGCCATATGGCGGACAGGCAGAAACCTCCCTTACACCTATAACAAATTACAAGACGATGCAGCCATATGGCGGACAGGCAGAAACCTCCCTTACACCTATAACAAATTACAAGACGAAGCAGCCATATGGCGGACAGGCAGAAACCTCCCTTACACCTATAACAAATTACAAGACGATGCAGCCATATGGCGGACAGGCAGAAACCTCCCTTACACCTATAACAAATTACAAGACGATTCAGCCATATGGCGGACAGGCAGAAACCTCCCTTACACCTATAACAAATTACAAGACGATGCAGCCATATGGCGGACAGGCAGAAACCTCCCTTACACCTATAACAAATTACAAGACGATGCAGCCATATGGCGGACAGGCAGAAACCTCCCTTACACCTATAACAAATTACAAGAAGATGCAGCCATATGGCGGACAGGCAGAAACCTCCCTTACACCTATAACAAATTACAAGACGAACGATGCAGCCATATGGTGGACAGGCAGAAACCTCCCTTACACCTATAACAAATTACAAGACGAACAATGCAGCCATATGGCGAACAGACAGAAACCTCCCTTACACCTATAACAAATAACAAGACGATGCAGCCAAATGGCGGACAGGCAGAAACCTCCCTTACACCTATAACAAATTACAAGACGAAGCAGCCATATGGCGGACAGGCAGAAACCTCCCTTACACCTATAACAAATTACAAGACGATGCAGCCATATGGCGGACAGGCAGAAACCTCCCTTACACCTATAACAAATTACAAGATGAACGATGCAGCCATATGGTGGACAGGCAGAAACCTCCCTTACACCTATAACAAATTACAAGACGAACAATGCAGCCATATGGCGGACAGGCAGAAACCTCCCTTACACCTATAACAAATAACAAGACGATGCAGCCATATGGTGGACAGGCAGAAACCTCCCTTACACCTATAACAAATTACAAGACGAACGATGCAGCCATATGGTGGACAGGCAGAAACCTCCCTTACACCTATAACAAATTACAAGACGAACAATGCAGCCATATGGCGGACAGGCAGAAACCTCCCTTACACCTATAACAAATAACAAGACGATGCAGCCATATGGCGGACAGGCAGAAACCTCCCTTACACCTATAACAAATTACAAGACGAAGCAGCCATATGGCGGACAGGCAGAAACCTCCCTTACACCTATAACAAATTACAAGACGATGTAGCCATATGGCGGACAGGCAGAAACCTCCCTTACACCTATAACAAATTACAAGAGCAACTAAACAAAGTCTCACAATGGATGAACAGATGAGGCTTTTAGCTAAATGTAAATAAAACTGTCGGTATGTGATTCAGCAAAACCAGAACAATCGCAAAAATGGATATTCAGATCAACCAACAAAAAATAAAAACGGTACAAAATACTCACTTCTTAGGAATGATGTTAAGACCCTAAACTGGAAAGACCATATTGACAGAAAAGTAGAAGTAAGTAGAGGAACAATCAACATGATGAAATACATAAAAAGGAAATGGTTGGGGAGCCAGTAACAAAACAATGTTAACCTTCTACAAAGCCTTTGTTAGAGGAAATATAGATTATGCTAGTATTGTATATGACTCTACTGCCAAATGCCATAACAACAAACTAGATAGGATACAACACCATGCGCTATCCATAATAGCGAATGTTGCACGACATACTTAATAAAGAAGCCTTAGAGGTAGCACTAGGAGTAATGCTACTAGAACTCAGAAGGAAAGAGCTACGAATAAAATATTGGAACAAAATTGGAACAGACCAGGGTAAACGGATGGAAGAAATCACAAAAAAAGAACAAAATAACAAGTCCAGACGGAAAACAACACCACGTTTCCGTGAACACAAGTGTAAGTCGTCGACTAGTGTGAATTCCACGCAAATCCGTGGTCTGGCGGCATCCATAATGATCCAAAACAGTAGAGAAATGTAGACTCGCAGCCAGTTATGGCGCCATCTTTGCCAGATAATACAACACCAAGCGCTATCCATAATGGCAAATGTGGGAAGACGAACTTATAAAGAAGCTTTAGAGATAGCACTAGGAGTAATGCCACTGGAACTCAGAAGGAAAGAGCTACGAATAAAATATTGGAACAAAATAGCCAAGGATAAAACCCACCCAGCCTTCAATTCATTCCCAGAATACTATAACAAAATAGCCAGAAAACCATTAAAACAAGACAGATGGCCAACTGGGTGGAAAACAATAACATAACTAAAAGATCATCAAAGCTTAACAGATGTAATACGAAATACTAAAATAAGTGAAATAGAAACTCCCCCATGGGAACTAATTACTCCAGAAACAGACATTTATCTGGCTAGTATAAAACGGAAAGAGAGAAATAAACACAGTATGAGGAAAGATGCCACTAAATATATTTCAGCAAACACCCAAAACCACATATCCATATATACAGATGGATCTAAAGGAGAGGATAACACAGTAGGGGCAGGTATAGTTATACCACAATGGGAAATCACAAAATCATACAAAATCACAGATAATACAACAGCACACACGGCAGAACTAATAGCTATAGCAAAAGCAATGGAAATAATAAAAGAAAACAAAGAAATACCCCCAAAAACATCCCAAATAAAACAAATAACAATTCTAACGGACTTGTTATCTGCTATTCAAGCAATACAAACAAAAGAAACCAAAACAGACGACATAATACATGAAATCCTAAACACGTATACATTACTATACAAACGAGGATGTTTTATAAAGATTATGTGGATACCAGCTCACCTGGGGATAGAAGGAAATGAACTAGCAGATCTAGCGGCAAAAAAGGCCAGGACTAGTCTAAACATAATAAATATCAGTCTAGGACAAGCAGAGATAAATAATATCATAACTGAAGAATGGAGAGAAGCTTGGAGAATCAGTAATAAAGGTAGATACGCTTTCCAGCTAATAAAAGAACCAACAGCTAAATGCCAAATTACCGAGGAACTAAAAATCCCTGCAAATAAAAAACTGCTGCGACTTAGACCTGGATGGGCACTCTTCAAAATCAATGAACCAACGTATGTTGAATGCAATAAGAAAAACAGCATTCAACACTACTTATTAGAGTGCGGAAAATACGAACCTCAAAGAATGAATGTAACATCCTACTTACAGAGATGGAATATAGACGCAGCATTGAGAAACGTAATAGGGCAAAACACTCCTAGAGAAATAATACAAAAAGTTCAAATATTTATACTAAAAACAAACCCTGCAATATAATCAAACTCATAATTAAAATACAAAACTAAATGCAGGACCAAACAGGAAGGAACCCATGCTATAAGGCACAATAAATAGAGATAACATCAAAAAAGCACAAAATAAACAGTCGAAACATTAGTTAGTACCCATTCCCCCCTGGAAAGGAAAGGCACGATTAGAAGACATCAAAGAGTAGATAGATCGTGGACTACTCATCACAATGGAAATAAACTGGGATCTGGCTTGACACGACATCGACACACGATATAAACAGCCTACCCACATAGTACCTCGAACAACATCAAGACCTAATACCCCCACACCACTCTCGATATGCTAATGGTACCAAGAAGGGGAAACATACAATTGCACTAGAAGACAATTAAAAAAGGGACCAAGACCACAAAGGAGAGAAACGATCGTGGTAACCAAAAGGAAACAAGACATTCAAGATCCCCAAGACTCTAACCCAAGAAATTTACAAGATGTCAGGGAAATCCCCCTTTATGATACCCAGACTATATTACTGCACGCAACAACTCCCGAGATACCAATAAAGAAACACAATTCACACACTGAACCACCGGGATTCAAAATAAGACCCGCAAGAATCGACGCTAGAACCCAAAACCTACGAGCAGAAACGGAACAACATGATGAATTCATATATATATATACATGTACAAGTAGACAAATAAAAGCATATCAAGCAACTTTAAATTGTAACGGCAAGATACAAAAAGGAGGACCTCCAAGATAACGCCTAAGAATCTAAAAACAGCATGACCATAAGAGTGCACCCAGATGACCAAGTTCACCAAGTGTAAGATAATAAAGAAGAACACAACATAAATAGAAACACCTGGGCCACAAAAGATTGACTCTGAACCTGAAACGGTTAAAAGCATACCCAGAGCAAGAGACAAAGTATCAATTACGTTTCCCACGAACAAAGGTCATTGTTCACAGCTGGACAAACTAGTCCATAAAGCAAGCCCTGCCAGTCCCCTAGTGGCCAAGCTATTGACTCCCCGCTATTCACTCCAGTTTTATGGACGGTCCATTTTAAACTACTCTGCCACAAATAGAACAGAAAACAGAGTGGATTTTTATGGCAGTGGTCTGGCAAATAAATACCAGAAGTCAAGGTGAAAGGTCCCTAGCGAAGAAAATGGACCACTTGTAAGCCAATTTTTAAACATCTGACCTTGATCAAATATTTGACAAAATTTTAAGCTCTTATAGAAGGACAATCCGCCTCTTCAAGGTAAAATATAAATTGATATCTCCTTGTTCCCCTGTTACATTAACAACCATCTCCCATATTTCTCCTGACTTTAGACCTTTGCATTTAAAACCTGTTTTATCATGACTGTATGCAGGTATGTGTATATGTACTGGGTGTGTACTTATATACATGTGTGTGGAAGTAGTTAGATGTATATTCATGTAGGTTGTTTGTTTTTTTCTATGTATGTGAATAAATGAATATATGTTTGTGTGTGTATAAAGAAATATCTGTAAGTGTGTATAAATGAATATGCATGTGTGTGTATAAACAAATAGGTATGCGTGTATAAGTGAATATGTATTTATGGATACACATGTGTAAGCATATTGCCTTTGCAAATATCTTAAAGAAACAAAAATGTACATCACAAACTTTTTGAAAATTTAAATCATTTTTAATTAATGTCACCACTCACTTCACAAAATGTAACTCCCACCATCTCATGTTTCATCGCATGGGAAATTATCATTTCACTTCATATCATGTACAGATTTTATTTGAAATTTGTTGTTCACATTTGAAAATCGTAATAATTTATTATGTGCAATAAAGAATTTTCAAAACAAAAATTTTTTTTTTAAATGTATGGACGGTCCACATGAGACGACTCTGCCACTAATGGAACAATAAACACAAAATAGGGTGGGTTATTTATGGCAGCGAACTGACTAAACAAATACTAAAAGTCAAGAAGAGAGGTTCCGGGAAAAGAAAATGACCACCTGCAGGCTGATGATCAACATGTGAGCTTGAACAAATAGCTGATCTAAGACATAGAAGGACAATCCACCCCTTAAAAGCCGTAATATCAATGAATATATCCCTGCTCCACTATCACATTAACCACCATCTCCCATATTTTCCAGTCTAATAGTAAACTTCTGTATTCCTGCTCTCTTTCTCCTTCTTTCTAGCTACCTACATCTCTCCACTTCTCTGTCTCTCTTATAAATATATAAATGTATATGTGTGTATATCTGTGTTTAGGTATATATATATATATATATATATATATATATGTGTGTGTGTGTGTTTGTGTGTATGTATGTATATGTATAGAACAAAATATTTACCCGAGAAACCTATCAAGCATACATATAGATAAAAAGTATCTAAGTAATCCCACTAGCTACACACAAAATACATATTAGTAGCCAACACGCCCCCTAGCAATGAATAGAGATACTATGCGACTACACATACCTTTCAGCCGCAAGAGTACTACAAAACTGAACCTTCAGTGGGGGTATGCGAAAACAGTTATGACTTCTAGAGGGGCACGGGAAATGTAATCATGTGTATGAAACCCCATTGGGAAGACTTCTAAAACAAACAGACAATTCTTCAAATAATACTAAATACAGAGGCAAATGCACTTGCTACATTTGAAATACAAAAATTAGACCAAAACGATACCCATACGCTTGGCAGAAAGCAACCCCAGCCCGGAAATAATTAGCAGACATTAATTAATGTTTAACACCATAAAGACCGAATGTTTAAAGAAAAGGTCGGCCCCTTGAGGGAGAAGTGACAGCCACAAATGCTGAACATACATTATTTCTTGTGCTATAATACTAACGAAGTCCTCCGCTCAGTAACAACCCTATAGAGCCACAAGAGTTATCAAAACTGTATCTGAGCCTCTGTCGGGGGTATGGGATTACAGGTAGGACATCTAGAGAGAGCACAGGAAAATAAATCATGTATACAAAAGACTACTAGACATCTGTGGACACACTCCACCCTCGTAGGGAGAAATACTCATAATTTACCTTTCAATAAATAGATAAATTCGCAACCACTCTCGTTCACTTTAATAAATGGAAGCTAGCAGAAACCGCAAATTCCTGCTAACTGCAAGTAAAAAATCGATTGGGAAAGTCGACACCTGAGGGGAGGAGTGAGAGTCATCCAGTCCAAAAGCACATATCTTTTGCTCTAACACTCTTGAAGTCATCCTCACCTTTTAACACCTATTTTGAACCACTAGAGTTTCCAAATATGAGCCCAAATATGAACATATGAGCCCACAGCAAGGGCATGCGACGACAGACATGACTTCTAGAGGGAGCACAGGAAAAAGTCACCCATTCAGAAGATACCGTTTTGTTTTAGTTGCGGACCTGCTCCTCTCAGGGGGAGACAACACCCAGCATCATATACCTCTCCAAATAAGTAAATAAAGGAGCAGCTACTCGCCACGCAAAATAATAGAAAAACCCATCCTAAAACCCATAAGACTACCATTTAACAGACATCAAAAGGACATGGCGCCCCACCGGAAAACAGGATAAATAGCACAGATAACGCATTCCTTGGATCATATTTAGACCCAATACGCTGCTACTTCCAAACATCACTAATATTATAAACAGGCGAGGAAGAGGAGAGAACCACAAACTATAAAAATGTATATTTTCCTATGTCCTAACAATCAGATAGTCATCATCATCATTAAGACCTGTATGAAGCTGCAAGAGTTCCAAAACGGTGTCTGGGACTTCATCGAGGGTATGTGACAGGAGGCATGATATACTGATGGAGCACAGGAAAATAAATCGGGTTATAAGAAAGCATATTATTGAGCATTTGTGGCCTTTCTTCCCCTATCCTCACAGAGGTAAAACTAGCCTCTTAAACTCTACTCCCAAACACATATAGGAGCATTTGTGGACTCTCTTCCCCTATCCTCACAGAGGTAAAACTAGCCTCTTAAACTCTCCTCCCAAACACATATAGGAGCATTTGTGGACTCTCTTCCCCTATCCTCACAGAGGTAAAACTAGCCTCTTAAACTCTCCTCCCAAACACATATAGGAGCATTTGTGGGCTCTCTTCCCCTATCCTCACAGAGGTAAAACTAGTCTCTTAAACTCTCCTCCCAAACACATATAGGAGCATTTGTGGACTCTCTTCCCCTATCCTCACAGAGGTAAAACTAGCCTCTTAAACTCTCCTCCCAAACACATATAGGAGCATTTGTGGACTCTCTTCCCCTATCCTCACAGAGGTAAAACTAGCCTCTTAAACTCTCCTCCCAAACACATATAGGAGCATTTGTGGGCTCTCTTCCCCTATCCTCACAGAGGTAAAACTAGTCTCTTAAACTCTCCTCCCAAACATATGTAGGAGCATTTGTGGGCTCTCTTCCCCTATCCTCACAGAGGTAAAACTAGTCTCTTAAACTCTCCTCCCAAACACATATAGGAGCATTTGTGGACTCTCTTCCCCTATCCTCACAGAGGTAAAACTAGCCTCTTAAACTCTCCTCCCAAACACATATAGGAGCATTTGTGGACTCTCTTCCCCTATCCTCACAGAGGTAAAACTAGCCTCTTAAACTCTTCTCCCAAACACATATAGGAGCATTTGTGGACTCTCTTCCCCTATCCTCACAGAGGTAAAACTAGCCTCTTAAACTCTCCTCCCAAACACATATAGGAGCATTTGTGGACTCTCTTCCCCTATCCTCAAAGAGGTAAAACTAGCCTCTTAAACTCTCCTCCCAAACACATATAGGAGCATTTGCAATATTAGCATTCTAAATATTTGAAATCAACCCACCACAGAATCCTACGATTTAAAATGGAGTATGTACAGAGATGCGTTTACCGGCACAAAACCTGACAATTGAGGATGAAAAACGATTGGGAGGAGTCGACCCTTGAAGGGAGGAGTGAGATCCATACCTACAAAATGCACAAACACTTTTCTTTTGTTATAACACTCAAGAAGTCATCATCTACTTTAACATCCCTTTTCGAGCTGCAAGGTTTCCAAAAAAACTGTATCAGGGCCTTCAATGAGGCGACAGTAACGACTGCAAGAGGGAGCACAGAAAAATCACAATCATGCGGACGAAACCGTAGTGGGACACCTATGGACACACTCCCCCTTCACTGGGAGACAATACCCGTCTTCATCTACCTCTATAATGGACACACTCCCCCTTCACTGGGAGACAACACCCGTCTTCATCTACCTCTATAATGGACACACTCCCCCTTCACTGGGAGACAATACCCGTCTTCATCTACCTCTATAATGGACACACTCCCCCTTCACTGGGAGACAACACCCGTCTTCATCTACCTCTATAATGGACACACTCCCCCTTCACTGGGAGACAACACCCGTCTTCATCTACCTCTATAATGGACACACTCCCCCTTCACTGGGAGACAACACCCGTCTTCATCTACCTCTATAATGGACACACTCCCCCTTCACTGGGAGACAACACCCGTCTTCATCTACCTCTATAATGGACACACTCCCCCTTCACTGGGAGACAACACCCGTCTTCATCTACCTCTATAATTTTAATATAGGAGCAAACACTACCCACGCAAAAAACTACTATGAAGACTGGGTGTCAGATCCGTATAAGAGAGTAACTTATAACCAAAATAGTATTACACACTCCCAACCATCCCACAAAACAATTGTTAACCCTAAGTAGATATATAAAACACCCCAATAAACCTAGCCCACCCCCACCCTCTCTCTCCCTCAAGGTCAGAATAGGACTATAACGGAGACAAGCTTTCAAGAAACAGGGGATAATCACAATACTGCAAATACGATTTCTCCTGTGATCTAATACCCAAGAAGCCTCCTCAGAAATTAACACCCGATGAGCCACAGGAGTTTCAAAAACTGCATCTGATCCCTTACCGAGGATAAGAGATAACAGCTATGACTTCTAGAGGGATCACAGGAAACACGGCCGAGTAAACAACACTCCTATTTTGACATACTCACCATACCCTCTTCCTTGAAAGGAAAACAATACAACCACAACCTAATATTAACAATATCTCTATTAGCACTTATCGGAAAATACCCCAGGGACTACAGAATTATAAATGGCTACCCTCGGACCTCATAAATATAATGCCCCTAATGATGAAGCCAGAAAAACCAAGAATATCGCACACACAAATCTATAAATATGGTGTAAGAGTTTATGTAAGCAGATACATAATACATTATCCTGTAACCAAAAAACATAGTGATAAGTCAAAGATAGGGCGATGATATAATGTATAACAAACTACGGTTCAATGTTAGGGAACAATCTTTACAAGTTTACTGCATGCTTTGCTTTTTATACTCCTCCATGAGATGATAGTTGGCACATGTACGTTTGTAAAGGTGTCCGTGTGGTTTGTTTTGAAATACTTGTATCCTCTTTTGATCATGAGTTACAGTGGTGGAGCTTGTAGCTTGATTAAATATTTATAGATTGTTTTTGTCTTATCATGTATTAATCATTCGTGCTCCAAGATGGCTTGCATGCATGTCTTGTAGAATGAGGGTATTGTACCGAAGTGGTGTGGTGTTGCGTTGTTTAGTGGTCTCAGTTTTGTAAGTCTGATACCTATATAGTAGTGTGTTAGTGGGTGTTGAATGATTCGGCCTTTGTGGGTTATTCTGGGCGTCTTTATTTCTGTATCTATGTCTTGGAGAGTGATCTCTCCCTGTCTCTTGTCTTGTATCAGTGTCTTGTGCTGGATGCAATAAATGGTGCGTCCGAAAACGAATCTTCTAACGTGTTTGTTTATATCTGTTATTGTCTGCTTCGGTATGTTAAAAACTGTGACTATATGCATGATCTTAGGGATAATGTTCCTATTTACTATTAGACTTCTACCAAAAATGGTTGTAGTCTTGTATTGGTATCTGTTGCAGCATGTCTGCGATTTGCTTGACGAGGTTTTACCAGGTGGTTTTTGTGTGCGAGATTTGGATTCGCCGTAAATATTATTCCGTATATGTTGAAATTATTTGTGAGTTTTAAACTAAAGGGAAAGTAAGTTTTGCTTGCCTACTTACCCATGCTCATTATTATAGACTTTTTTTTCTCGTTTATTTGTGTGCCGCTTCCTCTACCAAAGTTAGTGAAAGTGCTAAGGATACGTCTTAAAAATGATTGGGGGGGGGGGGGGAGACGGTGTCGTCTGCGTATGCCAGCAGTTTTTGTTCACCTTTACCCGGGATGAAAGTGCTCTTTATGTCACTGCCTTGTCTTTTTTTTCTCAGAAGTGGTTCCAGGGCTAGAACATACAGTAATAGGGAGAGAGCAACATTGTCTGACAGATCGAGTTAGCCTGAACGCTTCAGTCAACGAATGATTCACAAGGACCTTACTCGCTGGCTTTGTATAGAGAATTTGAATCCAATTCCTGAAGTATTCCCATGTATTTCAGTTTAGCAAAGTTTTCTGGAGTTATGAATGCGATATTCTGTCAAAAGCTGTGTTATTTTCACTTTGCTTGTGCTTCGTGGAATTTTGAATCTTTCGTGAGGTTCAGTGGTTCAATGCGGTCCAGTTTTTATAAAAGTATTGTTCTGATTTGGAAGATCTTTTTGGGGGATTATCTATCTATCTATGTGATTTTACTTGCGAGGTTCTGACCGTGGCTGTTTTCCAACAAAGTTTTGATTCATCAATATTTATAAAATAGCATAAATCATTTTACATTGATTCTGCATAGGCGACGTTTTACATACCGATACTTTACACTGTTGCTTGGGCTTCCTGTTTTACAGCATTTCCGAATATCCTCTTCCCGCCTTTGTCTCGCACGTCTGGCTCTGAGTAGATGGATAGACCTGGGGGGTCCTACTTTTGTTTGTTGTTGACCAATTTCAAATTTGTTAGTTATACATCGTTATGGTATATTGTAATTATATCTTTACCTCCTTCCCATCTCTTTTCCGAGACATGATTAATGCAATGTGTTTATCGAAGTCTTCTTTGCACTTAAACATTGTCCTATGTCTGATGAACACGGCATGAATGACTTCATTCGCTAGATAACAACTGTTTATAATTTGGGTCTCCTGTTTAAGTAGATGTTCATGTTGTATATGTGTAATGCATTGTTGGTAAAATGGGGATAGACTCCCAAAGAAATGTGACATATTGCTATTTAATTTATACCATTTACTAAGTCTGAGTCCCACGTAGTAGTGTACTAGTGGTTCTCGTTTTGATTTGTAACTATTTTACTTATAAATTTAATTCTTAGAGCTTTGATTTTTGTTTCGATATGTTGTAAAGAAATTCCGCCTCTCTTTTTATCTTGTATTAATGTTAGAGTTTTGATACTATACATGGTATTTTTAAAGATGATGCGTCTAATGAGCTTATCAATTTCTTTGATGGATCTCTGTTTTCGTCTGAAGAGTTTGCTGAGTAATCTATACCGTAAATTTTTAATTTATTTACCTGTATTAACTGAAAGGGGAAATCGGTTTTAGACTTCCACTTACCTATTCCCATAATTGTTTATTTTAAGATATTAAATTTAGTACCACTTTGTTTGCCAAAGGTTGTGTAAGTATTGAGAATGTTTGGGTTGATGGAAAAAATATTGTGTCATTTGCATAGACTATTCGTTTTTTTTTTCTACTGTCCTTGGTAAATGCGTTCCCTTAATGGTTTTATCTTGCCTAATTTTCTCTAAGATTGGTTTTAATACTAAAGCGTATAACAGTGGAGATAGAGGACAACCTTGTCTCAGTGATCTAGTCAAATATATGCTTTCTGTAAGTGTATGGTTTATTAGTAATTTACTCTCTGGTTTATTGTATAAAATTTTAACCCAATTAGTAAAATATTCTCCCATGTTATTTCTCTGTAATGTTTTGTGTTGGTATTCGTGTGAAACCGTATCAAATGCTTTCTCTTTTTCCATGGATAGTGTTGCTGTGTGTATGTTTTTATTGTGTGCATATTGGATGATGTCTCTCAAGAAATGTGCATGTTTATTGTTTCTATTTTGAACGCTGCATTGTTGGTCTTCGTGTATTAGGTGTTCCATGAATTGTTTGAGTTTTGATGTTAGAGCTTTCGTTAATATCTTATAGTCTGTGTTTAGGAGAGAAATTGGTCTATAATTTTTTGTATCAGTATTTGGTTTATGTATTAAAGTTATATACAAAGCTATTTGGGAGTTGTTTTTTTTATATTACAAAAAAATAATTCTTTATTGCACAATTTTAAAACACAATTTTGTGTGATGTGAGGTGAAAATTCCCATGAGATGAAATGTGACGTAACAGACCCCACTGTTTGCCCTGGCCGTTATTCTAACTTAGAACATTCTCACACTCATCCACATCATCATGACCACACACTTAAAATAACATAGCACACATTAGATGGAATATTTATTACATAATATTCATATAATAAAAATGAGTAGTGGAATTACAAACACAATTCAATACATATCATCTTAACTAATTAATCCTATGTTATATATAAGTTAATATAAATATTAAATAAAGCGGAAAGTTTAAGCATGAGCTATTGGTGGAATTCCCAACTATCTAAACCCAGTTCTATTGCCTTGCAATTACATCACACACACCTCGCCTTAACTGCGTCCTCAACACACCTTATCAAATACTCTTCCTCACTCAAAATCCCCTCAGGTGGGCGATCTGGACATAACTCGTTCACATTGTTACATTGCTTACAACACACGTTCAGATTATCTATTAAATCAAAACTCACACACCTATTTGATCCTGTTCTATCACTAACATTCGTGCAACAGTCTATCAATCGCTTCCCTATCTAAGTCGGTGAGTTAAACATACTATCTAAATTCAGTCTCTCTCTCTCTCTCTCTCTCTCTCTCGCTCTCATCTCTCTATCCAGCCTCCTCTCCATCCAGCCTGCTGAGCCAAACTTTGTCTCGAGTTATATACCTTCAAGCAAAGTCACGAGTTTGACCAATGGATCTCAGGGAATGACTATATTCAGTCTTATTGGAACGAAACACTTTGCACACCTGTCACTCATTCTCTCCGCAGCAAGCCCCGCTGCCAATCCGTCTGTCAATAATCCTCCCCCTACCAAATCGGAAGGCCAGCGGTCAGTTTCTACCTGTCCACATTCCTTGCCCAAACTCTGTTCTCCTTTGTTGAGACGGTGAGTGACCTTGACACGCATTCAGGTACATTTATTATCAGCAACCAAATCACCCCTGTCCTAAACCCCTTTGCTCCGGCGGGAACTGTTACAGTGAGATGGTGGGAGTTACACTTTATGAGGTGAAAGGTGACATACATTTATTTGTGAAAGCATAAATCAATGCACATATAAATGAATGCCCATATAAATGAATGCACATGTGTACTTGCTGATACATACCTATTCATTTTTGCACATACATATATCTTTTCACACACACAGGCACATAAACATATATCCATACATGTATATATATATATATATATATATATACACACGCACATACATGTATACATATATGCATACATACACACACTTACACCCATGTATACTTACATACATACATACACACATACCTACATCCACACGCACATGCATGTACATACACACATATATATATATATATATATATATATATATATATATATATATATACGTATATGTACATTGCATAAACTCACGTACCCACATCATACACATATGCAACATGCGTACATATCCGTACATACATATTTTCTTATACACACACATTTGTATATGTAAGTATTATATCTTTCCCAAAAAAGCTATAGAGCCATAAATGGTCTGTGTACCTGTACCATAGTGAACTGGGTGAGTAATGCGTCCACTCTGCCATAAAACCCGGCCTATTTCCTGTTCATTGTCATTTTGGTCAAGACTGAGGAACTGACCAGTGGAGGAAAGGACCACCATAAAACTGGTGAATTGAAAAGAACAGGAGATCAGATTTGACCACTGGGGGAAGTGATTTAGTTCAGCAGGGAAGCCACCCCTTAGTTGGAATGGGGGAAATTGAAACTTCCCCTGCTCTGCTAACTGTTTAATACTTGATTTTTGTTTGTGGTGTTTTTGGAGAAAAAGGAGGGATAGTCTCAAAATGACATACACCCATTCACTCTTTTCCCCATTAACACATTTTTCCTGTTTGAGTTGGCAAGAGAAATGGACATGAAAATGATCAAGCATATTTTAACATACATATTTCACAGTACAACATTTACATTTGTATGTCGCTACTGGACAACGCCTTTCTCATGAACATGTGTAGTAGAGTGTCTTGGGAGTATGTTCTGATGCGATAGGAGGCTTCATTTCTGCATCTCCATATGATGTGTCTGTATTCTGATAGCAGAATTAGCATTTGTGTTTGAATTTTATTTTCACACAGCCGTAGCGGTCCGCAAGTACGTATAAAAACGCTTGAAATATTTTCTTAGTTGTTTCTCTTTGACCACATTTACTTCTGTAATGTAATGGAAAAAGTCTGTACGATTGGACCGTCACAGCAAGAGGAGTATACTGGAGACATATTGCAGCCGACCTTCGATGCGGAGATGGTACTTGAACTGATGTAATTGTAGTGCATTAGCGATTACCCTAATATAATTGTGAATACTAACTATTGTAATTCGAACACAAACAGTCTCAAAATGATTCATCTGTAAAGCCAATTTTACGAACGAATGGGGGATTTATTTATTTATAATGACAGTACTCTTTGGGGTAGTCATTCAGTGATTTACACTGGCGTCAGTACTCTAAGAGGTAGATCTGCACATTTATAACAACGTTCTGAGCGGCACCTAAATTCTATATTTAGGAGTAGGCCTATATAGAACAGTACTCAGAGGAGTAGACCTACACATTTACTGATTTAAACAGTTCTCTGATGAGTAGGCATATGCATTTACTAATTTAGAACAGTGCTCTGAGAAGTAGGTCTACAAATTAAGAAAATCTCTGGGGAGTAGACATACACATTTAGAATAGTGCTCTGAGGGGTAGGCATATACATTTAGAACAGTGCTCTGAGTGGTAGGCTTACACATTTAGAACAGTGCTCCGAGTGGTATGCCTACACATTTAGAACAGTGCTCTGAGGAGTAGACCTTTAAATTTAAAACAGTACTCTGAGCGATGGCTCATATATTCACTGATTTAGAACAGTGCTATGAGGGGTAGACCTAAACATTTAGAACGGTGCTATGAGGGGTAGACCTAAACATTTTAAACAGTGCTATGAGGGGTAGACCTAAACATTTAGAACAGTGCTATGAGGGGTAGACCTAAACATTTTAAACAGTGTAATGAGGGGTAGACCTAAACATTTAGAACGGTGATATGAGGGGTAGACCTAAACATTTAGAACGGTGCTATGAGGGGTAGACCTAAACATTTAGAACGGTGCAATGAGGAGTAGACCTAAACATTTTAAACAGTGTAATGAGGGGTAGACCTAAACATTTAGAACGGTGCTAAGAGGGGTAGACCTAAACATTTAGAACGGTGATATGAGGGGTAGACCTCAACATTTAGAACAGTGCTCTGAGGAGTAGACCTTTAAATTTAAAACAGTACTCTGAGCGATGGCTCATATATTCACTGATTTAGAACAGTGCTATGAGGGGTAGACCTAAACATTTAGAACAGTGCTATGAGGGGTAGACCTAAACATTTTAAACAGTGTAATGAGGGGTAGACCTAAACATTTAGAACGGTGATATGAGGGGTAGACCTAAACATTTAGAACGGTGCTATGAGGGGTAGAACTAAACATTTTAAACAGTGCTATGAGGGGTAGACCTAAACATTTAGAACAGTGCTATGAGGGGTAGACCTAAACATTTTAAACAGTGTAATGAGGGGTAGACCTAAACATTTAGAACGGTGCTAAGAGGGGTAGACCTAAACATTTAGAACGGTGATATGAGGGGTAGACCTCAACATTTAGAACAGTGCTCTGAGGAGTAGACCTTTAAATTTAAAACAGTACTCTGAGCGATGGCTCATATATTCACTGATTTAGAACAGTGCTATGAGGGGTAGACCTAAACATTTAGAACAGTGCTATGAGGGGTAGACCTAAACATTTTAAACAGTGTAATGAGGGGTAGACCTAAACATTTAGAACGGTGCTATGAGGGGTAGACCTAAACATTTTAAACAGTGTAATGAGGGATAGACCTAAACATTTAGAACGGTGATATGAGGGGTAGACCTCAACATTTAGAACGGTGCAATGAGTGGTAGACCTAAACATTTAGAACAGTGCACCGAGGAGTAGCCTTTGAAAATGAGAAACAACAATGTAATACATTACTAAACTGCAAATGCTAAGAAACCATTCACCATTGACGAAGATCTTGTGTAACCAGTGCCACTGCGGGACAGACATTCTATTAGAATTCACGGAGGAGGTTACTAAAATGATAAAGGGGAGCGAGTAGATGTTATTTATCTAGATTTTGCAAAGGCGTTTGATAGAGTACCTCATCAAAGATTATTTAGAAAGTTAAAATCACATGGAATAAGTTGCCAAATGGATTCACAATTGGTTAACGGGAAGAAGGCAGAGAGTCTGCATAAATCAGGAGTACTCTGAGTGGTGTGAAGTAAAAAGTGGAGGGCCACAGGGCTCGGTTTTGGGACCAATTTTGTTCTTGATATATATAAACGATTTGGACATTGATCCATGATTGCAAAATTGGCTAATGACACAAAACTATGCAGTAGTGTCTCATTTAAAGCAGAATTCGGATTTAGATAAAATTCGAGAATTTGGAGTTAAGATAAATGTACAGTCATCCACATGAGTAGATCCAATATGGAACATAATTACAGAATGGGCGAGAACAATATTAGAAAGACATAAAAGGAAAAGGACCTAGGGGTTATAATAGACCATACATGTAAGGTGAGTGAGCAAGTGCAGGTAGAAGTGAAAAAAAGCAATGTTAGGTATGATCAAAAGAAATTGTAAACATAGGAGCAAGGAAGTGATAGTCAAACTGTATGAAACATTAGTTAGACCTAGATTGGAGTACCGTGTACAGGTGTGGAGTCATTAGAGGGGATATAAACATATTGGAAAGGATACAAAAAAGAGCGACAAAGCTGATAGTGGGATTCCAGAATTACAGTTATGAGAAAAGACTCAGAAAAACCAGCCTACTGTGTCTAGAAAAGAGAAGAATTCAAGGTGACTTAATACAGATTTATAAGATAATCAAAGGAACGGATAAATTAGACTATAACAAGTTTTTTTTCAAAATACAACCACCTACAAGAACAAAGGGGCATTGCTACAAATTAACGAAAGAAAGGTCCAGATTAGATATTAGGAAACGTTTTTTTAGTCAGAGAGTGGTGAATGCGTGGAACGCATTGTCACAGAAGGTAGTGGACGTAGAGACAATTAATGCATTTTTTTTCCCTTTGCGTTCGCCTTATTTCTCTTATCCCCAACGCGGTGTGCGTTGCACTGTGGTTTTTATTTTGCGCCTGTCGGCCCAGCGCATCCGACTTCAGCATTCATAATTATGTAAGGGTCTGCTTCCTCTTGCATTTTCTAAGGGTTTGCTTCCCCGGGGTAACGGCCGGTGCTGTGATGTGGATCGAACCCAGCACCTTCCGGTTGTGAGCCGTGCCACTAAACCACTAGGCCACGCCATCTCCTAATTAATGCATTTAGGAATAGTTTGGATGCGCATAGCTTTTAAAGCAAGAAAATGTAAGTGAAACTGGTTGAATACAAACTCCACAGTCTTCTAACCCAGTATAAAGACGCTAAGTCTGCGCACACAAAACATCTCCATTGGAAATATTACCGCACGTGTCGGTTCAGAACGGGAGAACGAAACATACTTGGACAGCTTCTCAGAAAAAAAAACGAAATTATAGAGATGTTCGCTTGATGATGCATACATAAACTGTGAACACAAATTTGTTTAACCCACTGGGAAGCAGTGGACATGGTACTCGTCAAACTGGGAGAGCACGGCTGAAATCGACTACGTGCTCAGTAGCCACGTGACCTTTGTTACCAATCTGAGGCCCTGTACCGACCTGATATAGTCAGCGACCACAGGGCGACAATAAACGTCCATCAACACTACTCTCCTCAAAGGGTGCGCACAATACTAAATGCTTAGAAGTTTGCAGACCTTATTCTTCTTCGTACGTTGTCAGACGTCAACCTGTATTCTTTCGAAAAAAGCAGCGGTCATCCTGAGGCTGTCGACACTGCCATAGAGCTTGTATAGTGTTGCCACTGGTGATGACCACATCTGCTTTCTCTGATCCTCGTATGTCGGGCAGTTTTGCAGCAAATGTTCAGCGGTCATTTTCCCGGTACCGCACGTGCATTCGTCAGTGCCACCTATCTTCAATTTATTGAATAGGTGGTACCTCAGTCTATTGTGGCCTGTGCGGAGTCTGAAGACCACGACCTGCTCTCTTCTGTTCAACTGGTAATAGGCATCGTTTTTTGTGTAGCCAGTATGTTCTGTTTCCCATTTGGTCATGTATCTAGCTCTAATAAGCCTTTTTTTACTCTTTCGTATGTCACACTGGAATCTGGTTGTGGTAGTCTTGCACCTTCTTTTGCCAGCCTGTCTGCCTCCTCGTTGCCTTGGATGTTACAGTGGGATGGAACCCACTGTACCACTACTCTTTTTGGTGCGGACTGCTGGCATAGTTGACAGAGTACCGCTCTTAAATCATTAAGTTCAGTATTTTTCTGGCTTTTTAGTGCTGTGACTACGGCTAGGGCATCTGTAAGCAGGACTATATGGCTTTCATTTCTTTTGCCTGTCACCATTTCTTCTACTGCAGCCCTCAGTGCCTCTGCCTCCGCTCTGAAATTGCTTGAGTATTTTCCAGTTGCCACTGACAGTGTTAGACCTTATTCAAAACCAGAATCGCCAATACGAGGTATCTCTTACCCGCCACATGGAACAATTGATGCACGTTCTGAATAGCTGCACCACAGCCGACAAGATACCCACACCAGCAGCAGGTAACCGCATCAGTATGAGGACAGCAACTCCTTGAAACTAGAAAAATGCTAAAGATTGGAGGTGGACTAAATAGGATGGCTTTCTCCGAACTAAACAAGAAGATCACACACAGGCTCAAACAAGATTTAGCATACAGCGTCTGACAAAAAACCGTTGAGACAAGAAGTAGTATCGTCGAATGCAGGAAGACGCTACAACAAAAGAAGAACCTCATGACAGTCTTGAAGAAGGAAGATTGTACAACATTGACAGGCAGATAGCAAATCGAGGATGAATGCACACAGTTCTATACGGTTCTTTTCGCATCAAAAACCTCAGTGACCAACAAACCACTAAATATAGATTCAGAGTCACTTGTTATAGGTAGCGACGAGGTCCAGCACGCAACCCAACACTTACAGTCAGACAAATCGCCTGGTATGTAAGGAATCACTGCAGAAATGCTCCAGGCTGGCGGAAATACTTTTGCATGTCAACTGGTTATACTTTTCAACATCTGCCTTCATACAAGACACATTCCAGACCAATAGAAGTGCTCCAAGACAATCCTAATCCACAAAAAAGGTGACAAAGAAATACATTCTGGAGAGCTACCGCACAACCTGCTTGCTATCAACTATTTATAAACTGTTCACAAACGTCTTTATTCGCAGATTAGAAAGGCAACTCGATGAGAACCAACCGCGAGAACAGGCAGGTTTAAGAAAACAAAGAGAGTTGCAGAGGATAAGAGTACAATGGATGTTAAATAAATAAAGAATCACAGTTATATATAGGTCTTGGATACAGGACTTCTGACCAAGGCACGCGGGTTCAAAACCTCGCTAAGAACAAAATTCTTAACAATCATGTATGCTAGTGGCACGTACAACTATCTAAATTGACGTTCGCAAAGAAAACATTAAAAAATTTGGGAGCACCACTATAAAGTCTTGAGCTCATCTTCATCAATGATAAGGGACGAGCTCTGGTGAATGACGTGGTGATGGCAAAAGACGGATTTGAGTTGATCAGGGCAGTTATGGATACTCTACAGAATGAGGAAGAGACAGAAAGTCGGGAAAATGCATATGTGCAGGGGATTACAGATTTGGAAGTGACTTGGGAAGAAGAAAAAGTGTGTCGTGTCTGGAATGATCCGAAGAACACGAAATCAACACCTGACTGGGACTTTTAGCATATATACGCCTGGCTGGCTGCTTGAGCGGAGAACTTATGGGAATGTCCGCTGTGTGGGGATGTTGGTTCCTAGAATCTACTTCGTCGTCGTTCGTTCTTAATCTCACACTAACAAGCCCTGGACGTTCTCAATCTCGCACTAACAAGCCCTGAACGTTCTCAATCTCGCACTAACAAGCCCTGAACGTTCTCAATCTCCCACTAACAAGCCCTGAACGTTCTCAGTCTCCCACTACCAAGCACTGAACGTTCTCAATCTCCCACTAACAAGCCCTGAACGTTCTCAATCTCCCACTAACAAGCCCTGAACGTTCTCAATCTTCCACTAACAAGCCCTGAACGTTCTCAATCTCCCACTAACAAGCCCTGAACGTTCTCAGTCTCCCACTAGCAAGCCCTGAACGTTCTCAATCTCCCACTAACAAGCACTGAACGTTCTCAATCTCCCACTATCAAGCCCTGAACGTTCTCAATCTCCCACTAGCAAGCCCTGAACGTTCTCAATCTCCCACTATCAGGCCATGAACGTTCTCAGTCTCCCACTAACAAGCACTGAAAAGAACTGTGCAAGTAACAGGATGTTGTTCAGTGCTGTAGTTTACAGCTGAACTGCGATATTTGCACCTTGCGGTTCGACACATCCTACCCCAGCATGCAGTTTTGAGTACCGGGTTAGCATTCCTCCTTTGATCCCTTCCCCTTAGCCACTCTGCTCTGTTGCAGTCTGTTATCCAGGATCACTGACAGATACTACCAACTCTCCAGAAAATACGAATTTGTCATACCAAGTTATATCGTCTCCGAAATGACCACAACAGAATGAGACACCACATGCACACCAAATTAAAGACAGGCACCACTATCCTGTGTTACTGGAGTCTAGCAAACATAACAGTAGCACATGTAATTCATTATTGTCTCCAGCACACTGATCCGAGGCAAAATATTTGGCCCACGCCCACTCTTCTCGATGAGAAACTGTACAACGGGGACGGCGTGGGCTAGTGGCGTGGCTCCCAGCCCGAAGGTGTTGGGTTCGCTCCCCAATCAAAGTACCGGCCGTTAACCCTTAGAAAATGCAGAAGGAAGCAGAAACTTACATAAAATGCATGCCGAAGTCGGATGCACTGGGCCGACAGGCGCAAAATGTAAACAGAGTGCAACGTACACATCCTTGGGAATAGAGAAATAAGGGGAACGACAATTTAAAAAAAATAAACTGTACAACGATATTGAGACTATTTTGAAAAGACTTTATTGAGAATTCGGAATACCAGTCTAAATTAGCAAGGATCAAAGAAGAAGAAGTAGAATACAACCAAAAAGACTTCGTCTGTGGTTACATAGAACGTACCTTCACCAAAAGAACGTTAAAAACGTTACGAACAACAAATACTGACACTTAATTGTATACTTGAGATTAATAAAGAAGTATGCATTGTTAACATCAACACAGTCTCGGAAATGCGCCCGCTTAATTATAGTTCTCCCAAAGTCCCCAAACATACTATACTTCAATTCACAATAGCATGATCTGTTTATAATATTTTCTAAGTACATGCTGACCTCCTCACCATCCCACAGGAAAGCAAACGGTGACGCCTAATGCACCACTCAAACCATATTCGTTGCTTTTTCTCAGTCTCCCAACTTCAGCCTTCATGACCGGCGGACAAAACTGACACGTGAATAAGTTGTAAATAAAAATGTTTTCTTTTTTTTTTGCAACATTTTATTTTTTGTTAGAAAAAGCTTAAATTTGCCACAGAAGCAGAAAATTTGCTACTGTCGAATATGAAGACGTTATCAACATTATAACATTATAAGGTTTAAAGTGAATTTACTGTAGCTAATTGTATAATGGGTTGCTTTCTTTTTCAACCACAGCCTTTTTGGTTATACTAGACGTGTTTATCCTCTTTATTATTTGATATTCTGCCTGGACTTAACCCTGATAAGTGCTGAATACCGTTTTATAACACATTTTCGAACAAAACATGCAACTACGACTTTCCTTCAATTGTGGGGTATGTCGTGGCCTTTGCGTACTAACGGAGGCCAGGAGTAAGCTCTGAGGAAAATCTAAAAATAGAAATAATTCGAACGGCTTGAGAATATGAACAGGAAAATTCCTAGACTGGCTAATTCTGACTTGAAAATTCCGTTTCTGGCATCGCATCAGGTTTCCCTCCTGCAGCTACTTTGGAATGAGATAGTTGAGACGTGGCACTATTCAGAAGGTAACAGCTCAAGCAGAAGCCAAGTAGCGTCCGCCATTCGTAAATAACATCATACATTTTATTATGTTGCATGTATAATGCTTGACTAACTCATTAACTTCATCTGCAAAACGAGCAGGTACCACTGAGGAATTAGTGTACTGTGGGCTGTAGTGTAAAGTAATAAAATAACGTTGATACTGATTTACTTAGTCTCTAGTCTTAGATTCTCATTTAAAATAACTTTTGCAGTGTCAGCAGCAATATGGTACTTTGGTAAAGTTTCTAAATATTTTTTTAAGCAATTAAAGTGCAACACTCTTGTAAAATAAACTTCAATAATGTCTCACTCCTGTGTGTCAGTGAGTGTCAGCAGTCAGTCACTAACTGTAAAACTTTCTTTAATTTGACTTTAGTGAGTGTAACTCAGTAACTGTAAACTGTAAGTAAGTCGTCAAAAAAGTAGTTGTTTATTTTTCTGTGAATTAATATTGTCAAGTTAGTTTATTTTGTTATTTCAGTGGTGTATAATAAAAATCTTAGACTATATATAAGTATATATTGGAATTGGGGCAAAACAATTTCAGAATAGTTATTGAACGTATAGTGTATAGTCATTGCATAACTTTTTCAGTGTCAGCAGCAATAACTGGTGAATAAGGTAGACTCGTAGAGTCTACTTGGGTACAATTTTCAAATTTTTTTTTAACAGTGAAAGTTCAACAGATAGTCTAGATGATAGCTCTTGTTTGTGAAATGACATTCAACAATACCTCACTTGACTTGTGTGTTGAAGTTAGAAAAGATGTTATTAATTTTTCTGTGAATTTATAATTTGTATCAAATTCAAATTTGGAAACATTTTTCAGAGTAGTTTCTCAACGTTAAAGGCACAATTGATACAAAAATATGAAATTGAATTATGTCTCACTGATGTCTGTGTTAGTGCAAGTCAGATCTAAAACAAAAGTTAATTTGTAAAGTCAACACAAGGAGAAGACATTAGCACCGGACAGGACATACTTTGAGAAAAAAACATGAAAACATTGATTGCAAGACAGGCACTGTTCTGGAGTTGAAAGGGTAAAATAAATAGGGGCGGACCAAAACACACTTGGAAAAGAAAACTATTGCCTAACTTGAGAGATCCAGGACAGTCATGGTCAATGTTAGAGAGGATGGCAAGGGACAGACTTGAAGATTCTTGGTTAAGTACCTATGCTCCACATGAATATATATATATATATATATATATAGTTCAGTTACAACTTTCAGAATGGTTTTTCAGCAGTAAAAAGTAAAACTGATATCAAATAGCTTTTTAAAAACTAGATTAAGGATAGTTATGTGTACACACCAATTCTTAAAGATTTGTAAGTTAATTAATTTTGCATACATTTTTGTCAAATAGTATAGGTATTCAGCTCAAATTTTTAGAATAATTTCTAAACATTAATAGTAATTGTTACTAGATCATTCTGGTAAAATTAAATTAATTAATTCCTCAATTATATATACACATGTGGAGTAATTTGTAAGTGAATTACTTTTCATCAAATTTATTAGACTATAAGTATAAGGATTTGCTATAAATTTTCAGAACAGTTTATAGCTTTCAACATGGTACAAATAGATAGTAGAAAGTTCTTGGAGAAATACAATTCCTGGATAATTTATACTCAAATCTGTATGTCTATTATGACAGAGGTTATTACTTTTTAAGCGAATTAATTTTGCATTTATTACTTTTTAAGCGAATTAATTTTGCATTAAATTTAGGAAAATCTTTTGGCTAACGTTTTCAGAATAGTTTATTAGTTTAAAAAAGTCAAGATATAGATGGTATTAGAAGAAAGTGCGGTTTAGATCTACACAATACACCAGCTGAGTATCATTGTGAATTCTGAAAGAAAATATGAACAGATTACTTTTTAATTAAATTGACTTAGCTTTGTTCGTTCTCAATCTCTGGCTACCAAACCCTGAAAAGGGCTTAAAGTAGCAGAATGTAGTCCAGAAAACTAAATCCGTTGTGTTGTAGTTTACAGCTTGACTGCGACATTTGCACCTTTCGGTCCAACACATCCAACTTCAGCAAGCATTTCTTTAGTACCGGGCTAGCATTCCATCTTCGATCCCTTCTCCTTAGCCAGTCTGCTCTGTTGTAGCCTGTTATCCAGGATCACCGCATTAAGGTGTAGAAGGGTCTTGGCAGCTCTGGTTCGCTGGCCCTCATGATAGCAGTCAGCTATAGGTCGTTACCGTTGCAGCTCAAGCGCTGCTTAGCATCCTGATCCCCTTTAATTAAATTAATTTAGCTTCAGGTTCTGCAAAAGATACCTTATATATGCTAGGGTAATTTTTTTTTTTAATTTTCAGAAAAGTTTCTCAGCATTTAGAAATGAAACAATTGGATCAATCTTGAAAAATAAAATTTGGCAATATCTTGATCT
Source organism: Ariolimax columbianus (assembly GCA_036924085.1). NCBI lineage: Eukaryota > Metazoa > Mollusca > Gastropoda > Stylommatophora > Arionidae > Ariolimax > Ariolimax columbianus. The sequence goes on along the minus strand of JAVGWX010000005.1, from coordinate 25,666,740 downwards.
TATCTGCACAAAAAGTTCTTGTTCTGCGTTCATTCTTAATCTCCCTCTACCAAGCACTGAATATGGCTTTGGAAGTAGCACAATGTAGTCCGGAGAACAGATTGTGTTGTGTCGCTAGTTTACAGCTTGACTGCAATATTTGCACCATTCAGTCCGACACATCTGTCTTCGGCAGTGCACGAAAGTTCTGAAAGCAATCATTAATTTTTAAGTGAATTAATTGAGTATGAATTTCATCAAAAGGAATAACTTACATATGAACTAAATAAACGTGCAAGTTTGTATGTTGTTGTTTGGAGATACTTGTGCTGGGTTGAGTTATTGTTTGATGTTTCTTTGGTAGTGGGTTCCAGTGGTTCTTCGTACATCCTGAAGTACACTTGAGAAGGTGGATCGCGGTCTTCCTGGCTGTAGTGAAATGTGAGTCTTCTCAGTAAGCTCAGGACTAAGGGGATAACAGTGTCGATCCCCAATTTGTCGGTCAGACTGCGATGACAGTCTGTTTCCTTGGGCTCAAATTAGTGTGTTTCTCCTGACATTGATTACTTCTCGCTCCCTGCAAGTTTGTAAAGCTATATCCCAATAATATATATGAATTTATCTGTGAAATTTTGTGTACTGCTGCATAACCATTTCAGTTGTAGGTTCAATATGGCAGTGAAAAGATAAGTGAAGTTTTAGTTCTATTTAACTATTTCACCTCCCTTGTAACTACATCCATTCATTTTATTTACAATATTTTAGGAAAAAAAGAAGACAAAACATGAGAATGAAGCTGATCTTAATGTTGGTCACTGCCTTCTGCCTTGTTATTGGATTCTGTGTGGCAGAAGATGACCAGACTACAGACAGAGCAGGTAAGAAGTTTGGCAGATGACTTCAGAACCCTTGCAAAGATTTGATTACTTTAACATTTTTAACTATGTTAATTGTTTTATAAAATTTATATAAACGACTTTAGAATCCATATTACTTATTCATCATGTAGCATGTCCTTTGTAGAACGTCGCTCCCATCATAGTCTGTCTGAAAGAAACTCATTCTCTTGCCAAAACTCCAGCCTCCGCCACAGTCATACTCAGGCATTCCTGGATATCTTGGTGCCATCGTCTTCTTGGTCTACCCCTTCCTCTTTTACCTGGCACCATACCTTCCATCACCGTTCTCTCAAGACCGTTGTGTCTCTTGATGTGACCAAAGTATTTGCATTTTCTAGCCAAAATGGAATTGATAAACCAGTTCTCCTCTATGCTCAACGCTTGTCGAATGTCTACATTTGTTTATTATTACTTATTATATTACTAATCACTAAATTAAAAATATTCTCCTTAAAATAAACCTGCTCTTATATTTGTGTATCGTTATTGTTGCTATAATGAGTAAAGGTATAGTTAATAAGTAATACTGACAACAATTTTCATCACTTGCATGGCCATATTAACAACTGAATGCTGCCAAAGACGGATGTGACGGACCGAAAGGTGCAAATATCACAGTCAAACTATAAACTATCGACACAATGCATTCAGGTCTCCGAACTTCATCCTGCTACTTGCAAAGCCCTGTTCAAGACTTGATAGCGGGAGATTGAGAACGAACGCAGAATAATAAGGAGAGAATTGAAAAAACATACTGTGGTAAATAAAAGAAGTGTTCAAATTTTTCATACTGGACTGGATCAGAAGGTTTCAGCACATTAAACAAATATTTGTATCACTTCACTAGACTTGATATGGTGCTGGGACCGGATCTGTGATCATCACCATCAATTCCTCTCGCTTCATTCAGGTCATAGGCCATTGACAACCCTCCTCCAGCAAGTTCAGCCTTGAGCTGCCATTTTTGCCTCTCTCCAGTTGAGATCCAGGGACCGAAGTTCATTTTCACAGTCTCTTCTCCAGGTGTTTCTTGGTCAATCTTTCGTCCTCTTCCCTTGTGGATTCCATGTCTGGGCCTGTCTGGCCACGTTTGATGGTGATTTCTGTAGCTTGTGTCCTATCGAACCCCATTTCCTACGTTTCATCTGTTATTCCAATGGTTGTTGTAGGCCCTTCCCCATAGGTCTTCATTCTTCACTGTATGAATCTTCTCTGTCGCTGTTAGCGGCTCATGGTAGTTAAGTTTACCACTTGCGCGACAAGTTACTACGCCCAAAAATATGGGGGGGGGGGGGGCTTCCGTACTTTTTTCATTCAGAGAAAAAAAAACATTAAAGAAACTAGTAAACGTTGATTAAGGTTGAACTTGATCAAAGTTTATATATGGGTATGGTCAGATACCGCACCGAGACGAGAACACAAACAAAACCTACGTTACGACCAATAGGCCTTCATCAGGGACAACAACACTGAATTAACAAATCAACATATAAGAAAAAATGGTCAACTCATCTGTTTCAGGTAGTAGACGCTTCCTGTCCAAGCGCTCGATTGAAACTGAATCGGAGCGGTCAAACACAAAGTGGCGGAATATGCCTGATAAGCCAATGGTGGCCAGATAGTGGTCCAGATAGGAGAACAACGAGAAGGCAATATAAGCCGGGAGGGCGTAATATTGATATAGGAGAGGGGGGAAGAGAACTGATGGAAGAATTTGGGGGGGGGGGGGCAAAGGAAGACAAATAGATGGGGGCCAGTGTGTGAGGGTTTAAGAAAAAGTATGGAAGATATTAATACCATGTGGTTGGAGACAGCCCATCCTCGAGATAAGTCTATTCTCAAGGGCGAATCGATCACGATCGTCAGAGAAGCACGAAACTAGACCAGTGACACTGACGTCAGCCATACCCCGGTGCTCGGGACCATTGAAGTGGCTGGCAATTGGGGAACCAGTGCGGTTGCGGATGTCGTTGAGGTGTTGGCGGAAACGCTCCCGTAGTTCCATACCAGTTTCCCCAATGTAAGTCATACCACACTGGCGGCAGATGATGGAATAGATGAGGTTACGAGATTTTTCATTCAGAGTGGTAACGGTAATAGGCTGTACAATTCATACTAATATATTTGAAAAAATATAATTGAAATCCAAGCATAACTAGTTTATATTGTTGCAATTCCCTGCTAAGTGTTTACAAAGCTGTGGGAATTCCAGTGATGGGAAACATAACAGTGATATGCTTTGAATGCCAAACCGTCTTCAATGATGTCGTAGATGCAGCATTGTTAAAACAAATGCAGGTGGGCTAGGCGATTTGTTTTTTATGCCTAATAATAGATGGTTCACGAAAAATGATGTTCTGGTGGCCCTACAGCTTTAATTGCCCATGCGGACATCCATCAATGCGATGAAGAGATGGCTTGAGTAAAGCCCTGGGTTCAACGTGGTAGTCTAGGGCAAAGACTATTGAGTTTAAATAACATTTGGCTACCTTAGGCACTTGCTTTGCCTGATTGAATACCAGGATTTATAGATAACAGATGTGAATGACAGTTAATCTAGCTTTTCTCAGTTGTGATATATAATTCAAAGTTGCCTCATCTGTATCGGATGTGAACCAATTTGCATTGTTTGGTATAATAATATGGGCTTGCACATATTTGAGTCTGTGTAGAAATGTAATGTATTAATTTGGAGATTACTATGTATATAGTTTGTTGAGGGGACGGCGTGGGTTAGTGGATAAGTGACACGGATCACAATACGAAGGTGCTGGGTTCATTCCCCAATCATAGCACAGCCGTTACCCTGGGGAAGCAAACCCTGACATAATGCAGCAAGGTGCAGACCCTTACATAAAATCCATGATGAAGCTGGATGCACTAGGCCGCAGGCGCAAAATAAAAGCATAGTGCAACGCACACCACCTTGGGGAATAGAGAAATAAGGCAAACGGAAAAAAAAAATATATAGTCTGTTAATTTTTAGATCTTGATTAAAATTATTGTCTTTTTCAGATTTACTTATCGTTACTGTAGCAACCGAGGAAAATGATGGTTTTCGGCAGTTTATGAGATCTGTCAAGAAATATGGATTGGATGTTAAGGTGACACAGAAGTTTAAAAATTAATGAAAAATCAGCATTACAAATGCACGATATCAATACAAATTACATGAAGAGCAAGTTAAGAACCTTGCTGACTGATGCTCATTTAAATGAAGCTTTGCATCTCACCTCATCCACTGTGTTATATTATGTTGAGAGACTTTCATGCAACAAACATCAAGCCTCACACCAGTGTGTGTCATTAATGACCTTACAACAAAAATGTTACTTAAAAAATGAATCATTATTAATATATGCTTTATAATTTTTGCAAACCTAATTTATTAGCCATAATTAGTATTACAACTAATTTATTAGCCATTGTTATTATTGTAACCTAATGTATTAGCCATGATTATTATTGCTATTTTAATTTCATCATATTAACCATTATTATCATTGTAACCTTAATTTATTAGCCATTATTATTATTGCTACCTTAAATTATTAGTTAAAAATGAATGGCCACTCACATGGTCTTGGTCCCTCATTGGTGAAAAGTTGCAGACCTCTGTCTTCTGTCTTAAAGTATATAGCCATTGTTATTAGTCTATTGCATAGTCTACAGTGCCTCAGCAGATCTCAGTGGTGTCCCTTCATCATTTATCTTTTGTTCCCCTTGGAACATATGACCACAACAGATGCTCTCCATCTGTTCTTATTCTGTGTCGTCTTCATGAGTTCTTCCCATGAGACCTTGATTGAACTTGACTTCCTCCTTATCTGTTTGTCACCTGGTTTTCCTTGGCCTTCCAACTCATCTTTTTCCCTCTGGGTTCAAATCCATGCATGTCTGGTAATGCTGTCCAGCATCTTTCTGAAATGGTGTCCTAACCATTTCCACATTCTCTCTAAAATTTTCTGCTGGATTGGTTACTGCCGTGTTCTTTCCCACAGATCTGTAATTGCCATTACTTCTGGCCATTTAAAAAGAAGTCTGTGACGCTGTGACTTGTTAACAAAAGTACAGTCTAGATGTGATACCTTTAGTCACATGCTATGTCTCAGAGCCATATAGCAGGTCCGACTTTACATTTGCATTAAACAGCTTAATCTAATTCTCTATGGAGAATGCTGTCGAGTTCCATATTTGGCGAAGGGAGTTGAAAGAAAATCTGGCCTTGAATATCCTGGTATTAACATCTTGGTTTGTTCTTCAGTCTTTATCAATGTTACTTCCCAAATGGGTACAATTTTGCACTTTTTCAATTATCTTACCATTAATTCATATGGGGTATCTTTGTCATTTCCTCTGTTGTGTTCACACTGATCTGCAATACCACCTTTGCTGCTTCATATGTCCCTTATCGGGGATAAAAGAATGGCCTACTTCACCTAACCTATGGTACATGTTGTTAAATCTGACAGAGGATTACCATGCTTGGGGCTAACAACCTGGCTATGGAAAGAAACTGCTACAGAAACCTTCATTACAAGAGCATGTCAATGCTGGGGTGTATGCTTCTTGCAAGGAGGCAATACTGCAGTGATGGCTTACATGCTCTCATTAGATTAAAAAAACTGGAAGAAGAAATGTTAATAGTACAAAGTAAAATTTGGTTGTGTATTGTAAGTAAAAGAACTGATTTTTGCAAGTTTGGTTTAGGAATCAGATTCATTGTTTTAGTAAAACTAGTTCAAATCACAAGACTGTCAATCAAATGACCTACTTTTGCACTATATTGCTGCAAACATACTTCTTCTTCTGCGTTCATTCTCAATCTCCCACTATGAAGCAGTGAACATGGCTTTGCAAGCTGCAGAATGTAATTCGGAGAACAGAATGCGTTGTATTGCTAGTTGTGTCACCTGTCGGTCTGACACATCCGTCTTCGGCAATACAAGCATACTTAAATTTTGTTGTTGTGAGCTTATGGAAAATGGTTCATAGAACCAACTTCATTGTACCTGGATGTCCCCATATGTGCTCGTTCCCTTTCATTGCTGAAAGGGCAGATGATAACAGAGCACGGACTCCATAGTTCCTGCAATAGCTTCAAAATGTTCCTATGTGAGCTTTTATGCGAGTTTATATAACTGCAAATGAGGAATAAATCAAGAATATAGTTCTAGGATTAACAAAACCAGATTTGCTTCCAGCTGTTTTCTCAAGATGGAACTCTGGTATAGTGCATTGTCCAAGAAAAATAAGATTAGGCTGTTTGTCACTAATGTAAAATGAGGATCCTAGTATATGACCGTGGAACATGGCATGGAACTATAAGTATCACATCCAGACTTCGGGCTGAAAATGCAGTGAATGAACTGACAGCAGTCAGGGACTCATAGCTGACTGCTTGCATTGGGTCAGCAAACCAGAGCTGTCCGCCTCCAAGTAGAGGTACTGAAAACATGCTGCATCCGTACAGTCTGGTGGAGAGAATAGGGATCGAAGAGGGACGGTAAGTCCTGTCCCAAAAATGTACCATGCTGAAACCGGATGTGTTGGGTTCAGATTTTGCAACATCACTGTGAACTTTGACACAGCATAACAAAACATTCTTTTTCAGGATAACAGTGAAGAAGAAGAAGAAGAAAACATCAAGACTTCAGATTATCACCAAAAGATATTAAGTAATCGGATGATAATATGTAATAACAAGCACAAACTTTTGGCATAGAACATTATAATATCCCTATTCTATGCAGCTGAACATGCATTAAGAATATGGAAAGTACACACCATCAAGGAAAGAAGCCAACCAGAAATCCACTAGACCCGTATGGAAAGTACATACCATCAAGGAAAGAAGCCAACCAGAAATCCACTAGACCTGTATGGAAAGTACATACCATCAAGGAAAGAAGCCAACCAGAAGTCCACTAGACCCGTATGGAAAGTACATACCATCAAGGAAAAAAGCCAACCAGAAGTCCACTAGACCCGTATGGAAAGTACATACCATCAAGGAAAGAAGCCAACCAGAAATCCACTAGACCCGTATGGAAAGTACATACCATCAAGGAAAGAAGCCAACCAGAAGTCCACTAGACCCTTATGGAAAGTACATACCATCAAGGAAAGAAGCCAACCAGAAATCCACTAGACCCGTATGGAAAGTACATACCATCAAGGAAAGAAGCCAACCAGAAGTCCACTAGACCCGTATGGAAAGTACATACCATCAAGGAAAGAAGCCAACCAGAAATCCACTAGACCTGTATGGAAAGTACACACCATCAAGGAAAGAAGCCAACCAGAAATCCACTAGACCCGTATGGAAAGCACACACCATCAAGGAAAGAAGCTAACCAGAAGTCCACTAGACCCATATGGAAAGTACACACCATCAAGGAAAGAAGCCAACCAGAAATCCACTAGACTCACAGGAGAAGAGAGTGGGGTGAATCCAGAATAACACCAGACACTGAAGCCAAAGTAACCAGAGTCTCTTGGGTAGAGCTCAAGACAATGGGCCAAAATATTGTTCCTGTGGAATCGAAAGAGAAAAGTAGTATCACAAGAAGCTTACAGATGAAAACAATTACATTGTTGAATTTTCAAATTCGGTTTTTGTTTTGTAAATAGAAAAAAAAACATAGTTGTCAAAATTAAATTATACACGTAAAAAAATATGTTTAGTTGCAAATAGTATTGCTAATTGTCATATTCAATATATCAGGTGCTTGGTCTTGGATTGGAGTGGCAAGGAGGAACAATGGAGTCTACAGGAGGAGGACAGAAAATTAATTTGCTGAAAGAGGAACTGAAGCTACATAGAAATAGTGAGGATCTCATTATTTTGTTCACAGACAGGTACGAATTCCTAAAGATTTTCACTAAGATTAAATAATTAAGTTAGCTTATTGAAAATCTTTTTTCTCAAGTAATGGTTCAACAGTTCAGTAAAGATTCAAGATCATGCATAGTGAGGCTAGTATGTGTCTTTCTCTTCTGCATTCATTCTCAATCTCCCGCTACCAAGCCCTGAACAGGGCTTTGCAAGTAGTAGGATGTAGTCCGGAGAACGGAATGCGTTGTGTAGCTAGTTTACAGCTTGAATGCGATATTTGCACCTTTCGGTCCAACACATCCATCTTTGGCAGAGCTATTGTGTGTAATATAAGTGTGTGTGTGTATGTTTTTAATGCATAAGGAACCTTCTTTCTGGATGTACATAAATTATAAAGACTGGTGTCGATTGGGGTTTTTATTTTTGAGCGCGAGCCTTCAATAAAATGTGGGTATTGTGAATAATTACTTACTTGATCTTTTCACTTATGCTGTGAAACCTCGATCTCCTCTCCTACTGTTGTATGTTTTTAATGGCAGCTGATCTGGTTTAATTCTTATGAGATGACCAAACCACTTTACTTTCTGTCTATATGTCAGTATTTTTCATTCTGTCTCTTCTGGTTACGTTGAATACTTTTCTCAGGCATCTCATTTCACAGGTTGCAATTTTCTTTTCCTATGCCTTGTACAGAGGCCAGGTTTAGCACAGATTGGTTTAAAATAATGTTATCAGTTGCTGTTTAGTTTCTATACTGATATTTGAGTAGTGGTGACAGTAGGTAGGTTACTGCACTTGCTTTTTGACATCTGGTTTTGATTTCTCTGTTCAATTGTCTGTACTCCCTGAAAATCTAAAAATGTTTCCCAGGTACTTGAACTCTTGCACCTGTTTGAGCCTGTTGTCGTTGACATGTATAGTTAGAGGTCCTGGTGATCTGCTGGTTTTCATAGTTTCTGTCTTTGAAATATACTAATCTTCATGTTGTATCATACACGTTGTATAAGTATATTTGTGTGATCTTGTCAGTCACTTTCATCTTCGTACATTAGACATTGGTCTTCTGCAAAAAGTAACTCTCTAAGCGACTCATGCTCTTCACTTTCTGCAGTTTCGTTGCCTTCATGGTATGCTTCTGATGTTATTTTGTCCATGGATGTAATGAATAGAATTGATGTTAAAACACATCACCTTTTCAACAGGTTACTGCATCATCACTATCTGTCAGAAAACCCTTGTATACTTCATATTATATGGTCAGAGATAATAACAAACACAGATATGGGGGAAGGGACATGACAACCACCAATACAAGGGTTGATTGGAGAGGGATGGGGAGGGCAGAGTAAAGATGAACAGGACACACACTAAATGTGACCAGACTTGTGCTGGGTATCTTCTTCGTTATTCTCAAACTCCCGCTACCAAGTCCTGAAAAGGTGAAAACGGCTTTGCAAGAAGCAGGATATCATCTGGAGAACGGAATGCATTGTGTCATAGTTTACAGCTTGACTGCGATATTTGCACCTTTCGGTCCGACACATTCAACTTTAGCATGATATTTTTTGGTACCAGGCTAGCCTTCCACTTCGATCCCTTCTTCTTAGCTAGTCTGCCCTGTCGCAGCCTGTTATCTAGGATCACCATCTGGAGGTGGAGAAGGTTCTTGGTAGCTCTAGGTCGCAGACCCCTAACGCTAACAGTCAGCTTTGGATCACTGACCGCTACAGCTTGTGCACTGCTCAGCATCTGCTGGATTTGAAGCCAAGGGAAAGAGATGAGTGGGGAAAGCAAGAATTACCTGGCAGAAAGCAGTAGTAGAGGAGGCCAGTGCAGCTGGAGTCACACGAACACAGCTCAAGAAGACTGATCAGAAAAGGAACAGACAGAAAGTAGCCATTGCCGCCTTGTGTTCCAAAGGGAACCAGATAGATGATGATGATAGCTACTACTATCATATTGTCATCTAAGGTCCCTGTAAGCAGGGAAGTTGTCAGACTCTCAGCCCGTGCTTTCAAAGGTTCACTACTGCATGAATGGATAGCATACATATGGGCATCATACCTTCAAAGATTTGTCCTGGTCATGCTAGGGTTCACAACGAAAGAGCTGGTAGCTAGCTTTAAAATCCCCTGGATCAGGCGAAGGTGATCAAGTCACTCATTTGATTGAACATGACTCTTGAGACTGGAAGTCTGTAATTAAATGAATAATGAGTGTGGAGGGGCATGTAAAGCCCTACATTTTTTGTTAGGTTCTAGATCAAAGCCCTGCTGGAAATTGATGAATGGTGAAGATGTCTTTATTTGACTGGCAAATGCATTTTGGCCACAGAAAAACGTAAATAGCACACTATATATTGCTTGCAAGTGCATGCGAAAGCTAAATATACAAAAATAAACAAAAGCTTACTTTGAAATATACAGAATACAGCATTAACATTTTTAAGAGACTTTGAAAACACACTGATCAATAAAAATAGTGTCGCCTGCAAAACATGATGAAATAGTGAATCACATGGCTAATGAATAGGGGATGGCTTTAATTTAAATGCGACGTAAGAGCAAAAAAAAAGAAATGCAAGTGACGAAACAGTTGAGTCTGCTGAATTAAAAATTTTTTTGTGAAAAAAACTAAGGTGGTGTAAGGAAATAAAAGGAAAAACCTGTACAAACTTCGGGTAACTAGCCCATTCGAACAATCGGATATGGTTAAACCATTTATGCTTTGTAAATGTTAACTTACTTTGTGATGACTAATTGAGGTATTTTAACTAATATTAATTGTTAAAAAATCTCTTTTTTTTTTCTCAGCTATGATGTGGTGTTTACAGATGGTGAAAATGCTCTCTTAGAGAAATTTTTCAAGTTTGATTCTAGACTAGTATTTGCAGCAGAAGACACATGCTGGCCAGATGCATCATTAGCGGTAAGCATTGTGTACATATATACAAAATAGGAGGAGCAGATAAAGATAGCAAAATAAGAAAACAAAAGGCCAAGAGACTGGAGGGCAAAAAAGATAAGTTGTGTATCATGACATGCATAGAGGATAAACACTTGAGAAAAAAAGGTCTCATCTGATGGAGACAGATTGTTTAAACATCTTTGTGAATTGTCAAATATATTAAATTTTAATTTAAAATCCATTAAAACAGGTTTGTCATTTATAAATATCTTTATGCTAAACTATTTAAAATCCATTAAAACAGGTTTGTCATTTATAAATATCTTTATGCTAAACTATTTAAAATCCATTAAAACAGGTTTGTCATTTATAAATATCTTTATGCTAAACTATTTAAAATCCATTAAAACAGGTTTGTCATTTATAAATATCTTTATGCTAAACTATTAAACCCTTGACATGCTGCTAGTAGTGAAGCTTACACCACTGTTTGAAAAGTACTTCTTCACCTTTATTTCATTGGGGTGCATAATCCATCAAACAATCCTCTACAAGCAGATCTGCCCTGTGCCAGTATTCTCCAATTCTTTTATCATCATCCAATTTTTTATGTATCACTATGACAAAAGTACCAGATCACCTGCATATCAAATTCCTGCAATTGTGACCATGGTGTCTGGTGAATACCAGTTTTCTTTCCATTGTTTGATGTCATTATCTTTTGATTTGTATTATTTGTCACTGCAGGAAAACTATCCCACAGTAAAGGAATCTGAAAAGAGGTTTTTGAACTCAGGAGGTAAGTAATAATATTCACATAAAAAAAAATTGGATTGAATGTTGATCATTTATTATCATTATGAAGTGCAATGTTTCTCAACACACTGAAGTTTGAAGTTGCCCATCGTGAGCAAAGATGATGACAGCATCAGAAGACTTGTGCTGCATGATGAGATCTCCTATGACTGAAAAATCATATCTGAGCACCACAAGCTCTTCCACATGGGACACACACGTAAAGTTCAGATTTTATCTTTACTTGTCAAAATTATTTGAAGTTTTTATTGATCTACTTTTTCCGTTATTGCCAAGACCAGAACTTATGCCTGCACCTCTCTCATCAACTCCACTGTGCTCCCTGCAATTTGCTATGGTGCAGAGACATGGACACTCATAAAATTACAGGAGGAAAAATTAAGAGAGGCTTGGTCAGAATTATCTCCACAATCAACACGTGCAAAATCTCCACAACTCTGACATACAACGATTGTCCTTGGTGAATTATGCGGTAATAAATGCAGACAAAGCAAAACATAGATGGCAGGTTGCATGTTACAATACAATGTTGGTCGATGGAGCACAGCGACAGCAATCTAGTATCCGTACTGCATTTGTCAAACTCGCTTGCTGTATGCTACAGCATCCAAAATGCCTCTGCTGGAATGCTTACCAACCACTGGACTTCTATGGCGCAATACAAGACATGATGGAGACAAAAGTACCCAGAGGAACACATTCGCATCTGAGGAATGTGTTATCAAGACCAAGACTTTAAAAAACAAAATCTATATTGCCCTGTTCTCAGTTAGCTGTTTCTTCTACTTTGGCTAGTTGTCAGCTTTCTTGTTTTCAATTTTCTTGCTGTGTTATAAGGTTATGCCTTCCATTGATGGGGCATGCGGATGCCACATTCAACCACTGATGGGGCATATTTTGTTACAACAGACCATATTCAATCAGTAATCAAAACTTTTTCAGCTCAATTTGGAACACATGTCTTTAACAAATATATGCCAAGTCGTTCAATTCTGAATCATCCACTCCAGCTCTGTCCACATCTTCCCTGTGTACTTTATGTTTGTCTCCATCTCCCTTCGCCATGTGTGCTTTAGTCTCTCTCTATCTCTATTGCCATAGGGGTTCCAGAACAGAGACTTGCTTTTAATGCTTTCAGCTATGCCCTATCTAACGTCATTGATCATTAAAAATAATTGGCAAATAAATCTGGATTCTTATCAGTGTTGAAAACACTTATCACTGAAAATAACTGGCGAGTAAATCATATATTGTCCAATGTAGCTGGTTTCTGATATATTTTTAATTAGTCGTTTTATTTAATTTGTTGTTTTCATAAATCTCTTTGAATATATATTATTCTCTATGTGGTCAGGGACTTTATCCATTTTCTATTTTCCTGGACGGTTTTCAAGACTTGTTTTTTTTAAAAACAATCTTACAACTCAGGTTTACAATTGTTTGATTAGTTTCTATACACCTTTGCAATTCTTTAGTGTAGAATTGGCAGATCGACTAGAGCGCTTGCCTCTTGTAGCAAAGGACAAGCTCTATGGCATTATATTATGTCCAACACTACATTTAGATTTACCCTATCCACCTAATAGGGAATTTATTTGTTTGCAGTGTGGTTTTATTGGCAATGGTTTTTATGCAAGTGAGGTTGCCATCTCCATCACAACCCTCCCTGGTCACCTCCCACAACCTGCTGGGAAGCTCTATGGCTTTACCCAGCTGTAAATGAATACCTGATTATACTCAGTTGTGTGGACAAAAAGGAAGGAAATTGATCACCCTACCCCATAAGGCCAGAGACTTAGTTTTATGACTTCACTTAGTCACTCCACTTCTAGTTTTATTTCTCTCTCAATGCTTTGGATCAAGATGCTGAACAGTGCATGAGCTGTAGTGGTCAGCGACCCAAAGCTGGCTGCTAGCATCAGGGCCAGCAATTCAGGGCTGCCGACCCTTCTACACCTCCATGTGGTGATCCTAAGGAGAAGAGATTGAAGAGGGATTAATAACCTGGTACCCAAAAATAGCATGCCGAAGTCGGACGTGTCAAACCAAAAGGTGCAAATATCGCAGACAAGCTGTATACTACGACACAACTTATTCCGCTCTCCGAACTACATTCTGCTACTAGCAAAGCTGGTTTCGGGGCTTAGTAGTGGGAGATTAAGAACAAACTAAGAAGAAGAACCAGATTTCTACCATGGGGTGTAGAGGTCTTCTTTCCTTTTTCTTGTGGATTTAGTTTCTACAGGATGGAGTTTGGGTTGTTCATTGCTAATGCCACTCATACATAAGCTAGGTACTCTTGGCAACTTTCTTTATTTGGTAGTGGGTTACAGTTTGCTCTCTTCATATCCTGAGGCATACTTAAGAAGGTGGATCAGGGTCCTTCTGGCTGTAGTACAATGCAAGGCTCCTCAGTAAGTTCACCATTATGGGGATCTCAGTGCAGATCCCCACCTTGTTAGTCATACTGCCATGAAACAGTCTGTTTCCAGGGAGAACTTCTGAGAAGTCATGTGGGGTTGCGATTAGTATGTTTCCCCTGACCCTGACTAATATAGACTGATCAGTATGTTTCCCCTGACCAAATGTTACAGAGTAAATCTCCCTCTTCTCTCTCATACCCCTCTCTCCCCTCCTCCCTGACCCTGACTAACATAGGACTGATCAGTATGTTTCCCCTGACCAAATGTTACAGAGTAAATCTCCCTCTTCCCCCCCCCCCCTTCCCATACCCCTCTCTCCCCTCCTCCCTGACCCTGATTAACATAGGACTGATCAGTATGTTTCCCCTGACCAAATGTTACAGAGTAAATCTCCCTCTTCCCTCCCATACCCCTCCTCTTAGTATGCTCTTACGGCATGCCTGGCTGTGCCACAATTCTTTGTTTCACTTTCTGCTATGGTGACCATGGTAACACAAAGGAGAACTTAGTTTATATGTTCCACTAGTTTATGTATGTATCTTCATTAACTTCTATTTCCTCTCCATTTTCCATTATGTCTGTCATGATGGGACTCTATCCTACTCTTGTACAGATTTGAATAATCTGATCATTTATGTTTCAGGCTTCATTGGTTATGCTAGAGAAATCTATGAAGTGGTGAATTATCAGCCAATTAATGATGCTGACGATGATCAGCTCTATTACACCCAGATCTATCTCAACACAACTTTTAGGGTGAGCAAGAGATTTGATGTTCATTGTGTGTTTATACATTGTTGTAAAATCTCCAAAGAAGAAACTAATATTACCTACCTAATTAATTCAAAACGTAGTCCCCTTTGAAATAGGCCTCTTCTGAGTTGACATACTTTACCCAGCGGTACTACCCCTGCTGGAAGCATTTCTGTAAGTTATTCTTTGGTATATCCATCAGGCGCTTTGTCACATTTGACCTGATTTCTTCCATGAAATCCTGTCCCTTTGAGGGGCATTTTGAGTATTGGAAAGAGCAGAAAGTTGCAGGGAGCCATGTCTGGGGAGTAGGGGGAGTGCTTGTCTGTTCAGTGCCGTGGTTGAGCAAAAAATCATAGATGAGGTGTTATGGACCTGCCAGTTGCCACTCTCTCAGAGTTGTGGTCTCTTGCATATCCCAAGATTGCCAGTTAAAATTGATTACACTGCACCATAAAAAATTGCCACTTTCTCTCAATCTTTCTAAATGGGGATGAAAAAAGTTTGGGGCGGGGGGGGGGGGGGTGTTATTGGCACACACAAAAATGTTGGATCATTTTTATCAGACATCACATCGTATATAACCGTAAAAGGTTCACAATTACTGCAGAAATGTAGCACATCTTTATGTTTCTTTTAAACAAAATGTGTTTTTGTATGTGTGTATATGTGTGACAATATATATTTAAGATGCAAAGACTGAGTGAAGGGGAGGGAGTTTGTTGCTGCTCTTAAATGCGTCATCAGGCTTGATGGTCACTGATCGCTTTGCCAGATCTAAGAAGAGGAAAAGAGGACAGTTTTAAATGGACAAGCTAGCATTGGCAGACCAAAAGTATACCTGGTTGGATTAAAAGTGGGGTCAATCATGCAGCAGTGAGTGAGCAGACAGGAATAGGGACCGATAACTATCCAAGACCCTATCCTATTCCCCCTCCAATGAAGGCCCTGGGAACAGTCTGCAACCTGGCTAAGAGATAGGGATCCAAGAGAAAGGACAAACCCAGTCTCATGAATGCTGTCTTGAAATCGGATGTGTTGAGCCGAAAGGTGCAGATATCACAGCTGTAAATGGTTTACAAGCGTTCTTTTCAGGATGAATGCCAAAGTAGAAGAAGAAGAAGGATTAAAAGTAATTGGTAACAGGAAACTATGCACAGCGCAATCATTTCTGATGGTAGTTTTCTCTTGACTGGAACCTCGGTGAACTGTCAACCACACCCAAAAAAGTACGCCACTGTATAGTAATAGACTGTATTTATTGTGATAATGACGGTTCATAAGCAGCACCATGAACATGTTAAGTGGCACGGCTCACAAGCCGAAGGTACTGGGTTCGATCCCCAATCACAGCACAGGCCATTACCCCGGGGAAGCAAACCCTTAAAAATGCAGGAGGAAGCAGACCCTTACATAAAATGCATGCTGAAGTTGGATGCACTGGGCCGACATGTGCAAAATAAAAACATAGTGCAGCGCACACCACCTTGGGGAATAGAGAAATAAGGAGAACGCCAAAAAAAAATCCCCCAAAACAGCCTAGTGACACTGCAATAATTTAACCATGCTATTGTTACTAGATTATTACACCATTTGTCATGTTCATCTTATTTCTGTACATTTAGATTTTATTTTGTGTTGATTATATATTACTGCAAGTCCATTGTTTGAAACAGATTTAGTTTTTGAATCTCTTTGTTTTTTTTATGCAGGAAGGATTGAATATTAAACTAGATACACGTGCAGAGATTTTTCAGACCCTGAACTTTGCATTAGGTAACTTATTTCATTTGCTTGTGTGTGTATATATATATTTATGTGTGTGTGCACATGCACACAGGAATGAATGAGCTTGACATATCTAGCTAATAAACAACAATATTGCTGCATAGTGTATATTTATTTTTTTGCCAGAAATGTATTGTCTATTGTTGAAGACTATTTTAGTGAATGAGTGTGGATTGTAAACAGAGTTGAAGACTATTTTAGTGAGTGATTTGTTCATAAACGACATAGCGGGAAAACTCCCAAAGAAAGTATCCAGTGCCCTACACGCTGATGACTTCGTAATGTGGAGTGCTGTAGAAAAAAAAAAAAAATACCAACAGCTGAAAATAGAATGCAGACAAGCACTGGACACTGTTGGAAAATGGGTTACAGATTGGGGATTGCAGATTAACATCTCAAAGACAGTCACAACATGCTTCTCACTGTCCAACACCAAGGAAGTAATAAAACTTATTCTAAATGGCAAAGAGCTTGTACAAGAAAATACCCCTTTTTATCTCGGAGTTAAAATGGACAAGAGACTCACATGGAGGGAACACATACAGGAGATAGAACAAAAAGCAACCAGAAAACTATCCCTCATGAAGAAGCTGGCCGGAACAAGCTGGGGTGCAAATAGCAACATCCTCAAAAATGTATACACTGGCACAGTCAAGCCAGTACTTGAATACAGCATGACAGCCTGGACCACAGCATCAAAAACAAACACGGAACGCCTAAAATTCAAAATTCAGGCTTAAGGATAATAACAGGAGGAATGAAGACCACACCAATCCAGAAAATGGAAACATATACAAATATAAGACCCCTAAATACTAGACGAGAGGAAAGAGTGCTGACACATAGTGAAAAGATGCTACGCATGCCTGATCATCCCATACATATCAAACTAAAACACCCAGTTAAAAATAGGTTAAAGAGAACCAGCTTCATTTATATATCAAACCACCTACACCAAAAATATGGAGAACTAATTCCCAACCATCCTACAGAAATAGAAATGCTTATTAACTATGAAGAGCCAAGCTGCAACATAAACAACATTGAAATAAGTACAGAGATCCCAGGAATAAGAAGAAAAGACCAACACAGTGTCCACGAGTTGAAAATTTAGCACAAACAATGATTGAGGAGAAATATAATACCAAGGAATGGACACAGGTGTATACAGATGGTTCAGAAAAGGGGGCAGGCCGAAACGGGGAAGAAGGCATATTCATAAGACACAAAAGTGGAAATATAATAGAAGAGGAAAGTTGTCCACAAGCCTTAGAGCAGAATTGATGGCCCTCCTGCGAGCACTGAGAATACTTCAAACAGAAAGGCAACCTCCAACAAAAATAGCTGTATTCACAGACTGAAGAGTACTATTAGAGACAATACAAAAAACAAACAACGAACCACTGTTATCAGAGATCAGATCAGAACTGGGAAAACTCCAGAGATTCTCAACAATAGTGCTCCAGTGGCTACCCTCCCATTGCGGAATCACGGGAAACGAGAGAGCTGATGCTCTGGCAGAAGATGGCAGCAAAAAGGCACAATTTAATCATGGAGTACCATACAGAGAAATCAAGAACATCATCAGAAAGCAGTATACACACTAATGGAGAGAAGACAGAAACATAAGCAGTACACCAGACCCAATTCACTATCCCAAAAGAAATCAACAAACTACCTTATTTCGCCTGAGAACTGGACACTGCAGACTACTAGAACATCTGTAACAACTGAAGATCTCACACACCGATGAGTGCCCATGTGGAACAGGATGCAAGAACCCTGAGCATATTCTACAAGAATGCGCAACCTATAGGGAAATGAGATGCCAGACCTGGCCATAGGATGCGTAGCTGAGACAAAAGCTGTGGGGCAGCCGCTCCGACCTGGTGAAGACTACAGACTTCATCATGGCGACTGGCCTGCAGATATAGCATGACCAAAAAGATCCTGAACACAAAGAAAGAAGAAGAAGACAGAAGTGTGTGATTGTGGATTGTAAACACAGTTGAAGACTATTTTAGTGAGTGAGTGTTGATTGTAAACACAGTTGAAGACTATTTTAGTGAGTGTGGATTGTAAACACAGTTGAAGACTATTTTAGTGAGTGAGTGTTGATTGTAAACACAGTTGAAGACTATTTTAGTGAGTGAGTGTTGATTGTAAACACAGTTGAAGACTATTTTAGTGAGTGATTGTGGATTGTAAACACAGTTGAAGACTATTTTAGTGAGTGATTGTGGATTGTAAACACAGTTGAAGACTATTTTAGTGAGTGATTGTGGATTGTAAACACAGTTGAAGACTATTTTAGTGAGTGATTGTGGATTGTAAACACAGTTGAAGACTATTTTAGTGAGTGATTGTGGATTGTAAACACAGTTGAAGACTATTTTAGTGAGTGATTGTGGATTGTAAACACAGTTGAAGACTATTTTAGTGAGTGTTGATTGTAAAAATAGTTGGAAGCCCAGATATGAATGCTCATGAGATTTTTTTTTTCTTAAAGGGGAAATTACTCTGAAGTATAAAAGCTCGCACAGTTTTCTGTACAATATCAAGACTGGTACAACTCCCATTGTTGTTCATGGAAACGGACCCATCAAGGTAGGCATAGTTTATAACATACATGTTCTCAGGGTCATCTCTTTCTCAGGGTAAAAAACAAGTAAAGAAAACTTTTGAAACAAACACACATATATATATATATTATAGTATATTTGGAGATTGGGCAATACATTTTTTGGTGATTGTGCCTAGCATATTTGGAGATTGGGTAATAAATATTTTCTTAACCTTCTTCACGCCGCCTGTTTTTAATTGTGAAAATTTGACCTAATTAATTTCTGAATTTCTCGCTATGGTAGTCAACTTTCAATATTTGTAACTTTACTGTTTGTTTGTCACTTAACCTTACGCACTCCAATATATTTTTGAAAAAAATTTGACCGAATTAATTTTCTTAATTAGTCGCTGTGGTAGTCGTCTTTCAAAATTTTTAACTTTTATGTTTGTTTGTCAATAAATATGATTTTCTGGCGTGTAGATACACAATAGCATAACGAACATGTGGGTGTTATTGTTTTTGTTGTATGTTTGTTAGTTGTTGAGATTTAAAAAGATGAAGTTGAAAATTTATGAAAATCTCGGAAAAAATTTGGACTCGACCACTAGGCCTAGTCGCTCCGATAGAAAACCATGGAAACCACAACAACGTATCGATACTGTGTTTACAATATCTACACAACTGTTAGTTTCCAATTCAAACGTAGTTCTTTCATTTAAACAAACAAAATAAACAGATCTACGCGATAAAAATCTTTCTCAACAACCTACTTCCCCTTTCGCAAAAAGTCGGCTTGCTCCAAACGGCGTATACAAAATTAAAACTGTTCAAAAGCCATTTGTAATCGAACATATGATACTGTAACCGGCAAAATATCGTGTATATATGGGGGACGTATTCAGCAGTAAAAAAAATGGCTGTTGGGGAGTGGCTCTTAAAAAAAAAAAATTTTTCAACACGTTTTTGAAAGCTGAGTTTGTTAGAGATGATCGGACAAGGGTGTGCTAAAGGTTAGTGGTGCTTAGCATATTTGTAAATTGATTAAAACATATTTTTGTGATAGTTATTATATTTTGAGAAGAGTTAAATGTATTTTTGTGATTCCTCTTGTGGATTTTTAAACTGGGTTAAAATATAGAAGTGATTTGGCTTTTGTATTTTGAGATTCAGTGTGATTTTGCAAGTGTGTTTTTAGTTTTGCTCAATGTGTTTCTATGATATTGGCTCAATATGTGTTTTTGTTATTCTGCTAGTGTATTTGGAAATTGGGTTAAAACATTTGTTAAATTCTGCTAGTGTATTTGGAGATTGGGTTAAAACATTTGTTAAATTCTGCTAGTGTATTTGGAGATTGGGTTAAAACATTTGTTAAATTCTGCTAGTGTATTTGGAGATTGGGTTAAAACATTTGTTAAATTCTGCTAGTGTATTTGGAGATTGGGTTAAAACATTTGTTAAATTCTGCTAGTGTATTTGGAGATTGGGTTAAAACATTTGTTAAATTCTGCTAGTGTATTTGGAAATTGGGTTAAAACATTTGTTAAATTCTGCTAGTGTATTTGGAGATTGGGTTAAAACATTTGTTAAATTCTGCTAGTGTATTTGGAAATTGGGTTAAAACATTTGTTAAATTCTGCTAGTGTATTTGGAGATTGGGTTAAAACATTTGTTAAATTCTGCTAGTGTATTTGGAGATTGGGTTAAAACATTTGTTAAATTCTGCTAGTGTATTTGGAGATTGGGTCAGGATGTGTTTGTTATTCTGCTAGTATATTTTGAGATATCCTATTTTGTTCTCTTCCGCAGCCTGAATTCTATCGCCTTTCTAATTACCTGGCTGATGGGTGGACGACTAGTTCGGGCTGTTTGTCATGTGATGAGAATTTGCTTGATATCTCCACTCTAAAGGTAAGAATATAGAAATATGTGATGAAATAAAATAGGATCTGTAGACACAATGAGAAAGAGGGCCACTGTAATCTTCCAAGTGTGTATTAAAAGACAATAAAAGGAATATTGTGTGTGGAGTTGTTCTGTTATTAAGAATGGACTTCACTGCACTCTGGACATACCCATTGGTGGTCAGGCTCTCTCAGCAAATGGTGAAAGGTGTGGATGCTGATGGTTCTTGTAGCACGTTGGTTGTACACACTCCTGTTTCATCCTCTGATGAGCCCAATTTGCTCGAACCTCATTTGGTTTTAAAGTTCTGCCGTCTGTGAATTGCTGATTCATTTATTGTGGTGTCATCATTCAACAGACGGCTATTGATACACTCTGGTTTGCTGACCCTGATGCAAGCAGCTAGTTATGAATGATTTATGAAGTATATATATAATTTAAAAATTTAATAAAATCATAGAATATAATATTTATATTTAAATGACATTTTCGAAAATGTAACATCTAAAATTCATTTTGAATTGACATACATTTAACTTACTTGACAAAACTTAACTTCTTTATACTGGCTTAGAAGAGTGCAAAGTCTGTATACAACCAGTTTCATTTACATTTCCTTCCTCTAAAAGCTATGCGCATACATAATCCTTCTTGTCCCCTTAAAAAATAGGGCTGCAACAGATGCTGTTCACTTGTTTCTATTTTGGGCCATCTTGAGTTGTGCTCATGAGATTCCAGCTGTCCTGGCTACTTCTTCCACTGCTCCATGCCAGGTGTTCTTTGACTTCCCTATTGTTTTCTTTTCCTGTTACTGCCAATCCAGCGGATAAATGGTTATTTAGCCGGGCATTTTTCTGTTGGTGTGTCCTATCCATCTCCACTTTCTCTCCCCAATCTCCGGCTGTGAAGATGTTGTGTTTGTTGTTTCCTTTGGCTCTATAATACATAGTATGCGATGGAGAAATCTTACTGTCTTTGATCCAGCTGAACTTGGTCTATCGCCCTTCAGCCCAATGCCATGTAATGGTATCTGCATGTATTCATTGTTGGTTAGTTCCATACAAAGTGTTCCATTTATCTAGTCTTGGAGGAATAAACATTTTCCTAACATCTTTCAATGTCAAGCACTCAGAAGGGATGGTGATCAGCGGCTTCTTATGGGCATAACTGGCACTCTAGAGTGTGTTATGGTTGGTTTCTGGTCATGTGATTGCTAAGTAGACTATGCTGATGTCTTAGCTAGAAAATGATGTTTTGATACCTCCTTGAGTTGATTAATGCTGTCATTACCATTAGGACTTGTCATGTCCGCAGAGCTTTCTCCAGCTGTTTCCCATTGTTTATCTTTTCAGCCGTTTCTTTGTTTGCTTTTATTATTTGTTGTCAGACTGTGTGTAGAGTTGCTTCTGTGTATGGTTGGTATTGTCTTGAACTCTTTATTGCTGAACTGTCTGCCTGGATGTATTTGAGTGTCCAAGTATCCACAGGCATCTGTTGGTGAAGGTCTACATTCTGAATGTGAAACTTTTAGTTTCATGCCACATTTCCGAGCCATATGATAGAACTCATTTCACATTGGCGTTGACCAGTTTTATCTTCTTCATTCCACAAAGAGTTCCATATTGTGCAAAATAGAGTTGAAAACATGTCTAGCTCTGTTAATCCTGGCATTAACGTCTTAGTTTGTTCCTCAATCCTTGCCAATGTTACTTTCAAAGGTAGGTAAAACTCTGTAATTCATCAGTTATCAGACCAATAGTATGTAAGCCTGCCTCCCAATGGCAATTCGGTTCTTCTTAACCTTTTGCTTTCCAGATTACAAAATTACATCTATTTCCTATATCTGCATAATTAATCAGCATGTCAGGTCACGCACGATATGGTTGTTCAATTTGAGAACCTCTAATTTTTTTTAAATTATTTTTTGTTTGTTTGTTTGTGTGTGTCTAGAGACATATATTAATAAAGAACTTGTTGTTATTGTGTGTGTAAGTTATTTTCTGAGATACAAGAATTTGGTAAGAAAAAAAGAAAAAAAATCTAGAAAAACATACAAATACTACTATTGATGTTTACCATAATGGCTATGTCTGTCACTTCGACTATAAACATCATTATTGTATCTACATAAACAAACTAAACAGAAAAATCTGTTGCAAAAACTTAAATCTCCCATTATCAATAATGGGTGAATCTTCAAATCCAAACGAAAAACAGAAGAAATGCTATCCAAAATTTAAAACAAATATAAAAATCGCTATTGTTTTCGTCTAACCGTACATGGTGGAAGTTGGAACTCTCTACAATCAAAAGAGCAGTATATTCAGTAATTTTTATGGCATTAACCCGATAGTTTATATACAATACAGCAACACTCTTGGACGGAACCAAATTGTCGTAATCTCAAAGATTTACAGACACATAATCTTAGATGCTCTATTAATATTTACATTGTCCTTCTACTGCAGCTTTAGATGACAATCATGCAAACTATTAATAGCTGCATTCTGATTATTTGACAGATGCCACACAAGCTAATAATAGCTATGTCAAGAAGTTTTCTGGTAGTCAAGACAGCGCGGTGGTTAGCACACTGCCTTCCCAGCTGAGCGATCAGGGTTCGTTACCTAGTTGGGGCTGAATCTTTCCTATCGTAAAACAGCATCTGAGGCCGACCGAGTCTAAAAAAAATTGGGTATAGGAATAATCTGGGAGAGAAATGGCAGCTAGCATGATGTTGACCACATCACCCCTAGTGTGCAGTTTGTCAAGAAAAATAACACCATATTCCTAATATGCCCAGTGGCATGTTAACAAGATCTTTACTTTATTTTTACCAAATAATTTTCTATGACAGACAAACTTTAAAAACATTTTGTAATATAGAATTAATTTTTATGGGATCTTATATTTCCACAGACTTCAGATTATCCTACAGTGCTGATTGCTTTGTTTGTAGAATATACAACTCCCTTCATCAGAGAGTATTTCCAGAGAGTAGCAGCCCTTGACTATCCAAAGGACAAGATTGATATCTATGTTCACAATAATGTATGTACACATTGCGTTTATACTTGAGTGGTACTCAGGGATAAAAGAATAGGCCCACCGTAACCTTCCTAGTATATCGTAAAAGGTGACTACAGATGGTTGTGCATGGGGCTAACAACCTCATAATGTAAAACCATTGTTATTGTGACCTTCAGTGCAAGTGCTCAGATAGCTTCTTCCTGTAAGGGGGCAAGATGTAGGAAAGGGTGGTCCTATGCTTCATGTGCATTGATGAAAAAAGAATATTAAGTTTATCTGCAGACTGGGGAAACAAAGCTCTGGCAAACTGCAGACACAACAAAACGTGGGAGAAGAAAGTAGAAGCCTTCTTCGTTCGTTCATAATCTCCCGCTACGAAGCACTGAACAGGGTTTTGCAAGTAGCAGGATGCAGTTCGGAGAACAGAATGCATTGTGTCACTAGTTTACATCCTGACTGCGATATTTGCATCCTTCGGTCTGACACTTCAGCAACAAAGCAGAAGTAACTTATGACATGGGCCTCACTGGCTTGGCTGAAAACTAAAGAAGCATAAATGAAAATGATGAACCAAATTGGGGAGGTTACTGTACTAAGAATTGTTGGATGCAATTGGGGGGGGGGGGGGGGGGGGGGGACTTTGCTGCTTGAAAAAGACAAATGTTATCAGTTGTGATGTTCAGTAACTGTTTCTTTACTCGGCCAAGGATTCAAGAAGAAAAGAAGAGGCTGACTTTACCTGGCTTAGTTCCAAATCAATTTTGTCATGAGAGGCAAGCACTGTGTCACCTTAGTAGTATTGAAGAATGCATGTTTCTCAAATTTGAGATGCTTAAAGGATGATACGAATTTGAATATGAATTTCGACCCATTCTCAATTGGAGGTAAGGAGATTACAGAACTTAGTTATGCAGATGACACATTTACGCTCTCAAACAGCGTTGACGGTCTGGTACAACTGCTTATGTCCGTTCAGGAGCACAGTGAAGTTCAGAATCTTTTCCTGAATATAAAAAAACCAAAGATAATGTCCATTGGCACACACAGACCCCAACCAAAGACCACTATTGATAATGAAGAAATTTAACACGTGGATTACTTTGAATACCTTGGCTCTTTGATAACAGACGATGGGGGCTGTGTAAGGGAAATAAGGTGAAGATTGTCCATAGCGATGCAGAAACTGAATAGAATGCAAATGTATGGCACAATACTAACAAAGAATTAAATTTGAAGATCCTCAGAACATGCGTATTCCCGGGGGCGATATACGGATGCGAGACATGGACCATCACACAAATATTAAGAAAGAGGATCGGGCTTTTGAGACAACATGCTACAGAAGAATCCTCAAAACACCTTGGGTAAAGAAAATAACAAATAAAGACATCCTGCAAGATCTGAGTGTCAAAGATAACTGGCTTATAAACCACATTATGTCTCGGAAACAGGTTTTTCTGCCACATCAAGAGCCATGAAGGACTGGAAAAAGTTCTCGAGGGCATTGACTCAGAAAGACGAGGCAGAGGCCGACCAAGACGTAGACATCAAGGACACCCTAAACATGAACATGGAGCACCGAGTAGACTGACTGCTGATCGAGATTTCTATCGAATGGCTATGATTAGAGCGGCATTCTGCCAAGGATATGCTACATGATGATGATATTCTACAATGCTTTTAGTAGGTTTTCCCAAATTTGTTTAAGACATTTTTCCTGGCTGTATCAGAAAATAGTTATTTGGTTTGACAGGCAACATTCAAACTAGAAAGGTTTGTATTTGCTTCTTGCCACAGGTGTTCTATTTCTTACTTATTGTTTTTTTCTGAATGTTTTGGCAGATTGAATATCACACTAAAGACGTGCAAAAATTTTTAGAAGACACCGTTGCCCAGTACAAGAGTGTGAAAGTTGTCTCTCCTGACGATAGTGTCGCTGAAGGTCGGGCAAGGAATTGGGCATTGTAAGTTGTTACAAGCCCTTTTAATCTCATCTCATCTTATCTGTTTACTTATGTTGTTAGATGTCATGAGGAGGTAGATTGACCACTCAATCATGTGTACGTGCGGAAAGGTACCACAGACTGGAGCATATGATTTTCTGAGGAAAAACATACTAACCCAGAGAAACAACACTGGAAGATAAAAACACTGGAAGAGAAACTCTATGGACTTATATGGGAACTACAAAAGACAGTGAAGTTTATACAAAAGACAGGGGAGGAAGATTAACGTATGGTCAGCACAACATACTGATCAGACATGTTAGTCAGAGTCAGGCAAAATATACTGGCCAAGACCCTCACCTCGGCTTCCTTGTAGCCCTTCCTGGAAACGGGCTGTTTTCATGGCAGCCTGGCTAATGAGGTGAGGGATCGATGTAATCCCCATAGTAGTGAGCGACATGCAGATGAAGCCAAGCATAGCACAACCGCCTGGAGGACCCCAGTCCACCTTAATCAGCACGCTCGAGAAGTGGCACCCGCCACTTAACTTCCTTATTAGGGAGCACAAAAGAGCAATTCTTTTCATTGTGGACATTCAACAACAACATACAAGAGACTTCATTGCAGATATAGACATTATATTTTCAAGCGAACGAAAGAAGAAGAAGAAATGAAAAGGTACAGTTTTCTTTCATGTGCCATCAGTAGGACCTTTGTTATTTTCATTTTATGTCCCTGCGTTTCATTAACACCATCAGGCCATCTCTTTCTTGGTCTTCTTCTTTCTCTGAAACTGTGCTGTCTGGTGTTATAGGTTGTGCTGCTTCTAGGTTTGGAGGCGTTCTTGTCATATGTCCAAACCATTTGTGAGGAAAGTGGGTTATAAGGCTGAGGATTGAAGGCTGCTTTTTCTGGCACTCACCACATAGTGTCATGCTAGGTTTCCATTGCATCCCCCAGTTTAATAAATAGGCTATTACAGAGATTTGAATCTGTATGCTCTCGACAATCAGACTGGTATCAAAACTGCTCCACCCATTTCACTTTGCCCTTCACTTAACATGACTTTAAAAAAACTCTCCCAACTCCCTCAACTCCATCCCAAATCAAGATTTTCTTTATCTGTAAATATCATTTTTTAATTTTTTGTTTGTTCGACTTACTCCCTAAGGCAGAGCAGAGTGCGTTATACTGTTTTGGGCATTACTGCACAACCTATCTTCTTCTTCTTCTTCGTTCGTGCTTAAGTAGCAGAATGTACTCCAGAGAACGGAATGCTTGATTGCGATATTTGCACCTTTCGGTCCAACACATCCGACTTCAGCAAGCATTTTTTGAGTACCGGGTTAGCATTCCCTCTTCGATCCCTTTTCCTTAGCCAGTCTGCCCTGCTGCAGCCTGTTATCCAGGATCACCGCATGGAGGTGTAGAAGGGTCTTGGCAGCTATGGTTCGCTGGCCCTAACGCTAGCAGTCAGCTATGGGTCACTGACCACTCCAGCTCATGTGCTGCTCAGCATCTTGATCCCACACACAACCTATCTGACTTTAGCATGTATATTTTATAATGGGTTACCTTCATATTGTATGCAGCTTTACTGGTTCATAAATCCAAACTCATGCAAGTTTGATTTATGAACTATTCCATTAACCACTAGACAATGCCATCACCCCCTTTAATGCTAGTAAAAATATTTCTTTGTGTATTGGCTTCTTTTGGCATATCTTCATTAGTCTACTTAACTGTCTAGCAGAGTCTTAACTAGGGCGATTGTGCAAAATTATCAGTCAATACAGTTTATAACTGGCAACATCACTGTCTGGAAGAGTTCAGCACATGTTAACTTAACTTAACTTAACGTCTTTATACTGGTTTAGAAGACCCTGCAGAGTCTGTATACAACCAGTTACATTTACATCACCTTGCTCTAAAAGCTATGCGCATCCAGTTTATTCTTAAATGCATTAACTGTCCCTGCCTCCACTACCTCCCCTGGCAATGCATTCCAAGCAGACACCACTCTCTGACTAAAAAAATATTTCCTAATATCTAACCTGGACCTCTCTTTAGTCAGCTTGTAGCTATGCCCTCTTGTTATTGTAGGTGACTGTATTTTTAAAAACTTGTTATAGTCTAATTTATCGATTCCTCTGATCATCTTATAAACCTGTATTAAGTCACCACGAATTCTTCTCTCTTCGAGACACTGTAGGCCAGTTTTTCTGAGTCGTTCCTCATAACTGTAATTCTGGAATCCCACTATCATCTTTGTCGCTCTTTTTTGTATTCTTTCTAGCATGTTTATGTCCCCTCTATGATAAGGACTCCACACCTGTACACAGTACTCCAATCTAGGTCTAACTAAAGCTTTATACAGTTTGACGATCACTTCCTTGCTCCTATGTTTAATATTTCTTTTTATCATACCCAACATTGCATTTGCCTTTTTCACTGCTACCTTACTCACTGCTCACTCACCTTTCCTGTATGATCTATTATAACCCCTAGGTCCCTTTCCTTATCTATCTTTCTAATATTGTTTTCTCCCATTCTGTAATTATGTTCCATATTGGATCTACCCATGTGGATGACTACATTTATCTACATTAAACTCCATTTGCCAGCTTACAGACCATTCTCGAATTTTATCTAAATCCGACATCAATATATCCACTTCCGCTTTAGATGAGACTTTAGATGTTAAACTTATTCGATACAGCAATAAATGAGACAGGCCAAATAGTCAGTAGGTGCCTAAGACCTACATGAACTGAGAAAATTTACCCCTTAATCAGTGTAGCGCCACCTGAGATACAAAGAATTGTTGCATCAGAGATAGAAAGAGTTACGATGAAAGTAAACGACCCAAGGCACCCTAAGTTTGGATATCAGATGCAGTGCACAAAACTAAAATCAAGTTGAATTTTTTTACAGTCAACCCAGCCACTACAAACTAGTCCTGGAAAATGCTGCATCAAAAGAGGGAAAGAGCTGACATAGGTCACCTGGATTGAGTTATGGGAGGAATCTGCCCCTAGACATCATCTACCTTACGCAACATGGAAGTCACTAAATAGACTTCGAACTGGCGTATCATGATGTAGGAAAACCTAAAAAGATAGAGATACAGGGATGATGTAATGCGAATGTGGAGCAACACAAGACCACCTGATGATCTGGAGACTAGCCGTATGGACGACCTGCTGAGCTACAACGACAGGGCAATCTATGTGGCTAAGTACTAGAAGAATGATGTGTGATGTAGTGCCTGGGACACAGAATATAAGTAAAGTACTGTGTATAAACCACTACCACTGAAACAGGTGGATTTAGAATTCCTAAAAAACTGGTTAAGGTAGCTCAAATGCAGTATTGTATCTATACTCCTCCATCTGGAGTGAGATGGTAAATGAAGATTTTATTGCTTTTCTTTATTCTACAATGCTTTAACTAGATTTTCCCAAATTTGTTTTATACATTTTTCCTGACTGTATGAGAAGTTAGTTAAGTGAATCCATCATGTGAAATTGTCAATCAACAGAGTTTATAACTGGGGTCATCTTGTGAAATTGTCAGTGAACAGAGTTTATAACTGGGATCATTGTGTGAAATTGTCAGTGAACAGTTTATAATTGGGGTCATCATGTGGAATTTTCAGTTTATAGTTTTATAACTCAGATCATCATGTGGAATTGCCAGTCAATAGTTTTATAACTGGGGTGATCATGGGGAATTGTCAGTGAACAGTTTATAACTGGGGTGATCATGGGGAATTGTCAGTGAACAGTTTATAACTGGGGTGATCATGGGGAATTGTCAGTGAACAGTTTATAACTGGAGTCATCATGGGGAATTGTCAGTGAACAGTTTATAACTGGGGTCATCATGGGGAATTGTCAGTGAACAGTTTATAACTGGGGTGATCATGGGGAATTGTCAGTGAACAGTTTATAACTGGGGTCATCATGTGAAATTGTCAGTGAACAGTTTATAATTGGGGTGATCATGGGGAATTGTCAGTGAACAGTTTATAACTGGGGCCATCATGGGGAATTGTCAGTGAACAGTTTATAACTGGGGTCATAATGTGAAATTGTCAGTGAACAGTTTATAACTGGGGGTCATCATGTGAAATTGCCAGTTCAAAGTTTATAGCTCGGGTTTGTAAATGTGCAAGGCAACAAAGTTTATAAAGTTGTATGACATATTTTACTGCTGATAACTTTCAGAGACGAGTGTATCAAGAAAAACTGCCAATATTTGCTGTCCATTGACTCCATTGTTCAAATAACTAATCCAAGCGTTTTGAAAGATCTTATTAAGCAGAACAGGTGAGCAATTCTCATATCATCAGGCTTTCTATGAATATTTGTGTTCATAATAACCAACTGAAGTCAATGGTTTCCTTTGGTGTTTTGTCCAATTCACTGATGAATATGGCTGTATAATTTGTTATGGTATACAGTTGAGTATACAGAGGTGGTTATGCTCTTAAGACTAAACCATACAGTCTGAAGGATTTTAAAAAATCTCTTAGCCCTTTTTAGTTGAGACTAATTTGGCAGATTTGTGTCTTATCAGTCCGGGTCAAAATGCAAAAATTCTGTTCGTCAAAGTTTTAGTAAAAATAAAATTCATTATTATTGAACAAATTGAGCTATGATTATGATCTTAACGCTGTGAGACACATAATTAAACTATCTTTGACATGAAGTATTCATAATAGCCTCCACGGAAACAGACTGTTTTCATGGTAACCTGGCTAATGAGATGAGGGATCGACGTGATCCCCGTAATAGTGAGTGACACGGAGATGAAGCCAAGGATAACACAACCACCTAGAGGACCCCGGTCCACTTTCATCAGCACGCTCGGTATGTGACGGTAACTATTGCAACTCGAAACATAGCATCCATTTCAGTGCGCACAAAAGAGTAATCTACTCATTGTGGGCATTCGCAAACAACAACAAGTATGGTGGAATGTCTGTCGCATGCGCAGATTTTATTTAATAGTTCTTAAAATGTGTCGGCATTTACGTTTTTAGTAAATTTATTAACTTGTGACATTCAGCGCAATGGAATTAGGACTTCAAGAGCAGGGAAATGACCATGCATGTGGATTATATGTGGATATTTAGTACAGGTTTGATTTAGACTCTGACATGGACACCAAAGAAATGTGGCCATACTGTTGATGGGAAAACAAAAATTACAAATACACTTGGTGAGTAAAATGAAAAAAAATTAAGTTGTATATCCTGCCCCAACATTAATGGCATTTAATAGTTCATACTAATTTTAGTACAAAATTACTAAAAACAGATAGAGGGGATGCCAGGGCTTGTCATTGGAGGAGTGGCAATGAACAATCTTAGATATGCGGATGATACAGTTTTGATGTGAGCAAGAATTATATGAGCTTGTGGCAAAAATATTCACAATAAGTCAAGAGTTTGGATTAGACATAAACATCAATAAAAACAGTCTATGATAATTGGGAAAAGTGACAAGAAACCATGTATGCAGATTAAAATAAAAGATAAACTACTTGAACAGGTACAGAGTTTTTCCTATCTAGGTCATATAATAACGGAAAAAGGCAGCTGGGAAAAAGAAAGAATGAGAATAGATATGGCCAAGATGGTATTCGACAACATGCGACACATACTGACATCCAAACAGATAAATCAGAATTTGAAAATGAGAATTGTCAGGTGTTATGTATACTCGTCACTACTTTATGGCGCAGAAATATGGACAATGAATAACAAGTTGAAAAAGAGTATTGAAGGTTTCGAAATGTGGGTATATAGAAGATTGGGCCGCATTTCTTGGAAAGAGAAGAAAACAAATTTGGAGGTATTGGAAAAGTTTGGGGTAAAAAGAGAATTAATGACCAAAATCTCGGTTAGACAGTTACGTTATTTTGGTCATATAACAAGATGTACCTTCTTGTTGAAGACCATACTGGAGGGTAGGGTGGAAGGCAGTCGTTCAAGAGGCAGACAACGTTTTAAGTGGGTGGATAACATCAGAAGATGGCCTGGAAAAAGCCTCTCAGAATGCACAGTTATGGCGAGAGTTGTACTCTCAATATGTGTCAAACATGGTCCCTGTCAAAGATGCATGAGAGAAGATATTCAACATGGGAAATGAAGTGTTTGAGGAAGGCCATTGGTGTTACCAGGAAAGACATACTGTGAAACGAAGATATTTGAAGTATGGTTGGCACCACATCTTGTGCCTAGTACATTTCTAGGCAAAACATATGCTGGTATGGTCATCTCATGAGAATGCAGCCTCAACAAGTCCACTGATGACTTACAATGCTGGTAGATCTGGCTTAGCTATAAGCCAAGTGGGCGGCCGCAAGACATGTGGATAGTTGACATTAGAGTGATTGTGCAATAACACTGGCTCACAACTGACATGACACTTGGCACAGGATAGGCACTCAACGGCACAAGTGGAAAGAAACTTAACTTTGTTTAATATAAATAAATTTTATTGTGAAAAAAACAATTTGACAAATGGAGTTGCTGCTCTTGCCTTGGACTGTTAGATTAATCTTAAAAATTAGGTCAAATTATACAGAGATAATCTATATACTAAAGTTTATAGATACTAGTAAAATGTAATTTGTTGTAAGGATACTAACCGTTCAATGGCAACATATAGTCTCTAGATTTAAACAAATTAAGGAAGATTGATTTTTGGATAGTGTGTATATGTAAAATCGCGTAAGTTACACATGCGGCTCTACTGTATGCCATACAGCGATGTATCTCAAACTTTTTGTTTGCAGATAAGTGAAGACCACTGAACATTTCAGTCAGTGTGCCCTTGAATCAGCCGTCTGTTACCAGGGTTCAGAAGGTGATCAAAGAGTAGGAACACTGTAACCTGCCAGACATGTTGTAAGTGGCGACTAAGAAGGTTTGGACATGAAGCAAGCTACTCCATCCTGTAGAAATGATAGGCTACATGAACGAGGAAAAGAAAAGCTCCACTCTCTATGGTAGAAGAGCAGCAACTAAATCAAGTCACATGCTTTGAATGCCTGAGTGCTTAACTTCATATTATAGAGAAAGTCTACACATCCTTTAACCTTTTGTTAAATTGCTTTGCTTTTTTCATCTGATCATTACTCTTTCCAGTCCTGGATAATTTTGTCAATTTGTGGTTTTCAGTTTGGGACATGTGTCGCAACGCCGTATTGTCAACTAGTTTTATTCCAAATAAAATGAATTCATTTAATTAATAAATTGAGCTAAAATTGCGATCTAAATATCTTAAGACACATAATTAAACTATCAATGACATGATGTTTTCATAATAAAAAATAACGTATTTGTACGAAACACAAAATTTCATTAATGTGGAGTTGAAAATACAGCGAAAAATATTTTTATTTTACTTACCATGGCCTGTGTATTTTTGTGTTAATTCCTCAATACTATTACCGTCTCTTTTCATGCGTACCAGTCAAAGTCTTACTCGGACATGTTTTGAATATTAACATGTAACTCAGATGCGTTATTATTAGTCTGATCAATTAATTAATATTTTTTCAGTTCTTGAAATTCACCTTTCCTCGTGGCTAAATGTGTAAACTTTGAAACTTTATCACGTTCTTAAATGTCTAGTGAGATAGGCAGAGAGGAGGAGAAGATGTAATACAGTGAATAAGCTGACAACAACCAGCAAGTCATAACTGACTGTTTGCATCAGGGTCAGTGAACCACAGCTGACTAGACTCTATTCCACCTCCAAGTTGCAGCCCTGGATACAGGATGCACTTATGCAGTCTGGCTAAGAGAATAGGGATCGCAGAGGGAAGGCAAACCTGGTCTCAAAAATGCAGAACTGAAAGCGAAAGTGTCAGTCCGAAAGGCGCAGATATTGCAACCTCGCAGTTAACTACAACACAATGTTGCAAAGCTCTAGTCAGGATGAACGATAAAGAAAAAGAAGAAATATCTACCTATCGTAAATAACTATATTAAATTACATTGTCTGATGTGCGAATCGCCAGTGATTTTTGTAGGTGATTTCAAAACCTGAAATTCCGCAAACTAAATGACAGAATGTAACAAGTGTGTTAGAAGTTAGTATCGGCCGAATCGAGCGGAAATTTACATTTTGCTAGCTGGTGATTTCGGTTGAACAGGACTAGAAAGGGTTAATGAACGTAGTTTAGTCAATCTTTTATTCCTATGGGATATTGTTTCTTGGGCTTTCGTTCAAATCCAGAAGGATACACTACGACCCATCAGACTTTTGACCTATGGGAAGGGTGCAGCAACATGAAGGAGATGCTTTTCCTTCTGAGTGGTTAGACCACACAGCCATCTCTTATGATATGCTCTCATGTGTGGTGTAGTTTCTCTTCTCATCACTTGTCACACAGAGCCTTTCCAGAAACCACTTTAGCAAGCATTTCCCTAGAGTTAGTGCTGATTTGTTAATTATTAGTGACAGTACATTTTCTGTCATTAAGTAATTGATAACTTATACTTTTCAAGGCACTAATTTATTTCATTGTGTTTTAGGTCAATTGTGGCACCTATGCTGAAACGTGATGGAAAATTATGGTCCAACTTTTGGGGTGCCCTCAATGCTGATGATTTCTATGCCCGCTCAGAGGATTACATGGATATCGTAGATTACGAGAAAGTGTGAGTATAAGTACTCCATTAATGAGGATAATTTTCAATATTTTAACAAGGCAATAATGCAGAAAGTGAAGTGTGGACGTCAGTCTTCAACCATAAGGACAAGTGTTCAAATCCTTGGAAAGCATAGGTTTTTTCTCCTAAATAAAAAACCTAGTCTCTACTTAGTGTGTGGTGATTGAAGGGGAATAGGATCTCTATTCCTCAGCCTTATAAGCCCAACCGGTGGACCTGAAAATAATCACAGTGGGGATGATAATCCTAGTTAGTAATGTAGGAGACTTAACTGACAGAGATCTAGGTCACATACTTCATGTTAGATTTCATCAACAGGGGACAGAAGAAACAATATAGAGACTCCTTAAAATGCCTCTGACATGCTTCAATATTGATGTGACGTCCTGTGAGATGCTTGCACAGAACCGTTCCACCTGGTGCTCTAGCATCACACAAGTAGCTCAGACTGCTGAGCGAAACTTTATTGCCGAGGCTCAGAGAAAATGATCAGCCTGAAAGAATGGAACGCAGAAGGACTCGACAGCCTATGCCTCACAAGTGTGCCAAGAGTGTGGCAGAGTCTGCTCTGCCAGTATCAGACCTTGCAGTCAGTGAGATCACATCTTGCAGCACAGTTGTGATAGTAAAGTAAAGATCCTGTCATGCCATGCGGCGCATAGGAAATATGGTGTTAGGCCCATTTTATTTTTTAACCCATGGAACTTAGTGGATGATGTGGTCAGCATCATGCCGGCCCCCTTTACTTCCCGGACTGAACTGGTACCCTACGCAGCTCTCTACAGTTGTGATGGGCCACTATTGTTATTCTGTGTTCTGACAAATACAGATATGTGGTAAAGAATATGATGGCAACCAATGTAGCTGGAAACTGGATGTTGAGAAAGTTTAGATGGATGAGACACACCCTCCCCCCAAAAATTGACAATATAAAACAGACATGAGTTGGATTAGAACCCACCGGGGTAGAGAGAAGTGGAGTTGCCAAAAAACACCTGCGAGGTATTGTAGAGGAGGAAGTCGGCGCAGAGCGAGTCTCGTGGGTAGTGCTCATTAGAACAACTCAAACTAGAAGTTCATTGAGATCGTTGATTGTTTGGGGCTTACAGTTCCAAGGGACCCGCTGGAAACTTGGAAGAGAAAGTTTAGATGGATAAGATACACCCTCCCAAAAAAAACCTAACAATTTAAAACAGACATGAGCTCAATTAGAACCCACTGGGGAAGAGAAGATGAGGAAGTCAGAGCAGAGGGAGTCTCATAGGAAGTGCTTACAAGAAACAAGAACGGCTCAAACTAGGTGTTCATTGAGATCATTGATTGTTTGTAGCCTACAGTTCCAAGGGACCCGCTGGAAACTCAGGAGAGAAAGTTTAGATGGATCAGATACACCTTCCCAAAAAACCTAACAAAATAAAATAGACATGACCTCGATTAGAACACACTGGAGGAAGAGAAAAGAACACTTGCTGAAAAATGGTAAAGGGGAGATGCATGGGCAGTGTACACTTGAATGACCAAAACTATGAATTCATGGAGATGATTGGTTGTATTCCTAAATACAAAGGCACTAGGCACATTAAGTCAAGTAATGCTTTGACAAGTATTTTTTAGAGGGTGTATTTTATACCAATGGATATGTGCTGCATGATAAGAAAGCTAGTTGGGGGCTTTTCTCTGCTAGAATGAGAGGCAGGTTTGTTGCTGAGTGGAGCGATGCTGCATACATGACAACAATCTCTGTATGATAATGGAGATAGACACAGTGGCTTCAACTCTGAGGTGGCTATCTGGGATCGCATTAATGAATGCTGTAATCATCTCCGACTCTCCGTCCTAACTTTGAAAGGTACAGAAGGGCTAGCTGTGGCAAGAGTGGATAACGAACCTTTGTTCCGTTCGCCTTATTTCTCTATTCCCCAAAGCGGTGTGCGTTGCACTATGTTTTTATTTTGCGTCTATCGGCCCAGTGCATCCGACTTCAGCATGCATTTTATGTAAGGGTCTGCTTTCTCCTGCATTTTCTAAGAGTTTGCTTCCCCGGGGTAATGGCTGGTGCTGTGATTAGGGACTAAACCCACACCTTTGTGTTGTGAGCCGTGTCACAACCACTAGCCCACGCCATCCCCTGGGATCTACTGTCCTAGTCATGCCAGGGTTTGTGGAAATGAAAGAGTTTACATCCTGACCTCAGGAACACCCATAGTGGAGTCATTGACAATGAACAGAGACTGCAAAGTTATGAAATAATATGCAGGTTTTAGTAAAGAGAGGATGGAGGAGTGTCTACAACAGTGTGTTATGGGTAAAACAGTATCTACACTCTTCACTATTTGCTGAGAGGGACTAAAAACACCTGTGGGTCTGCCCGGAGTGCAAAAACGATCATTCTTAGCGGAACAGAACGGTTAACAGTTACATTCATTAATATCTCGGTGTAGCTCAGATTTGAGCTAACAACAACCAGTGAAGCAATAAATCAAATATAGAACATGGGGCTGGATAGGACGCACACTATCTAACAAGGTCATATAGGCCTTGACATGGAATCCACAGGGGAACAGGAAGATCAAGAAACAACTGGAGAAGACACTGAAAATGAACTTCAGTCCTTGGGCTGAGGCTAGAGGTTAGAGGCAGAAAGACAGCTCAAGATTGAACTTGCTGAAGGAGGGT
This sequence comes from Ariolimax columbianus, assembly GCA_036924085.1. NCBI lineage: Eukaryota > Metazoa > Mollusca > Gastropoda > Stylommatophora > Arionidae > Ariolimax > Ariolimax columbianus. The sequence continues at coordinate 25,629,525 of JAVGWX010000005.1, read as the reverse complement.
TGTCAGTGGCCTATGTTCCGAAAGGAGCAATAGGCATTGATGATGATGATTATATTTTAATTAGCCTATATCATAAGATCATTAGAAGTAGTAGGCCAAGCAGATTGCAGACATGGACCAGAATTGGCCCACAGGTTGGGCCTACATCATAAGAAGTCTTATGAGAACACTTAAGGAAAAAAAGTTTAGAAAGGTCACAATGATGGGCATTTTAGACAGAGCAGATGGGTCAGACTATCTAGATAGCAAAATAATAGGTATCAACCTTAGGTTACAGGTGATGTGTGCGGACATGGGAATGGAATTTATTGATGTTAAAGTAGACAAAAGTAAAATGTTAGATAGGGGAGGTTTACATCTAAATGAGATAGGACAGCATGTTGTAGCAAAGTATATGTTCTATCATTGTGTTATAAATTTAAACTAGTAAGGCCTATGAAGTATGAGACTAAAGATAGGCCTACAATAGGGTGCTATAGAGGATGTAGTCAAAGGGGTAAGTTGGTGTCAGGGAAGTGTGAAATACATAGTGGAAAAGCAAACACTAAAATGATAAAGCAGAAGCAAAAAGAGGAAAACCAACAACATTACAAACTAAAATGTTTTTATGCAAATGTGAGAAGCATGGTAAATAAAAGAGAAGAATTGGAACTGTATGTAGAAGAAGAAAAACCAGATATAATAGGGTTAACAGAATCATGGACATATGAAGAGATTGCAGATAGTGAACTTGAAATTGAGGGATATACAATGTTAAGGAAAGATAGGATAATTGGAGACAAGACTAAGGGAGGTGGCGTTTTATTATACTGTATAAATTCTGTTAATATAACGATCAAAGATTATTTATCATGTGGTAACAAAAATGAAAGTGTATGGGGAGAAATAGAAAGTGGGGATGAAAAAACAGTGATTGGAGTGTGCTATAGATGTCCATCAAGTCAAAAAGAGGAAGATGAGGAGCTGATTAGTTGCATAGCAAAGGCAAGTGAAGGGAAATTATTATTAATGGGAGATTTCAACTATCCAGAAATAAAATGGGATATGGCAGAAGCACTTGTAGAGTCAAAACCTTTTGTTAAGTGCATAACTGACAATTTTTTAATTCAACACGTAGAAGCAGCCACCAGAGGCAAAAACATACTCGGCCTAGTTTTTACCACAGAGGAAAATATGATTTAAAACGTTACCGTTGGGGAACTGTTTGGCTCAAGTGACCATCAAATCATCCGTTGGGATCTTATTGCAAGGAAAGAAGTAAACATAAACACGCGAACATACGACTACTCTAAGACAGATGTTAAGAGGATGAAAGAGGCAGCGAACCACACAATCTGGAAAGATATTGTTGTAGGAACAGATGTTGAACAGGAGTGGGAAAGTTTTAAAACAGTTCTAGAAACGCTAAAAGAGGAATGTGTTCCATGTCGAGAGGTAAACCCCAAGCGTAAAAAGTGGATAACTAGATTTGTAGTGAAATGTAGAAAAACAAAAAATAAAGCATGGAAAAAATATATAGAGGCAGGTAAATCAAAAGAAACATATGTAAAATATTTAGACAAGCCGAACATATCTCAGAAAGCGAATAAAATAGCAAAAATAGACTTTGAAAAAAAACTTGCTCAGAGGATCAAGACTGACAGTAAAAGCTTCTTCTCTTATGTTAGAAATAAACAAAGAACAAAAGACAAAGTAGGCCCTCTCATAGACAGTACAGGGAAAATAATAAGTGAGAATAGGAAGGCAGCTAATCTCCTCAATCAGTACTTTGGCACAGTCTTCACAAAAGAGGACTGCTCCAAGATCCCAGAGCCTATAGATATTTTTCAAAGAGACATGGATACAGCGGGATTAAGATCAATCTGTATTACAGAGGAAATGGTTTTTAAAAAATTGGAGGGGTTGAAAGTGAATAAATGTCCAGGTCAAGATGGTATTCATCCAAAATTGCTGTATGAAATTAGAGACCAACTAGCAAAACCATTGGCTATATTATGTTCTCAATCACTTACAAAAGGGATTGTTCCACGGGATTGGAAAGATGCAGGAGTGATCCCCTTATTCAAAAAATGCGAAAAATCAGATCCAGCAAATTATAGACCGGTGAGTTTAACGAGCATAGTCTGTAAATTGTTAGAGTCAATAATCAAAGAAAACATTGTAATGCGTTTAGACAAATTTAATCTAATTAGAAATAGTCAGCATGGGTTTACTAGAGGGAGATCATGCTTAACAAATCTATTAGAATTCATGGAGGAGGTTACTAAAATCATAGATAAAGGGGAGCCAGTGGATATTATTTATCTAGACTTTGCAAAGGCCTTTGATAGAGTACCTCATCAAAGATTATTTAGAAAGTTAAAATCACATGGAATAGGTGGGGAAGTTGCCAAATGGATTGAAAATTGGTTAACGGGAAGAAGGCAGAGTATGGGCATAAATAAGGAGTACTCTGAGTGGTGTGAAGTGAAAAGTGGTGTGCTACAGGGCTCGGGTTTTGGGACCAATTTTGTTCTTGATATATATAAATGATTTGGACATTGATATTTTTTTATTTTTTTTTTGCGTTCGCCTTATTTATCTATTCCCCAAGGCGTGTGTGCGTTACACTGTGGTTTTTATTTTGCGCCTGTCGGCCCAGTGCATCCGACTTCAGCATGCATTTTATGTAAGGGTCTGCTTCCTCCTGCATTTTCTAAGGGTTTGCTTCCCCGGGGTAACGGCCGGTGCTGTGATGGGGATCGAACCCAGCACCTTCGGATCGTGAGCCGTGCCACTTAACCACTAGGCCACGCCGTCCCCTGGACATTGATATGAGATCCATGATTGCAAAATTTGCTGATGATACAAAACTATGCAGTAGTGTCTCATCTAAAGCGGAAGTGGATATATTGATGTCGGGGATCAAGATGCTGAGCAGCGCATGAGCTGCAGTGGTCAGCGACCCATAGCTGACTGCTAACGTCAGGGCCAGCGAACCATAGCTGCCAAGACCCTTCTACACCTCCACGCGGTGATCCTGGATAACAGGCTGCAGCAGGGCAGACTGGCTAAGGAGAAGGGATCGAAGAGGGAATGCTAACCCGGTACTCAAAAAATGCTTGCTGAAGTCGGATGTGTTGGACCGAAAGGTGCAAATATCGCAGGCAAGCTGTAAACTACGACACAACGCATTCCGTTCTCTGGACTACATTCTGCTAGTTAAGCCCTTTCAGGGTTTGGTAGTGGGAGATTGAGAACGAACAAAGAAGAAGAAGAAAAAGAAGAAGAAGATATTGATGTCGGATTTAGATAAAATTCGAGAATGGTCTGTAAGCTGGCAAATGGAGTTTAATGTAGATAAATGTACAGTCATCCACATGGGTAGATCCAATATGGAACATAATTACAGAATGGGAGAAAACAATATTAGAAAGATAGATAAGGAAAGGGACCTAGGGGTTATAATAGATCATACAGGAAAGGTAAGGGACCTAGGGGTTATAATAGATCATACAGGAAAGGTGAGTGAGCAAGTTAAGGTAGCAGTGAAAAAGGCAAATGCAATGTTAGGTATGATAAAAAGAAATATTAAACATAGGAGCAAGGAAGTGATCGTCAAACTGTATAAAGCTTTAGTTAGACCTAGATTGGAGTACTGTGTACAGGTGTGGAGTCCTTATCATAGAGGGGACATAAACATGCTAGAAAGAATACAAAAAAGAGCGACAAAAATGATAGTGGGATTCCAGAATTACAGTTATGAGGAACGACTCAGAAAAACCGGCCTACAGTGTCTCGAAGAGAGAAGAATTCGTGGTGACTTAATACAGGTTTATAAGATGATCAGAGGAATCGATAAATTAGACTATAACAAGTTTTTTAAAATACAGCCACCTACAATAACACGAGGGCATAGCTACAAGCTGACTAAAGAGAGGTCCAGGTTAGATATTAGGAAATATTTTTTTAGTCAGAGAGTGGTGTCTGCTTGGAATGCATTGCCAGGGGAGGTAGTGGAGGCAGGGACAGTTAATGCATTTAAGAATAAACTGGATGCGCATAGCTTTTAGAGCAAGGTGATGTAAGTGTGAATGGTTGTATACAGACTCTGCAGGGTCTTCTAAACCAGTATAGAGACGTTAAGTTAAAGCCAATCAGATTTCAGACATGGACCCTGATTTGACCCACAGGTTGGGCCTACATCATTAGAAGTGGAAGTGGGCCATGCAGATTGTAGACATGAACCAGATTTGGCCCACAGGTTGCAAGCCGTGGACCACTGTCCTAGAATATCTTAATTGTAAAGGTGAATTTCTTAATGTGTTTTTATTACAGGCTTTGCTTCTGATCTGACAAAGATTTGGTTTTATTTATATATTTTGTTATAATTTTTTTAATAAAGAGGGCTGTGGAATGTTCCTCATATCACCAATTTGGTTCTTATTCATGGCCATCTCTTGCCTGCACTCAAGGATGCTTACACAAACAACCTAGAATCTGCTGATCCGGACATGTCACTCTGCCAACTTGCAAGAGATAAGGTGAGTATAGTAGCCAGGCATGTAGAAGAGTATTACTGTTGTAAATAGTGGTAGTAGTGTCGTGGTAGTAAGTCTACCGTGCCGCCATTGTCTCCACCCTGCTCTACGCACGTGAGAGTTGGACTGTCTATGCTGGTGATGCCATTTTCGTATAAACTGTCTGCGACACATACTGCATATATACGCTGGCAGGACCATATCACAAATACTATCTATAGCCAACATGCAAAGTATTCATGCAATTTGACAAAAATTCCAATTGAGATGGGCTGGCCACCTTGCCCGAATGTCAAGCATTTCCACAGAGACTCCTGTATCGCGAACTGAGTGAAGGAGTTCTATACGTCAAAAAAAGCGTTTCAAGGACGGTCTGATGTAGTCCCTTAAGTGTTGTCAAATAGACATTAACACCTGAGAAAACCTGACTCAAAATCGCTCAATGTGGAAGAGTGCGGTCACAAATGGCGTTGAACTCTTTTAGGTGTGTCCTTTTTCTTTGGCGTTCGTTCTGAAAAGGATGTTGTGATGTTGTTCTTTAGTTCATCTATCTGTATTTCCATTTTCCTGCCATCTGTTATTCGCTACATCATCCATCTGTATTTCCATTTTCCTGCCATCGGTTATTCCTTAAATCATTAAGTCGATAATCATATGAAAGATTAATATAGTAGATATCCATGTTTGATCCTAGTTTGAAAATGCAAATCATGGGAAAATGACTGTGACAGCCCTATGTTCCAAAGGAAACCAGAATAAATAAATAAATACTCCATGGATACACGTCGCTCCGATGTTTGTGTTTTTTTAAAGTGTTGTAACCCTTTAAAAATGTAAAATGGAGAAGCATATTGAAGCCTTTAAAATGTGGATATTCAGAAGATGTAGACGAGTTTCTTGGAAAGATAGGAAAATGAATAATGAGGTTCTGGAACAACTCAACGTGGAACAGACACTTCTGAAGGAAATAAAAATCAGAAAAATTAAAAAATATTTTGTTCATGTCAAGCGCCATTCCATGACAGTCTGCTAAAGGTTAACCTTTACCACTCTAGATTAGAAATTGACACAATTTTCTTTGCATCTCCATTATTTTTCAGGACCACGTTGTTTAACTATGGTTGTTACTTTCAGACCCTGTAACATTTTTTATTTGATGATCTATTGATATGATTTGTTTGTTAGTAGAAAAACAAATGAATAAAGGATTTGTTGGTGTTATTGTTTTTGTTGTGTGTGTGTGTTACTTTCTATAATAAAAAAAAGAAAAAAAGATGAAGATGATAGTGTTGAAAAACAGCACAAACATTTAGACTCCTGCTTTCATCGTACCTTAGTTGGAAAAAAAAATAAAACACGCACAGACAACGGATTACCGTACCGATGTTTGTCGTAATGGCCGTATCTGTCACTGTCAATTGTAAACATAATTATTGTAACTACATAAACAATCTAAATAGATCTATCTCAGAAAAATCTGTAACTCTTCCATTCTCAACAAATCCAAGTGAAAAACATAAGAAATCATTTTCAAACACCTAAAACTAATTTCAACATCGCCATTGTTGGTAACTAACCGTACATTATGGAAGTCGGAATTCTCAACAATCAAAAGAGCAGTATTGTTCAAACTATTTCTTTGTAGCCGCTCGTTTCTAAATTTTGCTATGCAAGGACAGCGTAAGTCACGTATCGACGACCTGCGCTCCACAATTTTCATGTCGCAAAATCTGCACAGCTCAGGTGGTAAAGGTGAAACAGATTAAAACTTACGTCAGCGATAGCCTACATTCAAGGCCATTATCTCTAGAAGAAATTATGCACTTGGATATATTAATTCAACCCAGCCGAAGAAGGATGTGTCGGAGTGAAAGGTGCAAATGTCGGAGTGAAAGGTGCAAATATCGCAGTCAAGCTGTAAACTAGCAACACAACGCATTCCGTTCTCCGGACTACATCCTGCTACTTGCAAAGCCCTGTTCAGGGCTTGGTAGCAGAACATCAACAACAAACGCAGAAGGAAAATAAGAAGAATTAATTCAGCAATTGTGAAGTGTTTTGATGGCCAGTGTGAAGATTGAGATAGGTACATCGAAAAGCAACCAGTGAACACTGGTCACAACATAGTCGAGACGGTGCTCGCAGACCAGAACACGGGGCCAAAACTAGTGTTCAACACTCCGCTCAATATCCCTGTCATCCTAACATCTAAATATATACAGGGCACTCTCTCTGCTTTCAGGAAGACTACACATCCGTACCAGCTGCTATTATTGGAGGTTTTTAGAGAATCTTTTTAGGAAACCTCTGTAAAACCAGCACTTTGCATACTCAAATTAAAAACTGCACAGAGGATGAAAATAAAAAAGACTAAGCATAAATATCTGATCGATAAGGAATAAGGGTTGGACCCCGCCCAGTTAGAAACATGCCCAAGATACATCACTCATACGTTATGTTGAAAAAGCAGCAGTGAGATGTGATGCCCTACGACCTCTTAGGGGTTACGGGAAAGATGGGACAACAGGGTACTAGAAAACAGTTTTTGTGTGGAGAATACTCAATAGTTGTGTGTTTTAAATTATCATTGAACATTTTTTTACATGTTGCAACTGTGCAGGTTTGATGCAATGTTTATTATAATGTTTTTGTCTATTGGTTTCAGAAAATCTTTATGTATGTGACCAATCGAGACAGCTGGGGTCACCTGGTGTACATAGATGAGTTTGAGACTACCCATTTGCATAATGAACTCTTCGACATTTTCAACAATCCTTTGGTATGCTGCAGTTTTTACTATTGTCTCTCTAGCCTTAATGACTTGACTTTCGTCTTGTCCCATTTTTTCTTAAATTATCAAAATAGAGCTACCACGGCAGTTGGCCCATTATAGAAAGCCTGCAACAAATTACTTTGTGTTCTCTTGCAGAGGTGATTTCTGTAGCAATTTGTTTTATCTGATGTAGTTGCAAGTCCCATGCACAACCTCTTTAGTCATTTTTGTGGCATACATAGAACGTTACTGTGGTTCTATTCTTATCTCTTTGGATACCACTCAACTGGTGTCTCATTTATTTACTTATACAAATTTAGTACTATATTAATATTCTGTAGGCTGCGTGGTCTAGGCGTGAAGTGTCCATTTCACAATCCCAGCGCACCCAGTTTGAATCACACTCGTGTCCAGTTTGACAGACATGGGCTTTTTTTGCTCCTCCACGTACGGAAAGTAATGGCAACCTACCGTATTGTACACTTGACAAGAAACTTATAACAGCCAAATAGGTGGGTGGTTTTAAGAAGCGACGTTCTGCAAAGGACAGGCTACTTATTATAAATATTGTTGGTGTGTATGTGTGTTCTTACACATGTCCTTTGTTTATTGGTCTAAAAGAACAATCTGGCTTCTGTTTTTGTTAATAGTACAGCAGTCTGGCACTTAGTGGAAGTTATGAGAAGTAAGCACTGAAGTAACAGGCATCATCTTCAGCTTGTGTGGCAACATGAACCAGTTGGTATTTGAAAACTGCTTAATCTTCCATTACCGTCCCCTGCTTGAATGATGACAAACAGTTTATGTTGGAAAACAATTTGCCTTCCTCGTGTGTTGTCTCAAACGTAATGGATTAACTCATTTAGTCCGTCGAGCTGTCACATTGGCTTGGGTTGACAATTTTTGTACAAAAATACGCAGCTTCTCTCATTCCAAGTTTAAAAGATGTATAAATTTAGTTCCTTCTAGAAATTTGGATATCTATTCTTCATTTTAACAAAGAGTTGTGGCTATAGCTGAAAAGTAAGATGCAAGCATCTAAAGAAACAAATGATAGCATGAAATTGGGGGGGGGGGGGGGGGGTTGAAATCACGCAAGTTTTAAGCATTCTCTGGTTTCAAGTGGGGTGAAATCAAGCTGCCTAGTCCTGTTGGAGATGGACAATAAACTCGGAGGTCCTGTCTATGGCTATCTAAAGCTGGTAAGGTAAAAGAACCCTTGACGGCTGAAACTTTAAAAGATCAAGCTGTTAGTCATTGCTTGGCCAAAATTCTTCTTCGTTGGTTCTCGAAGTCCTGCTACCAAGCCCTGAAAAGTGCTTCCAAGTAGAGGGATGTTGTCCAGGGAACTGAATGTGTTGTGTCATAGTTTACTGCATGACTGCGATAATTGCACCTTTCTGTCTAACACAACCGACTCCAACAGGCTTTTTTGAGTACTGGCTTAGCCTTTCCTTTTCGATCCCTTCTCCTTAGCCAATCAGCTCTGTTGCAGCCTGTTATCCAGGATCATCACATGGAGGTGCAGAAGGGTCTTGGCAGCTCTGGTTCACTGGCCCTCACGCTAGGAGTCAGCTTTGGGTTGCTCATTGCTGCAACTCAAGCAAAATTCTAAAGAGAATGAAATTCCTACCTAAAAGTGACCTACATGGAGGCGGACCTTTCTGCCATGCAAAGGCATAACGGACCAATCACCTGTTTGTCTGTACACTCAGTCCCCAAGGTAGAAGAAAACATAATTTTCAACTTCACATTATGTCATATTGTATAGTGCCAGCACTACATGTGGACTCCTTTAGGAAGCCTGCATCAAAGCACTGCATGCTTTTGCAGTGGTGAGTTTCTGTAACAATTCGTTTTACACGATGAGTTTGCTAATCATATACACAACTCTTTTAGTCAGCCCTTGTGACCAGCATTAAGGTGCAGTGGCCTTATTGTTCCTCCCTGGTAAGGGACTCTGGGCTCTATTTTTTTAGTGTTTAAATAAAATAAAAATTATATTTAAATTTGGACATTTTCATTTTTTTTCTTCCTAGGACTGGGCTGCCAGATACATTCACCCCAACTACACTGAGACTGTTCAGGAAACAGCTGTCATTGAAATGGTACAGATTATAATTTCTGCTAATTATGTTTTACTACTTACATAAATGTCGATTTGGACAGGATGCACATAATTTGTATTGTTTTCTTGTTTCTTCTAACTTTAACATAACATCTCCAAACTGGTTTAGAAGACTCTGCAGGGTCTGTATACAACCAGTTTCTTTTACATTAACTTGATCTAAAAATACCAATGCGCATTCAATCTATTTTTGAATGCATTAATTGACCATGCCTCCACTTTTTCTTGTGGCAATGCATTCCAAGCGTTCACCACTCTCTGACTAAAAAAATATTTTCTTGTATCTAATCTGGACCTTACTTTAATTAATTTGTGACTGTATCCTCTTGTTCTTGAAGGCGGCTGTATTTTTATAAACTTGTTATAGTCTAATTTATCCTTTCTGTTGATTATCTTATAATATAAAGCTGTATTAAATCAACTCCAATTCTTCTCTTTTCTAGACACTGTAGATCGGGTTTCTGAGTCTTTCCTCATAACTATAATTCTGGAATCGCACTATTGGTTTTGTCACTCTGATTTGTTTGTATCCTTTCCCGCATGTTTATTTCCCCTCTACAATATGGACTCCACACCTGTACACAGCAGTTTTAGGTACTACAATTTTGAAGTTTTTTCCTCTAAATAATTATATTACAAATGATGTAAATTTACTCTTGTTTTTCATATCATGGGTGTCTCAATGAGAATTCAGCCGTTCTTCTCCTTGTCACATATTTTGTTTAAAACAGTAAAAAACAATTATAAGGCTTTATAAGTGCTAAAATCAATAGAACATCTGGGCCACTCAAGATAAGTGTAAATGATATTGCTCATGAGTTCAAGTATTTGGGCAGTATTTTTTCAGCAGACAGCAGGATCGACAAGGAATGAGACTAGGTGACAGAAAGTATCTGCTGTGACTTATCAGCTGTCACCACTGCTTAGGCACCCGAGCATTAGTTTGGCAATAAAACAACAGCTGATAAACAGTATATTTATGCTGACTGTGCTACCAGTGGCAAACAATGGCCTCTGTCCAGGGTGCCTGAGAGCATAATTTTGACATGTGAAATAAAGTGTTTGAGGAACGTCATCGGTGTTAGAATGCGGAACGACGACATTCGAAGTATGGTCGGTACCATGTATTGTGCCGAGTACATTTCCAGGCAGAAAATACGTTGGTTTGGTCATCTAATGAGAATACACCCTCATCAACTTCCGCTGATGGTTTACAACGCTGGTAGATCTGGCTACATGGCAAGGGGGCGGCCTCAAGGCAGGTGGATAGATAACATTAGAGTGATTGTGCAATGGACTTGGCACAGGATAGATGACTTAAGCTCCCCACTACACTCAGTGGCACAAGGGGAAAGAAAACTAACTAACTATAATGGCTAAAATAACCAAAAACCTAAATCAAACACGTACAGGTTGACAGGTATGTAATATACTTAGTCTCCATTCACAATCAAACCAATTGTGATTGCACAAGTCATGGATAATAAATCAATTTTCTTCTTCTTGCCCTAAACCTCAGAAGTTGTTACAATATCACACCACGCTGCGTTACGAATTGCCTATTTCCATTTCTGTTAACAGTATTTCTGCCTCTATTATAGTTTTTGCTGTTCATTTCTGAATATTAATCATCCAGTGCATCTTAAGTCTTCCTCTCTTTCCTTTGACATTTCCCTTGAGTAGATTTTTGTATAGGTCCAGATTGGATATTAGGAAACATTTTTTTAGGCAGAGAGTAGTGAATGCTTGGAATGCATTGCCCCAGGAGGTAGTGGAGGCAGGGACAGTTAATGCATTTAAGAATAGATTGGATGCGCATAGCTTTTAGAGCAGGGTCATGCAAATGTAACTGGTTGTATGCAGACTCTGATGAGTCTTCTAAAAAAGTATAAAAATTTTAAGTTAGTCAATTTGATTATATCTGACTGCACCATTGGAGCTAGCATTGCTTTACAACTATCAGTAGGTCTTTTAAATGGTATAATATTTAGGCAGAGTGTATTTCATATGTTGACATTTGAGATATTATGATCATTGTATATTATTCTGTACATCTGTCTGAAGCATTCATTTAAATTTGAGTGAGTGTCTCTCTCTCTCTCTCTCTCTCTCCCTCCCTCTCTTCATATTTCTCTCTCTGTGTATGCATGTGTCTACATATATATATGCACACACACATATACATACATACATATATAAAGAGAAACTCACTCACTCAAATTTAAAGTGCAAGTTAACAGATTACCTACTGAATTTTAAGACATGCTATGGACATCACTAATTTTTCTTTTGCCTGTAGTGAGTACAAAATAAAATTAAGCTGTAGTTTTGGCTTCGTTCGTTCTCAATCTTCTGCTACCAAGCCCTGAAAGGGCTTAAGTAGCAGAATGTAGTCCAGAGAACAGAATGTGTTGTGCCGTAGTTTACAGCTTTTCTGCAATATTTGCACCTTTCGGTCCAACACATCCGACTTCAGCAATAATTTTTTGAGTACCGGGTAGCATTCCCTCTTCGATCCCTTCTCCTTAGCCAGTCTGCCCTGCTGCAGCCTGTTATCCAGGATCACCGCATGGAAATACCGCATGGAGGTGTAGAAGGGTCTTGGCAGCTTTGGTTTGCTGGCCCTGACGCTAGCAGTCAGCTATGGGTCGCTGACGACTGCAGCTCATGCGCTACTCAGCATCTTGATCCCAGGTGTAGTTTTGATAATAATCAAACAAATTCTTATGAGTCATGTCATTTTGAAGATAATTGAATGTACTGTTTTAACAAATTATTAGAAAAACTTGTGACTCATGGTAGATAATATGCATAATAAGTTCATTTTAATGTATATGGTAAAGTCATGGACAATAGTTTGTTGCTCTATCCACAGCCTTGCCCTGATGTCTACTGGTCCCCTATTGTCAGCGAAACATTTTGTGATGAGTTTGTTGCTGAGTTGGAGCATTATGGGAAGTGGTCCAGTGGTCAGAATGAAGTAAGTGACACAAATGTTCAATCATAATAACAGTCCTAACTAACAGAGAAAAAAAAGATTCACTTAGCTTCAATGTTCAAATAATATGACAAATATATCCTATCATTGTGACATTTTGAGTGAGCATACATGACAAATATATTCTACCTTTGCGACATTTTGGGCAAGCATACATGACAAATATATTCTACCTTTGCGACATTTTGGGCAAGCATACATGACAAATATATTCTACCTTTGTGACATTTTGGGCAAGCATACATGACAAATATATTCTACCTTTGTGACATTTTGGGCATGCATGACAAATATATTCTACCTTTGTGACATTTTGGGCAAGCATACATGACAAATATATTCTACCTTTGCGACATTTTGGGCAAGCATGCATGACAAATATATTCTACCTTAGTGACATTTTGAGTGAGCATACATGACAAATAAATTCTACCTTTGTGACATTTTGGGCAAGCATACATGACAAATATATTCTACCTTTGTGACATTTTGGGCAAGCATACATGACATATATTCTACCTTAGTGACATTTTGAGTGAGCATGCATGACAAATATATTCTACCTTTGTGACATTTTGGGCAAGCATACATGACATATATTCTACCTTAGTGACATTTTGAGTGAGCATGCATGGCGAATATATCAGGTGTGCTTTTTCTAAGAAAGAAAGAGCCTATTACCCTGCAAGCATGTCATAAAAGGCAATTGAAGAAGTTTGTGCTTGGGGCTAGCAACTTAACGTAAAACTAATTGAAACTGTAACTGCATAATTGTGCTTTTATATTTACTTCATGTTGGGGAAGGGGAGGAGGGGTGCAATGTTAGTCCTATTCTTCATAAGGAATGAAAGAAGAAAATATAGCAGCAGAAATGAAAAAAAATGTTTAAATAACATCGTCACTCCTTATCTTCTTTGTTCATTCTCAATCTCCCTCTACCAAGCCCTGAAAAGAGCTTTGCAAGTAGCAGGATGTTGTCCGGAGAACGGAATGTGTTGAGTCGTAGTTAACAGCTTGACTACAATATTTGCACCCTTCGGTTCGATACATCCAATTTCAGCAGGCATTTTTTTAGTACCAGACAAGCCTTCCTTCTTTCTCCTTAGCCAGTCTGTTCTAATGCATCTTGTTATCCAGAATCACCACGTGGAAATTTCATAAGGGTCTTGGCAGCTCTGGTTCGCTGGTCCTGATGCTAGCAGTCAGCTATGGGTCTCTGACCATTGCAGCTCATGCACTGCTCAGCGTCTTGATTCTGGTCAAATCTTATAGATTGACAAGTTTGCATTTCTACTCAGTTTGGTTTGAAAGTTTCTTCGTCTTTCCACATCTCATTGTATGAATTAGTGCATCTTATGTATTCCTCTCTTTCTTGTTCCAGTGACATTCCCTGGAGCTTACATTCTTTACGTTCCTTACATTCTAAAATGTGCAACAAGTATAATTTTTTTGGTACTAGGACTCACGTTTGGCTGGTGGCTATGAGAATGTACCAACTGTTGACATCCACATGAACCAGATTGGATTTGAAAAACACTGGCTGGAATTCCTAAAGGAGTATGTCCGACCAATACAGGAGAAAGTATTCACTGGATATTACCACAATGTATGTTCTTAGTTATATTATCCATTGTTTGTTACTGTGTCCATGCATGTTTTGTGTGAGCAGACATATGTTTAGATTCTTTTCAAAGTTAGCTTGCTGTGTTTCCTCCAGGGCAGTTGTGGTTATTTCATGGATGGAGCTAAAGAAGGTAGATTTGGAAGGGAATGATGTGGCCTTTGCAAGTCTGTGTTCCAGGGAGATGATATTTGGTACAATCATGGTTTCTAATACTTCTTACCCCCATGACTATAATGCTCCAGCTATCACATCGCACCTAATCCCAGATCTTTTGCGGAAACGTGGCATTGGACAAATTTGGTACTCCTCCTACTCCCCAGGCATGGCTCCCTGCGACTTTTGGCTCAAAGGGACAAGATTTGACGACATGGAAGAAACCAAGACATCTGGTCAGGCACTACATACTGATCAGACATGTTAGTCAGGGTCAGGCAAAATACATTGGCTAAGACCCTTACCTAGGCTTCCTCGCAGCCCTCCCTGGAAACTGGCTGTTTTCATGGGAGCCTGACTAACAAGGTGAGGGATCGGCATGATCCCCGTAGTAGTGAGCGACACGTAGATGAAGCCAAGCATAGCACAACCTCCTGGAGGACTATCGTCCACCTTCATCAGCACGCTCGGGATGTGAGGAAAGCTATTGCAACCCGCCACTTAACGTCCTTTTCAAAGCGCACAAAAGAGTAAACCTACTCATTGTGGGCATTAAAAACAACATGCCATGCTAAGAACTGATACTTTTCTATCAGCCCATCAATCAAAATCAATCAAAACCCTTGAACTTGCTGTGGAGCATAGGTCCTTAACAAATACTCGCCATGTTATCTTGTCATAATTTCCAGCCTACACCCCACATGTCAATCCTGCCATTTTTATGTTTGTCTTGACTTCCCTTCTCCATGAGTGTTTAGGTCTGCCCCTACTTCATTTGCTCTTAGGATTCCAGAACAATGACTGCCTTGTAGTGCTATAAGCTGGTTTCCATAATGTTTGTACTATCAAATGCCATCTCTTGACATCTAGTCCCACTGCATCTGTCTCCCAATGGCATCTGCCCAGTTCTTTCCCACAGTTCTATATTAGTGACTTTATCATACCATTTAATTCCTCAATTCGGCTCAAGCATCCATTGATAAAAGTTTGTAAAGTTGTACTATTCTTTGTTCCCCACGTCACAGAACCATACAATAGTACGGACTTGACATTGGGTTGAAGAGCTCCACAAATTTCCATTTGATCAGCTCTCGTACATATAAATCCCTTCTCAAGATAAATACCATTTCTACACATCTATATCAGTTGGAAAATAGTGCTTTGGTCTCTCCTTTTCAAGAGGTTGATGTTGTCTTTGGGATTTTTGGATGGCCATATGTTTGTAGATTTCTCTTCCAGTGTTTCCCAATGCCCATCTATTCAGCCAGTCCTATTTGTTTGCAGTCTTCAGTAGTTGTTTGGCTGTTTGTAAGATTGTTGGTGTGTATTGTTGTTCTTGACTTGATTAGCATGCAGGAAAAAAGCCACTAAGTCACAACAAATATGCAAGGCTAATTCAGTAAGTAGGTCACAAACTGATATGGGAAAGCTGAAAAATGTAGTTTGTAGTTTATAAAGGTGTCATTATGTGGCAGCAACTTTGAAGCTTTGTGATTATTGTAGGTAGCAGATAGTAATTTTTAAAAAATTAACTAAATGAGATAAGAACTTGAAAATAATTTGTTATTGCATTTACATTGTTCCATATTTCTAAACATAATTAGGGGGGTCTCTGTGGCGAAGTGGTCAAGCCGTTTGTCTCGTGTTCAGACGGTCAGGGTTCGATTTCGAGCTGTACTGTCGGTCCATGATGTCAATTTTTTCTAGAGATCCCTGGGTTCATTGCTGGAGTTACGGAGTTTGTGCGATGCTCCGACAGATGGGGTACCGAGAGAGACTGAGCTAAATGGGGAAAATCCGAGGCGATGAAGTCGAGCCCTCGCTTAAAGTTTTAATTTTTTTTTTTTAAACATAATTTCCACATTTGTTTTCGTCAATCAGTTGTCTGGGTACTCACTGCGAGCACACTTTCCAAAAATTAATTAGATCATGCATTATGCTGTAGGCTAAACTATGTGAATACCCTGCTGCAGTTGCTACACCATCTGTCATTACTAGCCTGTTAGCTTGAATCATTTTCACCAACTGCCACTTGGGCTTCATCAGTAAATTTGTTAGCATCCTTGATAAAATTTATTTGACTCTTAATGCAGCGCTTTACATGACAAACACTTCTCGCCATAAACAGGAAGCACTTCCTTATGAATATCCTTTGCAGTAAGTCCTTTTGCCTCCCAAAAACTCGCAACCAGTACCTTCTTCTTTGATTGTACACAATGAGCTAGAAACTACCAACTTTATTTTTCAGCTAACCCATATCAGTTTGTGACTTAATTACTGACTTATCCTCGTTAATACGAAAATATCTTTTAAAATGTATTATTTCAATTATGAGTACTACATCACATATTTTGTCTTAAACAGCCTCCTCATGCCAACATGAACTTCATTGTGCGCTACAGACCAGATGAACAGCCTTACTTGCGACCCCATCATGATGCCTCTACATACACCATCAACATTGCTCTTAACAGACCAGGCATTGATTTTCAGGTCTGTGCTTGTTTGCCATGTTTTTGTTGTGTGAATCCACAAGCTCATTGCTCACACTGTGTTAAGTTCAGTTGCCATCTCTACACTGAAAATCAGCTACAATGGATCTACAAAGACTTCTCTGTTGTCTTGACAGGCTGTCTCCTGTCCATCTCTTGATGTTTATCCTCCAACTTATAGCGTTGACTTCCACTGGCACTTTCGCCCTTTCCTATTCCTTCCAGTACAATTTTCAGAAAGGAGTTATGATATGGTCAGATGGGATCAAGATGCTGAGCAGCGCGTGAGCTGCAGTGGTCAGCGACCCATAGCTGACTGCTAGCGTCAGGGCCAGCGAACCAGAGCTGCCAAGACCCTTCTACACCTCAACACGGTGATCCAGGATAACAGACTGCAACATTGCAGACTGGCTAAGGAGAAGGAATCGAAGAGGGAATGCTAACCCGGTACTCAAAAAATGCTTGCTGAAGTCGGATGTGTTGGACCGAAAGGTGCAAATATCGCAGTCAAGCTGTAAACTACGACACAACGCATTCCGTTCTCTGGACTACATTCTGCTACTTAAGCTCTTTCAGGATTTGGTAGCGAGAGATTGAGAACAAACGAAGCCAAGCCATATGGTCAAATTATCTTAACTGTTTCTGTGATATCATTCATTAGCTCCCCTTGTACTACAAGACATCCTGTTTTGTTTTCCTTTCTTGTCATGACATTTGCCCAATTCTTCTGTATATCCACATTTCAAAGGCCTCAGTTTGCCTTCCATCCATTTGTACATTATCTACATTTCTGTGCCATGCAATACTGACGAATATATCACTTGATCACTCTAAATTTTTGTTTGTGAGTTGTTTGTTTGTGTATCTGGGGGGCCGAGCAGTCTCAAGATACTGGAGGTTGCAAGTTCAAATCACAGTGGAAACTGGGATTTTTTCACGTGGACTTTCTGGGATTTTCTCGGATCTCTGGGTAGTAGAGATTGGACACCCGTGGGCAGTGTCACGCATATTAAAAATCCCTCAGCAGTTGAAAATCTAAAAGAGTAGACTTAACTGCCGCAGCCTGGGCAAAATTAAAAAATTATGTTAGAAATCTACCAAATCTATGACAACATCCTCACTGGTGCTATGTGGTTGGTGCATTGTGTTGAGATTCTCCAAAAATGTGAAGAACATAGCACTTATGGGTTAAACCGCGTGCAATGAAGTTAATTCTTCATCTAAACTAAACTGTATGTCATTATTTGTTTTATTTTGGTGAAAACATCTTTAGCCATTCTTATTTTCTTCTTTATTTCTATTTCGCAGCTTCTATCCACCGTAATTGTATTCTAGTTTTTGAGAATTTATTCTTTTGTGCATATTTCTTGTCTACGTTGCTAATTATATTATCATAATTTTCTTTTTGTCTTTGCTAACGTCTAATGCACATTATTGACACTGTATTTTACTTGATTCACTAATTCTGTAATTGCTGTTTTAAAAAAAAGTGCCAAAGCATAAACTACTGTGAGATGAAGTGTAAGAGACTTAATTGTACTAAGTCACAGTGTGGCCATTTCCCCATCCTCTCTGCCTTTCTTTTCCTAACCGTAGGTCAGGTACCTATTTACTCTTCTTCTTCTTCTGCGTTCGTTCTCAATCTCCCGCTACCAAGCCCTGTACAGGTCTTCGCAAGTAGCAGGATGTAGTCTGGAGAACGGAATGTGTTGTGTCGCTAGTTTACAGCTTGGCTGCGATATTTGCACCTTTCGGTCCGACACATCCGTCTTCGGCTGCACCTATTTACTAATGAACCCTCCTACATAGCTGGGTCAACTGAAGTGTGCTGTTTTACTAACAGAACTGTGTTAATGGTTTTATATATTGTAGGCATTGTACAATGTTGAGTGGTCTATTCATTCCCCCCAGCTTTGGTTGTGAATGAAAAAGAATTTACAGCCAGCTAGGCTTGATTAAACTTGTAGGTAATGTGGCAATGACAATATCACCATGAATGGCAAAGTAGCTGAAATAGTTACTCAATTCAAATATTTAGGATCTGTCATTGGCAGTAAAGATACCAGAGCATAACTACAAACGAGGACTCCTCGGACTATGATGTCTTACCTCATCATCATCAGGTGCCATGCCGGTTGGCGATCGTGGACCTCCATCCATTTCTATCACGTGTGTTGTTTACCAACTCTGTTGTTGACTGTCGCCCATGCCATTCTTCAGGCTGTCCAGCTTCTTCTCTCTCTGCCTTCCTCTATCTCTCTCTTTCTTGCTATCCGTCCTGTTGTCACACCATGCTCCAAGCCTCCTCTTCTCATAACATACCCAAAAAAGGATGACTGCCTTTGTCTGATCCTTGTCTTACCTCACTGAAGTTTATTTAGAGAGATAACAACATATCTCTCTCACTAAATATCAATTTAATGTGAACATTGATCCTCTCTGTGTACCTGTATGCTTGTGAAGCATGGATATTAAATATTGCATTGGAGCGGAAAATCCAGACCAAAGAGATGTGTTTCAGAAAGATCCTTGGAATATATATAGATAACGTCACGAATGTCAATGTAAGCGATACTATCCAACAGTCTATCGGACCGTATTCAGACCTCCTTTCAACTGTCAAGTCATGAAAGCTCTACTGGTATGGTCATGTGATGCATTTTCATGGTTTGCCCAATATGATACTCCGAGGTGCAAGTTCCTGGCAAGAAAAGAAGTCTCCTTAAGATGCGCAGACAGATGATTTCCCCAAGTGGATAGGTATGACATTAATTGAAAGCACAAGGCATGCAGTGCATAGAGTACTTTGGTCACAGGCAGTTCATGATGTACTGAGGTGTGATGGCTCTATGTTCACTTATTTATGGGACAGACGAGACGAGTTAGGAACAAAATGGTAGCCATCTTCATTTAATAATATTTTTACATGTTGAGAAACATTTTTTATTGAAATGAAAATTATGACCAGCACAAATTTTGATGTCCAGCTGTTTTTTCTCTGACAGGGTGGAGGATGTCGATTTATACGCTATAACTGCAGTATCACATCACCCAGGAAGGGCTGGATGTTCATCCATCCCGGACGATTGACCCACTTCCACGAAGGACTTCGTACCACTGAGGGAACACGTTACATCATGATCTCGTTTGTGGATCCATGAAAGTGGTGGCTTCCTGAAAGACTGTTTCCATGTTTTGAATCTTACTAGTCATTTTGTGAGTTGTGGTAAGATAAGTTTTGTTGTGTGTAATTGTGGCATATAATGAGACAGACAGAGAGAGATATATATATACAACCGTTCTTCTTCTTCACAACTACGCTCCTTATGAAGCATAGAACCACTTTTGTAATTGGCGCCTTTTGAGAAGCTTTTTCTGAAACATTGCTATTGCAGTGGTGGTTTATATAGCAATTTATTGTACATGATGAGGCCGCTAGCCTCATGCACAACCCTCTTTAGTTGCCTTTTACTACATGCATGGAGGGGCCATATTGTTTGTTCCCCACGTTAGGTGTCCTGGTATCCATACTGGTAATATGCAGTCATTACACTCTTAATACATGATAGATGGTGAAGTAGAGAGGGAAAAGCA
Source organism: Ariolimax columbianus (assembly GCA_036924085.1). NCBI lineage: Eukaryota > Metazoa > Mollusca > Gastropoda > Stylommatophora > Arionidae > Ariolimax > Ariolimax columbianus. Next base: position 25,609,243 of record JAVGWX010000005.1, on the reverse strand, counting down.
AGTCACTAGAGTCGTACCCAGTTGAAAACACTTTAACCTTCCAAGCATGTCAATAATCGTGACTGAAGAGAGTTGTGCATGGGGGCTAGTAACCTCATCATGTAAAACCATTGCTATTGAAACCACCGCTGCAAATGCTAGGATCCAGGATTTCTGTAAGGTGGCATCAGCTGAAGTAGTGGTCCTATGCTTCACATGGAACACAAAGGTGAATCATTTGTTTAACCCTTTCCAGTTCTAGATAATTTTGCCTATTTGTGCTTTTCAGTTTGAGCCAAGTGTTGAAATTCCATACGTTACAGTTGTATTTGAAATAAAATAAATTCATATTTAAAATATTTATCTAAAATTACAATTTAAACATAAGAATTAAACTATGACATGAAGTATTCATAATAAAGATTATATATTAATATGAAGTGTTAATGTGGAGGTGGAAATTGGAAAGGAAAATAATTTGTGTGTGTTTGTGTTTTTTTCACAGAAATATCCATCACTTTTTGTATTATGTGTCAGAGTCTGAATCGAGTGTGTATTGATTATCCACGAGTAACCCAGATGCATAATCATTGGACTGATCAAATAATTTCTTGGTTATTGAAGATCAACTTTCCTCGTGATAACTGATTTAACTTTCAAACATCATAGTTATCGTAAATGTTCACCTATCAGAAATAACCTGACAGTTAAACGTCGTTTGTAGATGCCACTGTCCTGCAGAGCCGCTAAAAAAAAATGAAATTAAGCAAACTAAATCACAAAATGCAAACGCATTTTTCAGAAGTCATAATGGTCGGTGATTGTTTTACTGTAGTCAGTTTAGGTGTCTATGAGCTGGGAAGGGTCAATCAATCATAAATAATTGTGTGGTATTTTATCATGTACAACAAATTGCTAACGAAACAGCCTGCAAGAGCAGAAAAAGTGCTCTAGTGCAATCTTCAATAAGGGACCAACTTCAGTAGTGGTCCTGTTATACTTCGTAAGAAACATAAATGATATGAGATCTAGGCACATCAAAGGATATGAGATCTAGGCACATCAAAGGATATGAGATCTAGGCACATCAAAGGATATGAGATCTAGGCACATCAAAGGATATGAGATCTAGGCACATCAAAGGATATGAGATCTAGGCACATCAAAGGATATGAGATCTAGGCACATCAAAGGATATGAGATCTAGGCACATCAAATGATATGAGATCTAGGCACATCAAATGATATGAGATCTAGGCACATCAAAGGATATGAGATCTAGGCACATCAAATGATATGAGATCTAGGCACATCAAAGGATATGAGATCTAGGCACATCAAAGGATATGAGATCTACGCACATCAAATGATATGAGATCTAGGCACATCAAAGGATATGAGATCTAGGCACATCAAAGGATATGAGATCTAGGCACATCAAAGGATATGAAATCTAGGCACATCAAAGGATAGAGATCTAGGCACATCAAAGGATATGAGATCTAGGCACATCAAAGGATAGAGATCTAGGCACATCAAAGGATAGAGATCTAGGCACATCAAAGGATAGAGATCTAGGCACATCAAAGGATAGAGTTGAAACATCAGCAGAGTGGAAATGCTGCAGGGGGCTAGAAATTAATTTAAATGTAGAGGCATGATCAACAACCTAATTATTGGTGAAGCCCTGTAATCATTCCCATTGTAATGAATAGAATACTTTACAAAGGATTTTTATCCCAGAGAACTGGACTTCAAGTGTAGACATGATTTTTAAAAACATGGCAAACGAGAAGAAGAAAACATTTATGATGCAAAATCATCATCATCATGTACTTTGTAGAACGTCGCTCCCATCAAAGTCTGTCTGAAAGAAACTCGTTCCCTTGCCAAAACTCCAGCCACCGCCACAGTCATACTCAGGCATTCCTGGATATCTTGGTCTACCCCTTCCTCTTTTGTCTGGTACCATACCTTCCATCACCGTTCTCTCGAGACTGTTGTCTCTTGATGTGACCAAAGCATTTGCATTTTCTAGCCAAAATGGAATTGATAAACTAGTTCTCCTCTATGCTCAACTCTTGCCGAATGTCTACATTTGGTTTTTTTCTTTGTCCAGGGTATTCTGAGGATCTTTCTGTAACATTTTGACTCGAAGGATTCAATTCTTTGTCTAGAAGTTTTGGTAATCATCCATGATTCACAGCCATAAGCTGCCACAGGAAAAACACAGGCTCTCAAGACTTTTACTTTTATCATTTTGTTGGTGCCCTGCCATAATTTCTTCAGGCTGTTCAGTCTCTGCATTGCCATAGCTAGTCTTCTTCTGATTTCTTTCGAATACAAAATACAGTCAAAAAAAGGTTTGTAGGTCTGACAGATTACAGACACAAAAAGAGAATTTCATACACAAGACAAAGAAAATGTTTACACTTGGTGTGGTGTATTACACATTAACTACTGTATTGAAAAACTGTTAATAACATAATTAGATATGGCAGAAGTAAAACAAAAGCTACCTTCATCAGGGGCAAAGAACAACACGAATTGATACACCTGATTTATCACAATAGTTAGCATTGATTAGACAAGAGAATGCAGTACAGATTGGGTGATGACCATTAGACTTAAAGGGGAGAAAGTGGCCCGGAATGTGTATTAAAAACATGCTGTGGTGTTATAAAGTTGTGTTAATGTTAATAATTTGTTGTCTTGAGGTTAGTATTAAAATTAAACTGTCAATTAAAATTTGGGAAAAGACAGGAATGCATTTTGACAAATTTTTCATTCATTTTATCACTTCACTAGTCTTGGTGCTAGAAGTGACTCTGTGCCACATTGGATAAGTTCTCTGAATTGTAATGTGCCAAAAAAAAACAGTCAATGCGATTACATTTAAGTATTTACAAAGCTATTTCTTAAGAATTGAAAGATGTTTTTCATGTATATTGATGTTTTTATATTGATTTGGAAAACCGCTGCTCCATCTGATTTTATGCTGGGCCGTTATTAGTTTGTCCCTTAGAATACTTGCTACTTTGAATTCAAGCAGGTTATGCTTGCTGCCAGGTAGCCGAAGGCTATATATAGTACCTTCTTTATTTTAGGGTCTTGGTCAGCTTTGTAGTCACTGACTCTGATGCAAAAAGCCTGCTATGAGTTGCTGGCTACTGTCAGCTCATTCACTGCCGCATCTTCGACCCCCAGATGGAAATCAACATTGATGTATCTACTTAGGGTCACAACTTGAATGAAATTATATAGTTGCTGTGCTTGTTTTTTTATGTAGTAAACTTTGTGCCAGAAATATTTCTCATCTTACATGTGCAAAATTAGAAGTCAGTAAGTAGGTCACAAACTGATAATAGGATAGTTGAAAAATGCAGTTCGTAGTTTCTCAAGGTGTTATTAGGTGAGAGCAACATCCATCTTTGTGATTACTTGTAGGTAGCAGATGCTAGTTGTTGCATGCACGTACACAGTTCAGATACAAAATGGTAGGTACCTCAAGCTGTTGTGCGTTTTTTTATTTTATCAAAAGAAATTTTGTAAAAGGATATTTATAAGGAAATGCTTCCTGTTTATGAGGAGAAGTGTTTGCCATTTAAAGTGATGCATTACTGGGTCGATAAATGTTTTCAAGGATGCTCATAAATTGCTGATGAAGCATGACATGGTTGTCTTGTTCAGATTGCAACAGAAACATCTGTGAAGCAGGTGGGGGAGATGATTCTAGCTGATAGGTGAGTTAAAATAGACAGAGTAGCAACTGCAGTAGGGTGTTCACATGGTTCGCTTGGCAAGAGACATTTTGCGAATGGTGAAGAGGACGAACGTGAAGTGCAAATGTGGCTGAGACAGCAGACCAAAGACTTCTATGCTGCAAGTTTTGATGACTGAGACAGCAGACCAAAGACTTCTATGCTGCAAGTTTTAATGACTGAGACAGCAGACCAAAGACTTCTATGCTGCAAGTTTTGATGACTGAGACAGCAGACCAAAGACTTCTATGCTGCAAGTTTTGATGACTGAGACAGCAGACCAAAGACTTCTATGCTGCAAGTTTTGATGACTGAGACAGCAGACCAAAGACTTCTATGCTGCAAGTTTTGATGACTGAGACAGCAGACCAAAGACTTCTATGCTGCAAGTTTTGATGACTGAGACAGCAGACCAAAGACTTCTATGCTGCAAGTTTTGATGACTGAGACAGCAGACCAAAGACTTCTATGCTGCAAGTTTTGATGCACTGATAATGCAATGGGATAGGTGTATCAATGTTAGTGGAAATAAATAATGGACACTCTCAGTGCAATAATCATTGGTTTTCAAAATCGTATCATTTAGTTTCTTAAAATAGTCATTTGTGATCTATTTACTGACTGCTCTCGTACAAGCAGAACTTTGTTCCTGTTGCTTGATAACGGGAGAGAGTTTTGAAATGCTCTTTGTTATGGCATTGCACCATGTAGTATTATTATTATTTAATCATAAAACTCTGTGCCTTACCTGTTCTTGAATGTACATAAAAATACTTGAGATTACTCTTTGTTATGAGACTGGTTTCTAGGCCTGAATGAAATGTGAGTTTTGTGTGTACCGTAATTATAGAACTGCCATTCTTTGGATGTAAGCAGCAATGTGGTACATCTTATGTACTCTAGTTTTGTGTTTTGTTTCAATTTTGTAAAAAAAATTTATTTTTACTCAATATGTTAGCCATTGAAGCTGTTTTGTGTGACATTCTTTTTTTGGTTCCTTTTTTAACATGGGCTTATGCTTTCTTTACTCCACAGATAATTTTTTTATCACTGAAAATGATTCAACTTTACTGCAATCTCCCTTGGTCATTTTGAATTTTTATAACAATAAGTAAGACAAGCAGAAATAATAAATCTTTGTTAACCAAACTTTTTGTAAACCATTCTCAGTGCTATTAAATTTTGCAGATTTGTGTCTCTTTCTGTCCGGGCCACATTGCTGGAATTCTGTGCGTCAAAGTTTTATTCCAAATAAAATTTATTATTATTAAAACAAATTGAGCTAAAACTATAATCTAAACATTGTATATCCTTAGTAATCCTGACACGTGATCATTGGACTGATCAAATAATCATTGGACTGATCAAATAATCATTGGACTGATCAAATAATCATTGGACTGATCAAATAATCATTGGACTGATCAAATAATCATTTCTGCTGTCTTGAAGTCCAACTTTCGTTGCAATAAATTGGTAGACTTTCAAAGATCATAACACGCTCTAAAATCAACCTACTGGATATAATCGCACAGTTAACCATCAATTGCACATGCGCGGACGCAACCATCGTTTAGCCATAACACAAATTTCATTCAGCAAACTAAATCACGAAACAGAAACGTATATTTCAAGGTCCAATTTGGTCATGACGGGTGGACATTTTTAGGTTTTGGGGGGCCAATTTCGGAACCTATGAGCTGTAAACGGTCAAGTTTTTGCAAAACAACAGAATGGTTAAAGTACAATTTTACATAAGAATAGAAACAGATGAGTAGGATTGATGTTTGGATGCGATAATGTTCTTTATCAAGTATTGGATTGAATGAAACAAGCACAGAAGAAATCTGTTAACTAACCTAACTAAATAAAATAAGATTGTGAAACTAGAAAAGTAATTCAACAAATAAATGAGCTGACTCATTTAACGTCTTGAGAATATGTTGTTGTTCAAAGTTACTCGTGCTGAGTTGAGTTGGTGCTTGACGACGTTTCTAGCAGGTTACTAGTGGCTTGTCTTACATCCCAGGACATACTTGAGATGGTAGACCAGGTCATCCTGGTTGCAGTGCAATACAAGGCTCCTCAGTAAGCTCACCACTAAGGTGTTGATCCCCACTTGTTGGCCAGGCTGCTGTGACAACCTATTTCCAGGAGGACATGAGGTTGTGTTTTGATCAGTATGTTTCATCTGACCCTGATTACTCTGTGCTCCCTTTTGTCACTATAAAGTGGCAAAGCCTACTTGGGTAACACTAAAACAGCCTGTTTCCAGGAGGACATGAGGTTGTGTTTTGATCAGTATGTTTCATCTGACCCCGATTACTCTGTGCTCCCTTTTGTCACTTTAAAGTGGCAAAGCCTACTTGGGTAACACTAAAACAGCCTGTTTCCAGGAGCAGGACAAGAGGTAAGAAGAGTCTTGATCAGTATATTTCCCCTGACCGTAACATAGCTCCGACCATTTGACCAAATCATGAATCATCTTTGATCTCAATATTTTATTTTAATTTTCGCCTTGGTCCTTAAGTTGAAGTGCATCTATCATGTTTTGCACCTTGTGACCCACTGCATCCAACTTCAGCATCCATTTTTTAAATAGGTTACCTTCCCATTGGGTTGCGACTGCTGGCTCATAAATCCGAACATATGCAAGTCTGGTTTGTGATCTGTGCCACCAACCTCTTTACCTCTTTCAGATATATTTAATGAACTACTATTACTAATTCCTTCTTGCCAGTGTTCATGTTTATAATCTATAATGTATTTGTATTATCCTAACTGAAATTTTCATATATGCCAAATCTGTTATTGTGACATTTAACAATCTACCATGTATATAGTAACACTTGTGGTGCTAGAGGGGAATACACCCTCACTGTATTTTATCAAATTTATACCTTTAAATATATTTTATACTTTGTCATAATTGTGGTAATTTTATAAACTAAAATGAATTTCAGCTTTACACTGTTTCATTCATAAAGAAATCATATTTTTAGTTTCAGAATGGCTCATGTCAAACATGACATCTTTATCATTTGTATTGTATGACACACTCCACGTCGTTGCCATGTAGACATTTTATAAGTTTATACATGTTATATATTTTTATCATACTTCTAATAATGTTGCAGATTAACATTCATTATATCTTTTATTAACACTTTCCAGTTCTAGATAATTTTGCAGATTTGTGTCTTTCAGTCCGGGCCAAGTGCTGGAATTCCATACATCAAAGTTTTATTCAAAATAATATATAAATTAATATTGAATAAATTTAGCTAAATTTATGATCTAAACATCGTAAGACACATAGTTAAACTATAACGTGAAGTATTCATAATAAAGATATATTAGTATGAAGTGTTAAATGGCATTATTGCGGAGGTGAAAATTAGTGAGAACAATTTTTTATACCACAATTGTGAATAGTCATTGAAAAAAATGAAATTCCACAAACAAAATCACACAATCAAAACACATGTTTCAGAAGTCGGCCTTGGTCAAAGCTGGCCGCAATTTTTGGTTTTATGACGATCAATTTGGCACATACAAGCTGGAAAGGGTTTAAGAAAGAAATCTTCATGTTTTTAGACTTCAGTGTCACAGTAGCATATGTATAACCGAATAATTTGCATTGTGTGTCACTTCAGCATATCATTTTCAGTTGTTCGTATGGGAGCTGAAAAACAACAAGAGTAACATTAAATTTTACATGAGAACAGTAATAGACTTGTACTGATGTTTCAACATTTAAAGGCCTTTATCAGGGAATGGACAAATCAAATCGGCAAACAAACAAAAACAATGATATTAATAAAATAGTTACAAAAATTAATTTCGTACAAATGAAATCAATAGCAAAATGAACATTTCCCTAAGGTTGCTAATGAATTTTATACAATCATCAGAATCAGTCTTATAGTTGACTGTATGTGATCTCGGTGCAATGTTCAATTTTCTATTGATTTTGTTTGATTATATCTGTTCTATTGATTTTATTTTGTGTAACTAAATTCCGTTTTTTTGTGTGGGCCATTTTTATTTGTACACGATTGATAAAGGCCTCTTTAAAGATAAAAACATCTGTACACTGTAACTGTTTTGCTGTGTAAAACTGCATCTCAACGTTTTATTTTTTAAATAATTGTGATTCAGTTACACTACAGCCCCTCCCCATACTCATTTTATTCGTACAATATGTTGGTGTACTTAGGCAGACATTTCATCCACTCTTTTATTATTCTGTCTTGCTCCATGCTAAACCTTCACGAATAAAAAGTTATCTTTTGATATCGGCCCAGCTTTTTTCTACAGACAAGGACAATCTGCATCTATCGTGTTTTTAAACCACACATTTATTGCTCTAAAAAAGAGTTTACAATATCAACCCTTGTATATCCAACCTAATTGATTAGGTTTTTGTCTTCAGTATCTAACGTAAGAACAGCACTACAAGAATTCATTGAAATTAAACCAGTTGAGCTAAAATAATGATTATTAAATATAAGCATATATATCATTATTTCCCACAGAAATATATATATAATAGTACAATTGCAAAAAATGCTATTAATTAATATCACTTAAAGCGTTCATTTAAAAAAAAATATAGATATTGGCACAATGCAAACAAACAATAATATTAATGTGTTTGGACAACATTATGGTGTAACTTTTTATTAATTATTCTCATGTCCTTTGTTACCTCAATAACATTCACTTTCATTAGTTATTACTGCCATTGTCTAAATTGGACTTGTATTCAATGTCCACATATAATTCAAACATATCGTCATCCGTATCAAATACTAAGCCACATCTCGGCTCTTGACGCAAAAGATCTATCGCCTGGGAAATGATAGCATAACAAAAAGTGTAATTATTTATCTATTGTCAGTTCCATTCCTTTAACCGTAAGATATATATGGACTGAAAGTCTGTTTATAAATGAAGTATGTAGGAGATTTCATTGCCTTGTGTCAATCAACATAAGGGTTCATCTGGCAGTTTAGGACAATTCGAACTGTAAGTAGTGTTAAGTGGGCAGTCGATTTGTACCAAAAGGGTTAAAAGATAGAAAATACCATATATGAAAATATTTTTTAGCAGCATGCAAAATTTCATGTAAAAATTGTACAAACAAAAATACAAATTTCAAAAAGTGGAGTTAACAAAAATATAACTTCAGCAAACTGACAAATAAATCAAAATATATCTACATTTTTGTGCCAATGCTATGTTGTTGTTATTTCTTGTTTTTATTTAGTCAGATGCATGAATGTTTGATTGAGTAATGGTATTTATATTATATATATATATATACACACACACACATTATATTAATGAAAGGGCAACAAAGCAGCAACTGATCCACATCATCTTGCTCTCAACCCTGTGCTACCACATCATCTTGCTCTCAACCCTGTGCTACCACATCATCTTGCTCTCAACCCTGTGCTACCACATCATCTTGCTCTCAACCCTGTGCTACCACATCATCTTGCTCTCAACCCTGTGCTACCACATCATCTTGCTCTCAACCCTGTGCTACCACATCATCTTGCTCTCAACCCTGTGCTACTAGAGCATCTTCCTCTCAACCCTGTGCTACCACATCATCTTGCTCTCAACCCTGTGCTACCAGAGCATCTTCCTACCAACCCTGTGCTACCAGAGCATCTTTCTACCAACCCTGTGCTACCAGAGCATCTTCCTACCAACCCTGTGCTACCATATCATCTTGCTCCCAACCCTGTGCTACCAGAGCATCTTCCTACCAACCCTGTGCTACCACATCATCTTGCTCCCAACCCTGTGCTACCAGAACATCTTCCTCTCAACCCTGTGCTACCAGATCATCTTCCTACCAACCCTGTGCTACCACATCATCTTGCTCCAAACCCTGTGCTACCAGAGCATCTTCTCAACCCTGTGCTACCAGAGCATCTTCCTCTCAACCCTGTGCTACCAGAGCATCTTCATACCAACCCTGTGCTACCAGAGCATCTTCCTCTCAACCCTGTGCTACCAGAGCATCTTCCTCTCAACCCTGTGCTACCAGAGCATCTTCCTCTCAACCCTGTGCTACCAGAGCATCTTCCTACCAATCCTGTGCTACCAGAGCATCTTCCTACCAACCCTGTGCTACCAGAGCATCATCCTCCCAACCCTGTGCTACCAGAGCATCTTCCTCTCAACCCTGTGCTACCAGAGCATCTTCCTCTCAACCCTGTGCTACCAGAGCATCTTCCTCTCAACCCTGTGCTACCAGAGCATCTTCAACCCTGTGCTACCACATCATCTTGCTCCCAACCCTGTGCTACCAGAGCATCTTCCTACCAACCCTGTGCTACCAGAGCATCTTCCTCTCAACCCTGTGCTACCAGAGCATCTTCCTACCAATCCTGTGCTACCAGAGCATCTTCCTACCAACCCTGTGCTACCAGAGCATCTTCCTCCCAACCCTGTGCTACCAGAGCATCTTCCTACCAACCCTGTGCTACCAGAGCATCGTCCTCCCAACCCTGTGCTACCAGAGCATCTTCCTCTCAACCCTGTGCTACCAGAGCATCTTCCTGTGCTACCAGAGCATCTTCCTACTAACCCTGTGCTACCAGAGCATCGTCCTCCCAACCCTGTGCTACCAACCTGTGCCAAGTCCAATGCACGAGAGAGTAAAATCTCCTCCTGCAAAATGAGATTTCTGTGAATGGCTGCCGGCGTCTGCAGGACAGGCAAGTTGAGGAACGAGGATATTCACAAAAGGGTCGTCTAATCCCATGTTCTTAGTTGACCTGTGCAGGTCCCAGCTCTGGTATATGCTGGATGTAGCCAGGAGAAGGGTTTCCTGCTTAGCAGGCTAGGCTCAAGCAACTTAATACTCCGCTGTGTTGAGACAAGCGCTTAAGGAGGGTGGTTAACCGATGTGCGAGTCCATCTTAATAGTCTCAAACACTAGAGCAAAGTGCTACCATATCATCTTGCTCCCAACCCTGTGCTACCAGAGCATCTTCCTACCAACCCTGTGCTACCACATCATCTTGCTCCCAACCCTGTGCTACCAGAACATCTTCCTCTCAACCCTGTGCTACCAGATCATCTTCCTACCAACCCTGTGCTACCACATCATCTTGCTCCAAACCCTGTGCTACCAGAGCATCTTCTCAACCCTGTGCTACCAGAGCATCTTCCTCTCAACCCTGTGCTACCAGAGCATCTTCATACCAACCCTGTGCTACCAGAGCATCTTCCTCTCAACCCTGTGCTACCAGAGCATCTTCCTCTCAACCCTGTGCTACCAGAGCATCTTCCTCTCAACCCTGTGCTACCAGAGCATCTTCCTCTCAACCCTGTGCTACCAGAGCATCTTCCTCTCAACCCTGTGCTACCAGAGCATCTTCCTACCAATCCTGTGCTACCAGAGCATCTTCCTACCAACCCTGTGCTACCAGAGCATCGTCCCCCCAACCCTGTGCTACCAGAGCATCTTCCTCTCAACCCTGTGCTACCAGAGCATCTTCAACCCTGTGCTACCACATCATCTTGCTCCCAACCCTGTGCTACCAGAGCATCTTCCTACCAACCCTGTGCTACCAGAGCATCTTCCTCTCAACCCTGTGCTACCAGAGCATCTTCCTACCAATCCTGTGCTACCAGAGCATCTTCCTACCAACCCTGTGCTACCAGAGCATCTTCCTCCCAACCCTGTGCTACCAGAGCATCTTCCTACCAACCCTGTGCTACCAGAGCATCGTCCTCCCAACCCTGTGCTACCAGAGCATCTTCCTCTCAACCCTGTGCTACCAGAGCATCTTCCTGTGCTACCAGAGCATCTTCCTACTAACCCTGTGCTACCAGAGCATCGTCCTCCCAACCCTGTGCTACCAACCTGTGCCAAGTCCAATGCACGAGAGAGTAAAATCTCCTCCTGCAAAATGAGATTTCTGTGAATGGCTGCCGGCGTCTGCAGGACAGGCAAGTTGAGGAACGAGGATATTCACAAAAGGGTCGTCTAATCCCATGTTCTTAGTTGACCTGTGCAGGTCCCAGCTCTGGTATATGCTGGATGTAGCCAGGAGAAGGGTTTCCTGCTTAGCAGGCTAGGCTCAAGCAACTTAATACTCCGCTGTGTTGAGACAAGCGCTTAAGGAGGGTGGTTAACCGATGTGCGAGTCCATCTTAATAGTCTCAAACACTAGAGCAAAGTGCTACCATATCATCTTGCTCCCAACCCTGTGCTACCAGAGCATCTTCCTACCAACCCTGTGCTACCACATCATCTTGCTCCCAACCCTGTGCTACCAGAACATCTTCCTCTCAACCCTGTGCTACCAGATCATCTTCCTACCAACCCTGTGCTACCACATCATCTTGCTCCAAACCCTGTGCTACCAGAGCATCTTCTCAACCCTGTGCTACCAGAGCATCTTCCTCTCAACCCTGTGCTACCAGAGCATCTTCATACCAACCCTGTGCTACCAGAGCATCTTCCTCTCAACCCTGTGCTACCAGAGCATCTTCCTCTCAACCCTGTGCTACCAGAGCATCTTCCTCTCAACCCTGTGCTACCAGAGCATCTTCCTCTCAACCCTGTGCTACCAGAGCATCTTCCTCTCAACCCTGTGCTACCAGAGCATCTTCCTACCAATCCTGTGCTACCAGAGCATCTTCCTACCAACCCTGTGCTACCAGAGCATCGTCCCCCCAACCCTGTGCTACCAGAGCATCTTCCTCTCAACCCTGTGCTACCAGAGCATCTTCAACCCTGTGCTACCACATCATCTTGCTCCCAACCCTGTGCTACCAGAGCATCTTCCTACCAACCCTGTGCTACCAGAGCATCTTCCTCTCAACCCTGTGCTACCAGAGCATCTTCCTACCAATCCTGTGCTACCAGAGCATCTTCCTACCAACCCTGTGCTACCAGAGCATCTTCCTCCCAACCCTGTGCTACCAGAGCATCTTCTTCTCAACCCTGTGCTACCAGAGCATCTTCCTCTCAACCCTGTGCTACCAGAGCATCTTCCTACCAATCCTGTGCTACCAGAGCATCTTCCTACCAACCCTGTGCTACCAGATCATCTTGCTCCCAACCCTGTGCTACCAGAGCATCTTCTTCTCAACCCTGTGCTACCAGAGCATCTTCCTCTCAACCCTGTGCTACCAGAGCATCTTCCTACCAACCCTGTGCTACCAGAGCATCTTCCTCTCAACCCTGTGCTACCAGAGCATCTTCCTCTCAACCCTGTGCTACCAGAGCATCTTCCTATCAACCCTGTGCTACCAGAGCATCTTCCTACCAATCCTGTGCTACCAGAGCATCTTCCTACCAACCCTGTGCTACCAGAGCATCGTCCCCCCAACCCTGTGCTACCAGAGCATCTTCCTCTCAACCCTGTGCTACCAGAGCATCTTCCTCTCAACCCTGTGCTACCAGAGCATCTTGCTCTCAACCCTGTGCTACCAGAGCATCTTCAACCCTGTGCTACCACATCATCTTGCTCCCAACCCTGTGCTACCAGAGCATCTTCCTACCAACCCTGTGCTACCAGAGCATCTTCCTCTCAACCCTGTGCTACCAGAGCATCTTCCTACCAATCCTGTGCTACCAGAGCATCTTCCTACCAACCCTGTGCTACCAGAGCATCTTCCTCCCAACCCTGTGCTACCAGAGCATCTTCCTACCAACCCTGTGCTACCAGAGCATCGTCCTCCCAACCCTGTGCTACCAGAGCATCTTCCTCTCAACCCTGTGCTACCAGAGCATCTTCCTGTGCTACCAGAGCATCTTCCTACTAACCCTGTGCTACCAGAGCATCGTCCTCCCAACCCTGTGCTACCAACCTGTGCCAAGTCCAATGCACGAGAGAGTAAAATCTCCTCCTGCAAAATGAGATTTCTGTGAATGGCTGCCGGCGTCTGCAGGACAGGCAAGTTGAGGAACGAGGATATTCACAAAAGGGTCGTCTAATCCCATGTTCTTAGTTGACCTGTGCAGGTCCCAGCTCTGGTATATGCTGGATGTAGCCAGGAGAAGGGTTTCCTGCTTAGCAGGCTAGGCTCAAGCAACTTAATACTCCGCTGTGTTGAGACAAGCGCTTAAGGAGGGTGGTTAACCGATGTGCGAGTCCATCTTAATAGTCTCAAACACTAGAGCAAAGTAGACCCTCAGCCCGTTAAGTGCCATCTATGCTGCTCTAAAGAAACCACCTAACCATGGCCAGTGTTGTGCCATGTCACACAGTTACCTCTTACGACATGCTCTCTGTGTGGCAGTGGTGCTATTCTTGTCCTTGTCATAGACAAAGGCCCCGGCAGACCACTCGGGCTATCCCATGTAACGAAAACATCCAGACAGAAGGTGTGCTGGTTCAGTTATCTTATAAGAATCTCCCCTGATCAGCTTCCCCATACGAACTTGCAATGCCAGACGGTCCGGCTTCCGAGCAAGAAGGCAACCAAAAGATGATTTTCCAGCGATACGTGTTGACGATGTCAGACACGTTGCATCTGGTTCAATCTGGTTGCATCTGGAGAGGTGACTAATGCTACCAATGACGTCCATCGGCGTTGAAGTGGACCGATAAATAACTAAAGAAATAGTCATTTAACTAGATTGATTTATTCTGGTCCCCCTTGGACCATAGTGCTACAACTGTTTAACCGATTAATTTTGGGCTGTATTTTTAAGCACCACCAAGAAGACCAGCTACCCTAGGTTTCCACCACCTGCAGGGCTTACAGTGAAAGGGAGAGAGTAATAAGGTATCCATTGAAGAAAAAAAACCAGAAATAAAATGCCACAAAATGGGCTTAACTCTTTGAACCCTGGCTGGGGCCAAAGGTACAGCAGTGAATGAGCTGACAGCAGCCAGTGACTCATAGCTGGCTGCTTGCATCAAAGTCGGCGACCCACATGTGACCAAGACCATATTCTGCCTCAAAGCTGCAGCCAATGAAACAGACTTCACTAGTGCAATCTGGCTAAGAGCATAGAGATCACGGTGGGAAGGCAAACCTGGTACCCAGCTAAAATCAGATGTGTTGAGACAAAAGGTGCAGATATCGCAGCCTCGCTGTAAGCTATGGCACAATGTCATGTGCATTTCCGAACAAACACCGAACAAGAAAACTGCCCAACCAGTCCATAAAACCCAATTTCCTTGTGCCCTAAGCAAAATACGAACAAGATGAACACATGCGATAGAAACTAGTTACTCTTACAAAACTATGTGCTCACAATTTTAATTATTATAGTAGCTTGTGGGTATATTTATGAAAGACCATCTTTTATCAAATTTACTTAACATGTTACCTGGGATATGTCCCAGGACAGTTACCTGATTCGCAAAGGTTTGCGTTGCCGCACATGGCCCCAGAGGACCAATCTCTGTGTCCAGGTTCGGGAATATTAACCTGATTCCCTTTCGACAGGTTGCGGGCGTGCTCAAGTTAGTAAAAAAAAAAGAGTGCCCCGAGGTCAGAACGGAGTTTTTCTTCCGTTTTCCTATCTCTTAGGACCGACTGACCCATGTTCAACTGCTGTTCACATGGAACCCTTCTCCACTTCAGTCTTCAAAGTTCTCGTTTGAATATTTGCTACTACCACCAAGATCTGTACCCGGTGTGGCTCCGCCCAGGATCATTCCCCAGGCTTCCACGCTCACCTCCGACACTAGCTTGCCGGAGAGACACGGTCGAGCTTTGTGAGCAAGCCGCGCTCTCACTCCGACTGGCGGGACTGAAATCGCTGTACGAACACTGGATGCGCGCCAATCGAGCCACCGAGAGACTCGCCCCAGATCAAGTTATCCAAGTAGGATCGTGTCATCTAAGGAACCTCGACTGATTTAATGAGTCATTCGAGGTTTCACCATGAGACAGTGTGAACTTAGACATGCATGGCTTAATCTTTGAGACAAGCATATGACTACTGGCAGGATCAACCAGATAGTTGTCGGAGACGAACCGTGTTTGCCACACACACCGGTCGGGGATGGATGTGTAAAAAGCCTGACGAGGACGGCCGGACGATTGTTACCACCCTTCCGTCCCTCACTCCGTCGACCTAGGGCAGCCTGGCCGGCCCGTACACACACGGACCGACCGGGCTCGCTCGGGGAGGGATGGCAGCGCTCTCTGCAGAACGAATCCCAACGGCACCGGCGATGATTTTCACTCGGACTGGAGACGAATTTTGCCTGCCCTTCTCCCGTAAGGTGAGGACAGGGCCTTTAGACACTATTCCTGCTTTCCAATTGCCGGTCCCAAGCTCATTGCGAGAGAGGGACCTCGATCGAGACGAACTGTCGAGATTGGCTATACGCGCTAGCCTTTGACACACCTCACGGAGTGACAAAGCTTCTCGATACGGACTACAGTAAACCTACCATTACCAGCGGTACGACGCCACCAAACGCTGTCCTGCTAGCTTGCCAGGGAGACGCAAGCGAGCTTCGTGGGCAAGCCGCGCTCCACTCCGCCTGGCGGGACTGAGATTGCTGTATGAACACTGGATGCGCGCTAATGGAGCCACCGAGAGACTCGCCCCAGATCAACCCACAACTGAAATTCTTACAAATAAATACATAAAAATCAGTTTGGAAGTATCACATACATCACATAATCATGGCATAACAAAAATTCCACTACATCAACCTGCAGGCTTGACTTGTGTTCTTTCTGCTGCTGGTATTTGTCCTTGTTAGTTTTGGTCCTCGTGGCAAAACCAGTCCTGTTGGCTGCACTAATCTAACTGGTACTTGTGTTGTCTCTTGTACATCTGCTGCAGGAATGTATATCCAAAATACAATGTATATATGTAAATCTTAGTATTTTGTATATATATATATTCAGTTATTTCTTTGCCCTGAACCACAGCATGAGCAGGACAGTAGATCCATGTCAACCCCAGGAGGTTTGAGGCCTCCAACTACTATCCACTCGTACCTAAGCCATCCCTTCTGTACCTTATGAAGTATATCTTGCGCGTCTGTCATGATGACTGCCCTTGTTATAGAAGTCTTAAATATCCATTTCAGTCCTGATGTCACTGCTTCCGTCTCCATTCTCATACTAGAGGTTGTTGACATGTATGCCCTACTGCACTCAGCAACGACCTGTCCTCTCACTCTAGCTAAGAAACCCCAGCCTGATCTCCCACTGCGCAGCACTGATCCGTCGGTGTATATGACGGCATCACTCTCCTGCGTGTTCTCAGTTATCAGCTGATTCACCTCGTGCACTGCTCTATCGTTGCTCCGTTCTCTGCATTTCTTGCATAAAGTTATGATGACTCTCTGGTACGCTATCCTTCTATCACCCGTAAAGACCCATTCTTTCCCTTTGGCGATCGTCTCAGCTGGAGTGACGTATCCGATTGTTGTCTCTGCCTGCGCCATCCATGACGCCCCTCTCTTGATTCGTGATCCATTGATATCTGAGATTCTAATGTACAGTGGGTGCCGCGTATCTGTGGTGACATGCATATAGGCTTTGACTTGTGCCAGTTTATGTCTAGATGTCACCGATAACAATCCCAACATGTACCGCATCATCACAATCGGGGTATCTCTAGTGCAGGCCAGAACCAGTTGCATACCTTCCATCTGGAAGCGTTCCAACCTTTCACACTGTATTCTTGACAGTGTGAGGATGCCTAGTCCGTAATCAATGACAGACAACACGACCTGACGAAATAGGATGAACAGGAGGCGTTGTTCCAAATTGGCAGCAGCCATGGTCTTGAGTGCTCCTAACTCTCTCTTGCATCTTTGTGCGATGTGGTTAACATGGCAGTTATAGGAAAGACTGCGATCAAAAGTCACTCCGAGGTATTTCAACCTGTCAATAGGGCACCCATCAAAAGTGATGCCTGGGAGTTCAGCCGTTACTATGGAATTATTTAAAGAGCACCACATCATGCAGTCCTTGTTCGGATTGATCTTGGAGCTTGAGTCCCAGCACCACTGTGAGATTGCTTGCAGGGTTTCCTGGATGTCTTTGACCAACTCTTGCCTGTCTGAGCCAGTCCTGAACATTCGGATGTCATCGGCAAATGTCAACGTTCGCCCTGTCCCTGTGGGTTGAATATTGGCCACTTTTACTGTGTAGATGTTTAACATCACTGGTGGCAGTCCTGGACATATTCCCATTGGTTCTGATGTCCACGATCCCACGTGTAGCGCAACTGATCTCTTTCCATCAGGGCAGCTGTTATCCAACTAACCAGCCACGAATTTAAACTGCTTCAGATATGTAATTAAAGTCTCTAAATCGACACGGATGTATGCGTCTTCCAGGTCGAGTGCCACTGCGACTGTTTCTTGCTTTGACTGAAAACCCTCATACACATCATATGTAAAAGTTTCAATGTTACCCCAGGTCTCCTTCGCTGTTCTATAGCTGCCCAGCGAATCGGGTAGAATCTGTTCCCGTTCAAGGTAGGCCATTATTTTCCTGGCCACTATCTTCTTGAGCAATTTGCCATATACATTCTGTATGGGCATTATTTTATAGTTGCTGAGAAGCGTGGAGTCCTTACCAGGTTTAGTGAGTGGGCACAGATAGCTATGAAGCCAGTCCTCAGGCACAGATGACTTCTCTATAGCGTGGTTGAACTCCTTCACCATATTTCTTATACCCAACTTATCCCCAACATTCAAGACACCACAGGTAGTATCCTGAAGACAGATGAAGAGAAGGGTCTGAGTTTTTTCAGTCGATATGTTGCCCAGACTGACAAAGGTAACAGAGATGTCCATCAGGAAACTCGGAAAGGCATCTTAGATGCAGCCATCAGGGAAGAGGCTTATGTAAGCCTAATCACTGAGCTGGAGGTCGTAAATAGCCTACATACCAGTAAAAACACTGCCCCAGGTCCTGATGGAGTACAGTATTGCCGCATCAGGCAGTTGGATGAGACAGAGATAAGAACAGGATTGTAACAGGATGAATCATGAATGCATCACTACCAACCAAAGCGTGATTCAATGCAATGGAAACATCTTTCTTCATCTTCTGCGAGGAAGAAAGACTAATGTCCTGTTAGGCACAACATACTGATCAGACATGTTAGTCAGGGTCAGGCAAAATATACTGACCAAGACCGTCACCTTGGCTTCTTAGTAGCCCTCCCTGAAACAGGTGTTTTCGTGTCAGCCTGGCTAAAGAGGCGAGGGATCGACGTGATCCCCGTAGTAGTGAGCGACACACAGATGAAGTCAATCATAGCACAACCGCCTGTAGGATCCTGGTCCACCTTCATCAGCATGAAGAGAATAATAAATGGTTTGAAAGTGTGTATCTCATTTATTTTATTTTAATAACTGAATTATCTCATAAATACTAAAGCATCGCAATTCTTTCTCTTACTTGACTTTATCTTTTACACCCTAGCTTTGAAACAGAAAATATACTGTGCATTCCTAAGAACAAGGAGAACACTTTTTCACTGAGACATATTTTACCAATTAATTATTTTAATATAAACTACTCAAAATAAGTTAAGGGTCACTTACAAAATCTCACTGCACAAAAAAAATCCAACAATGACAAGTCAATTTTATTAAATCATATTGTTCTTCGGTAACTTGGACATCAGAGTGTGACAGTTTCATAAGCAATTGTTGGGTAATAGTCAGTAATGTGTATGGGACTTGCACAGACATTGATACAAGGCAGGCAGCAATGCCTCATGGATAAAATCAACCTTCTGATAGTGTGGTGGGGGATTGTCTTCCACTCCTGCAGAAAGATTTTAAACAATTAGTTCAGGTCACCACGTGGTGGATGGTTAGCTCTTGCATTCAATGGATACTCCCCATCTATTACTATTTTGAGTCATATTATGTTCTGTCCACGAGACTGCAGCTGCTCTAGCCTCCTCTGTCCTCATTCTTTCGCCTAATTGCTCATCTCTTCCCATGTGGATTCCAATTTTATTGCCACGAGCAAAGTACATCTGAATTCTTAATGGTTTCAAAGGTCATACTATAAAGAGCTACCTTTCCAGCCCACCATATGTCATCTCTTCATCCTCTTTAAGCACCATTTGAACTACCAATTTGTACTGGCTTTGAAAGTTGGGAGCAGATTTAGGGCGCCACTGTGAGACATGAGAAACGTACATCAATTATAATGTTATGTGATAGAAAATAGATTTAAGAGTTCAATATTACTCCAAAATATTACATTTAAAAGAATATTGGTTAACATTGACTGATATTACTAGGTACTTCAGTGGAATTTTCAAATTGACTCTACATCATTATTAATACAACTGTTAAAAAGCCCCAGAAAAATGCAATCCAATGATATATCAACCAAGTCTCTATGTCGACTGCCACGAAAGTTATGATTTTTTTATATATTTAATTTAGCTTAAAAGTCCGCAAAGGGTTTATATTATTACAAACTGTTTTATAGTAAGATCTGCTAATGGTATGTCATGTTCAGCATCCATACACTTCTGTAAAAAGCCCAGATAAGATGGATGGTACCTGTTAACATGCTCGATGAGCACCTCCCAAGCAGCTGTTTTACCGTGAGCTAAGAACGGGCAGACACTCATTAGGGAGACAGAAGAAATGCTACAGAGACTCCTTAAAAGTGTCTCTAAAAATCTTCAACATTGATGGCTCCTTCTGGGAGTTGCTTGCACAGAATTGTCCCATCTGACACACTAGCATCACCAGAGGTGCTCGGATCGTCATTAGTGTGTTTGGACGATCTTTGAAAGTCAATGCATTTATCGCAACAAACATTGGGCTTCAAGATCCAAGTAATGATTAATTATTTTATCAGTCCAATGATCCCGCATCTGGATCACTCGTGAATATTCAA
The DNA here is from genome assembly GCA_036924085.1 of Ariolimax columbianus. Taxonomy (NCBI): domain Eukaryota; kingdom Metazoa; phylum Mollusca; class Gastropoda; order Stylommatophora; family Arionidae; genus Ariolimax; species Ariolimax columbianus. The sequence continues at coordinate 25,588,655 of JAVGWX010000005.1, read as the reverse complement.
CACACATCCTATTAAGATTTTGACTACGACAAATAATAAGTCAGTAAAACAATACTTTAGCAAAGTTTTAAATATCTTGGGTCGATTGTCGGTGATGAAGGATCAAAATGTGAAGTGTTGGCCAGAATAGCACAGACAATAGCGGCGCTTGCACGGCTTAACAAAATCTGGCAAGATAAACGGTTAGCACTACGCACGAAAATCAGATTAATGCGTACACTGGTCCTATCAATATTCCTCTATGCGTGTGAGACATGGACAGTTACAGCTGACCTTCAACGAAGGATACAGGCCTTGGAGATGAGATGTTTCCGAAAACTTTTAAACGTCACGTACAAAGATAGAGTTACAAATGAGGAAATACAAGATAGAATTACAACGGCAATAGGGCCTTTCGAAGATATCTTGGCAACTGTCAAAAGAAGGAAACTTACTTGGTACGGTCACATATCGAGATCAAATGGTCTTTCAAACACAATCCTCCACGGAAAGGTGCATGGCAGACGACGAAGAGACCGGCCCAAAAAGAGATGGGAGGAAAACATAAAAGAATGGACCAGTCTCAGATCAGAAGAGTCACAGGCAGCGGCATCTGACAGAGAGGGATGGCGTGGAGTTTTGAGGATGTCTTCATGTGTGCCCCAACGACCTCGCCGGTTACGGGATGACCTGACCTGGCCTGAAAACAATATTCACCAATTGGTGATGAGAGTACCAGAATGAAACTACAAATGAGGACTGCTCAGGTTATGAGAAGTCTTATTTCACTGAAGCCAATTTGAAGAGATAACAACATATATCAGTTCACTAAAATTAATTGAATGCAGGCATGTACATGTATGCTTGTGAAACATTGGTATTACATGCTGCATTAGAGCGAAAAATCAAGGTCATGAAGATGCGGTGTTTCAGAAAGATCCTTGGAATATCATTTAGAGATCATGTCACGAATGTCAGTGTACACAATACTGTCTACACAGTCTATCAGACCATATCCAGATGTCTTTTCAATTGTCAAATCATGAAAGCTTTGCTGTTACGGCCATGCAATATGCTCTCATGGTTTGCCCAATCTGATACTCAGAGGCGCAGTTCCTGGGTCGAGAATGAGAGGTCACTCTAAGATGCACTGAATAGATGATTTTCACAAGTGGACAGGCATGACATTAATTGAAACCGCAACTCATGCAATGGATACAGTATGATGACGATGGGCAGTTCATGGTGTGCTGAGATGTATTGCTCCTACGACCACCTAGGTTACAGGACAGAGGAAATGAGATGAGAAAACAATATTAGTAGTAGAGTACTCTCATTAAAGGTGTTGCCTATAGATAGACAGCATTGATCGAAAGGAAATAACTTAATTGAAAATTAAATGTGTATGAGATTAAAAATGTGTGCTCATCTGGAATATAGGGATAGGTTTTGGTATTTAGATGCGAAGTGTGATAGGAGATTGGCTTTAGTGTTTAGATGAAGTGTGATTAGAGATATACTTTGATGTTTGGATGTGAAGTGTGACAAGAGATAGGCTTTGGTGTTTGGATGTGAAGAGTGATAAAGGATGTGCTTTGGTGTTTATATGTGAAGTATGATAAGAGATAGGCTTTGGTGTTTATATGTGAAGTATGATAAGAGATAGGCTTTGGTGTTTAGATGTGAAGTGTGATAAGAGATAGGCTTTGGTGTTTATATGTGAAGTATGATAAGAGATAGGCTTTGGTGTTTATATGTGAAGTATGATAAGAGATATGCTTTGGTGTTTATATGTGAAGTATGATAAGAGATAGGCTTTGGTGTTTATATGTGAAGTATGATAAGAGATTGGCTTTGGTGTTTATATGTGAAGTATGATAAGAAATAGGCTTTGGTGTTTATATGTGAAGTATGATAAGAGATAGGCTTTGGTGTTTATATGTGAAGTATGATAAGATATAAGCTCTGGTGTTTAGATGTGAAATGTGATAAAAGCAAGTAAAATTCACTTTTTGCCAGTCCACTGTGACAATGCTTATGCTTTAAATCTATCCCTGTACACATTCAACTTGAGATATAAAACAATGGATTTTCATACTCAACAATAGCTACAAAAATAGTGGCATGAAACTGGGGTTGTGGATAGCTAAAGTGGTGGATATCTAGGTCCTACTGTAGTTGACTTATAGAGTAGACATTTCAGATTAAAAAGTCTAAAGAAGCTACAAACCTTGATTTCATGAACTGGATATGCCTGGCCCTTCCAAAGGTTGAAACACAGCACATCCTGATTTAGTGTCACTTGTTTTATTGACCCAGACGCAGTAATGTCACTATCATCATTACCTCCATATTTTTTTAGTAGGCTTACAGAATTTGTTCTTTTCAGTTTGGCTTTATCGAATCTTTTTATGTCCTGAAGATAAACCTGTTGGTCTGAGCTACAAAACAAGATTAAATGATTTAATCATTTGAACTACATTTAAAAAAATATAAAACACAAATTTTTTAAACCCTTAAGCTTCCTATCTAGTTCTTTCCATTATAATTAATAATCTAAAAGTTATAACTAAAAATGTAATCTAGTTGTTGTTATTGTTTGCGAATGCCCACAATGAGTAAGTTACTCTTTTGTGCGCCCTGAAAAGGATGTTAAGTGGTGAGTTGCAGTAGCTTTCCTCACATCCCGAGCGTGCTGATGAAGGTGGATCGGGGTCCTTCAGATGGTTGTGCTATGCTTGGTTTCATCTGCGTGTCAGTCACTACTACGGGGATCAAGTCGATCCCTCACCTCATTAGCCAGGCTGAGGGGACGGCGTGGCCTAGTGGTTAAGTGGCACGGCTCACAACCAGAAGGTGCTGGGTTCGATCCCCATCACAGCACCGGTCGTTACCCCGGGGAAGCAAACCCTTATAAAATGCAGGAGGTAGCAAACCCTTACATAAAATGCATGCTGAAGTCGGATGCACTGGGCCGACAGGCGCAAAATAAACACCGCAGTGCAACGCACACCGCCTCTTGGATTAGAGAAATAAGGCGAACGCAAAGAAAAAAAAAATTGCCAGGCTGCCATAAAAACAGCCTGTTTCCAGGGAGGGCTACTAGGAAGCCGAGGTGAAGGTCTTGGCCAGTATGTTTTGCTTGACCCTGAGGGTCTTGGTCAGTATGTTTTGCTTGACCATGACTAACATATCTGATCAGTATGTTTTGCTTGGCCAGACGTTAGTCTTCCTCCCCATGTAATCTAATTAAAATGTTGCTTATATAATTGGTTCAGGTTTTGATAGAAACCAAATTAAAATGTTTGCACTCTTGGTGGACTCTCTGTAATCACAATAGGCAAATCTTTAACTTTAAAACATAAACAACATACATATCATTAAAACGTAAACCAAATACATATAATTACACTTTATATATGTTTAAAACATATAAGGACAGTTTTCACACAGGATACTAAAACATACCTCTTGCTTTGATTCTCATGTAAATTGTGTGTAGTGTTGTTAGTCTTCATGAATTCTTGTTGCATTTCATTTGTCTGTTTCTTTCCTTTGCTGTAATTGAAATTTAATTATCCTTTAGTAAAAATAAAAACGGTATAAGTGAATCGGGTGAACAGTTAATTCGTTTTCTTTCCCCTTAGACTGCTGAGTGTCGCAGCGAGTTTAATTCATCTGTCCTGCGCCAAGTGCGTTACATTAGTGGTTGTGAATCTGTAGAATTGCACAATCACTCTAATGTCATCTATCCACCTGCCTCACAACCACTCTCTTACCCTGCAAGCAGATCTGCCAGCATTGTAAGCGATCAGTGGAAGTTGATGAGTGTACACTTTTATGAGATGACCAAACCAGCATATTTTTTTGCAGGGAAATGTATCCTGCACAAGACGGAGTGCCGACCATACTTTGAATGACTTTATTTCATAGTCTGTCTTTTCTGGTAACACCCATTGACCTTCATCAAACACTTCATTTCATAGTCTGTCTTTTCTGGTAACACCGATTGACCTTCATCAAACACTTCATTTCACATGTCAAAATTTTGCTCTCATGCCCCTTGGACAGGGACCATGTTTGGCACTAGTAGCAGAGTCAGCATAAATATACTGTTTATCATCTATTGCTATATTGCCAAACTAATACTCAGGTGTTTAAACAATTGATAAGTCACTGCAGATGCTTTCTGCTGTATAGGGTGAATGATGAGGATAAAATTAGAAACGATTTATATATAACTGTATAGAATGAGTAAATAGTTTTGTAATATTTATGAGTGAATGAGTGTTCACGATTCAAAATTTACATGCAGCATCTAATTATACACTTGTTGTTGAATGCTTATTTTTTAAACTCTTTTTCAAATGCTTTCTGCTGTAAAGGGTGAATGAGGAGGATAAAATTAGAAAAGATTTATATATAACTGTATATAATGAGTAAATAATTTTGTAATATTCATGAGTGTTCACGATTCTTCTTCTTCTTCTTCTTCTTCTTCTTCTTCGTACGCTTTCAGACGTCAACCTTTATTTTTTCGAAAAAAGCAGCGGTCATCCTGAGGCTGTCGACACTGCCATAGAGCTTATCTAGTGTTGCCACTGGTGATGGCCACATCTGCTTTCTCTGATCCTCGTATGTTGGGCAGTTTTGCAGCCAATGTTCAGCGGTCATTTTCCCAGTACCACACATGCATTCGTCAGTGCCACCTATCTTCAATTTATTGAATAGGTGGTACCTCAGTATATTGTGGCCAGTGCGAAGTCTGAAGACCACGACCTGCTCTCTTCTGTTCAACTGGTAATAGGCATTGCTTTTTGTGTAGCCAGTATGTTCTGTTTCCCATTTGGTCATGTATCTAGCTCTAATAAGCCTTTTTGACTCTTCGTATGTCACACTAGTATCTGGTTGTGGTAGTCTTGCATCTTCTTTTGCCATTCTGTCTGCCTCCTCGTTGCCTTGGATGTTACAGTGGGATGGAACCCACTGTACCACTACTCTTTTTGGTGCGGACTGCCGGCATAGTTGACAGAGTACTGCTCTTAAATCATTAAGTTCAGTATTTTTCTGGCTTTTTAGTGCTGTTCACGATTCAAAATTTACATGCAGCATAATTATACACTTGTTGAATGCTTATTTTTTTGTATTTTTCTTTAAACGATATCAGATGTCAACTTGAATATATCTAAAGAAATCAGTGGTTGGCCTGAGGCTAATGGAATCTTCATAGATTGTGTCTAGGAATGGTATCGGTGATGGTCATACATGCTTTTTTTGTTCATTGCATGTTGGACCCTTTTGTAGCAGATGATCAGCAGTCATGTTGTCAGTGTCACAGACATTCATCTGTTTGTCCTATTCTTAGTTTGTTGAACAGATGGTATCCCAGTCTGTTGTAGCCTGTGCAGAGTTTAAAGATAACTACCTTCTCACCTCTGCTGAGCTGGTAACATGCATCATTTGGTTGATGACCTATGGAGTGCTTGCTTTCCATGGCAAAGAGACAGGGTTCGATTCCCATTGTCGACACACTCCAGTTGATTTTCCTGTAAATGGGTACCTAACTTGCTATTAGAGAAGGAATGGCAATGAGCAAAAGAACTGGCCACCACACCTCATGAACAAACTGTGGCCTAGTACAATGAAGTTTCTTGACTTCTCCGATTCCTGGATAACAAATTTTCACTCTTCTTTCCGTAGACGCCTTTAGCACTTCATCTCTGATAGCAGTATCTGCCATAAGACTGCCTTTACAATAACCTTGTGTATGTTATGTTATACAGACGTGGCATAACTGGACTTCAGGCACACTTGTAAATGCTGGGTCGCTCTCAGAAAATGGTGATGGTTATGAATTTTCAGAGTTTCTGTAGTTCACTTGAGTGGTCGGCCAGGGTCGTTATGTATGACAAGGACAAGAATAGCACCACTGCCACACAGAGAGCATGTCGTAAGAGACAACTAACTGTGTGACATATCATAACACCAGCCGTGGTTTGGTAGTTTGTCAAGAACAGCATAGATGCGCCTAACAGGCTGCAGATTTATTTTATTCTAGTGTCTGAGTCTATTAAGATGGACTCACACATCGGTAAACCACCCTCCGCAGCACTTGTCCCAACGCAGTGGAGTAATAAATAGCTAAGCAGGAAAACCTCTTCCCGGCTATATCCAGTTCATGTCAGAGCTGGGACCGGCACAAAGACATCCGCCGCTGTAGAAGTGCAGGTTGACTAAGACTAGCTGTACACACTTATGCTATGGCCTATAAGATGCTCAACCCATGTTTCTTCTTCTGCGTTCGTTCTCAATCTCCCGCTACCAAGCCTCAACAGGGCTTGCAAGTAGCAGGATGTAGTCCAGAGAACGGAATGTGTTGTGTCGCTAGTTTACAGCGTGACTGTGATATTTGCACCTTTCGGACTGACACATCTATCTTCAGCCATCAACCAATGCTTGATTTAAGATCTCTGCATTTTATGAATTCATCGATTGCAGCATTAACATCCAGCAGGCAGTCATGTTATGCCGATATCTCCCTCTCATCCACATCTACTGTCTCCAGTAGGGCTGCTTTTGAATCCACATCAGCTCTTTCTTTGTCATATACTCCAGCATAACCAAAACAACAGATCCACATACACATATATACACCCCTGAACATTTGTTACTCTTCGCCTGCTATCCACTAATGACATAGTTATCGGGCACTGAAAAAACCACAGGAGCACATAGAAGCGTTTCCAGGATCGGTTTTTACAGCCATAAGAGAATACATTTCGCATAAAAGTCTGATGCTGTCGTCATCTTCGCTCGTGAAAGGCAGCTATTATTATTATTTTTGTAGAACAATTTTTCCCCAAAATAATTCCTGTAGATTTACGATAATAATAGATGTCATAGGCTTATTATTAAGGAAAGTAATACATAAACAGACTGGTGGGTCTATTACCTTACGTATCATCATTCTTGTTTGATGGTGCAGCCTTTTTCTTTGGTGGCATAGTGCGTAGCTTGCTTTCTGGCTTTTGAGTCCTCCTTCAGACTATGTTTTTAGCAGAATCTATTTGTTCATAGTGCGTAGCTTGCTTTTTGGATTTTGAGTCCTCCTTCAGACTATGTTTTTAGCAGAATCTATTTGTTCATAGTGCGTAGCTTGCTTTCTGGCTGTTGAGTCCTCCTTCAGACTATGTTTTTAGCAGAATCTATTTGTTCATAGTGCGTAGCTTGCTTTCTGGCTTTTGAGTCCTCCTTCAGACTATGTTTTTAGCAGAATATGTTTGTTCATAGTGCGTAGCTTGCTTTCTGGCTTTTGGGTCCTCCTTCAGACTATGTTTTTAGCAGAATCTATTTGTTCATAGTGCGTAGTTTGCTTTCTGGCTTTTGAGTCCTCCTTCAGACTATGTTTTTAGCAGAATCTATTTGTTCATAGTGCGTAGCTTGCTTTCTGGCTTTTGAGTCCTCCTTCAGACTATGTTTTTAGCAGAATATTTGTTCAAAGTGCGTAGCTTGCTTTCTGGCGTTTGAGTCCTCCTTCAGACTATGTTTTTAACAGAACTTATTTGTTGAGCAATTAGGTCAAGCAATCGCGTTTAAATTCCTGAAAAAATATGAGATTTCTCAGTTGAAAATGTTGATTTAAATTAAATAAGCATATATGCTTAACTAAAAATGATATTGAATGTATTTTTATAACATTTTTTTATTGCTTTGCTTTGCTGATGATATTGATGTATTAGCAGGCACAGAAAGGGACCTCCAGGAGTTGATTGGTAGATTGGATAGAACGGCCCTGAGTTTTGGTATGGAAATAAATGCTAATAAAACAAAACTCATGACCAATAACGTTGCAGGGTTTCAATCTGTCATAGAGGCAAATGGGCAGGTACTTGAGGTGGTGAAACGTTTCAAATATCTTGGATCGTTGATCAGCGAAGAGGGTTCGAAGCCAGAGGTAATTGCAAGAATAGCACAAACAACAGCGGCGCTGACTCGGCTGAAACCTATATGGCAAGACAAGCGGCTCGCCATCGGCATAAAAGTTAGACTAATGCGCTCTTTGGTGCTGTCAATATTTATGTATGCCTGCGAGACCTGGACCATTACAGCAGATATCCAGGGCAGAATACGTGCAATGGAAAATGCGGTGCTATAGAAAACTCCTAAATGTTACATATAAGGATCGTGTCACGAACGTAGACATCCGTCAGAGAGTTAAAGACGATATTGATCCTTTTGAAGATCTGTTCACAACTATCAAAAGACGAAAGATGGTCTGGTGCGGGCACGTCGCGAGGTCCAACGGAATTCCCAACTCGATACTCTTTGGATCCGTACCGGGACAGAGAGGGCGAGGACGTCCAAGAAAGAGATGGGTGGACAACATCACCGAGTGGTCAGACCTTCGTCCCGGTGAGATACGTCAGGCGGCGACAGACAGAGAGAGCTGGCATGGGATTTTCATGTCTTTATGTGTGCCCCAAAGACCTGATGGGTTACGGGACGAACTGAACTGAACTGAACTAAAAAACATGAATATAAGTGACATAACTAAAGAAAATGTATTTAAGATAGTGGTGAATATATTCCTAGCTATTTTTTAGAACAATAAAAACTCAAGGCAAAATGTAAGCATTTCTTACTGATATTCCTATGTAAAATTTATTTTTTAAATGTCAATACATCTTAGTTTTTTGTTTCTTCATTTTACTAAAGTCATTAGTATTGTGTATCTCACAGCTTAGGACATTAGGGGTGAGCTTTCACACTGACAGTAAATCATAAGAAACGACTAACAGTGGGTTTGACCCCTCCAGGGTAGAAATCCCACGCTCATCCTCCTATCCAAAATCCTGCTTAATGTGAAATAGTTTTCTAGGTTTGAAAGAAAACCTCAAATATGAAACACAAATAAAAGTTAAGAAGAAGAAGGACAATTATAAGACTATTTAACTTACTTATCATACGCCACATAATTTGTTTTTAATGATGACTTGCGTCAATGCACATTAATCTAGCACTAGTGCTGTCACATAGCTGCCAGAATGTCTGACTAGACAAAAAAATATGTTTTAGAACAAGGCTGTTTAAATAAGGTGTCTTCTTTTTCAGTGTCTGTCCTGAAAAGGACATTGTTACATTGTGTCATTATTTAAAGCGAGGCTGTGGTATCTACTTCTTTCAGCCTAATACAGTTTCAGCATGGCATTTTTTAGACCAGGTTTTCCTTCCTTCAGTGATCCCTATTCTCTCTGCCAGACTACACTGGTGCAACCTGTTTCATTGGCTGCCTTTTGAAGGCAGAATATTATTTCAAACAGCTATAGTTTGCTGATCCTGACGTTGGCTGTTGTCAGTTTATTCACTGCTGCATCTTCGACCATGATAAGGTGTCTGACATCAATGTCGAAATTTTCTTGCCTGTAGTAACTAAACTTAACAGATGAAACTCGAAAAATGCAAACTAAAGATGTATTCGACAAGACGACAGCTGTTACATTTGTATGTCAAAGACCAGATGTTCAACAAAATGTCTGAACTCCGCAATTTAATGGTCTTATTTTCATGATTTTGTTTTTAATAGATCTACAAAACCATTTTTCATAGAACGAAATTGAAAAACAACTTAAATTAATGTAATGTAATAATGCTACAACGTTAATTGTACTCTATGTTAATGTAGTTTGAAAACGCAACGGCACAATTACACAGTAAAAACCCCTTCATAGATTGAAAACATAAGAAAAACGTATCAAGGGCTTACAAATATTCTTCAGTGATCTGTGTAACAAATACAAATTAATGTTGCCAGTTAAAAGAGACATTCCTGTAGTATAATACGATCCAGTACGATCAATAAATAATTTAAACTACTTTAACATTTCGTACATTCTTTACCGGTGCCCGCCTTGTCACTTTTGTGCGGAAGAATAAAAAAGGTAAGAAGAAGTGAGGAGAAAGTAAAAGTAAGAAGAGATATGCGTACCATACCTCTAGCATACAGCATAATCAACACAAATAATAAAGCGGTTTCAACACTTTTTGCTCTGTCATTCTATCATTCATTGCTAAGCATATTCGTCATTTGTTTACCTTGTTGTTGGGTTGGGCGGAGGTTGATCTCCCGTACTAGTATTTACCGCAATTCCCGGGTCAGCTGCTTTCGTTTTTTCTGTTTGAACAGGAAAAAAATACTTATTCCTAGGTGATGTATTTCCATTACTGGGGTCCTCCAAGAAAATGTATAGAGCTCAGGAAGAAAGACCACTTGCCTTTGCATGGTTCCCCTCACTGTACAGGCTATTTTACGTCCGATAGAAAAAAAACCGAAGCTTTGAACACAGTTGAGTACACAGTAATACACGTCCCGTTTGCTCAGAAGACCGAGCAACTAATAACACTAGGCCACCCACACCGTTACCTAAATACTGTGGATCATTTTGAAAGTCCCCGAGGTTGCGAATAATCATGTGGGGGTCCATGAACTAAATAAATATTTGTAATTATTTGTTTATTTTAATTCATTCACATCATCTAGCTCTTGAGGAAATGCGATAATTGTTTTTGAAAATCTTTCTACAAATACAAAATCCTTTTCTATACACGTAAATTGAACTTTCTTCCATTAAAGAATATTAATTTATATAATTGTTTTGTTATTCTTCTTCTTGTTCTTCTTCATCGTACGCTGTCAGACAGTAACCATTATTTTTTCGAAAAAAGCAGCCGTCATCCTGAGGCTGTCGACACTGCCATAGAGCTTGTCTAGTGTTGCCACTGGTGATGGCCACATCTGCTCTCTCTGATCCTCATATGCCGGGCAGTTTTGCAGCAAATGGTCAGCGGTCATTTTCCCGGTACCACAGGGGCATTCGTCGGTGCCACCTATCTTCAATTTGTTGAATAGGTGGTACCTCAGTCTACTGTGGCCAGTGCGAAGTCTGAAGACCACGACCTGCTCTCTTCTGTTCAACTGGTAATAGGCATCGTTTTTGGTGTATCCAGTATATTCGGTTTCCCATTTGGTCATGTATCTAGCTCTAATAAACCGTTTTGCCTCTTCGTATGTCATTCTAGTATCTGGTTGTGTATCTGCGCATCCACTCGGCCTATTTCCCCTCTCCCCTTCAACTCCCCCCCCCCCATCTCTTTCGCTTCTCGTCAACTGTCCACCCCACCCATAACCCAGCCCATTGCCCCGACAATCTTTTCCCTTTTGCCCCCGTCAACGGCTCTCGGCGTATGCATGCGCACCAAACTTCTATTTGTGTCATGGAGTGACAGATCATATTTCTCAATGCTATTTTTGTAAATATTTTGAAAAATCGTATCCCGATTTTAGGCAACTATGAAAATATTGCATTTTTTGCTTCATCCTTTCCGTCACATCCCCACTGCACTTATTCTGAACCTATCCCCTCCTTTTATCACCCCCTCCCCAATCCCTGTCCAAACACCAATCTTCAAATTTAAGCAGCACATCAACATTGTCTCGCGTTGAACGCTCAAATTGGATCATATCTTCGAGAATACTTCTGCCTGCTGAAGGACGGGAGGATTTCTGGCGCGGAGCAAAAATATCGGAATCTGTGCGCCCTAAGGTGTCAGAAAGACGTGGGGGTATGAAATCATGCGCTATTCACCATACTCACCAGACTTGGCACCTAGTGACTATTTCTTGTTCCCAAACGGGATGAATTCGGTTCGTCGACGTTGTTTTTCTGACGTCCTGGACTTGATTACTGAACTGGAGACGTAGTTCCTGACTCAGACGGAAGAGTTCTATATACAATCAGGGCATCAGGGAGGTGAATAATAAATGGGAAAAGTTAATCACTTTGCAGGGTGAATATAGAGAGAAGAACTGCAGTTCACATCAATTTCCAGATTAATGATTTGACTCCTTCATACTAAAGTGCAATACCTGTCAACCATCCCTCGTAGAAGAGTCAAAACCAGTTGTAAGTGATCAGTATTAGACACGAAACATCAGCAAGGAACACAATTTAAGTTCACAACATGTGAAATGAGTTTCTTGGAAAAATCTATGACAATCATTAGAAGAGCTTGAGCCAGACTGAGAAATGGAGAAATCAGACAGAAAGTAAGCGCAACATGGATGGCAGACACATCATCGTGGCCTTTGCAGAGCGTCGCTCTCATTTGGCTTTGCTTGGCTTCGTTCGCTCTCAATCTCCCGCTACCAAACCCTGAAAGGGCTTAAGTAGCAGAATGTAGTCCACAGAACAGAATGCGTTGTGTTGTAGTTTACAGCTTGACTGCGATATTTGCACCTTTCGGTCCAACACATCCGACCAGCAAGCATTTTTTGAGTATCGGGTTAGCATTCCCTCTTCGATCCCTTCTCCTTAGCCAGTCTACCCTGCTGCAGCCTGTTATCCAGGATCGACGCTAACTCAAAATATGCTAGCTGAAGTCGGATGTGTTGGACCGAAAGGTGCAAATATCGCAGTCAAGCTGTAAACTACGACACAACGCATTCCGTTCTCTGGACTACATTCTGCTACTTAAGCCCTTTTAGAGTTTGGTAGCGGGAGATTGAGAACGAACGAAGCCAAGTCAAGCCATATCCACTTGGAAACTTACTCTTACAGCAGCCTAGTAAACGAGGTGGAAATCGATTATGATGCATTTAGTGGTGACCCTGATGAGAAGCCGTACATTGCAATACATCAACGAGTACTTAATTCCACCTTCTTCAGTACGCCTCATGCAAACCTGCTACCAGAACAAATTTGTAAAGAGTGAGCAACTCGGTACCGGTTGCTTCAAAAACAAGAACTCGGATCACATTTCCGAAATCTTTGAAGGGACCAAAAAGAAATCCCTGACATTTCAAATGTTTGGATGGTGTGGTTCTTCTGTTCTAGTGAAAAAGTTCATTTATGAGATTCATATGTGTCAGTTATACTCATTTATTCATTCAATCAAAAACCTGACCACTCCTTCCGAAGCAAAGGTCTTCAACAAGTACACACCACATCTTCCCTATCATGAGAAATACGGGCCTACCGCCTTCATGTTGACATCCAGTTTCCTCTTCCATGAGTGTCTCGGTCATTCTCTATTCCTCCTTCCCTATGGATTCCAGAACAAAAACTGTCTTGTAGTGTTATCATCTGGTTTCCATTATGTGTCACCTATCCAACTTCAGCACATCCTCTGCATGTCATGATCCACTAGTATATGTCCCGTTCTTTCCACAGTTCCGCAATTGTGATCTTATTATTCCAAGGGTAGACCCTTATATTCTGCTCACGCAACCATTTTCTTCGTTGATGAACATTTATCAAGGTTTATGAAGTTACACAGCTTTTGAACTTGGAAGTCGATAGCGTAGCAGTTCTGGTGATGGCATACGGTTCTCTTCTTAGGACATTGCCTATTCAATTCCAGCGTTGACCGGTTATGGTGATGTGCACATATTTTTGGTTGCTCTGGGTACACAGTTCTTGGATGGTGACGGTTTTCAGCCAGAAAATTAGATCTTTCTTAAACATGTTGTGTGGACATTTCCTTTTCTGTTATTCTTTAACATTTTATACTATAAAGAAGCACAGAAGTATGTGGTTCTTTTATATTCTTAGCTATTTGTTCAAACTCATTCTTAGTTTTGAATATCATCATCATATAGCATGTCCTTTATAGAACGTCGCTCCCCACACAGTCTGTCTGAAAGAAACTCGTTCCCTTGCCAAAACTCCAGCCACCGCTTCTGTCATACCCAGGCATTCCTGGATATCTTGGTGCCATCGTCTTCTTGGCCTACCCCGTCCTCTCTTACCCGGCACCACACCTTCCATCACTGTTCTCTCGAGACCGTTGTATCTCTTGATGTGACCAAAGTATTTGCATTTTCTAGCCAAAATGGAATTGATAAACCAGTTCTCCTTTATGCTCAACTCTTACCGAATGTCTACATTTGTATTTTTCTCTGTCCAGGGTATTCTGAGGATCTTTCTGTAATATTTTGACTCGAAGGATTCGATTCTTTGTCTGGAAGTTTTGGTAATCGTCCATGATTCGCAGCCATGAGCTGTCACTGGAAAAAACACAGGCTCTCAAAACTTTTACTTTTATCATTTTGTTGGTGCTCTGCCATAATTTCTTTTGGCTGTTAAGTATCTGCATTGCCATGGCTAGTCTTCTTCTGATTTCTTTCGAGCAGTCGCCATTTTTGTCAATTCTGGAGCCCAGATATTCAAAATGTGTTATCTGATCTATTTCCTCACCACCCACTGTAAATTATGCTGACATTGTGTTTTGTCGGTGGGCATTATCTTTGTTTTATTTATGTTTAAAAACAGATTCTGACCTTTACTGTGTCCATTTAGCAGAAATTGGCTGCTCTAGCCCTTCTGCACTTCTTGATAAAATCACTGTGTCGTCTGCATATCGTAACTCTGGAATCTCGTACCCGCCAATCGTAAATGGGTCGAAACGTTCAATGTTCTCGTCTTCTCGAACATTTCTCATTATACATTCCGCATATATGTTGTTTAGATAAGGTGAGAGGATATATATACTTTGTATATATACAAAGTAAATGTTAATATAGTTTTATAACAGACACTGCCATCTACAATCTTGCTCTTCCGTAAGGATCTGAGTGTGACGCCACGGCTAAGTGGGACGTTATGAAAGGTGCCATCTATAATACATCATTAGCTACGTTTGGCATGAGGGAACAGGCCAATCACGACATATATTTCAGGGCATGTATAGAGGCATAAAGATGACACAGGACCCTACTAACAGGTGTGAGAATCGTGGACCGTGACCAGATGGGTGGAGCAGTAATCTGAGTTCTACTCTCGGGAAACGGTGGTCACTGATGAGACCTTGTGCAGGCTACGGGTCCGGCCCATTATGGAGGAACTTGACAGACGACCTGCATTGGGTGAGCTTGATAATGCTATCAACTACCTCTCAAATTGCAAAGTAACAGGGAGATGTATTCCACCCGAATCCATCAAATGCGGTAAATTAGTACTAGCTCAGCCGATATGCAGTCCCCCATCATTGTGACTATTAACAAAAACAAAAGGTGACCGCGGGGAGTAATAATTATAGAGGGGTCTCGCTCCTGAGCGGTGCAGGAAAAGTTTCGCCCGCATGCTACTAAACAGATTGAGACTGCTCATGGACAGGGTGTCCTCAGAATCCCAGTGTGGCTTTAGAGTAGGTAGATCAACAACAGATATGATTTTCTCGCTTCGCGAAATCCAGAAGTGCAGAGAACAAGACCCGCCACTTTTTATGATGTTTCTATACCTCACCAAGGCCTTCGACTTGGTTAGTAGAAAGGGTATATTCGAATTCTTCGGCTGCTCCCCCCCCCCCCCCCCCCCAAAAAAAATGTGTAGCATGGTCATTTCTTTTCACATTGACATGAAGGGCTCAATTCTATATAATGGATCATCTTCAAACTCTTTCCCCATCAAGAGTGGAGTGAAGCAGGGATGTGTGCTCGCGCCGACCCTCTTTGGGATCTTCTTCTCCATGCTCCTATCCTACGCGTATGACACATCTGTGGACGGTGTGTATCTGCACACCAGATCAGATGGGCGACTGTTTAATCTGTTCCGACTGTGTGCGAGAGGACTAAGGTGAGAACGATGCCCATTAGGGAGATGCTATTTGCGGATGATGCAGTTCTAGTGACAAATAGTGAGGAGGCCCTGCAGAGACTGGGAGACAGATTCGTCGAGGGGTGCGAGCAGTTTGGGCTCACCATGTGCCTGGAAAAGACAACAGTCTGCGCACAGGGCATTACCACTACGTCCTCCATAAAGATTGATGGCGGCACTCTGGAGGTAGTCAACAGTTTCACTTATCTGGGCTCTGCCATCAGCAACACTCTCTCGTCCGAGAAGGAATTAGACAGTAGGCTTGGCAGGGCAAGTACCATCATGGCCCGCCTGAAGAAGAGAGTCTGAGAGAACACTGCGCTGTTTCACTAAACCAAGGTCCGGGTCTATCAGACTTGCGTTCTTGGCACTCTCATGCATGGAAGCGAGACTTGGTGCACCTACACTAAACAGGAACGGCGGCTCAACACTATTCACATGAGGTGTCTACGGCGTATATTGGGCATTGGGTGGCAAGAGAGAGCGTCACATAATACGGTCTTACAGAGAGCTAACACTCACAGCATGTACTCGATGTTGAGCCAGCGATGTCTACGGTGGTTGGGACATGTTTATCGCATGGAAGACGAGAGGCTGCCACATCCCATCAGAGAGCTGGGAAGAAATTTCTCAGGATCGAGCTATCTGAAGACAGTCAGTTGGAGGGGGCATAGTGACTGCTGACGCTCGTAGAGGTCTTCTGGCTCCAGAGAAAAGAGAAAGAATGAAGAGATCAAGGAACAGCCAGGTAAGCCAGCCTCCTCAGTATGGTTGTACGATCTGTGGCAGGGACTGTCACTCTCGGATCGGACTTTACAGCCATATCAGACAGTGTCGAAATACAGGAGACAGAGCTGGACAAAACTTACATGGCGCCACATGCATGGTCTATAGAGACTGAGACGCCTATGATAGATATCTAAGCACAGGGAGGAAGACTAATGTCTGGTCAGGCAAAATATACTGATCGGACATGTTAGTAAGGGTCAGGCAAAATATACTGATCGAACATGTTAGTCAGGGTCAGGCAAAATGTACTGATCGGACATGTTAGTCAGGGTCAGGCAAAATATACTGATCGGACATGTTAGTCAGGGTCAGGCAAAATATACTGATCGGACATGTTAGTCAGGGTCAGGCAAAATATGCTGATCAGACATGTTAGTCAGGGTCAGGCAAAACATGCTGGCTAAGGCCCTCACCTCGGCTTCCTAGTAGCCCTCACTGGAAACAGGCTGTTTTCATGGCAGCCTGGCTAACGAGATGAGGGATCGACTTGATCCCCGTAGTAGTGAGTGACACGCAGATGAAGTCAAGCATAGCACAACTGCCTGGAGGACCCCGGTCCACCTTCATCAGTACACTCGGGATGTGAGGAAAGCTACTGCAACCCGCCACTTAAGGTCCTTTTCAGGGCGCACAAAAAAGTAATATACTCATTGTGGGCATTCGCAATCAACATATCTAAGCACTTTCTAAGTCAGTGGTTCACAACCTAGTATCCATTGACCCATATGAGTCTGTAAAAAATCCTGTGAGGGTCCACAATCCAAGTCTTGTCATGTTTTTTAATACGGTTTATATTCAACGTTTTTAACTGTACTGTGTGACGGGAGAGAGAGTAGGAAGAGATGTACAGAATTATCATTGGCTTAGGGGGTCCGCGAACTGGAACAGTTGGGTAAACACTGCTCTAAGTGAATAAGCACTTTCAATTATCAGGCTCCACCTGAGTGGTACCCATGTTGAACGGAATGACTTCTGTAACTTCCAAACATATAATAGATGGTGTTAAAGAGGGTTGTGCGTGGGGCTAGCAACTTCATCATGTAATAGTTTTTTTTAAACAGACACTGCAAATGCTTGGACACAGGCTTCTTGTAAAGGGGCTAAATGTATTGGTGGTCCTATACCTCACTTGAACAATAAAAGGTGAATCAATCATCATCAAATATCAGGCTCAGGAAACACAGAAGACATCACTAACAATAAATCAATAAAGAGACAATAAAGCCACATGTGTGGGGAAAAACAGTTTGCCTAAATAAAAGTAAAAGTGACAACTGTGGTAATTTTAAGAAGTTTAATTTACAGTGTAAAAACTGAAACAGTTAACATTATGATGCTACACATTCTTTAAAGTAAATGAAAACTCTTTTTATGTGATTGAAGTCAGATCAAAAGAAATTAACACAAAATCTAGCATCATGAATGCCAATCCCCTGGAAATTAGCATAAGGAAATGTAGCATCATTATCACATGCTGTTTTTGTTTTTTACTCCATTAGGATTTGAAACCATAGTTACAGACGGGCAGCCTCCTTGTAGAAAGTCTGTGCCACAAGTAAATATGAGCTATTGTAGTTGTAGAGATGGTTTGTGTGGATCTTTGTTTTCCACGCACAACCTTAAATTTTACACCATGCATAGCAGGGTGCAGTGATCCTATTCCTTCTTCTTCAGTATGGGACCCTAGGATTCACACGAGATAGAGATAAGTACTAGCATAGAGTTTCTCTTCATATGTGGTTGCCTTTTCTATTTTCAGTGAAAAATGCTAGTTAAAAAACAACAAAAGTTAGCATATTTTGAGTATATGTTTACTTGATTAACAAACTTTGTGTACTTTATGATGATCTACTTCTCAAGAGGTTCTTAGTGATTCTACTTATTCTGCGCTCGTTCTCAATCTCCTGCTACCAAGTCCTAAAAAGGGCTTTGCAAGTAGCAGGATGTAGTCCGGAGAACGAAATGCGCTGTGTCACTAGTTTACAATTTGACTGCGATATTTGCACCTTTCGGTCTGACACATCCGTCTTCGGCAGCGTTTTTAGTGATGACATCAGTTACAAGAACAGGACAGCAATAAATTCTTTGAGAATCGTCAGTACAAAATTTGTGTGAATGTTTCAAACAATGAGATTTTATTAATGAAAGCATTTTGAAGATGATGCTGAAAAGTTACTTTATGCAGAATCGACAGCCCTACACTACATGCAGATCCATAAGTGCTCAACCGGTCTTAGTAAATGGTAAAGGGTATGGATGCTAAATGTTCAGGTATCTCGCTGATCGGCTCACATTTGATTTCAAATTACTGCATTCTGTAGATTGACAATTCATCCCCTGCAGCATAAACATCCAACAAGTTATTGGTTGAGTTAAGTTTGTTTGTCTTCAAATCCAGGATATCGGTTCTTTCATTGCCATGAACTGTACCAGAACAGTGGATTCACACAAGCTCCTGAATGTGAAGCCTCTATATTCATTATTCACTCATGCCATAGTTATCCCCATCTTTAGCATGGTCTTTGCAAGCAATGCTCGCTGATGCTGTGCATGGCACTGTTACTGGCATACATATCAGGTACAGAACACCTGAAGTCTTACACCAAGGTGAGTGAGGCCACAATTTTTTATCTTCCTTTCGCTGATGACTGTGCCCTCAATCCCTGCTCATAACAAGATATTCAATCCACCATGATGGAGTTTTTGGCAGCATGCAGTAACTTTGATCTCACGATCAACACTAGAAAAACTTAGGCACACTATCTTTGAGCCTGCTCCTGAGAAGCCGTACATTGAACCACACATTATCATACAGAACCAATGTCTCCAGGCAGTTGATAGCTTCATATACCTATGCAGTACCCTCACCATAGAGATTACCCTCACCATAGAGATGAATATCGACTTTGAGGTCAACAGCAGGATTGCAAAAGTGAGCTCTGCACTTTGGAGGCTGCAAGCAAACGCCTGAAGTCAACAGGCTATCAATATCGCCACGAAGGCAAAATTGTATAGTGACATAGCATTAACCACTCTGCTGCATGTTTGCGAAACATGGACAGTGAATAGCAGACATGCCAGACAGCTAAATCGTTTTCATTTGAACTGTTTGCATAGGCTGCTCAGGATCTGGTGGATGGAGAAAGTGCCTAACTCTGAAATTCTTAATAAGACTAACGTGTAGAGCAACGATACTCTTCTATGAAAAGCCTAGATAAAATGGACGGAACATGTTGCTCGCATGCCCGATGAGTGCATTATCAAGCAGCTTTAATATATGGTGAGCACAGAACAGCCAGATGCTCATTTGGAAGGACAGATGAAATGCTTCAGACTCCTTGAAAGCATCTCTGAAAAACTTCGACATTGATATCACCTCCTGGGAGCTTGTTTGAACAGAACAGTTCTACCTGGAGTGCTAGCATCACCAAAGGTGCTCAGATCATTGAGCAAAACTCCATTGCAGAGGCTCACAGTAAACATGTTGCCTGAAAGAGCAGAATGCACGATTACTCTACAGCCGACTTCTCATATTAGTGTCCTGTGTGTGGCAAAGTCTGGCATGCAAAGATGGGTCTTTATAATCATATGAGAATAAATTCCACAGCACAAGTCTGATGCTGTCACCATCTTTGGTTGAGATGGGCAACTATTAGCTATCCCTTCTGAAGCAAGGAATGAGAGTCATGACATGTTGACATGAGGTCAAGATGCAGCAGTGCATGAGCTGACAGCAGCTAGTGACTCATAGTTGACTGATTGCATCAGGGTCAGCAAGCGATAGCTAATCAGGACCCTATTCTGCCTCCATGTGGCCGCCCTGGAAATAGGCGGCAGTAGTCACTAGTGTGGTCTGGCCAAGGGATAGGAATTGCAGAGGGAAGGCAAACCGGTACTAAAAAAAACCAGCTGAAATTGGATGTGTTGAGCCAAAAGGCACAGATATGGCAGCCTTACTGCAAGTTACAACACATCTCAACATCCTTTTCAAGAAGAAGATATGTTGATACTGACAATATATACACAAGCCACACTAATTGTTATTTCTTGTGTATGAAACAAATTATTCTGCACAGAAAATAATCAAAATCGAACTATGGACTAGTAAAGTTTAGTGTAACATAGCAAAATGGAAACTGAACTTTCAAACTGATAAATATAAATATGTGTTCATTCTGAAAGAAGTAATTATAATTATCTAGAGAAGCAGCAAAACAAAGAAAACAACACTATTTATTTTCAAAATAAGTGTTCAAATAACTTCAAATTAAAAACCTTTCAGCTTCTTTGTGAAGCACATGTCTTCAATAAATACACTTCCAATTTCATCTCTCCTGAGCCAACATCTCCAGCTCTGGCTATGTCTTTCCTGTTTTTTCTATGGTTGTCTCAAGTTCTCTTTGCCATGTCGGTTTGTTCTGTCTCTACATATTTTACCCTGGGGATTCCAGAACAGAGACTGCCTTGTAGTTATAATAGCTTGTTTCCTATCGAATGCCAGAATCTTCACCACAACTCACATTCCATTTATGCCTGTCTGGTTCTTTCCAACAGCTTCACATTAGTGATCTTAACATTACATTTCAATCCCTCTATTCTGCACAGATGCCCATTTGTAAAAGTATGTATTTACAAAAAATGTTTTAATTTTTTGTGTGCTCCATGCTTCAGACCCATACAATACCACAAACTTTATATTAGAATTGAAGATTTTAATTTTTGTGTTGGGCTTAATTCCTTTTGATTTTCATAAGTTCCACAATGCAATAAAATCTCATCTCATCTTTTGTATTCCTATTTTGATATCTTTATCCATATCTCCTACTTTGTCTGTTCAAATAGCTTGTGAAAGTGAAAACCTCATTTCATGACAGCTTGTAACATTAAAATATATGAACATGATGCTGTTCAGTACATTAAATGTACACCATCATAATCAAATGCAAGATAACAAACTTCAAATAGGAACTCTGCTTTCATTAACACCAATAAAACTAAAATAATGAAATATCACAACATCTGGATGAACATGGAATACTGTAAAAACTAAATCAAAGAGTTGTAACTGGATCTCAAATGGAGGTTTCGGCAGGGGCCAGCTACCCTAACCTGTAGAAACTATAAGCCACAAGAAATAATATAATTTCCTCATTGTAATCCCTGAATCACTACTGTTCACTACCATTTTCACTGGAACTCTAAATGCGCCACAATATTTGACTAATTTGTACTTAGTTCTTTGTACAGGCAAACAGAAAAATTCATGTTGCTGTTATAAATCTGATTTTATTTTAAATGTGTTACAGTATTTTTTCTTCGAGAACTTGGGCGTGAAAGAAGAATTAATTATCAAAATCAGAGTCAAACAGTTAAAAATGATGACCATATCAAAAGAGACATTACCTTGCAGAAAAAGATGATGGAAGAAAATATAGAGGGCAAACGTGCAAGAGGAAGATAAAACTATAAGTTGGAGGTTTAATTAAAATAAACAGGAAAAAGTATGTCAGATTGTGTGCACTACCACGGCAACAGACAAAACGACTTTAAAAATACACTGCACATAACCTTTGATGTGAAGGTGACAACTGATCTGAACATGTAGAATGCAGAGGAAACAAATATTAATCCTCTACTTGAGTAAAAACTGTAAGCAAGATAGTATCTGTTCATGATCAAGTTAAGCTAAATCTACAAATGACTCTGACCCAAACTCAAAGAAACAATTGCCACCATACTGACCATGCACTGAATATTCATTATCATGTTTTTCAATAGCTATGTCTTGTGTGTTTTCAGCTTCCAAATGCAGGATAAAATCATCACTATCTTCACAACAGTTGTCCGTAATGTATAACAATTTCTTGGGACTATTCATATTTAATTTGATGGAATCACAATTCCAGTCTAGTTCCTTTCCATCTTCATATTTCCTGTCCTGGAATGTATGTTTTTTCTTATAGTGACTGGTGTGTTCTTTTACTATGTTCTTTTCAGTGAGATTTGAAAATGCCAAATCTGAACAACTCTTATAATCATCAATTATTTCTGTTCCAATGTCTGGGACTATCTGTTGATCTGCTTCAATTTCATTTCTGTCAACAGTCTTAAAATTTTCCGCAATATACCCACTACTGTAGTGGGTGGAGGGTGTTGTTCCACCAGTGGAGTTTGATGTTTCATTAGCAATTGTGACCTTCGGATAAGGTGCCATAAAATCGCCTTTTTTGTATTTGATCTTTTTAGTTTTTATCTTGTTGTGGCATTTTAGTACTCTGTGATTTTCGACAGCGTCTTCCTCTGTTTGTTTTCTTCCAACATTTTCCTCTTTTGTTTCTGCAACACATTTATTTTTTGCTGTCTCACTTGATTTGTTTTCTTTATCTGATGTTGATTTCTTAGCACAACCATCTGCACTCTCACTACTAATTTCATCCAAGGTGTCTATCTCTTCAGTCTTGCTTTTAACATTTTCTTTAAACAGTATTTCTCTTTTATCAGATTCACTGTTGTTTTCATTCACATTTTTTATATAATTATCAACATCCCTTGCATTTGAATTATTGTATGTTTTCTCAACTTTATCAAGTTCAATCTTTTGATGTGTTTTGCCTTTATTTGTTTCTGAAAACTCTTCAATGTTTTCTCTCTCCTTTTTAGTACTTCCTCTGATTCTTTTTTTAACCTTTAATGATGAGGCATGCTTTCTGAGGTCATCTGTCATGTCTTTCTGATCACCATCCATTTGTCCTTTACTGTTTATCTTATGGGATTTCCTAGAAATCTTATGCTCTTTAGTCTGTTTTGCCTTGTCATTGTTAGCACATTTATTTTCATTGTTACTTACAACCAATTGTACGGTATCATCATTAGTATTATATTCATCATTAACACGTTTTAATTCAGTATCACAGTCATTTATATTTTTTGTGTAACCATGGTGATAATTTTCTTCTGGTTTAGATAATTTCAGTTTCTTTTTATACTTTTTTTTGTGCAGCTTCTCTGTATTTTCAAATAAACGTTTTGGACAATTTTTCCCCCCAATATTATCATCTTCATAATTAGTGTCTTTACTAATATCATCAATACAAACACAACTGTCCTTCTTAGATGATTTATCAGGACGACTTGTTTCACATTTATCTGGTGTGACTGTATTTGTTGTCTTATCTTCAGACCCATCTTTCATCTGTTCAGATGCGGCAGCTTTCTCTTGGACTAATGAAACAAATGAATAAAATGCTATAATAAAAATCCCAGTATATACTGATCGGACATGTGGATCAGGAAAAACATACTGGCCAAGACCCTCACCACGGCTTCCTAGTAGCCATCCCCGGAAACAGCTGTTTTCATGGCAGCCTGGCTAACGAGGTGAGGGATGGATGTTATCCCCATAGTAGTGAGTGACATGCAGATGAGGTCAAGCATAGCACAACCACCTGGAGGACCCTGGTCCACCTTCATCAGCCTGACTAATAGTGGTGATGTTTCTGGTGGGAATGGATGCGCTGCATCAGAAGCCAATATGTTGAGCATGTGATTTGATTACCACAAAATGGATAACCAAGTGAATGCAAGTGGGTGACACAATGTGTAGCGGTCATGGCAACCACATTTCCTTCCTTTCATCATTTGCAATGTGGATTCTGTGACTGCAGATGCGTAGTTCAAGATGACTCATGAATGTGTGAACAGTGCAGATTGTTTTTGCTATATTTGTGGACACATTACTTTACTATTACAAAACCGACCAAATGCACCGTTGATAAAAAAAAAATGTAAAACCTTCACTTTGTTTGTGAGATTGGTGACCAGTACCAGTCTTGGGTACCTCACATATGTTGTCCATCCTGTGCAATGAATTAGCACTGCTGGTTAAGCCAAAAAGGAGATTCAATGCATTTTGCAGTTTCAATTGTGTGGAAGGAACCAACACACTATTGTTAATTATTGTAATTTTTGCATGGCTAGTCCAATTGGACTAGAAGAAAAAGTGGCTTTTGACCTATCCAAAAATTCCTTATGTTATGATGGGGAAGGCCTTCCGGACACACCGGATTCTTATAAACTGGATGATGATGACAAAAGTAAGGCCAGTTAACATCTGTCACCTATTGAAACATCTACATGAAGAGATCCTGTGAAGAGATCTATTGAAGAGCCTGCAGTCACATATAATTACAGAGTGAATTGAATAATCTAGTGAGAGATCTTGAATTGTCAAAAAGTATAGCAGAGCCACCGAAGCCAAGACTGCAGCAATAGAAACTTCTGGAAGAGAATGTGCATGTTTCTAAATGGTCGGTAAAAAACAAACTGTTTCCACTTTTAAAAATAACAGATAATCTCATTGCTTGTGTTGATATAGTGGGTCTGATGGTAGAACTACAAAATAATAACAAAAATCACGATTGAAGACTGTTCACTGATTCATTCAAGTTGAGCTCAAAAGCTGTGCTGCTCCATTATGGTAATATTTGACCTTTTGTTCCTCTTGAGTATGGAGTCCACACAAAAAAAACTTCCAACAACATAAAATAACTGTTACACACCATCAACTATGATAAGTATAAATTGTGGGGATTTATTGCCATATTGATGGAACTACAGTAGGGTTACACAAAGTTATGCTGTTTACTCTGCCACTGGGACAGCCATGTCTGTATTCCCATTACAAGAACAAATATTTGATCCTACAACAACCCCTTGAACTGAGAAAAATGAATGCACTTAATAAACCACTTGTAGAATCCAGCAAGATCCGTCTTCCTCCTCACCACATCAAATATGGACTAATGAAGAATTTGTTAAAGGTCATGGATCAAAATGAGGGTCCTCCAGGCAGTGCTTGGCTTCATCTGTATGCCGCTCACTACTACGGGGATCACGTTGATCCCTCACCTTGTTAGCCAGGCTGCCATGAAAATAGCCCGTTTCTGGGAATGGCTATGAGGAAGCCAAGGTGAGGGTCTTGTCCAGTATGTTTTGCCTGAACCTGACTAACATGTCTGATCAGTATATTTTGCCTGACCAGTCTTCCTTCCTGAAGAATTAATACAAGTAAGATTGAGCCCCTCTAAGTGTATATGTTATTGCTCTTCAATAAGCCTATGAGTTCAGTATTCGGGCAGTATTTTTTTCTGCAGATAGTAGACTCAACAGGGAAATTGAGACTAGGTGTCAGAAAGCATCTGCTGTAACTTATCAACCGTCACCACCACTTAGGCATCCGAGAATTAGGTTGGCAACAAACCAACAGCTGATAAACAGTATATTTATGTTGACTGTGCTACCAGTGCCAAACATGGTCCCTGTCCAAAGTTTTTGAGAGCAAAACATTGATGTGTGCAATGAAATGTTTGAGGAAGGTCATCAGTGTTACAAGAAGAGACAGACTGTGAAATGAAGAAATTCGAAGTATGGTCTCTACATCTTGTGCATAAGCTGGTTTTGTCATTTCAAGAGAATATTATTTCATCAATTTCCACTGATGGCTTTACAATGCTGGTAGATCTGGCAATAGGGCGGCTGTGAGGCAGGTGGATAAATGACATTAGAATGAATGTGCAACGATACAGGATCACAACAACCGATGCAATGCACTTGGCGTAAAACAGACATCTTAAGTTCCCCATGATGCTCAACTTCTTCTTCTTCATCGATCAACTGATGATATGCTTCTAGTCCGGTGAGGTTCACGAAGGAGACTGTCCGTTTCAGGTCTTCACCATGGTTGCTCTCCCAAGCCAGACTGCCTCTCTTTGATCTGCATAGGTAGGACAGTTCTGCAGAATATGTTCTGGTATTTGCTTGGGTGCTCCACAATCGCACATGGCAGTGTCTCTGAGACCCATTCTGTGGAGGTGGGCCTTGTGTCTACAATGTCCCATTCTGAGTCTGAAGATCTTTGTCTGTCCATCTCTGCCAAGTTTGTTTTTGCTGTCATTTTCTGGCTTGTATTCTTTAAGCTGGTTTCTCCATTCTGTCCTCATGGATCGTTTGATGAGTGTCTTTGCTTCTTTATAGCTCTGTGGATGGGGAATCTGTGTGCCGCCACTTTCCGCTTTTTGTGAGCTCATCTGCTTTCTCATTTCCAGGGATCCTCACAGTGGGCAAGAATCCATTGCAGGACTAAATCTGTTTTTTGAGACAGCGATCCAATGTTGTATTTTATTTCATGTTAGAGTATATCTTGTTTGGGGCTTGAGATGGCTTGGAGTACACTCCTGGAGTCTGTTAGAATGACCGTTTTCTTTGTAGTTATATTTTGGCTGATAAGAATCTGTGTTGCTGCATGAACAGCTCTTGCTTCAGCTCTGAATTTCGTACAGGTCTCTCCTGCTGGTATGGAGTGATTTTCTATGTCGCCATTTGAGTGTGCGATGTAGATTCCACTGCCTCACCTTTTATCGCTCACTGATCCATCACCGAGTCCGATCCATCTGTATACACCTGTCCAAGAGTTGCTAGACTACTGTCTCTTGAGCTCCTGCAGAACGTGAAATTTTTGTTCTGTTGCTGACTGCTCATTTTTCTTCATTAACTCTGAAACCTCCAAGATTATTAGTGCTTTGCACTTTTTGGTTTCAGCTTCAAGGATATCTGCATGTTTTCTGTGGATTTCTCTGGCCAGTTGGGGCTTTTCCTTAGTAGTTTGTTTTTTGTTCTCTCTTGGAACTTCTGGTGTAGAGGATGATCAGATAGCCTCTTTAGTTTTTCAAACTGAGTAAGGGATTTATATTTTCTCCTTAATTCGAAGGGCTCAATATTTGCTATTTTTCCCAGCTCTGTGATTGGAGTGCTTTTCAATGCCCCAAGGGTAATTCTGAGACCCATATTTTGGACTCAGTCTAGTTTCCCTGTGTTTGTTTTGGATGCTGTTGACCAAGTGCTAGAGGCATATTCCATGATTGGTCTGATTGCACCAGCGTAGACCTGCTTGAAGATTTTTTGTTGGCCCCCCGCCCCCCCCAACAGTACCAGCCAGTTTTTTCATCACAGTGTCTTTTTATGGCCCTTGTCTGGATTTTCTCTATATTTGACTTCCAGGTCAAATGTAACTGGTTGTCTATAGACTCTGATGAGTCTTCTAAACCAGTATAAAAAAACGTTAAGTTAAGTTAAGGTAAGTAGAGTCAAAATTGACTCAGAGGAATGTGGGTGTCTCCAACTGGGGTATTTGTTGGTTTCCTATCTTTATTGCAATTGTCTCGTTTTTGGAAGAGAGTGAAAAGAGAACAGATTTTTGGTGTGGTTAATTTTCAGTCCCCACTCTATTGTCCAGTTCTCCACCTTCTCTATAGTCTTTTGGAGCAAGTATTAGGGGAGGTTATTGTTGTGTGTTCACTCTCTCAGCCTGACTGACTTGCTGGTACAGTTGTCCAATTTAACCCTGGCAGATCTTTGGATGAGAAAACTTTTAATCCATGAGAACATGTTGTTGGTAATTCCCACTTGGAGGATTTTCAGCTTCAGGCTTTTTCTCCAGACAGTATCGAAGGCATCGGAGATAAAAGAAGATGGCTAGCACTTGAAAGGCGTTTGTATGTCCTGTGTTAGGTATGTTAATTGGTCCTCTGCGCTGCCTGTATCCTGTTTGAGTTGTGGCGAGTAGCGAGTTGGTCTCAAGATACCGGTGAGTCTTTGATTTATCAGTCTTTCCATGAGTTTCCCCACAGATCTAAGGAGACTGATGGCCTGTAGTTTTTAGGATATTGTCTTTTCCTGGTTTAGGAATAGATTGAATGTAATCCTCCTTCCAGAGTGCTGGAACAGTACCCTCATGCCAGCTCTCGTTAAAAATTTCAAGGAGGAACCTTTCACTTATGGAGCCGAGGTTTTTTTTTTTTCCGTTCGCCTTATTTCTCTAATCCCCAAGGCGGTGTGCGTTGCACTGTGGTTTTTATTTTGCGCCTGTCGGCCCATCTGACTTCAGTATGCATTTTATGTAAGGGTCTGCTTCCTCCTGCATTTTCTAAGGGTTTGCTTCCCCAGGGTAATGGCCGGTGCTGTGATGGGGATCGAACCCAGCACCTTCGGATTGTGAGCCGTGCCACTTAACCACTAGGCCACGCCGTCCCCTGGCCGAGGTGTTTGAGAAATTCATTTGTAATTACCATCTGCTTCTGATGTTTTTCTCTCCTTTAGTTTCTTAATTTCGTCTTTTAGCTCCTGTAGGGTGAACTTCACTGTCATGCATTCTGTTAGAGTGTCTGTGCTATGTTCTTACATCTTTAACTCTATCTCTTGAAACTTGTGTCTTGTTCTGGCCATGAGGTCTACTGCCGCCTTGCCCGTCACCTGGCCTATGGTCGTATGTAACACGTTTTCGATCTCTCTGTCTTGTCGCGGTTTAGGATTTTGGTAAGATTCCACAGTCTTGTTGTATATCTTTTTTTGAGGTATAAAGAGCTAGTCAGTTTGTGCCAGCTTTCTATAATACTCTTCTTCTTCTCTTTTATGAAGGCTGCCTTTGCTTTGTTGTGCAAGATTGTATTTTCGTCTGTTGGATTCATCTCCATTTCTCTGCATGTACTAATTTTGCGTTGTAGTTCTTCCAGTTTTTAGGTCCAGAAGGGTTGGGGTAGTCTTTTCTGCAGCCTCTTGGGATACTTTTCTTGGCAGCGTCAAGAACATACCTATCATAGGTTTGGAGTTTAGGGTTTTTAAGCCGATTTTAGTTTTGGACAGAGAGCTGTAAGTCTTTGATGTAAATAGGCTCCAAGATGCTCAACAACATAAGTGGAAAGGAAACTAACTAAGCTAATCAACTGATATGCCAGCTTTTCCGAGATAAGCATTTTGACTATATCCTCAAAGGTGAGGAAAAGTTAGCTTGGAATGTCATATTCATATTTAGCCACTCAAACAACATAAAGGTAACTTGGCTTCTTTTTATTCTTCTGCGTTCATTCTCAATCTCCCATTACCAAGCCCTGAACAGGGCTTTGCAAGTAGCAGGATGTAGTCCGAAGAATGGAATGCGCTGTGTCGCTAGTTTACAGCTTGACTGCAATATTTGCACCTTTTGGTCCGACACATTCGTCTTTGGCAGGTAACTTGTTTTATTCTCAGGTACACACAAAAAGTCCAAACTTGTTGCCCAGTGTACACAATGGTCTGCAGCAAGTACTAGTATTACTTCTACTGTAAACTTTCTAATTGTGCATCAATCCTAGGCTACACATGCACCAAGGTCCTTCCTGACTGCAATGCTCTTCTTAACAGTGCCTTTCCAGGCTGACAAATTTTGGGCCAGGTTTTCCCAGGTGATAATATCTATTTGACAGCACTTAAACGACTCTTTCAGACTGTTTTTGAATCGTTTCTTTGGGTGTATTTGTGATCACCTTCTCTCACTCAGTTCGCCATACAGAACGTTCTTTGATTGTCACTTGCTCGTTATTTGAACAATGTGGCTAGACCAACTCAGTTGAGTTTTCTGCAAAAGTGCATTAATGCTGGGTGCACTGCTCTGAAAAGATTCTCATTACCTGTAATATGGTCCTGCATGGGTATATGGAGCATGTGCTTCAGACAAGTCATGCAGAACTGATTCAACCTCCTAGAGTCTCTAGTATAGACAGTCCAGGTCTCACATGAGTGGAGTATGATGGGGAGGATGACGGTAATGTAGACCTTCAGCTTAGCAATTATCCAAATTTCTAGGGAGAGGAGACTAACGTCTGGTCAGGCAAAACATACTGATCAGAAAATGTTAATCAGGGTCAGGTGAAACATACTGACTAATACCCCCACCTCATTCCCAGGCAGTTCTTCCTGGAAACAGGCTGTTTCATGGCAGACTGGCTAATGAGGTGGGGGATTGACATGATCCTCGTAGTAGTGAACAACACACCGATGAAATCAAGCATAGCACAACCATCTGGAGGACAATGTCCACCTTCATTAGCATGCTCAAAATGTGAGGAAAACTACTGCAACCCATCACTTGGTATTGCATCAGTTCCATGGGCCTTTCTCTGAGAATGATTTTTATGGTCTTGTCTACTTCATCCAGTCATGTTCATTTCCCCCGAAAGCATATGTTGAATAGTCTCCTTATTTATGGATTATTAAGCACATTGAAGAAATGTTCTGCCCACCTGTTGAGAATCTAGGTCTTTTATATTATTAGGAATACATCAGCACTGCGCACTGGATAGTTACCAGAGGGTTGTTGAACTATAGAGTATTTTTAGCAGTTTATAGAATCTTTTACAATTGTAGTGGCTGACGTAAGACTTGATTTTGACCGTTTGATTAGCCAGAAATTTTGCATTCCATGAGCCTTGTCTGGACTACACAGCAAGTGATATTGAAGACTATTTTCTTTTACAAGGACGCCTTGTCATTTTAAGGGCCCTATGTGCTTGTCCATTTTTGTCGAGAAGGATCTGGATTTCACCATCATTTTCATCAAACCAATCCTTGCACTTGAGCATTAATGGACCAACATGTTTTAGCACAAGAATAAACAGTATACCTTAGGGTTGCCCAGTTTTTACAGATGCCGTAATTTCCAAGCTGAAGTTTATCTAATCTCTCTTTTCGCTCATCTGTGAAGCCATTCCTAGTGGTTACCTGCTTTGGCTTCTGTAGTTTTTGTTTCTCTGAAGGTGTTTCTTAGATTAGACTTTAAGCTCAACTTGGTGATGATGAAGCGATGAGCAGATCAACACTCTGCACCACACATACTCTTAGATATTTTTACCTCGTTTCTGTTCCAACATCTGACAAAGATTTAGTCAATAAGATACTAGTGAAGAAACCTGGGGTTTCATGTGGTTCTATTTTGAGCAGGGAGTTGGAAGATGGTGTTGGTAATTATAAGCTCATTTGTAGAACAAGTCTTCAGCAATGGTTGGTCATTGACATTACATTTTCTAATCTCATTTTGGTCACTGATAGCTGCCCCTCCTCCGCTGGTTGTGTTTCGCTCAGGTCAGAACACTGACATGGTCTAGTGGCAAGATGCAGCAGATGACCATAGCTTCTTCTGTGTACATATTTACTACCAAGAGCCTAAATACATTCCGATCTGGTGCAAAATTTCATTTAAATTAGCTTACTTTGCACACTGAACCCAGAGTGAAACTGCATAAGAAAAAAAATAATTTTACCACGATGTTGTTTCAATTTAGTAGTTAATGTGTTTAATAATAAAAGTATCAAAATTGTCTCAAAATGGCAGTCACTGAATGTTACACAAAGGAGATTGATAAATAAATTTGATTGCTTTGGGAGCAAATTATAATAGGACATTTTATAGCAAGTTAATGCATTTTTCATAATTACCAGTGGGGACGGCGTGGGCTAGTGGTAAGTGACATGGCTCACAATCCGAAGGTGATGGGTTTAATCCCAATCACAGTACTGGCCGTTACCCCAAGGAAGCAAGCCCTTAGAAAATGCAGGAGCAAGCAGATCCTTACATAAAATGCATGACGAAGTCAGATGCACTGGGCCGACAAGCGCAAAATTTAAAAAATAGTGCAACAAATCCCACCGTGGGGAATAGATAAATAAGGCAAATGTACACAAACAAAATTTTTAAATAATAATTACATATCAAATTAAAACAATAACATAATTACTTATCAACATGCTAGGGTTTCTCAAACACCTTGGCAATCAGTGTCATTAAAGCATATGTAAATACACAAAAATGTAAGTTACATTGTCCCAGACAAAACTGTAAGAAAGTTCTTCTATACCTTTGATTGTTTCAGTTCAAGCTGTAAATTACAAAGCAATTCCAATATATATGTTCTCAAAAGCTGCACCAGTATTAAAATCACTTGACCGCAAGCAATTTAAAACATGATATTTGTGGCAATTAAAACGTTGATATGCTAGCTTTGAAAGCACCTATTGTGCTTTACACATGGAAAAGGAGGGTATAATGAAGTATCTCAACAACTGCCTATTAGACAATGAATGACAGCCAATGAATGAATGATTCTGAGGCTACAGGAATTTAAATAAAACACTGGATGAGTAGGGAAGAGTAGCTGGAAAATAAATTGAGAATATGTATAACTAGCGGCTGATTAGTGCAGTGGTAGTGCACTCACTTTTCATGGCAAAGGTAGGGGAGCGCCAGTCGACCGATCTGTAAATTGGTACCTGGCTCATGGCTAGGGAAGGAAGGAGACAGTGTGGAAGGAAGCTGACTACCCAATCTCACAAAGCTGTGGATTAGTACAATGAGGCTCTAACACTTCACCCCCAACGGCAGTGCCTGCTATGAGACTATCTTACCTTTTTGTATATCTAGTCCCTACAAGAACCAACACCATACATACTCATCACCATCTGTTGAAAGAGACTGAGCACTTATATGTTTCTATTTCCAAACCAACTTCTCTTTGATAGAGAGAAAAGCATCACAAGAACATATCAAATACCCAACAGAACAGTGCTCTCACCAAATTTTTGTTTCATGTTCTTGTTTACAGATGGTATCCCCCTTGACGCCGTCTTCTTCGGAATATAGTCATATTCTAGATTTTGAATTGTTAATACAGTGTTAAAAAGCATATATCACAATAATCTTAAAAAAAACTATAGTTATACATGTAATATTTCACAATGTAATGTAAACTTAGACATGACTTACACTATTTACATACCGTACAAATGGATTAAAATATTTATGCTTGTCTATGTAGCATTGTAGCAAGAATGACAAAAACAAAAATATCTTTTTTGTTCATTCTCAAACTCCCGCTACCAAGCACTGAAAAGGGCTTTGCGAGTAGCAGGATGTAGTCCCGAGAACGAAATGCATTTTGTCGTAGTTTACAACTTCACAAAAATACAGTAAATAGTTTTTATTTCAAGATGATATAATCTATGCACTGAGTTTTCTCTTTTATGTCTTTCCTAGAATACCTAATGAGACAGATGTACTCACTGAATTTGGAACTAAGAACTATTTTACACTGTGTTTGTTTTTGATAATTTTGTGGTTTACTAAAACATGTAATGATGTGTATCAATGTGGATGACCATTAAATTAAATTATGCTTCAAGTAATACTGAATCATACCTTCAAAAAGGTGATCACTTAAGTCATCTTGTACATAATCAACCTTTGAAATATCCTCTACAATGGAATCATCCTTTTTAGTGCAGTTCCCTTTCTTTGAACTCTTTCTTGTTGACTTTGATCTCATTGCTGCAAAAAGGATACAGCATAAAAACAACATCATAAAGAGCAGGTTTTTCAAACTCAAATCAGTCACATGACAGCCACATGATATAAGATTAATGGCTTCCAGTAATAGTATCAAGTTTCACCCTATATTTAGATCATAGTGGTGACTAACATTATACTCTTTTAGTATCACTATTGTTTGAAGACAAACTAAGTATTGAACTTCAACCTTCAAAAATGTGTGAAATGAAAAGTTCTTTAATTTATCCTAGAAGTTTTTTTCTTCCTACAAGGATTTTTTTTAGGCCACAGAAATGAACTGGTACGGGAAAGATATGCAATGAATTGTTTCACAGTGACGTAAGGCCGTGGAGGGAACAGAGATTATGTTGAAAAATAGCATGTATAAAAGAAAAATTCAGTTGTACTGTATGTGAACTTCATAGATTATGAATAACATAGTTTTCAGAACAAAAAATTGTGGAGTATTTACTTTCTGAGCAAGCCTCATATATCATGAGGAAGAACAAGTTAGTTACAGTTAAAACAATAAGATTGCATTGGATGACACACTCTTACAACATGTAGGGTTATTCATGTATCTTGGTAGCAATATAGATCAAGTGGAAGGTACAGATACCAATGTCAAACTGAGAATACAAAAGGTGAGAGGGGCTTTCACTGCACTGTGAAACTTATGAATAGAAGTTTCAAGTGATTAAGTCCACCACAAAAATAAAAATCTTCATCTCGTTCTGTAAAGTGGGGAATAATGAAAAAAATGCTGCAAGAAAATTACACACTTACAACAGGTGCCTGCAACAGATAAAGGGATTTGGCTTGGCTTCATTCATTCTGAATCTCCCGCTACCAAATCCTGAAAGGGCTTAAGTAGCAGAATGTAGTCCAGAGAATGGAATGTGTTGTGTCGTATTTACAGCTTGACTGCGATATTTGCACCTTTCGGTCCATCCGACTTCAGCAAGCGTTTTTTTAGTACCGGGTTAGCATTCCCTCTTCGATCCCTTCTCTTTAGCCAGTCTGCCCTGCTGCAGCCTGTTATCCAGGATCACCGCGTGGAGGTGTAGAAGGGTCTTGGCAGCTCTGGTTCGCTGGCCTTGACGCTAGCAATCAGCTATGGGTCGCTGACCACTGCAGCTCATGCGCTGCTCAGCATCTTGATCCCCGAATAAAGGGATTTAAATGGTATGCTAAAGTCTTTTATGTAGAACTGTGAGAAAGGACCGAACAGATATCAGTGACACTTGATGTGAATAGAAGATAATTACAGCATTAAAATCTCTGTTCTGCAATCCCTAGGGCAAGAGATGTAGAAGTAGGCTAAAAACATGCATTGAAACGAGAGGTTGCAGTAAACATTAAGGAGACAAGGAAGACATGGACTGAATTACAGAGGATGGCACAGTACAAAAGGATTTGTCATGTATTTGTTGAAGACCTTTACGCTTCAGGCAGCTGAGAAGTTTTGATTGATTTATTGAACTACATCTAAATATAAAACATATAAACTTCTGAAACACATCAGCAATTATAACAGTCAATTTCTGGAGGGATCAAGATGCTGAGCGGCGCATGAGCTGCAGTGGTCAGCGACCCATAGCTGACTGATAGCGTCAGGGCCAGCGAACCAGAGCTGCCAAGACCCTTCTACACCTCCATGCAGTGATCCTGGATAACAGGCTGCTGCAGGGCAGACTAGCTAAGGAGAAGGGATCGAAGAGGGAATGCTAACCCGGTACTCAAAAAATGCTTGCTGAAGTTGGATGTGTTGGACTTAAAGGTGCAAATATCGCAGTCAAGCTGTAAACTACGACACAACGCATTCCATTCTCTGGACTACATTCTGCTACTTAAGCCCTTTCAGGGTTTGGTAGCGGAAGATTGAGAACGAACGATGCCAAGCCAATTTCTGGAAATTTGTTACTGCATAATTTCAGCTTCTCATTTTCTATAATAAAACCATCACAACCATTTTTAGCAAGCCCATTTAAAATTGATTTGATTTACTATTCTTTGAGTTCTAATGGTTTACACAGTTTGTAATAACAAATCTTAACAGGAAAAAGCCTGTACAAAATAGTGAACTGCAGTATACTAAAGAAAATATGAAATGGTCATTAAAATTATAGGTAACCAATACAAGTTGATATGTATTAAACAACAAATGTCATACTTGTTTCGAAACTACATCCATTTTTGAAATTAAATTATCTAACATAGACCTACCATGACATTGGTCTAGCACATGACAATTTTAAGAATCATTGTTACCTGATGCGGGAACGCCCACTTTATCACTTTAAACAGGTAATATTTTATTTTAAAAATAAAAATAAAAATATCAGGTATCATCTGCTCCACGTTAGTTCGTTAGTTTATTTAAAGCCATAAACCAGAAGAATAGATCTACTTTCATTTCTGGGTCATCTAAAATGTCTATCATGATGAAAATCAAATGAAATGTATGTTCATTGTCTCTGGCCACAAAAATTCAATGTGTACTTAATTGACAACGCCCACTTTTTGTGAATAATTGAGTTCTCTGTCAGAATATCTCAGATTGACTAGAAAAATCATCACAAGAGCTAAAATGAAGTGCAGAAAAAAAAAGTAGATCAATACAAGCTCCTCCTGAAAACGTCATTAACTCATTCACTCCCAAATATTTTGGACCTCTGGACACAATTTTATTTTTATGTAAAACTGAAAAACAGCATCACTTAGTTGCGATCTATTTGTCTTCAATAGACGTTCACTAAAATAACACGTATTATATACCAAACTGTTCACAATTGAGGCTAGAATAGAATGGAATACATATATTTTACAAATGCAGGTGTAAATTTGTGTTTGATGAATTAAAGTTGCATAATCGTTTGTTATTTTTAAAAATTATGAACAAAAATGTTCCCCTCATCAATATATTATTCAGCTCTAAACCAATATACAAATAACGTAATGAATTTCTATTGACGGAAATCCTCAAAGGACGATGTTCTGAAAGTTGCACCTAATTTGGTGAAGTTGTTTTCACAGTATTTACATTTTACTGAAGGCACGTGAAGTTGAAAACGTGCTAAAAAATAAAAGCTCCGATCAACATCAGCGTGAGTGTTTACAATTTACGCGCACACGGAAAGAATGTTCCTGCTGTATTCAAAATATATATACACACATTAATATTATACACACTAGAATGATTGTGTCGGATCTTGAACCTTTACTGAATTTGTGAACTGTTATTACCATTGCTTGAGACAAAGAGGGCACCGCCCCTTCGTCAGTAGACTTAGTTTTACTTTCATCGCTCGACGTGGAACTAAGACTAGGTAAATAAATTGAAACAGCGCTATCATAACGATCGATATCTTCATCATCACTACCATTAGCAATAATATAATCTATCTATTCCTGAGCTTGTACTGAAAAAACTCTATTTGGTGTGGCTGAAGGTGCATGTAATAGCTTCAAAGTTGCTCTCCGAAAAAAAATTATATTTTCCAAGTTACGAAACTAAACATTTTTTCAACGAAACTCAAACTAACTCTTCCGGAATGAAAAAGTGCAAAATCTGGACTTCCGCCAATAACCAGAATAAAACATTTAAGAGAACTAGAAATGGGAAAATATGTGATTTTGTGAACACAGTAACAAAAGCCGATACACCGGCTTCTGGGTTTTCTAGAAAAAACCGGAAGCCGTTGTATCGGCTCGTGGGAGTGAATGAGTTAAGTGGGAAACTTTTATAGATTATGAGCATTAGATGACTTCTTCTTTCTTTTGTCGTCTCACTTTCTACCGGATTGTAGCCCAAGTTTATTAAATAAAAGGTATTTTCAAATACATTATTCACTTTTTAAAAATAATATATAATTTGCTAACTGTACTTAAAAGTGAAACATACTTTTATGGTTTAAAAGAAAACGAACATACAAACACACAAACTGTAAACATATATTTTCATCTTGTGTAAATATGTATTTACTATTTCTGCTCAATTAAAAACAACCTGAATGTTTTAGTTGACTAATAACATTACAAATAATTTGGTAAGATAATCATTTGCATTCATTCTATCATTGTTGAACTTACACGAAAAACGCTTCAGGAATCCAAATGTTTCTGTGCGTTTCTGTAAATAATATAAGGAAAACTTTAGGTTCATAGCCTCTACAAAGAACATTGTGAAACAGTTTCAAGAATTTTAACGCCTGCAGTTAATTATTTTTTATTATAATAATGCAAACAACAACAACAAAATGCTG
This sequence comes from Ariolimax columbianus, assembly GCA_036924085.1. Taxonomy (NCBI): domain Eukaryota; kingdom Metazoa; phylum Mollusca; class Gastropoda; order Stylommatophora; family Arionidae; genus Ariolimax; species Ariolimax columbianus. The sequence goes on along the minus strand of JAVGWX010000005.1, from coordinate 25,550,784 downwards.
AATGTCAAATGCAAATTACAGAAATAGCTTAGTGTCAAATTGGCATGCGCACAAATATAAAATCCACCTACAATATGACCCAAATATCTTCATCAAGGACTATTGACAGAAAAAGAATTACTTACTTACTTAATCACTCGTCTTCTACACTGGGGTGTAGAGGTTTGCTCGCAAGATCAACAGATTACTCATCTGATTTCTTCCTCCTTAGTTAGTTAGTCGTCGGATCATCTTCATCAAACTTGGGTCAAGTCCATACACGCTCAGATCTCACCATCAGTATGTTTGCCAGCACGTGATGACTGACCGTTTGATTCTGTGCTGGCTAACCAGACGTCTTTGGATCCCCATGTGGTGTTCTTCCCTCACCGCATCTCGTTTCACACCCAATTCAACCAGTTGCATCAAAGACATAGAGTCTGGATCAACTTCCGAATCTTCCTTACAGCCGATTTCCCTAACGGCGTTTAGGATATCGGCTCGGCCCATTGATCTCGTGCCTGCCACTATAGCTGTACTCGCCAACCTATCAGCTCTCTCGCTCACTTCAACACCTGTATGTCCCGGAACGAGTATGAAGGTGACTCTATGTAACCTTCTTCCTCTTTGTCTGGTTTCAGTCTAGTCCTTAGTCTCTTATAGACTGTCTTATATTGCCATCCCAGTGGAACAGGTTGTCCTAGGGGTACAGATCCTTGCTTCTCTGCTTCCCATGAATGCTGTGGTAGATGGTCTTATCTTCTCTCTTAGCCACTCCTCTTCTACTCCTTGAGGTGTAGAGATCCTTTTGTATATACTTAAAACTTAGTGTAGACAAACAGGTGATTGGTCTGTTGTGTCTTTGCATGATGGAGCGGCAGACCCTTTTTGACTTTCATGCAGGTCACAATTGTATTGGGTAGGAATTTCATTACCTTCAGAATGTTTATATAGACAGTGACTAACAGTCTGCTCTTTTCAATTTCAACTGTCGAGGGCTGCTTTACACATACATCATGTTCTAAGGACCTATGAGTATGCTGTCCATATCTGATAGGACTAAGCACTCAATCTCATCAATTGTGAAACCAGGAGTTGCTTGAAACTCGTTGGATTTACACTCACTGCTTTGTGCTCTTGTTTCTTGAGAAGCAAGTGTCTTACCTCTCAGTTACCAAATCACTGAAATTGAGATTGCTTTACTCGAGTCTGCGAGGACTGGGTTTCAAGATCGCACCATTTTCTCTGATTGCGAATCTTGTCCTTTCTTGTTACTTAGACACCTTTCTTAGAGTGTGCTCTTGGGAACCTTATTGAATGCCTATTCCTGGTCAGAGAAATAGAGGTACATTTCGTCATCTAACTCAAGAGCTTTTCACTCAGTTGACTGATAGTAAAGATACGGTCTAGAGTACTTTGATTTCCTCAGTGAAAATTGTGCTCCAGTTTTGATAAAAACCTGCTGATGTGACATTAGTTGTTGGAAATTATAACACTTAAATTTGCTTTTTATGTCCACTTTGTCCTTATTCAGTGCCCAGTATTTATCCCCAGTACAGTATTGTTCTGAACAAGGTCTTTTTTTTAAAGCTTGCCTCTGCTTTCCTAGTTGTTTAAAAAAAAAAAATTAAGTTCACACTTTTTGTTGGGAAGATTTTTCACTTGTTTTTCTGTCACTACTTTGTACCATAAACTCTTTCGCTTATGTTTTCTCTTTTGTTAGACAATGTTTCTGTTTTGGAAGAATGTAGATTAGTTCTTTCATAGTATGGGGTGTCATATACTCTTGTCCTACTTATTAGCCCTTATTATATACTAAAATGTCAATCAATGTTGAGGCTCGGAGAGAATGACATTGCAGTCCGCAAGTTTGAGACCCTTGATTTAGATGATCAAAGTTTGAGAAGCGCTGTTCATTTGAGTAAGTGCTAAGCTAATTATTATTTTGGCAAATTTCAATAAAGGCACCTTCAGACTAAGTGTTAATGCTTTCTTTGCATTTTTCATTGCAGCTTTAATCTCTTTTTGGAAGGCACCAGAGCCTGCTGAAATCTGAAAAGAAAAAAAATACCACATATGACAAATGAAAATAAAGATACAGCAGAATGTTTTACTCTCCTGAAGGGGATCACAAGGAGAATGCTTACACTTTAATGCTTAAATTGAAAGTTTTATTATAATGAAGTCCAAATTATAAATAAGTTATAAATTAAATTACTTTGTAAAACAGTATCCTTCACACATAGTAAATGATATTTTCTACTGCATTCACTTGATATTAACTAAATTTACTTTTTTAAAAGGTATCCGCATTTTAAACTTTATTGTAATGTCATGTTAACTTTTGTGAGAAGAAATTTATTATTTTTAAATGATTAAAACTGACATTCATCTGCTGTCTTATAAACTTTTGGAGTAGTACTATAGTGATATGATATATTTACATGAAATTGTATTATTTATAATGAAGTTAATTAATGTGCTTGTAAGTGTCAAAATATTAAGTTCTGTAATACTGTAAACCTGGTATTCATTCAGGCACAGTAAGTGCTCTAATGCTTGCATGGAACAGCGTGTTGTGATTAAGTTTCTTGTGAAAGAAAACATGAAACCTGCTGATATTTACAGAAGACTGCAATCACAATAGGGTGATGAGACACTCTGCCGCAGTAAGACATTTGAATGGTGTAAATGTTTTAGAGAAGGTCGTACATCCGTGAGTTCAAGCCTGCATTGAATTGAAGGAACATTTTTACATGGAACGAGTTATTTTTTGGATTGCTTCATTACATGTGATGAAACTTGGGCGCATCAGTATACTCCTGAATTAAAATGAGCATCCAAGCAGCAGTGGAAGCATAAGCGGAGGTTAGCATTTCAGCACTGATGATAAAGTGAAACAGGCTGTTCTGGATTGGTTCAAACATACTGACAAATCTTTCTACGCTGAAGCTTTTCGAGCGTTACTAAAACGCTGAGATTAGTGTATAAACGTTGCAGGAGATTTATATAAAAAAATTAATGGCATTTTGACTACTTGAAAATAAATTAGTTTTTTAACTTAAAAAAAAAAGTCCTAATTTGACTTGAATGCCTCTCTTATCTTCTGTCAAACCTTGACTTCATTAAGCATTTATAACCGTAGTCACTTTAATTATATCAAAAGCTTTTTTACAGTCTACAAACACTAAGCATTAGAGCACCTGTCTGCTCTTGCAGTTGATTCTCATCAAGTTGCCTTTCTAGCACGTTCATAACCACTCTCACAAAAAGCTTGGACAGAGCTTGCAAGGTCTTTTGTGCCCACTTTTTTATGAATTCATATAGTTTTGGATGTTTTTCTTTAGCCAGGGATTCGACCATAATTTAGACAATAGTTGAACGATTTCATCAGCTCGCTTGTCAGTGTTTTCCCCTTCTGCCCAAAACATTTATGAGCAAAATAAACTAATTTTTCAAAATTACAAAAATGTCAATCATTTGTTATGATTAGTACATTTTACATGCGTTAATTTTGTTTCTTTTGTAAAATCATTAGATAAGAATTAAACATTTCCAGACTACTAGGGGAGGAAGACTAATGTCTGGTCAGGCACAACATACTGATCAGACATTTTAGTCAGGGTCAGGCAAAATATACTGGCCAAGACCCTCACCTCGGTTTCCTCGTAGCCTCCCTGGAAACGGGCTGTTTTCATGGCAGCCTGGCTAACGAGATGAGGGATAGATGTGATCTCCATAGTAGTGAGCAACACGTAGATGAATCGCCTGGAGGACCCTGGTCCACCTTCATCAGTACACTCGGAATGTAAGGAAAGCTATGACAACCCGCCACTTAACGTCCTTTTAAGGGCTCACAAAAAGAGTAATCCTACTCATTGTGGGCATTCAACAACAACAATAACATCATCATTATCATCAGTTCCATAACCTAGAAGGTCGTTGAGGCACCGTTATTGAAGTTTGTCGTACCAGCTCCCGCCATACAACACCAGTGTGTCTTGGGCCACTACACACCATACAAAATCCTGACTCTCTCCAGGTGGTAGTTCATTATAGTTGTGTCTAAATTTCATACAACAAAGCTGTTTGCAGCTAGGACGAAGGGCGCCAATCTCGTGAAGCTCAGCTGTGTGAACTGGACTGTGAAATATGACACATGTTTTAGCGTAGTACTATTTTTATAGTCGATGTCCATTCCTGGAATTGACAATAACAACAACAGACTACTACAAATAAACTAGATACACTACCTAATTAGAGTACCAAAAATATATTTTTGTATCACATTACCATATGCTATAAACAATTATTTAGAAAAAAAAACAGAAGTTAAATATAGAATTTAGTAATACAGAATGATTCACTACTATTGTCAGTCATGAACTTATTCATTACACAACTTACTCCAGCATTTGGCAATTCATCTTTGATATAAGGTGTTAACCAGCGGCCCTTAATCCATGATCTTGTCACATGATCATCAAAGAATGTTACGTGATACTGCAACTATGAGAAATAGGTTTAAAATAAATAAAATTTTTAGTTTCAGAGTTATTGTCGACAACATGTTTGTGAAAGTTATAAAATGAACACTTTAACTTAACTTTATTATACTGGTTTAGAAGGCTCTGCAGAGTCTGTAAAAGAGATTTATTCCACTCCATAAATACTAAAAATAACTGTGATCATCCAATCTATTTTTTAATACATTAACTGACCCTGCCTCCACCACATCCTGTGGCAATGCATTCCAAGCATTCACCACTCTCTGACTAAATAAATATTTCCTAATAACTAATCTGGATCCCTGTTGTTCTTGTAGCAGGTTGTACTTTGAAAAGCTTCATATAGTCTAATTGATCCTTTCCATTGATTAATTTATAAACCTGTATTAAGTCACTCAAATTCTTCTCTGTTCTTGACCCTGTAGACCAGTTTTTCGTAGTCTTTCCTCATAACTATAATTCTGGAATCCTACGATCATTTTTGCATCTCTTCTTTGTATCCTTTCTAGCATGTCTATATTCACTCTATGATAAAAACTACACACCTGAACACAGTAGTCCAATTTAGGTCTCACCAATGATTTAAATAGTTTGACTATCACTTTCTTGCTCTTATTATGTTTCTTTTAATCATACTCAGCATTGCATTAGCCTTTTTTCACTGCCCCCTGGACTTGCACCAACACTTTAGCTGTATGATCTATTATAACATCAAGGACCCTTTCCTTTTTAATTGTCATATTATTTGTACGGCACTAAACAACAATTAACAAACTTTTGCAGATACCTTTACATGGGATTGGGCTGATGGGCAAGAGCTCATATGCTGCTGGATCCGCAACAACATCAACAACACCAAAAATAAATAGACTATTTTGCTACTCAACTATATTAATGATCCATGTAAACAGTGGTCTAGGTCACTATAAGAGACAAGAGTGAGAAACAAAGAAATCTGACAGAAAGTTGGAATAACACCAAGCAATGCGTATATTGACATACAAGTAAATGGTTTGAACATATGGAAAGCGTGCCACCAAACCTACTCACTGCACAAACCTGTAACACCAGACAGTAGTGCTTCAGAGTAAGAAGAAGATCAACAAAAAGATGAATTGATAGTGTTAAAGAATCACTATAGAGACATGGATTGAAAATAACAATGTCCTCACAAAGGAGATTGCAGCTTTCATTGATGTTCAACAACATAAGTGGACAGATGAGATGACATATATAAAATACATATATATATAATATTTCATAAGATCAGATATTCTATTATTGCAGAAGACTGAAAATGCATCAGATGATGGTTACAATGATTAAACTATGAAACTTTTAAATCAAACAAATGTAAATTAGATTTAGTGAGTCTGTAAAACATGCAAAAATAATTACTACAATTTTCAGACTGTCAGAGAAAAAAATTTGCAATTTATTTTGGTAAATAGATAAATAAATTTAACTCAGAACATTTGCAAAATAGACATACGATTAAATTGTATAAGTTAATAAAATAATCAAATTGTGGTTAAAATATTAAAATTGGATAATGATGTCTAAGTAAGAAGAACTTAAGATAACAAATATAAGTTATCTGCTTGAAATCAAATATGTGATTATTAAACTGTGAGAACTTGTATCCCACAATGTATTAAGAATACGTTTTACAAGGATATAAGATAAAACAAGTAATGATTTGTTATGTAAGTTTAGCACAAAATGATTCAACTTTTTGGAAGTTATAAGTTCCAAATACAATAAATTTATTGTATTTGCAAATTAAACTATACAATAACAAAACTTTTGCAACTTTAGTATCAACTTCAGCATGAAAACTGAAAACTTACACAAATTATATATCTGATTTTATATATCTGACATTACTTGAACAGGTCATAACATAAAAGTCAACTACATGTAAACAATTTAACACATGCAAAACAACAATTTAAAAAATTATTCAGAGCAGTGGTTCTCAACCTGGGATCATCGAATAGCCCTGTGAGGGTCCATGAACCAACAAGAATTGTATATTAAGTTTTGTGTGCAGGTTTTTATTTTTGCCTCATGTGACAAGGATAGTAGGATGGATGCAGTAGGTTATCTATTTTTTCTGCAATCCTGCCTTAGTTTTGTGTGATATAATTTTTGAACAAATATTTATGTTATAAATTGTCAACTTCTGTTATAGTTTCAAGATATCTGAATTGCATCACCATATATACAATATTTAATGTTACTAATGTTACTATGATCTCAAATTTATTTTGAGTATTTTGAAGTATTATTATTACTATCATTACTTTGTTGCAAATAATGAATTTCAATTACACTTTGCTGTTGTTTTTGCATTAACAAATATTTAATCTTTTTAGATATCACATAATTCCAGCAATCTAGATTCTATGGCACAATAAAAGGAGACCAAAAAATCAAATGTACGAGCATGTTTTATTGCAGACTGAAATAAGTGGGTTTTTTCAAAACTAAAGTGCACATTCCTTACACCCAGTTATATAACTAATGTAAGTAAGCAAATTCAAATGGCAAAAGCCATAATATTAGAAACAACTGTCAAATTTTAAGAGATGCACATACAGGAACCATAGGAGATTGAGTGAGCACCTCATAGTATGTATCAGTGTCTGGATCGCATTCAACCATAGCTGGCCACCTGTACATTTTCAACATAATGGGAGTTTTAAGCTTTGCAAATGTGAACTGTCACTCCATAAACACAGTGTAACAAAGTAAAGAGATAATAAAAGAGGAGATATAAGAGATCGCAAGCACAATATAGAAGAAAATGTAGCAAGTCAAGAAATAAATTAATGGAAAAAGAATGACAAAAAATGTTAGAAATTATGGACAAATTAGCATCATCATGTAGATCTCACCATGGGTATCCATTCATTTTAGCCCATACAACAGAGCCAATTGTATATTTGGTGTAGATGTGATCACCTTCACTATAATCTACCTCAAGTACATCACAAGAATTGTGCTCTTGATCTGAAATTTTTTCAAAATACAGCATTTAGTTTTTTAAAGTTCTTTTGAAAGTTTTCAATTTACATGTTAATGCAGCTTCAAAATAAAACCAACATGTTAATATTTTAACTAACAAATCTTTTAGGAACATGAAACATTTCTAGTTTTTAAAATAAAATATTAATGTGTTTTATTGAAGTAAAGGAGGAGCTGAAAGCCAAGTGATTTAGAATACCTGTCTCCTGTACAAATGAACACCAGTTTGAAACCATGATAAAGCATAGGTTCGGTCTATCGAGAGATAATAAAATAACAATCTAGCCTGCACATTGAGTGGTGACTAGGGACAAATAATCTTTATCCCTCAGCCTTAGAAAGCAATTCTGTGGCCCTTAGCAGTGGGAATAAATGGTTCTATGATAGTTTTTATTTAACTTACATACAATACTTTTATGCTTTAGTAATATTTTTAAAACCTAGATATGATAATAAATTGGTGGCACAACAATGTTAGAAGTCTGGCAATGGTATTTTGTACATTCCTTCAGATTAAGACTAGAGACCTGAATTCATGGTACAATCCCAGTTCTCTGGAATCAATAAAGGATCATCAACATCTGCCAGGTATCGCCACTTGTTGCACATTTTATTGCTGCACTGCACCCAAGTTCCTGAATCGATATAAGAAAAATGAATACAATTGAAATACAGATGAAATAAATAACACAATAATTCATTCACATCTACATTTAGTATAAATCCAATATTTTCTACAGATTTTTAAGATGTATTTTTATATCAAAGGTTACATTAGTTCTCAAGAACAAGATGAAGAACATTAGTTCTCTTTCCTTTACATAATACTAAAGATTTGATAAAAGCAAAGTTCAATCTGACAGTCTATTGTCTTTTTAAGTGTACTTATCTAATTGTACCTAGATATTTTGCTGAATTATTTTGATCCCACAATAAATTATAATAACAATTACTAACAACACTATTCAATTTTCCAGAATCCTACTATAATTTTCAAATTAAAAGACAGTCAACATTAAAACATATACTAAATTAAGTGATACTGAATACACTGACAACAAGAAAAATATATCTTGTACCTTGCAGACATAACAAAAGACTGTAGCAGATAGCAGTCAAAGTCAAGTAGACAACAGGAATGGTCAAAATTGCATTCAAAAATAGAATTATAAACACATTTTAAAGGACAATTGTTGAGTATTATCTTAACTTCATTATTGTGTGGTGCAGAAGTATGGGAATTTATTGAATAAATGAATGAAAGAAATGACACTTGTGATGTGGATATGCAGAAAAAAAAAATTTCAATGATTTACCTTTTCGCATAAAATAAATCATAAGGTCACTACTACAGCTGGCCCCATTAAAGAGAAGTCTGCATCTAAGTATTTTCAGTGGTTGTTTCAATTGCATTGGTTTCACATGATTATGTGTGCTAGTCCCAAGCTCAACCCTTCTTAGTTGCCTGCTATATACTGATTGGATGGTTACAGTGGAGTTATTCGTTTAAACCTAGGCACTACTCAGGTGGCACATTTAGTAGACACTGAAGGCAAACAAAGAATTCCTGGTAAAATTAGGTGCAAATATCTGTCCCAGGCCTCATTTCTTAAGAGGAATAGGCTCACTGCAAGTTACCAAGGAGGTTATCCAGGGGGCTAGCAATCTCATCATGTAAAACAATCATTTTAAGGACACCACACAATAACTTAAGTAACTGAAATATATGTTAATTGATCACTTAATATTACATAACAATTGAAGTAATTCAAGCTGCGGAGGAGAATGGGTATAGCCAGCAAGACATGTTGAGGAACAAAGACCTACGGAAATGGGAAAGGAGCTAGTAAAGCAGCAGATACAACGTAGGAAAATGGGTTGGATATGACACACACTACAGTAATCCCCATCAAACACGGCCAGACAGGCCATGACATGGAATCCATAGGAGAAGAAGAAGAGAGGTAGATCAAGAAACACCTAGAGAAGAGACTATGAAAATGAACTTCAGTCACTAGACCTAAACTGGAAAGGGTTATCAATGGCCTATGCCCCGAAAGGAGCAACAGGCTTTGATAATGATGATGTAGTAGTGTATATATATATAAAAAGAAGTGTAATAAGAACAACTGATGAAATTACAGATGGTTTTGAAACAACTACAGGAATGTGTGCCTTAAACATTTACTAGGGACAGTCATTAAGTAACAGCAATTTTATTATAAAGTGCATGAAAGAGTACATACAACAGACAATCTTATTTCAGGACACATTCACAATATAGCGTATAACATGGCCACCCCACTTTCTACTTGCACTGTGAAAGAATGACGTTGCGCACAAAAATTGTCCATCTTGACCTCCGTTAAAGGAATGTGCATAGTAGATGGGTCCCACGCAGTTTGACAATGAGGTAATGGAGGCGGTGCAAAATTGGTTAATGGTCACATCAAAAACTATTTTCTAGAGGGTGTCCACAAGTGGACAGGTGAATCAAGTGTGTTGCCAGGCAGGTGAACTCTATATAGAAACATAAGACAACAAATTTCTGGTTTGTACTCTTGTATAAAGTTTTCACAAAATTCTTGTTATTGAATGGCTGTCCCTCGTACATTTACAAAGCCAACATTATTAAATCACTAAATATGGAATTCAACACAAGAAGCGAAAAACTCAACTCAATACATAAACTACCCTTTAAAGACAACCAAATCTAATACATGAGAACGAAAAAAGACTACAAAGTCATAAGAAAGGACTTGTTACAATCTGTGAAAGACATAATGTGAAGAATAGCACACAAAAGATTGAAACTATGAACATTAGCACACTTACAACACAAGCAGATTTGACTAAAAAGCATGATGGTCTACATGGTAGATGGGTAGATGAGATAAGAGTTATCCAACAATACAGGCTTACAATAGTCAACTCAACACTATGCCAAAAAAAAGCAACTTATGTTCCTCACACCACTTAATGCCACAAGTAGATGGAACAGTTTGTTAGTACATAAGATCACTTAAAAACCTGTTTCGTCTTGCTCATCATTTATTTTGGTATAATCCTTTCCTGCAGAGCACAATTCAGTGCTGGACGTTTTTTCATGCAACATACTTTTGTCTTTACCTGTAACAAATACATAAACCTCACTAAAAAAAATGTACATATACGATTGTGTGTGTGTGTGTGCCCGCCCGCACGCACGCACACACATACATACATACATACGAGATAGCTTCAAAAAGTTCCCGGAATAGTCGACTCGTGTTTGATTGAAAGATGATATTATGGAGAATATATTTATAAGTTGGTAGTGACCTTGACAAAATGACATGGCAAACGTGACCTTCACATGTACTCTCGAACAGAAGTTTGTTTGTGTGTCGTGCTCGTTGCATGGTCGGAGTTAAAATGTTCTTGTTTGACCAATGCACAAATGTCAAATTCTGTGTTTTGCTTGAGAAGTCCCCCTCAGAGACACAAATATTGCTTAATAAAGCATATGGCGTTAAGGCAATGAAGAAATTCCTAGTATTTGAGTGGCACAATCCTCAGATAAAACATCAGTCCTCTGAATGGAAATCTCCAACATCTCCCAGGAACACAGAAATTTCGTTTGGACAAGAGCAAAGGAAATGTTAAGTTAGAATTTTTTTTAATTCCCAGGGTATTGTCTACCATGATTTCATTCCTGAAGGCCGAACGGTTAACAAGGAAATAAACGTTGATATCCTCCATCATCTAAGAGATGCAATCAGAAGAAAATGACCAGAAAAATGGAGAATGAACAGTTGGATTATGCTGCATGACAATGTGCCAGCACATCGACCTTAATTGGTAAAGCAGTGACTAGCAAAGCACAACGTGATTACCTTGGAACATCCTTCATATACTTCTGACCTGGCACCAGCTGATTTTTTTCTTGTCCCCTCAACTGAAAATGGCACTGAAAGAACAGCGATTCAGTGATGCTGAGGACGTTATCACCAATGTAACAAGACAGCTGAGAGAGGTGTAAAAGAATTGGTTCTACAAATGTTTCCAGCAGCTTTCATTTTCATGATATGGTTGCGTTTTTAAATTCAGCATGTATATTTCAAATTACTTTGACAACAATTTCTTAAATTACTCATAAAGTAGATGCTTTTATGTACCCTGTGATATGCTTGCCCACAGCTGTCTGTAAATCACAAGTTGTCAATCTTCGGCCTTCTGACCAGATCAAGCATGCTAGTCAAAAACATATGGCCCACTGCAATACAAAAACTAACTATCATATCCCTCAGTCCAGGGGAGAAGAGACTAACATCTGGGCAGGCAAAACATACTGATCAAAAACATTAGTCAGAGTCAGACAAAATATACTAGCTAAGACCACCACCTCACTTCCACGTATGCCTCCATGGAAACGGGCTGTTTTCATGACAGAGCATACTAACGAGGTGGGAGAATCAATGTGATCCCTGTAGTAGTGAGCAACACGCAAATGAAGCCAAGCATAGCACAACTGCCTAGAGGACCCCTGGTCAATCTTCATCAGCACGCTCAAGATGTAAGGAAAGCTACTGCAACAGACCATTCAACTTTGTGGTCTCAAGGTAAGATGTCTGCCTCAGGTGCCGGAGGTTGTGGGTTCGAATTACGGTGAAGACCCGGATTTTTTTCACGTGAATCTTCTGGTAAAAATTCCCTTATCTCTGGGTAGTGAGATCGGACTCTCATGTTCAGTGTCAAGCACGTTACAAATTCCTTGGCAGTTGGAAATAAAAAAGAGTAGGCTTTACGGCCGCTGCCCGGACTAAATTCAAATTCAAAATCTACTTAAGTTATTTGTACCTTTCCGCAGGTGGTTTGTTAAGAGCAGTTATAGATGGCTCCTAACTAGCTATGGGTCTACTTAACTCTAGTGTTGAGTCTATTAAGATGAACTAGCACATTGGTTAATCCACCCTCCAAGAAACTAGTTGTATACAGAATCTATATAGAGTCTTCTAAACCAGTATTAATATGTTAAGTTAAGTTAACTCCCTTTACTCGGTGCACAAAAGAGGCATACTTCTTCTTCTTCTTCTTCTTCATACGCTGTCAGACGTCAACTTGAATTTGTTTGAAGAAAGCAGCTGTCATCCTGAGGCTGTCGACACTGCCATAGAGCTTGTCTAGTGTTGGCACTGGTGATGGCCACATGTGCTTTCTCTTGTCCTCGTATGTCGGGCAATTTTGCAGCAGATGTTCAGCGGTCATTTTCCCTGTACCACAGGTGCATTCGTCAGTGCCACCTATCTTCAGTTTATTGAATAGATGGTACCTCAGTCTGTTGTGGCCTGTGCGGAGTCTGAAGACCACGACCTGCTCTCTTCTGTTCAACTGGTAATAGGCATCATTTTTTGTGTAGCCAGTATGCTCTGTTTCCCATTTGGCCATGTATCTGGTCCTAATAAACCTTTTGGACTCTTCGTAGGTCACACTAAGATCTGGTTGTGGTAATCTTCCACCTTCTTTTGCCAGTCTGTCTGCCTCCTCGTTGCCTTGAATGTTACAGTGGGATGGAACCCACTGTACCACTACTCTTTTTGGTGCGGACTGCTGGCATAGTTGACAGAGTACTGCTTTTAAATCATTAAGTTCTATATTTTTCTGGCTTTTTAGTGCTGTAACCACGGCCAGGGCATCTGTAAACAAGACTATCTGGCTTTCATTGCTTTCGTCTGTCAGCATTGCTTCTACTGCAGCCTTCAGTGCCTCTGCCTCCGATTTGAAATTGCTTGAGAATTTTCCAGTTACTACTGACAGTGTTTTTTTCTACCATTTGTTAGGCTCAGGGATACCCCTCCCCCTCCATTCTGTGTTGTGTTTGTTATAGAAACGTCGGTGTATGCATGGGTCCAGTCCATGCTTGGGTACTTTTTCGCTATGTACCTCAGGGTTATGTCTCTTCTTTCTTTTTCAGTCTGGCTGTTCTTGTTTCCAATACCTTGTATATTTTCTACCACCTCTGGAATGATATGCTGCTTTCAGGTGGGTTTGCGTACTTTAGGGATGGGCTTTGGTGTTGTTATGGTGTTCATGGGGTCTTCACTCATCTTTGCTTTGGCTATTTCTGCAAAGTTTCTCCGTTTTAGTTTCCCTTTTCCAAATCTATTTAGTCTCTGATGCATTGGATTGTCTGTCAGTCTTCTTAGTTTCTCAGCTTGCTATTGGGCTCTGCTGTCTCTTCTATCGGTCATGGATTGCAGATTTATAATCTTTTCAAGTTCTACAATTGGCGTTGACTTCATGCCTCCTGTTATAACTCTCATGGCTTGGTTTTGAAGTTTGCTAATTTTTATCAAAGTTCGCCTTTGCTGCTGTTGCTCATGTCGCAATGCCATACTCGAGAACTGGTCTCACTCTTCCAGTGTACAGTTTTTTCAGTATTCTTTTGTCTGCTCCCCAACTTGTGCCAGCAAGTTTCCTCATGATTGCCATTCTTTGTCTTGCTCTCATTCGGTTTCTCTCGATCTGACTTTTCCATGTCATGCGCCGATCAAATGTGACGCCCAAGTAGTTTGGGTTGTCGTTTAGCCGCAGGTATTTGCCATTAAGACTTATTTTGGTGTTCTGTGGTTTATTTGGAAGGGAGAATATCATACATGTTTTTTCTTAATTTATTTTGACCAGCCATGATTTCGCCCACTCCTCCAGCGATGTTAGGGCCTGCTGTATCCGATTGTTTGCTACGGTGAGATTTTCTTCAGAGGTCCACATAGCCAGATCATCTGCAAACATGGAGCTGTGGACTCTTCTTGGTATATTCTCTATGATGTTGTTTATATACACCAGAAAAAGTGTGAGTGACAGTACTCCCCCTTGGGGTACTCCTTGCTCCAGTGTCACCTTTTTGCTCATCTGCCCTTGTACTTGAACTCTGGCTGTTCTGTTTTCGAGGTAGTGGCTGATCCATCTGTACATTTTTCCAGATACTTCACTTCTTCGTAGCTTGACTTTAAGTCCCTCTTTCCACACCTTGCCAAATGCCTTCTCTAGACCCACCCAAACCGCTACTGTATGCTTTTTCTCTTGATAAGCATCCACTATTTCCTGCGTTATGAGAGTGATCTGTGTTGTCTAAATCCTGCTTGCTGTGGAATTAATATGTGTTTTGCTTCCAGGTGCCACATCAGTCTGGTGTTTATCATACGCTCCATCAGTTTACCTACACAGCCTAGTAGACTGATAGGCCTGTATCCATTTGGATCTGTTCTATCTTTTTAAAAGAGGCACACAAAATATATATATATATATAATTTCTACAAAAACATAAGACTTACAACAGCCAAAGCAACACATTTGAAAATTTCAGCTGAACACAATTATTCATGGCAAAAATGGAAAGAAAAATATAAGTTTAGTAATTAAATTGCATTACATTCAACTTTTATACCAAACAAGACATTTATCCAATTTTTTTTTTTTTTTTTTAAGATTAGAGATAAATTAAATATTTATTTGTACATCATGTTCCATCTACAAATAAATCTTCTCAAACAAAAATGTACCAATATTCTCACTCACATTTGCTTGAATTGTCATCAGTAGATTCTGGGTTTGACTTTTTCTTCTTCGACTTAAAAACAGGGTGTTGGCTCTTCCCCTCACACCCACCTTTTGTAAATGTATCTGATTAATACAGAAAAGAATTCAAAATAAATTAGATGAATTATTAGAGCCATCATTATACCAAGTGGTAATGATTTTAAAAGTGCATTATAGGCAAAGCTAGGCCTATATACAATTAGCTTAATAATAACTTAGATGCCATGATGTCAAAGGATTGCAATAAACATGAAAAACTACCTGTATGAATTCTGAGGAGAGTAAGAGAAGACCACTACTACCCTATAAACATATTGTAAGGGACAACTAAATAGGGTTGTGCATGGGTATAGAAGCCTCATGAGATAAAACAAATTACTACAGAAACAACCACTGCCATAACACACAAAGTGATTGCTGATGGCTTTCTGCAAGGTGGTAGTGTAACAGTCGATCACAAACAAAACACAACCACTTTGCCCGAACTTCCTCTGTAAATAAACAATTGCTTAAAATGCTTATTTGTTCTTGATCAATGAATTTTGTCAAAAATTCACAACTAAAATGAACAAAAAGGTAAATTTTCACATCTGCTGAACAAAATGTAAGAGTAACAGTGAATACATGTACACATGTAAGTGATCACAAACCTTCTAGGAAACAATAAGGCTGACAATTACCACGAGCTTGTAGAAATCCTGTTACAGTGATGAAAAATACTAGTCCTTGAAATTACACTTTTTGCACTCTCATGTGGATTTTGTTCCTGCTAACTGCAGTGCTGTCAGTGACGAGCATAACAAATGATTTCATCTGAACCATTACTACACTCAAAAAAGGTACCAAGAGAAATGGAATACATCAATGCCAGCCGACTATTGTTGGACCGTTGTGAGAGATGCTCCATAAACGCATTACATGCAACAGATAAAAAGATGTAACTGTGAATCAATTCCGCTATGGGCATTATTATTATATGGTATATATGCAATTGTGTAAAACTTGATTTATAAATATTTTTTTTAAATAGAGCTAATCTAATGTTTTAAATGCTCATTTTCATTTTTAGAAGCCCAAAGTAACTTGATTTAAATCTCAGTCAAAATTTGTTGTCCAGTGTTTTCAGCCTGCCGTTTTAAGTATGTATTGACAATTATTCACATAAATCACTGACATTTGCTAATCACTTGCATCTTTACCTCTTTCATCTAAGACACAATTAATGACATCATTCTTTGAGAAAGATCCTGCAGTTAGCGTTTTCTTTTTCTTTGTCTTTTCTGTATGTCAAAAAACAATGGCAAATCTTAGAGATAAACTCTCTTAATCACTTTAATTCTATTGATAGCCAATTCTTCTTCTTTGTCTTTTTTCACTCTAGCCAGAGTATAGGTACATCACTACAGTTGGCCTCTTTTAAGAAACCTGCACTAAAGCAATTTGCATGATTTTGCAGCAGTGGCTTCTGATGCAATTTTATTTTATGATATTGCTAGCCCATGTACATTTCTTTTTACTCACCTTTTATGACATGCTTGGAGGTCTTATTCTTTCATGTCAAGTAAGGTACCCAGGGATAGCCAAATGGAAGCCAATTGCAAGATATATATGCATACATTGTCAGGATAGAGCTCCTAAAACTAAACCACATCAATGCGTATGCTAAAACAATTTTTAGGACTATACAAATTGTGTAATTTAAGGTAACCACAACTTTTACATATTTTAAATATTTCAATCTACTATTATTAATCAGTTATTTACCTTGTGTTTTTGACTTTGTTATAACTTTGGGATTGTCATGTGATTCCACACTTTCTTCTGTACCATGTGAATTGATTTGCTCCTTTTGTTCATGCTTTTTCTTTCTTTTTTTAATGAGATTATCCTTATCAGTACTGACATCATTTTTCTGAAAGGTCAACAATGTTTCCATATAATTAATAGAGCAATAAAAATAAATGAGACTTTGCTTATTCAAAACAGAGAAGCTTGGTCTGGTGGTAAGACACAAGTAAAAAGAGAAAGAAGCTACAGAAAATTACTCATATTGAAGAGACAAAAATAAAAAATTAAAGCCTTGCAGCAAGGAAAAAACAGTAAAATTCTATTGACTTGTTATGGTAGTGTTGTAACAGTATCAATCGTCCCAAAGGGGTACCAGAAGTAGTGATTGGGTCATGCGTCCCAAGGGAGTACAAGGAGTAGTGACATAGTCATGCGTTCCCAGCTGTTACAAGAAGTGGGTCTCTCTAACCACAGTTTGAGAACTATCAAGAGAAATTCTTTGTCTAGGACAAGGTTTTCAAATGGTGGCTTGGAAAAAGCATTGGGCTCAATATTATAAGCCAAGGTACATCAATAAATATAGATCTTCGTAGGATGACATGTTTGTGCCGAAGTATTATTACATGTACCAATACGTGTCCTTGGTATCAGATGTAAAATACGCACATTCAGAGATTAATTTTTTGTGTGTACAATTGCTTATATATAGTATAGAGAGGAGCTGCGATGATTTATGCACAGATCAAGGTAGCCACAGACCAAAAAAGTTTTAAATCCTCTGGTCTATGGAATGATCACCAAAGGCAAAAGTTAGCAGATGGCCAGTGGGATTATTACGCCAACAGTGAACACCAACAGACAATGACTGGAATATTAAACGGTCATAAATAGACAAAATACTGACCAGTTGCGGCTATTCCAGTGAACTCTGACAAAGTGCAGCGAATCATCTCATACATGAAGGATAATTAGGAACTTCAGATAGAGGAAGAGAATTGCATCGTATATTGGGGTAATTGTGTGTGTGTCATAGAAGGTGAAGTCTGCGATGGAAATAATCAACAACTTAGGAATAGCAATAATCACTGGATAACCTTTTGAGAGAATATGACCACTGTTTGCCAAGATTGGACAGGTGCTGTTACAATTTGATATGCAAGGTAGGGGCATGTCAGTTAGACATTAGAAGAAGAAACATTCACTGATAGAAATGGATGGCGCTCCTCACCCAGATTTGTACATGGGTTAAGGCCTACGAGAGTCTAAGTAAATTGGAGACACAATTCATTCATTCACTAAGGCATGCATGCTTGTCTAGACAGAAAGACTTTTCGTAGAGACAGAAAGACTTAAAAGAAGAGGAGAGTTCAGTGGCCGACAAAGGACCAACAGATTAGATGCCAGATTTGTCTGAAAACAAGTCACATGGACAGACCTGAGGCAAACACTTGGAAACATAATTCAAAGTCAAGTCAGTACGGAAGCAACACAGAACTGATAGAAGTACAGACTCATATTCAGCAGATTAGACTAAAGACTTAACTAAAAACAAGCCCTGTTGACAATAAAGAAGCTGAGCCCTAAACTAGTTCAAAAAGCTGAGTTCCAGAACTAGAACCATAGATAAGCTGAGTCCAATAACAGATCTCGAAGTAGATCTGAAGCAGAGTCCAAGTGTTGTGCCCTGTAAATAAGAGAATAGGAATTACATTTAGAAGGCAAACTCGAAAATTTAGAAAAACCCAGCTGAAATCGGATGTGTCAGAACAAAAAGCACAGATATCGCAGTCTCACTGTAACTTTGACACAACGTCCTTTTCAGGACAAATGCTGAAGAAGAAGAGGAATATCACACAATGGTATCCATGTGAAGATAATAAGCAAAACAGTATGTTTTGCTGGCTTTATGAGAGGAGCAGAGAGACAACATAGTCTCCCACAAACCAACTAAGGAATAATCTGGAAAAGAGAGAAGCCCAAGATGGATTACCAAGTATGAGACAAATAGAGGCAATTATTTGAGAGTAAATGATGATGATGAAGAAGAAGAAAAAATAGAAGAAGAAGAGGAAGAAGAAGAAGAAGAGGAAGAAGAAGAAGAAGGAAGTAATTAATATCTAAACAATTGATCCAAAAGATTACATTACAAACCTTTCTTTTTTTTGAATTTTCATCCAGTTTTTGTTCATATGTATCATTGTTTGATGCTGTTAAATCACAATCTGTATTCTTTCCTTTCATTAACTCTTTCTGTGATAAAAATTGACAATAACATATGTTGCAGCATTTATTCCAACATTATATTTTGCAACTGCCTAGTGTGACCGATTTCACTTTTAGAAGACTCATGGCTTAATCTCTGCAAATTAAAGGTAAAGGTCAGTCTCATAACAACAATTGCTGTCGTTGATGAAGTTATCTCTTCATGTGCTAAGCCGCAGTCTATGTGAGGTGGGGTGGCCAGTTCCCTTTCTTGTTGTTTTTACCTTTCCCAACTCATCCATCAGGTATTCATTTACAGCTGGGTCAACTGAAGGAGCGGCTGTACGAGGCACAAACCATGGCCTGGGTTTTTGTTTCTGTCCATCCATGAACTCGAACCACTGGCACGCTGTAATTCCAATCTAGTAAGCCAGCTCACTGTCGACTAGGCTACACACTCCATCATAAATTAAAATGAAAATAGAAAATAAAGGCAATTACACTAGACTTCATCCACTGCATCAGCGTGGCCAAATATGCAGTGAATAAGATGACAGCAGTCAAGAATTCATAACTGACTTTGCATCAGGGTCAGCAAACTAGAGATCTTTTTCCGACTTCAAGTGGCAGCCTGGTAACAGGCTGTACACATGCAACAGGGCTGAAAGAATAGGAATCGAAGAGGGAAGGTAAACCCGATCCCAAAAATATGCCTTGCTAAAACTAGATGTGTTGGGTCGAAATGCACAGATTTCACAATCTCTTTGTAAACTACAACAATGCATAACAAAACGTCCTTTTCAAGACAAACAAAGAAGAGGAACTGTATAGGTACCCTCAAATTTATTGTTCACTTAATTCGACATATCAGCTCTCTGTTTTCATGAATTTGTACTGCCAAGTGATTAGGATGCTTTATAAAATCTGATACTCAAGCATTAAACAAGTATGTGAAGTTGGCAATCTATGTGAATATAGTTAGCATTCCATCCTGTAGTTACTATATTCCACAAGAAATAGAAAATAAGACTTCTACACCCCATGGTTTAAAAAGGAGCAATTAAGGCAAGTCATTATAAGTACCCAATATCTACGAGGTCTATTCAGTAATGACTGTATCATCATCTTTAACATATATATGGTTTACATGCACCATTTATGTCAGCAGAATAAAAGGATATGATCAGAGGCAAATCTTTAAAATTCTCATTGAGATATCACATTTGTGTCATCTGTCAAGTCACAAGTTATACAAAATATTCTCAGGTTCCAGTATAAAAAGTGTGCATGTTACCACAAAAATGAAACATGCAATTAAAAATTGTATAGACAACAAGAATCATTAAACCATTAAGTGATTTCATATTCCTGTATTCACATATGTTATTAACACAGCACTACTACTTCTTAGGTTCTTGATCAATTACTGACAAAGTGATCAGTGACCATCATGTTCGATGGTGTGTTTTTAAGGGCAGCAGTAAACTCCTTTCACTTCACCTGTCTGCAGCTATCATTCATATGGTACCCCAACTCTGATTAACAATTTCAATTTTGGTTTATATAGTCCTTCGCCTAGATGTCTTAGGTCAGCCTCCCTTTCGCTTTCCCTTGGGGGTATATAGCATGGTTGTTCTGGTGGTGGCATCAGGTTTTCAACAACACAGCACTTGATAAAGGTTATGCAGCAATCAACCATAATCAACCATATTTTATGTAATGTAACTGATTAAGATGAAAATGTAGGATCTGTCTTTAAGTAAAAGCAAAGATCTGACATAAATGAAAAGCTAGGAACTGACATAAATGAAAAGTAGATGTCACGTAGATGAAAAGCTATGATCTGACTCAAATTAAAAACTAGAATCTGACTACAAATGAAAGAAAAATAAGATTAAAATGAAAAGTTAGGATCTGACTAATAATAAAAGTAAGGATCTGTCTAATAATAAAAGCAAGGATCTGACTACGATGAAAAGCTACGATCTGACTACGACGAAAAGCTAGGTTCTGACCAAAATGAAAAGCTAGCATTGACTTTGACGAAAACCTAGGTTCTAACAAAAATGAAAAGCTAGGATCTGACTAAGATGAAAAGCTAGGTTCTTAGCAAAATGAAAAGCTAGGATCTGACTAAGATGAAAAGCTAGGATCTGCCAAAAATGATACGCTAGGATCTGGACAAAATAAAAAGCTACGTTTTGACTATGCTGAAAAGCTAGGTTAGACTAGGATGACAAGCTAGGCTCTGACTACGATGAAAAGCTAGGCTCTGACTATGATGAAAAGCTAGGTTCTGACTACGATGAAAAGCTAGGTTCTGACAAAGATGAAAAGCTAGGTTATGACTACGATGAAAAGCTAGGTTCTGGCAAAGATGAAAAGCTAGGTTGTGACTACGATGAAAAGCTAGGTTCTGGCAAAGATGAAAAGTTAGGTTATGACTACGATGAAAAGCTAGGATCTGGCAAAGATGAAAAGCTAGGTTCTGACTACGATGAAAAGCTATGATCTGTCAAAGATTAAAAGCTAGTCTGACTAAGGTGAAAAGCTATGATCTGTCAAAGATGAAAGAGTCTGACTAAGATGAAAAGCTATGATCTGTCAAAGATGAAAGAGTCTGACTAAGATGAAAAGCAGATGTCCCTAAGATGATTAAATTGAAATAAACATGACATATGCTTTTTTTTATTAACAAACCTTTCTCTTCTTTGGAATGTCACCTCGTTTTTGTTCATCTGTATCTAATCTGATTTCAGTGAGAACAGGTTCCATATTTTTGTGTTCATCAGATTTTTTCTGCAGTGAAATAGTATATTCAAAGTAAATTTAATTCCCTACATTTTCTATATTATAAGAAAGGATGTATCAACTTCTCTCGCTTGAATTACCCATTTTTACCTTGATTATTTCAATACAAATAGGTTTTATTGATTATACAATTGATTGTTCATTTTCTGGCAGTAAATCAGTCTATATTTGTTTACAAGGATATGGAAAAACAGTGAGCTTTATTAGACCTGATATTTTGTGACATGACATGACCACATTGACAAACAATGAGATTATGACTTTCATTATTTAAACAAATATACAATTATAATCTGGTTTACAAAGCAAGACATTACAATATTTGGACATGCATAGTGAACATGCCAATTATTTACTAGCATGATTTAGAAACATTTTTAAAATGAAGAATACACCCATAAGTTCAAATCTTACATATTTTTAGCAGTGTATTGGATCTGGCTTAGAAAACAATGTGGCTATGGCATGACCTGTTTATATATTATAAGAGAATTGTTTGCTCATTGGATATTATTGCAAAATATCAATAACGAATGTACAATCAAAGATATTGCCCTGTATGTAATAATGCTTTGAATAAACTAACATTAGATAAGATATCTTACAGGCATATTGTTAGTTATAACTTAACTTAACGTCTTTATACTGGTTTAGAAGACCCTGCAGATTCTGTATACAACCAGTTTCATTTACATCACCTTGCTCTAAAAGCTATGCGCATCCAGTTTATAAAACATAACAAATTATTATGTGCATGCAAAATGATGTGCAAATCACCAGTCACGTACAATCTGTATAATTTTAATATGTTCCTTATAGCAGCTACCAAAAACACCAAATAACATAGAATGGAATTTTAGAAAAAGCTTATTGTTAGGTATTGAAAAATGTAGAAAGAAACGTCAGCAGGGTCAATTTATGTTAAATTATAAATACAATAAACAAAAGGAGAACTAATGGAAATAAATATTAAACATGAGAAAACATGGATCTGTCTACGAAAAACTTGTTTAGCATATTCAGTGTAACTAAATTTCTAAAAAATAAGATCAATTTGCTTTTTAATTTGGTATCATAATGGTAACTGTGTCCTTAACAGATGTCCATCTTGTGATTAACAAACCTTTTTATTTTTTTTATTTCCAGTCACTTTTTGTTCATCTCCATTACTTGTTGATGCCATTGAATCAGAATCCATCTGTTTATTTTTATTCTTTTTTTTCTGCAGTAAAAATTGACAATGTAGATAAATGGATGAATTATAACAATTTTTTTCAAACTAAATATGTATAAATCGTATCATCTTTTATGTGATATAATTCAGCTTTTTAAAAAGAATATGCATCAATTCAATGCATTTATTCTCTGTGTTAAGAAAATCCAGGTTTTATAATTTGTAATGTCAGTTTCACAGTTTACAGTTCTCTCTATTATTGTTTACCAGTCAGTAAGCTTTCCTCTGTTTCTGTGTATTCTGAAAATAATCAGGTTGCTTGCAGAAATAAATTGTAATTCCTGAATAGAATGCCACACATACCATAGTTGACTCAAAAATCAATTGAGGAAACTACACATAAAAAGTATTAATTGATTACAAATAGAAAGAATATTAGCAAAATTAATTGCTCATTTACCTAGAAAGTTCTAGGAGTGGGACCTGTCCTCCTACCAGGCCTGTCATCTGAGTGCTAGGTAGCTAAATGGGTTCTATATCTGGAGGTTAGCTTTCAACATTCAATAAACAGCTGTGAATAAGAAGAAGTGACCTGCATAGAGGTCAAAAAGAGACAGCCCCTCCATCATGCAAAGCTTTTTAAACAGGAGCAAATTAAAAATAAAACAGACATTGAAGTAAATGAAGAGTAGTTTGGATTTCGAAATAACAATGGAACTAGAGAAACAATACTTTGTATGAGAATACTGACAGAAATGTATATAGAGGTACAAAAGAGTGTCTATACATGTTTGATAGACTATAGTATAGCATTTGATGAGAGTCCAGCATGAAAAGATAATTGAATGCCCCCAAGAAATTCATATAGATGGAAAAGACATTAGACTACTCAGTAAACCTGTATTGGGAACAGGTAGCAGTCATATTGATGAGTCACATGACCAAGACACTCTTTAAGATTAAACATCATTGTTAGTTATAATAATTTACAACTTTTACTGATTAACTTTTGTATGCCAAATACGACTGATGATGATAACATCAATTGTTGTCTCCACATTGAAGGTTAACTCCAATATTCTCTCTCTCTTGGCTCGATGGTACACTCCGACGGACTGTTTTTAGTCCATTTCTGGATGTAGCTCTTTCACTCTCTCTCTCTATCTTGTTTCTCTTTTTGCCAATGAAACCAATTCTTCTGTACATCAACATTTCAACAGCCTCTGTTCATTTATGAGCCATGTTCCGAAGCGTATAGTAATGATGATTGTACATTACACCTGATGACTCTCATTCTTAGTTTATTTGTTATTTGTCTGGATTTCAATATATTTCTCATGCTGTTAAATGTGTTTTTGGTCATTCCTATTCTCTTTTGCTTACTTCTATTTCAAGTCTACCATCTACCATACTATGATGGCTACTGTGGGCTTCATGTCTGTTTTGCTAATTATCATAGTTTTTGTTTTCCTTATGTTAATGTCCAATCCATATTCTTTACTTCTGTAGCTGATTGTCTCCACCAGTTCCTGCAAGCCTTGCTCACTTTCAGCCGACAGTACTGTGCCATCCGCATATCTCAGATTGTTGATTTCGTTGCATCCTTTCAATCTGTCTTAAAATGATTTCTGTGTAGATGTTACAGATAAGGTGACAGCACACAACCATGTTACACACCCTTTTTATATCAATATGAGGTGAGTTTCCAGATATTACTTTCCAGATATTACTGGTGGTGCCAGTATTTTGAAAAATAATACATCTCATGACAAATGATTTATACTTACATTCAGACCTTTAAGTTTTGAATAATATTAACCAAAGCAAAAATAGTTGAACACTGTCAGGTCATCCCATAACCGGTGAGGTCGTTGGGGCATACATGAAGACATCCTCACAACTCCACGCCATCCCTCTCTGTCAGATGTCGCTGCCTGTGACTCTTCTGGTTGGAGACCGGTCCATTCTTCCATGTTGTCCTCCCATCTCTCTCTCCGGGCCGGCCTCCTCGTCGTCTCCCACGCACCTTCCGGTGGAGGACCTCGCCTGCAAGACCACCCAAGCTCGACATGTGACCGCACCAAGCGAGCCCCCCTCCTCTGACAGTTGCCAAGAGATCATCGAAAGGCCCCACTGCCGCCGTAACCCCATCTCGCATCTCCTCGTCTGCAACCCGACCCCTGCATGCGACGTCCAAAAGTCTTCGGAAACATCCCATCCCCAAGGCCTGCATCCCCCGCCGAAGGCAACCGTCCATATCCCACACGCACAGAGGAACACAGACAGGACCAGCGTACGCACCAATCTGACCCTCACGCCTAGCGCCAACCGCCCATCCTGCCAGATCCTGTCAAGCCGCGCAAGCGGCGCCACCGTCTGTGCCACTCCGGCCAACACCCTTCACCCCGACCCCCCACCACTGACAATCGACCCAAGACATCCAAAACGGTCAACCACTTCGAGCCCCTGACCGTCAGCTCCCATCCCGCCGCTGAAGCCTGTAGCGCCGCCGGTCATTAATCCCGTCCCTCCAGCGTCCATCTCCACACCACAGTCAAGAGCTGTCTCATCGAGCCTTCCGACCCATTCCTGGAGTTCTGTCCCTGAACCCGCCGATATCATCTGTAAAACGAAGGTTGGCAATCGCTCGGCCCCCTACCTTGACAGTACCAACGCGACCCCCAAGTGCCCCACTCATAATTCCCTCAAGGAATATATTGAAAAGAGTTGGAGAGAGTGTACACCCATGTCTCACACCAACTGATGTACGAAACCAGTCTCCTTGCCTCCCATTCACAAGAACTGCGCTAGACGCCTTGTTAGAACACTGTAATACAAACAAATTTGAATATGTTACCTGAAGAAGCTGATGTTGAGTATTCTGTGTGCACGAAAACGTCTTTTCTGCCTCTGTTTTGGTTTTTGATTTACTTTTTGTCTCATTAGCAAATGTGTCTGATTTCTTCACTGGGACTTGGATTAATAGAAATTAAAACATCAATGGTAATAGGTGGCTATAGTTCATGATATCTGACATTTGTTTGTGATTAGTTTAACATCATTTCAACATTATATTTGTTACATTCTAATATAGAAGGGAACTATGAAGAGTCACTTCTATCACCTTTATTTTTGTATAATGTGATAATTTTTAAATCCCTCATATCTTGGGGTATGATGGCCTCTTTCCAACTCTGGCATAGCAACAAGTGTAGCGGTTTCAAGAGTGCATTTTTAAAAAGCTTGATCAGATCAGGTGGAATTCCGTCGCTGCCTGCTGCTTTGCAAATATGACAGGTAAGTGCTCACCAACAACTCTACCAATCTGCCACCAAAAGCAAAGACAAATAAAATTCAAATATATAATCTAGGCTGCTTAATTTAGACAGCAAGAAATATGGTGGATAAAAGTTCACCGGTGAGCAGCTGGATTGTTGTCTTGTCTTCCTTGTACAGAAAAATGTAGGCAAGATCACAAAGAATTATTTACAAATCATATGTGTATGCTGTGCCAAACATATTGGAAAACAGAAGCAAAGATTAAATTTTAAAAACTTAGCCTGAATTATACTTTTGATGGGGTAAAAGAGTATCATGCAATAAGATGATGGATCTCCTCAAGCAATGCACAGAACCTGAAAGCACTAATATTAATTTAGATTATGTAACCATAAATATTCTTTGGCAGGTTTCAAATCTAATGATATAAACAAAAAGACAAATAAACAAATGATTTTGATATCTGGTATCAACAAACACACAGGATGAAGATGAAAAAAAGGACTATTGCCCTTAAGATTTAACCAGCATGATCAGAAAAATATTCTCGTGTAAATAATATTCTTCTTCGATGTTTGTCCTGAAAAGGATGTGTTGTAGTTTACTGCGAGACTGCAATATATGTCCATTTCAGACTGACACATCCGGTTTCAACATTACATTTTGTGGACCATGTTTACCTTCCCTGTCACACAGTTAGTCACCTCTCAAGACATTCTCTCTGTTGGGCAGTAGTGCTATTCAGATT
The DNA here is from genome assembly GCA_036924085.1 of Ariolimax columbianus. Lineage (NCBI taxonomy): Eukaryota > Metazoa > Mollusca > Gastropoda > Stylommatophora > Arionidae > Ariolimax > Ariolimax columbianus. The sequence goes on along the minus strand of JAVGWX010000005.1, from coordinate 25,523,687 downwards.
CTTGTCTTTGTCATACACAAAGATCCCGGCGAACCACTTGAGATTTTCATCTAGGTAAACCGCTATATTTGGTAGCTGGAATGTTCGATTGTAAGAACATGGGAAGGTTGCACAGATGGTAACAGGGATGATAAACTACAACATCCTTATCCAAGTTATCCTAGGACTGGCCTAACCTAAACAATACAATCTCTGTTCTGGTATCTGCAAGGCAAGAGAAATTGAGGCAGACCAAAACACACATAAGAACGAGAGCTCGAGGCAAACACAAAATTATAAAGGAATTCGAAAAAGTGAAAAAATAATATTGCTGGCGCCTCTTTGATTACTAAGTAGTAATTAGGCTAATCAATAATAATAATTAAATTAGATTAGCCGCTAATGGCCCAGGGCATGAGAACCTGGCGTGAATTTGTTGAGTTGAAGACTTTGTTCCCCAAGGAGCTGGAAGGTTATGATTCATTCAACCATTCCTAAACTTACATCACGAGCGAAAACATGTTCGTGATAACAGGGGCACACATTATACTATCAAACAATTACTGCCAGTCCTACCTGAGAAGCCATTTTTACTTTTGCTCAACTTTTCCCTCTTTGTCGATTCAGCAACTTCAGGTTTTTGATCATCGTTGTCCATGATTTGTACGGCCTTTAGTATTGTTATACGTCACTCAAAAACACTGGAAACGTTTTAGAAATATATTTCGCATAAAATAACTCACTTCCTTTGATAAATGTAACAAATAACGACAATAACTCAAGACGTTTGTTACGTTCTCAAGCCCATGAAGCACCAGAAAATTCTGAACCTTAGCAGACGATATATTTTCAGGATATCACTTCTTATTTGCTCATCTGCGCATGCGTTGTGCTTTTCAGATTTGAACGTGGGATTGGTAAGATCAGATCAATTGCCGGGATCAAGATGGTGATCAGTGCTTGAACTGCAGCGGCCAGCTACCCATAGCTAATTCCTAGTGAACCAGAGCCGTAAGACCCTTTTACACCTCCACTCGGTTATCATGGATAACAGGCTGAAATAGAGCAGACCGGCTAAGGTTAAGGGATCGAAGAGGGAAGGCTAACCCGGTACTAAAAAATGCATGTTCAAGAAGGACAAGTACCGGGAACAATTTTTAGATGTATAATTTAGATTTATAAAATTCTACTAACCATTGTAAAAACACAAGCGCTAGTGACATGGCCATGGTTAAAGGTCAATATTAAATAAATACACGCGAACAGTCAAGAGAGGAATACCTAAGACGCAAGGGTATGTAATACAAATCAAATTGGGCTGCAACAGCGTTGAGAAAAACAGAAACCAGGGCGATACATTAATACAAACACAGGATGAAATCAGTTAATAATACAGAGGTATCGGTGTTATTTTGCTACTTAGAATTATGGTAATTACTAAATCTGTGAAAATATGTTTGTTTGTCGACAGAAAGATAAATATATTTAGCATATAGTAATACTATTAGTACAGCATAAACCAATATTTCAACCCACATGGACAGGGCGAACGTTGACATTTGCCGATGACATCCTAACATACAGGACTGGCACATACGGGCAAGAGTTGGTCAAAGACATACAGGAAGCCTTGCAAGCAATCTCACAGTGGTGTGGCGACTCAAGCTCTAAGATCAATCCGAACAAGGCCTACATGATGTGGTGCTCTGTGAATAATTCAATAGTAAAGGCTGAGCTTCCGGGCATTACTTTTGATGGTTGCACCATTGACAGGTGCGTGTGACTTTTGATCGCAGTCTTTCCTATATATAATTGTCATGTTGACCACATCGTACAAATATGCAAGAGGATTAGGAGCACTCAAGACCATGGCTGCTGCCGACTTGGAACAACGCCTCCTGTTCATCCTATTTCGTCAGGTCGTGTTGTCTGTCATCAATTACGGACTAGGTATCCTCACACTATCAAGAACACAGTGTGAAAGGTTGGAACGCATCCAGAATGAAGGTATGCGACTGTTTCTGGGCTACACTAGAGATACCCCGATTGTGATGATGCGGTACATGTTGGGATTATTATCGGTGACATCCAGACATAAACTGGCACAAGTCAAAGCCTATATGCGTGTCACAACAGAAACACGCGGTACCCTCTGCACAGTAGTATCTCAGACATCAAGGGATCACGAATCAAGGATGGCACAGGCTGAGACAACAAACGGACACGTCAATCCAGCTGAGACGATAGCCGAATGGGAAGAATGGCTCCACACTGGTGATGGAATGATAGAGTACCAGAGAGTCATCATAACCTTAGGCAAGGAATGCAGAGAACGGAGCAACGGGAGAGCAGATCACGAGGTAAATCAGCTGATAACTGAGAACACACAGGAAAGACGCTGTCATATACACCGACGGATCAGTCGGGCGCAGTCATACATCAGGCTTGGGTTTCTCTGCTAGTGTGAGAGGAGAGGTCGTTGCTAAGCGCAGTAGGGCATACATGTCAACAACCACCAGTATGAGAATGGAGACGGAAGCAATGACTTCACTAAAATTGATATCTGAGACTTCTATAACAAGGGCAATCATCGTGATAGACGCGCAAGCCGAACTTCAAAAAGTACAGAAGGGATCGCTTAGGTAAGAGTGGATAGCAGCTGTTGAGGCCTCAAACCTCCAGGCGTTGACATGGATCTACTGTACTGCTCATGCCGAGGTTCAGGGCAATGAAAGAGCTGACATCTTGGCTTCACAAGCTCCAATCATGGGCACATTAGTGATAGATTGAAGTGACATTTTGAAATCAATCAATGAGGACAGCGCAATAGCTGAAGCAGCAATCCACAGACTGCAAAGTTTCGATATTAAACGAGATTCGATCGAGGGGCGCATGACAGGACGGCGCAGCAGAGTGTACAACCAGCGAGCTACAGGGACCGTCAGCATATATACCTTACGCAATTTGATGAGAGACTGAGCACCTATGGGTATGCCCGGAGTGCAGTGACCTCAATTCTTAGAAACAGAAACAGCATAAACATGAGGTGCACATTTGAAGTCGCTCGTAATTTGGGCGATAGGTGTTGCCCCCCTGAAATCTCTGACAGATGTGAGAATCACGGACCGTGACCAGCAGATGGCCAGATAGGTGGAGCACTACTCTGAGCTCTACTCTCGGGAAACGGTGGTCAGTGATGAGGCATTGTGCATGCTACAGGTCCTGTCCATTATGTAGGAACTTAACAAACTACCTACTCTGGATGAGCTTGATAAGGCTATTAACTGCCTCTAAAACGGCAAAGCACCTGGAGGTCGTCAACAGTTTAACATATCTGGGGTCTGACAGACAGTCTGAGATAGACAGTAGGCTTGACAGGGCAAGTACCGCCGTGGCCCGCCTGATGAAGAGAGTCTGAGAGAACACTGCGCTGTCACGCTACACCAAAGTCCGGGTCTATCAGACCTGCGTTTTTGGACGGGAGACTTGGAGCAGTTACACTAAACAGGAACGGCAGCTCAACACTTTTCACATGAGGTGTCTACGGCGTATATTGGGGATTGGGTGGCAAGAGTGTCACATAATACGGTCTTACAGAGAGCAACCACTCACAGCATGTACTCGATATTAAGCCAGCGACGTCTACGGTGGTTCGGACATGTTTATCACATGGAAGCCGAGAGGATGCCATAGGATATCCTTTATGGACAGCTAGTCATTGGAGTTCGAAGAATCGACCGTCCCACGCTGCGATTCAAGGACGTATGCAAGAGGGACATGAAGTCATGCCACATCCCATCTTAGGGCTGGGAAGACATTTCTCAGGATCGAGCTATCTGGAGACAGTCAGTTGGAGGTGACATAGTAACTGCTGACGCTCGTAGAGGTCTTCTGGCTGCAGAGAAAAGAGAAAGACTGAAGAGATCAAGGAACAGCCAGGCAAGCCAGCCTCCTCAGTATGGTTGTACGATCTGTGGCAGGGACTGTCACTCGCGGATCGGCCATAGCAGACAGTATCGAAATACAGGAGGCAGAGCTGGACAAAACTTACATGGCGCCACGCGTATGAAGTATAGAGACTGAGACGCCTTTGATGATGTTTGTTCGTCGCTCACCACAGAAATGTGCTGATCGAACCACGTGATTCTCGACTATAGTGTGAGAAGGTCCAAGGTTAAAATCCAGGACGAGCTTTCCTATTTTGTCCTTATGTTTTGTTTAAAATCTTATCATTACATTCCATTTCATTATGGTTTCAATAAATAAATAGTAGTGATAAGGAAACAACTGCAGCTTGTTTATTTTCAGGCAATAAGTAGCACCGTAGAGCGAGCACATCTGTTTAAATAAATAAACGCGGGGTCATTTGTGTACGAAACTAAATGTGTTTCTGACGCCAGCGTGATAAAAACAAATCAACACTACATTTGCGAAACTATTTTCCATCGGTGCGGTGGTGTAGGCGTGTGAACATCATCTAGGGTACTATAGGGTCTGTGGTTAAAATCCTTGATTTTTTTCTTTTTCCAATATTTTGTTTAAAATCTGATTAAAACCTTCAAATACGGTTCCATTGGCAGGCAGATGTTTTGCCTGCATCCGCTAGTCTGATAGAAAGCGACGAGCCCACCTCTGCACCCTGTCAAACTATCACTCAGTGTAGCCCCATGACCAGCACATGACCCATTCTTCTCCTAGCCAGGTCGTTCGTCCATGTCCTCTTTCAATATCTCCGGCATAGCCTTGTTTAACACAACTCTACAATTTGTACCCAACCGCAAATCTCTTTCTGGCAACGTGACCACAGAGCCTTCTATCTTTTTATTCTGCTGACACATCTTCTCCTTGCCAAACTTTACCAAGCAACTTGTACAATATCTGTGATAAGATATTGGTGTTTTTCCCTATCACCTCCACTGGGGTAGCATTTGGGCCAGTGACCCTACCATACCACAGACACCATCGCTCTCACTCTTAATTTTTCCTGACTGGTTTCTCGCAATCATCTTGCAGCTCCATCTTAACTTAACATCTTTGTACTGGTTTAGAAGAATCTGCAAAGTCTGTATACAACCAGTTTCATTTACATTTCCTTGCCCTAAAAGCTATGCGCATCAAATCTATTCTTAAATGCATTAATTGTCCTTGCCTCCACTCTTTCCTGTGGCAATGCATTCCAAACATTTACTACTCTCTTGACTAAAAAAAATCTCTTGGAGATTGACAAAAAACATGGAGATCCCATGTACATGCTGTGCATGTAAAAGAATCGATAAGAAGCCACTGTCCTGGCAAAATTCTAAAAAAAAAAATGAATGAAATTCCTGGCCAATACCCTATCAACCATCTCTCAGACCAAGTAAGTCAACATTGCAAATTAAAGAGCGTACTATAGACAGCCTTTGGCTACCAGGCAGCAAACATAACCTACCTGTTTGAATACAAGTATTTCAAGTACACTTTCTGCACAGGATGCTGCTTTCGGAAGAAATAATTTTTTGGGAGGGAGGAGGGAGGTGACGGGGAGAGTTAGAGAGGAAGAGTTTTTATGTGCGAGAGCAACCATTGCCATAATGATGGCATATCGTCATAGGCGACTAACAATCCAGTCTAACCCCTGCAGGGTAGAAGAATATCCTACGAAAGGCTTTGTACACCTCACATATATACTTACAAAAACTCTGCTAAGCATGGAACAGCATTCTTTAAAGTAACTATTTGGAACTCCAAGGAAATAAGAAGGAAGACAAAAATAAGGATTTTCAATTCAAATGTGAAGCCAGTCCTGCTGTATGGAGCTGAAACATGGAGGATGACCAAAGGCAATGACAGGAGACTGCAGGGTTTTGTCAACAGGTACCTGAGAAAGATTCTTGGTATAAAATGGTTTGACTAAGGTAGAAATGACAGACTGTTTGAGAGAGCTGGACAAGGAAAATTGGAACAGGAAATCTGAGGAAGAAAGTGGAGATGGATGGGTTATACATTAAGAAAGCCCCAGGCCAGTATCACCAGGCAATCCCTGTCATGGAACCCCCAGGGAAAGAGAGGCAAATGCAGACCAAGGAATACATGAAGACGAGATCTGGAGGCGGAAGTAAAGAAAACAGGAAAAACCTGGAAGTAAGTGGAAAAGATTGCACAGAGCTGCTTGGCGAGGATTGGTTGATGGCCTATGCACCCCTGGGTAATAAAAGGCGAAAGAGAGAGAGATACCCCATTATCTGATACAGGGAATAAACAGCGAATAGTCCATTAATGCAAGAAGGAAACATGGTTGCACTAAAAAAAATCATTAAGCAAACAAAAAAAAGTAAACAAGAGCAACAAACAATCTCAAGTTCTAGTAAATATATGTTTGTTTATTATGACTGATACAATATCTAATGAACAAAAAAAAAAAAAAAAAAGAAGCAATATTAGATGTGAAATAAACAGATTTAATCTGGCCTGATAATACAACTCACACTTTTGTTGTCAATTTTCAGTTAAAAGGCTGCCATGAGCAAGAAATATTCTCCAATAAAACTTTCTCAACCATTTTGTCTTTGATGAGCACTTGAAATCATTTTGAGGAACATTATTTTGAAAATTAGTCATCGCACTGGCATCTTTTTTACCCAGAATTGCTCTAGTACACAATTTTTTATTTTATTTTAGGAAACATGGAACCATTTCTGTGTAGAACCCTTAGTGACCTTTTGTAGAAACCTTAGTTAACTTTTGTAGAATCCTTAGTGATGTTTTGTAGAAACCTTAGTTAACTTTTGTAGAACCCTTAGTGACCTTTTGAAGAACCCTTAGTGACCTTTTGAAGAACCCTTAGTGTCCTTTTGAAGAACTCTTAGTTAACTTTTGTAGAAACCTTAGATAACATTTGTAGAACCCTTGGTGACTTTTTGTAAAACTCTTAGTGACCTTTTGTGGAAACCTTAGTTAACTTTTGTAGAACCCTTAGTGACCTTTTGTGGAACCTTTAGTGACCTTTTGTAGAAACCTTAGTTAACTTTTGTAGAACCCTTATTGACCTTTTATAGAACCCTTAATGACCTATTGTAAAACCATCTGTGGAATACCCATTAAAAAACCCTAGGGCACAAATATATAGCTGTGAATGAGCTGATAGCAGCCAGTGACTCATATCTGGCTGCTTGCACAGAGCTGACCAAGAACCTATTCTGCATCCAGGTGACAGCCCTGGAAACAGGCTGCACTTATAAAGCCTGGCTAAGAGAATAGTGATCGAAGCGGGAAGAAAAACTTGGTTTCAAAAATGCTGTGCTGAAACCAGTTGTGTCAGGCAGAAAGAATCAGATATGGTAGCCTCGATGTAAACTATATCACGATATAGGAAAAACCTGAAAATATGGGGATACAGGGATGATGAAACATGCGAATGTGGTGTAACACAAGACCAGAACCATCTGATGATCTGCCCAAACTTCCGGGAGACTTGTAGCATGGGTGACCTGCTGAGTGCCAGTGACAGGGCAATCCACGTGGCTGAATACTGGAAGAATGAAGTGTGATGTAGTGCCTAGGACACGGAAAGAAAGTCAAGTACTGTAAACTATGACATAAAATCACAACTTCTTTTTCAGAACGAACCCTGAAGAAGAAGAAAGAGAGGAAGAAGAAGAAAAAGAAGAAGAAGAACCCTGCTATAAGTATTTCCTGTGCAAAAATATCCAGTGTCAAATATCAACAGTGGAAGAAACTGAATAAAATCATCAATAATTACAAACACAACATAAAAACACATTATCATTGTCTTTTCAATAGCCAGTATTTAATCCTGTCTACAAAATATGCAATGCAGGACTTGCAAATATTTACACAATCTTCAATCAATCAATAACCCAGTAACTCCTAAAAGAGCATAGATCTTGAACAAATACTCTCCACATTTTCTAAAAAACTTAACATTTTTATACTGGTTTAGAAGACTCGTCAGAGTCTGTAGACAACCAGTCACATTTGCATTAACCTGCTTTAAAAGCTATGCACATCCAATCTATTCTTAAATGCATTAACTGTCTCTTCCTCCACCACCTCCTGGGGTAATGCATTCCAAGCATTCACCACTCTCTGACAAAAAAAATATTTCCTAATATTCAATCTGGACCTTTTTTGTTAACTTGTATCTGTGCGCTCTTGTTCTCGTTGGTGGTTGTATTTTGAAAAACTTGTTATAGTATAATTTAACCTTTCCTGTGATTATCTTATAAACCTGTATAAGTCACCTCGAATTCTTATCTTTTCTAGACACTTTAGGCCGGTTTTTCGGGGTCTTTCCTCGTAACTGTAATTCTAGAATCCCACTATCAGTTTTGTCGCTCTTCTTTGTATCCTTTCCAGCATGTGTATGTCTCCTTTACGATAAAGACTTAAAAACCTGTACACAGTACTCCAATCTAGGTCTAACTAATGCTTTATACAGTTTGACAATCACCTCCTTACTCCTATGTTTAATATTTATTTTTATCATACCCCTAACATTGCATTTGCCTTATTCAGTGCTACCTGGACTTGCTCATTTATTTTTTCTGTATGCTCTATTATAACCCCTAGGTCCTTTCCTTATCTATCATTCTAATATTGTTCTCGCCTATTCTGTAATTATATACCATATTGGATATACTCATGTGGTTGACTGTACATTTATCTATATTAAACTCCATTTCCCATTCCACAAACCAGTCTAGAATTTTATCCAAATCCGATCTCAATATATCCATCTCTGCTATAGATGAGACACTCCTACATAGTTTTGTGTCATCTGCAAATTTTTCAATCATGGATCCTACATCAATGTCCAAATCATTTATATATATATATAAAGAACAATATCGGTTCAAAAACCGAGCCCTGTGGCACTTCACTTTTTACTTCACACCCCACTCAGAGTACTCCTTATTTATGTCCACTTTATGCCTTCTTCCCGCTAACCACTTTCAATCCATTCGGCAACCTCCCCACCTATTCCAAGTGATTTAAATTTTTTAAATAATAAAATCTTATCATTGGCTATCTTTTCCAGCTGAGCCCACACCCTCCCTGTACCCTGAATGTTGCAGTCAAGCACTCATTTCCAAGAAAAACATAAATTACATCTCATTTATGCAAAAATTCAACAATCCCAACACACTAAACATAGTTTTGGAATCCTTTAACATAGCTACCGATGACGCTTTACTTTTTTGTCTTTCTTGTTAGAATTGTGCACTAATTACCAGCAAAGACAGCAGTCAGCTCAAGGTTCCTGATATTGCCATGCAGCTTCTCATACAGGCAGACATGGCAGCACAGTGGTTAGTGCACTGGCTGCCCAGTCAAGTGATTTACATTCAATCTCCAGTTGATGCTGGATATTTTTTCAATCGGAAACAGTTCCATGGTGACCTGTTCCTGAAAAAATTGGGAAGTAGAGCAATTCTGGGCAGGAATGGTGGGTGGTGTGATGGTGACTATATCACTCCTAGTGGGCCATTGGTCAAAGAAAAATATGGGCCTAACACCATATTTATCAATATGCCACATGACCTTTAAATGGGATCTATCATTCCCCCTCCTCATGCAGGGATATATGTCCCACACATATGTCTTTCCCTTCACTAGTGAATACTGGGCATGTTAGCAATAAGTGTTTAACCGTGACATCATACAAGCTGCTGTGATTCAGGAATTATAGTTATGAGGTAAGACTCAGAAAAACCGGCCTAAAATGTCTAGAAAAGAGAAGAATCCGAGGTGATTTAATACAGGTTTATAAGATAATCAATGGAAAGGATAAATTAGACTATAACATGTTTTTCAAAATACAGCTGCCTACAAAAACAAGAGCATACATCCACAAATTAACTAAAGAAAGGTTCAGATTAGATACCATGAAATATTTTGTTAGTCAGAGCGTGGTGAATGCTTGAAATGCATTGCTACAGGAAGTAGTGGACGCAGGGTAAATTAATGCATTCAAGAATAGATTGGTTCTGCATAGTTTTTTAAAAATCAAATGAGAGATCAAGATGCTGAGCAGAGCATGAGCTGCAGCAGCCAGTGACCCATAGCTGACTGCTAGAGTCAGGGAAAGCAAACCAGAGCCGCCAAGACCCTTCTATACCTCCATCCCACGATCTTAGATAACAGGCTGCAACAGAGTAGGCTGGCTAAGGAGAAGGGATCGAATAAGGAAGGCTAATCTGGTACTAAAAAAACACCTGCTGCCAAAAACAGAAGTGTCAGACCAAGAGGTGCAAATATCGCGGTCAAACTGTAAACTAGCGCATTCTATTCTCCAGACTACATCCTGCTACTTGCAAAGCCCTGTTCAGGGCTTGGTAGCGGGAGATTGAGAACAGACAGCAAAAGAAGAAGATCAAATGAATGTAAAAGAAACTGGTTGTATACAAACTGCAGTTTTCCAAACCAGTATAAAGATGTCAAGTTAAGTTAATGATAGTTATAGAGCTATAGCTCAGAGGGTTTCCAAGGGAAATATAGTTATTCATATTAAATGCATAGCTAACAATTTGTACACTGCACACAGCAATTGGCAGCAGCAGAATGATGATTTTATGTGCGCAGATGCACTAGCACGCATCTTAGATGTCAAAATGGTCATGAGACACAACATTGGTCCTTACTTAGAAAAAACTGATGAAAACAGAGTTAACAATAATCAAGTGCTTGTTTAAAACCATGAAGTGGAAGTACTTCCAACAGAAATGAGGTTATAAATCAAAGGTCAGCATTATATGGTCCTCGGGCAGGATAAAGTACTCAATCCCAAAATTTAATATAATATACCTCGGCCTACGGTAGTCCTAAAGATTAATTTGAGATCTTATGTACAACCCCATGATTTAAAATGATTGAATAAATTTACTCGTATTAAGTATATATTGACCCAACATAAATTCAACGCTGCACGGAGCTAATGAAGAGCTCCAGATGATTGTCAAGTTTAACATGTATGACTGCGTAAAAATCAATGAACGAAAAAAAAAGAAGTTTTAAATATATATAAAGATGTGTGTGTGGGAAGGAAGACTATCGTCTGGTCAGGCAAAATATACTGGTCAGACATGTTAGTCAGGGTCAGGGAAAATATACTGGGCTAGACCCTCACCTCGGTTTCCTCCATTTCTCCCTGGAAATGGCTGTTTTCACGGCAGCCTGGATAACGACGTGAGGGATCAACGTGATCTCCGTAGTAGTGAGTGACGCACCGATGAAGCCAAGCATAACACAACTGCCTAGAGTACCTGGTCCAACTTCATCAGCATGCTTGGGATGTGAAAAAAGCTACTGCAACCTGCCACTTAACATCCTTTTCAGGGCGCACAAAAGAGTAACCTACTGATTTTAAGCATTCGCAAACAACAACAACATATATGTGTGTGTGTGCATGCATGTGTGTCTCTCTCTCTATATATATATGCATTGGTAACACAATCATAGACATTCATATTTTATATTACTAATGTCGCTGGCCTGCTGTTCAACTGCTGACATGGTATTGATCCCCCGTCCAGAAGATGGTTATTGACCCCTGTTCTAAATGCTGCTTTTGTCAAGAGTGGAAATGAGAATAAACTTTCAGTTCTAATTAAATGCTCACGAGACGTGCGTCTCAAATAGTTGCTGGCAGCAAGGTCTGACTCCTGGCCTTTTTCGTGGAGGAACATTTAAACTAACAGGAAAAGGGGTGATAGGTGAACCTCTAGTTCTATAATACCACACACTCTTTTGGTAGACGGACTTGTTAGCCTTGAATAGCCAGCTCATCAAGAAAGACAACCATGATTTTAAACTACCTGCTACCTTGTGATGCAATACTGTAATAACAAATGCTGCACGAGTAAACTTAAATCAACCTGGGTAGATGAGACTCATTAGCCAGTAAGAAGAATAAAATTCTTCAGACTTCAAACCACCTGCTACTTTGTAGTTAATTTTAAAAATGATTTTGTCGAAAGTGGGTGAACTGGACCGAAGGCAGACATATAAGTCTATCTGTAAAATGTCACACAACATTACTTGAGATCAACCAAACTGAAACACCACAGAAGTTAACCAAAACAAAAAACAAAGAAAATTAAGATGTCATTTATTTATCTCAAATAAACCTTTCCATGTGGAATGGCTTAGTACTAGATCGTTACATTTCAAAATGACATAAATTTAGCTATCTCATCATCTTCTAAGCATGTAATAACAGACGACTAAAGAGGGTTGTGCCTGGAGCTGGTGAATTGATAATGTAAAATGATATTGGTATTTTAATAAGCCACAGCAAAAGCTTGCATACAGGCTTCCTGTAAAGAGAACAGTTGTAGTTCAAACATATACTTCACATTGAAGTGAAAAGGTGTTCAAAAAGTAAGTAGCATGTCCTTTGCAGAACGTGGCTTCTTACAACCGCCACCTATTTGCTGTTATAAGTTTCTTGGCAAGTGTGCAGTACGGTGGGTTGCCATTACTTTCCGTACGTGGAGGAGCATTCGCCTGAGAAAAAAACCCAGTGTCTGCTAAGCTGGACACAAGTGGGAATCGAATCCGGAACGTTGGGATTGTGAAAACCGAGAAAATTTCACTCCTAGGCCACACAGCCTCTTGTGAAAAGGTGAATGATTTCAAATGCTTTGAAATTGGCTAAATTTCAAAGGTGTCAGCTGCAGTGTTGCCTAGACATCGTAATAAAACAAAAGGTGAACAAATGAGTGAATGAGTTTAATATGCAAGATAAAAACATACTAACAAAACAAGTTCCTGGTATTCGAAGTGAGAAAGTGTTTTATTGTTATGCAGAACCAATATTGCTTTTTGCATGTGAATCATGGACAGTGATTAAACAAACAGAGACATTTGTTTCTACAACACAAATGTGGTTTCTGATGAAAATGATAAGCATACCATAACTGCTAAGAAATCTAATGACGATATATTACCAAAAAATGATTAAAACACGGCTAACTTGAATAAAAACACAAATGGCAAACAAATTCTTATTAAAATTAAAATTTTAAAAATGCTACCAAACAGATGCCTGGTATTGCAAATGAGAGTCTTGCAGTGTTATATAGATTCAATATTGCTTTATGGATGTGAATCATATGCAATGAATAGACAAAAAAATAGATAACACCAAGATTCTATTATAACAGTGGCTTACTACTCTTTACAAAGCAAGTGATGATATTTAGACTGAACTGGTCACTCAGACCAAAGACACAGCAGCGAATGAGCTGACATGAGCCAACGACTCACAGCTGCCTGCTTGCATCAGAGTCAGCGAATCTGAGCTGGCCAAAACCCTATTCCGTCCCCAAGTGGTGGTCCTTGAATCTGAATGCAACCACGCAGCCTAGCTTAGAGAATTGGGATCAAAGAGGGAAGGCAAAACCCAGTTTCACAAATGCAGTACTAAAACCAGATATGCTTGGTCAAAAGAAGAGATATTGCAGCCTTGCTGTTAACTACAACACAATGCAACAAAATGTACTTTCCAGGACGATCGTTGAAGAAGAACAACTGGTCACTGCAGACTCAAATACTCTGTACTCAACAAATAAAAAATAACTGGACACACAGACACGTGACAATGAGGAAAACAGAAAAACAGTATAAGATACTATTTAAATTTGTCAACTCCAGCTGATGGATACATTGTGTGGCGACAAGAGAAATCTGGGACAGATTCCCTAGTTTATGAAGGAAATAGTTGTGGTTTTTATAGTAAATTGTCTGGCGACATGAAAAGCCTGAGATAGACCCTCAAGTTTATAAGCGAAATAGGTGCGGTTATTTAAACTGTCTGGTGACGAGGCAAACCTAGGACAACAAATCATTGTTTATGAGGGAAATAGTTGTGGTTATTGGGTAAATAAACTGTCTGACGATAAGAGAAGACTGAGACAGATCCCCAAATTTATGAAGGATATAGTTGTGGTAATTGGGTAAATAAACTGTCTGACGATAAGAGAAGACTGAGACAGATCCCCAAATTTATGAAGGATATAGTTGTGGTTATTGACTAAATAAACTGTCTGACGATAAGAGAAGACTGAGACAGATCCCCAAATTTATGAAGGATATAGTTGTGGTTATTGGGTAAATAAACTGTCTGACGATAAGAGAAGACTGAGACAGATCCCCAAATTTATGAAGGATATAGTTGTGGTAATTGGGTAAATAAACTGTCTGACGATAAGAGAAGACTGAGACAGATCCCCAAATTTATGAAGGATATAGTTGTGGTTATTGGGTAAATAAACTGTCTGACGATAAGAGAAGACTGAGACAGATCCCTAAATTTATGAAGGATATAGTTGTGGTTATTGGGTAAATAAACTGTCTGACGATAAGAGAAGACTGAGACAGATCCCCAAATTTATGAAGGATATAGTTGTGGTTATTGGAGGACGTGTCTGGCTACCAAGTTTATGAGGAAAATAGATGTGGCTAATTAAGAATCAACAATCATGAAGATTTGCTACAGCAGAAATATGGTTTATGAGGTGAATGCTATGCATACATTGGACAGCTAAGAAATTCAATTATATATATATATATATGTCTGGAAATGGACCGAAAGGAGAGATTTTGCAGCATTGTTATAAAGTACAATCCAACAAAACTGAGGACTGACCCTCGATCGCTCATCTAAGAAACCAGTGCACTAACAATTGCGCTACCTCGGCTTCCTATATAGGAAACCAAGGAAGTGCAATTGCTAGTGTACTGGCTTCCTAGCTGAGTAATTGAGGTTCGGTCCCTAGCTGTTGTGGGATTTTTTTCTGATCGCAAAATGGCTCCTGGGGTTAACCCTGCCTAAAAAATGTGGAACATGAACAATCTTGGAAAGTAAAGGCAACCGGCATGATGTTGGCACCAGCACTCCTAGTGTGCTGTTGGTAAAGAAAAATATGGGCCTACATCATATTTCCAATATGCCACACTGGCATGCTAATGGGATTTTTTTTCCTTATATATATATATATATATATATATATATACACACTTACGTAGACATCTTACCTTGAGACCGGCCTGAAATTGGAGCAATGAATAGTAGGATTGTAACCTGCCATTAAATTCCAAATCTATAGCCATAGGCATAAAAGGTAAAGTATGAGAAGTCTCATAACAGAAACTGCCTTCGGTGATGAAGTGCTTGAGATTCTATTGTACTGAGGTGGGGTGCATATCAGAACATTCTAATGCAACAGCCTTTAGTTGTCCAGGAAGCTGTGTAACCATAAAGTGTTACACACTCCCAAACAAAGTGCAAGTTTATGTATGTATCTACATATATCGTGTGAAGTGGATGGCTGAGTGGTTTGGATAATGGCCTCCTGATCAAGGGGTAGAAGTTCAAAACACTAATATACTATTGGTTTTTAATTTGGAAGTCAAATAAAAACCTAACCTACACACTGCAAGAACAAGCAGCCATTGTTCTTCAACCCCCCATAAAATTTGATGGCAGATCCCAACAATGGGAACAAATTGTGTAATTTAGCGCAACAATATGCACCTGACTTGGTCTCAGAAGATCTTTCGTTAACTCACACCCTTCTTTAAGCATTGTTGTCCAGTTCTTCACTGTTGTCTTCGACGTACTTTTGTCACCACACACTGTCTGCATTCTGCGATGAATGTCAACTGGTCGACATCCTTCAACTGTTAGAAACCGAATCACTTCTCGCTGATTAACTCTGGACGGATTCCGTATCATACCCGCCATGTTTTCAACAGTCTGCCGAGGAAACGATGTGTCGGAGGATAATTAAATTTGGCAAACTTGACGACTGGTATGTGCTGTTTACACAAGAAGTGACATCATGCGCATCGTACGTAAGTTCACTTGTTGCAGTTTATTCCGGTTTCATTTGAACACGCCTCGTATATTCATCGTCAATGTCTGTGGCTCCCTCCGAGGCATAATCAATTGACAACCCTGTTTCAGCAAGTTCAATCTTGAGATGCCCTTTCTGTCTCTCTTTAGTTGAGGTCCAGGGACTGGAGTTTTTTTAACATTATTTTTTCCAGGTGTCTCTTGGTCTATCTATCTTCCACTACCCCGGTGGATTCCATATCAGGGCTTGTCTGGCCATGTTTGATGGTGTTTTCCATAGGATGTGTCTTATTCAACATTTAATGTTGCTCCACAGGTTGTTGTTGCTCCTTTCCCATAGGTTTTTGTTCCTCACCCTCTCCTCATGTAGGCCCACCTTGACGTGGTTGGAGAGCTTGTGTGCCCCAGTGACTTCGGGAGCTATGCCGGCAGGACTTCCAAGGGTCACCCAAGCCAGACAGATCCTGAGAGAGGGACCCACAAAGGGGCTGAGGAGTAGATGGAACCCTTTAGGTGTAGATGCAGAACCCACCGGCGAGTGGTACACGCTCTAGTTCATACCAATCCATCCCCACTTCATGGGTTAAATGCTTTTCTTGTCTCAGTTCTTGCTTTTGTTCTCTATCCATCCGCGTGAAAGCTGCACCAAACCACTGCTGCGGTTGTTCCAGAAAGAACAAAGACTAATGCAACAAAGTCCGAATAGAAAATGTGGGCAAGCAGAGCACATAAACCTGGTAAGGCAATTTATATATGGAAGGAAGCATCCAGAGTGAAAACCTCAACCATTGAAGTCGGAAGATGTAGACCCAAGTGATATGGGAGTAGAAAATGGACATCTATACAAAACAACAAATGCTATGCAACTAACACTAGACAGCTATGATTTCGTCCATATGGGATGTGACCAAGTTGGGATGATGCCAAGATTCCCGCTGTTTCGAAGGGGTCCACCCAATGATACTGGAACCGAAAAGCTGTGGAGGGCCGACGAAGACCTGAAACGCAGTCTCTTTTGTGAACCTCACCAGACTATAAGCATGGGATCAGTTGATAGATGAAGAAGATGTTCCTCCCCATATCTTACTAGCCTATACCAATTTTCTCCATTGGCATTTATTGACAAATTACTGAAATTGTCTCTCAATGTCTATGTTGTTCTCCAAGTTTCTGCTATGTAGGAGTAGTGAACAACCTGCAGATGAAGCCAAGCTGAGCACAATCGCCTGAAGAACCACATTCCATCTTCATCAGCACGCTCAGGATGTGATGTGAGGAAAGCTACTGCAACCCGCCACTCAACGTCCTTTTTAGGGTGCACAAAAGAGTAAACCTACTCATTGTGAGTATTCGAAACAACAACAGCCTGACATTAAACTCCGCATTTATAACCAATGGCATTGAAGGGCTTTCTAAAAGACTGACATCTTTAGAACAGCATACTACTTGTGGTTCCTTTTCACTCTGTGGTGTAGAAGTCTTTAGAACAGCATAAAAACTGTTTATTTTTTATTATCTTTGTTTCACTCCTTGTTAAACATAGTGCTACCACTGTAGTATGCCATATAATTAAGCCTGGACAATAGCACTTTGTGTGTTCTTGCAATTGTGGTTTCTGTAGCAAAATATTTTACAATATATTCCCCTTTTCTGCGACTTGGGATGGTTCAGCTAATCAATCAAAGCATGTCACCCCTATTGATGGATAGGCCATTGAGAACATTCTTTTCTCTATGCTTTTTTGGGCCTACCTTTCTTCCCTTAAGGATTCCATGAAAGAGCCTTATTGTCTATGCTGGATGCTTTCTGTACCTTGTGTCTTATACAGCCCCATTTTCTTCACTTAATTTGCTATTCCAGTGACTGCTGTTGGCTCCTTCCTCATAGGTCTTCATTCCTCACCATGTCCTGCCACTTTAAGCCCATTATGCTTTTTTTTGGCCTACCTCTCGCTTTCTTCCCTTAAGAGCCTTATTGTCTATGCTGGACGCTTTCTGTAGCTTGTGTATTATACAGCCCCATTTTCTTCGCTTAATTTGCTATTCCAGTGGCTGTTGTTGGCTCCTTTCCCATAGGTCTTCATTCCTCACCATGTCCTGCCACTTTAAGCCCATTATCCTTTAGAGGCAGGGAGGAAGACTGGCGTCTGGTCAGGCAAAATATACTGATCAGACATGTTAGTCAGGGTCAGGCAAAATATACTGGCCAAGACCCTCACCGTGGTTTCCTCGTAGTCCTCCTTGGAAATTGGCTGGTTTCATGGCAGCCTGGCTAACAAGGTGAGTGATCGATGTGATCCCCGTAGGAGGGAATGACATGCAGATGAAGCCAAGCACAGCACAACTGCACGGAGCACCCCTTTCCATCTTCATCAGCACGCTCAGGATGTGAGGAAAGCTACTGCAACCCGCTACTTAATGCCCTTTTCAGTGCGAATAAAAGAGTAATCCTTCTCATTGTGGGCATTTGAAACAACAATATCCTTCACAGGTATTTTTTAACAAAAGGTTGGAGTCTTGGTCGTTCTCCATATTCCTGCTCCATGCAGCAGGACCAACTTGACACAAGTATTGAATATACTAGCTTGGGTGTGAATCTGATCTCCCGCTGGAATAGTTGCAGCGAGCTTATTCATTTTTCCAGAGAATCCACACGAGCAACATAAAGAAGGTTTGAGGATTTTAGATGACTTGGGGTTTGGGGGGGGGGGGGGGGGGGAAGAGTGTGTGTGTGTGTAGAGAAAGAACTAACTGGGTGGATCTTACTTGCTAATTTTTCTTATTTGATTTTTGTCCACTTCTGATTCTAAAGTTTCCGTTCTTGGATCAAGTGTGTTGTGTTGGCTGTTCTAAGCAGCTGTTGTATGGTGAGCTCAAGACAGGCAAATGTTCGAAAGAGGGACAGAAGAAGCGATGCATAACTGTTTGAAAATTTCTCTGAAGAGTTTTCTCAATGTCACCTCCAGTGAGCTGCTTGCGCTGAACTACTCGGTCTGGAGCACTGCTGCACACACGGTCTTCACATTGTCAAGAAGAGACTCATTGTGATGCTGCAAAAAACGTGATCTGCAAGACAGGACAGATGCTATCCACGTGTGCCCCAATCTGCAGAATTCGTATCGGATTGTCCATTTACAATCGTCACATCTGGCGCTGGTGCCATGTTCGTTTGCGATGGACAACTAATTACAATTGTAAGTCAATCAATCAATTAAAGCTCGTCGCTCCTCCTGGTGCATAAGCCATCGACAACATCCCGCCAGCATGCACGGTCCTGGCCTGCTCTTTCTGCCTCTCTCCAGGTGTAATCTCAGTTGCTTCTCACATTCTGTTCTCTGTATATTTTTAGGTCTACCTCTCTCTCTTTTCCCTTGAGGATTCCATGTAAGAGCCTGTCTGGCTATGTTTGACTGTGCCTTCTGCAGAGTATGCCCTATCCAGCCCCATTTTCTTCTCTTAAGTTGTTGTTCCAGTGGCTGTTGGCTCCTTTCTCATAGGTCTTCATTCCTCATCATGTTCTGCCACTTTCTGTCCATTCTCTTTCGAAGGCTTTTGTTAGCTAAGGACTGAAATCTTTGTTGCATGGCCTTGATCGTTGTAGACAATCTGGTACTTTTGGCACAATTGTAAGTCTGTGTTGTGTAATTTCTGTTATATAGTTTATTAACCTGCCAGATTGGATGTCTTCATTGTGTCCTGTAAACTAATCTTCTCTTGTTACTGAAGCACACGGGCTGAAGATGCAGCAGGGAATGAGCTGACAGCAGCCAGCGACTCAGAGTTAACTGCTTGCACGGGTCTCCTATTGGACAATACATATGCATCCTCTGTAGTTAGGAAGGAACTAGGACTGTGCTGAACAGATATTGGAAAAGCGAACCTGCATTTGCCACACCATGACAATCGTAAAGGCACAGTGGCCCAGGACGTGACGATCCAATTGTCTGGAACTTTTGGTTACAGGTCTAGAGACGAAGAACTCGGCCTAACCAGTAAATAATTGGTGGCGAGGAATGGGCACCAGTGAATCCTACCGTGGCTTCGGTAACTTGGAGCGTTGCTAATGCACCCTCTCAATTACTTAATGTCAAGACTGTAAATTTCTGGCTTTTGCCCGGGGTGGGAAGAAAATTCACAGACTGTCCAGCCCGACAATGCCAAAATATGGGAAGTACAAAATGAAATTTTTTTACATAAAGCTCGGACGACGCCTCGGTCATCAAGGTCTGCACCTAGCAGTGGGGGACCAGGATGCAATGGGTGAAAAATGGACTACTGGAAACAAACATAAAAATACTAACACGAAAAATCCTAGGAGGAAGCACATGCAAACACAAGATAACAAGCTTTCATTTAACGTTCTACAGTTAAATATTTGTGGCCTGAGAAATAAGAAGCTTGAGCATGCCAAGGTTTTGGACAGCCACATGGTTCATGTGGCTCTCCTGGAAGAAACTCTACCTAAGGACACTGACCTGAGCTTGACAGGATACACCAGCTATGCCTGTGAGTGCACCGACTGACGTGGCATAGTTACCTACATCCGAAATGACAATCAGGGATGTGTCACACATATAACAGCCCATTCCAGACACAGAAAATCAATATCTGGCACACTGGATCAAAGTACACTATATACAACATTTACAGCCCCCCACAGATGACCTGCAACCTGCCAGATCTGCATGAAACACAATATCACAAAACACTCCTTGCAGGTGACTTCAATGGACAATCGCCTCATTGGGGTTACACTGACCATAGGGCACTTTAACCGGTACTTTTACTCGATGAACAGAGCAGGAAAGCTTTCTGAGTTTGACAAAGAACGTATAGAACACTTGAAATGTCAAGTTAAGTCCCAACTGCTAGTGCCTCCATATTTGAAGATGACTTTAGTATGCAAGAATTTCAAAAAGGTCTGAAGAAATTAAAACCTAGAGTCTCCTGGGCCAGACAGGATCCAAAATGAAATGATAACTCACATGGGCTGATTTGGGAAAGAAACAGTCCTCAAGTTAATCAGCATGACTTTGAGAAATGGACAACTGCCCAAAGACTGGAAGAACGTGCATGTTATCCCCATCCTGACAGGCAACAAACCTCCAGATGAACCAAACAGCTACCGTCCCATCTTATTAACATCATGCCTTAGAAAATTAGCAGAAAAAAATGGTAAATGCACACCTTTACTGGTTCCTTGAGAGTTCAAAAATCCTTTGCCATGAACAGGTAGGCTTCAGAAAAGGTAGTTGCACAGAAGACCAGCTTTTCAGGTTAACAAAGAAAATTTACAATGGGTTCCAAAATAAGAAACATACAGTAGTAATCTTCTTTAACTTACAACAGGACTATGATCGAGTATGGAGAAAAGGTCTCGTGATGAAGATGACTGACGTGGGGATTAGCGGTAAACTGCACAACTGAATAAAATATTTCCTCATTGACCGAATAATCCAGACAAAGATGAACAATACAGTCTTCTCTAAAGAAGTCTTAGAGGAAGGCGGACCACAGGGCTCTGCTTTGAGCTGCACTCTTTTTCTCATCTACATCAATGACCTGGCCAAGCACATCAAAGCTGGAAAAGCCATGTATGCTGACAATCTGGCAGAACCATGAAGAAAGTGCAGCACAAAGATTAAATGGAGACCTGAGAAGACTGCATGAGTATTGCCAAATGTGGAAACTGAAGATAAACTGTGGAAAGACTGTTTACACTACCTTTACCAATAGCCACAAAGTAGCCAAGAATAATATCAGTCTGAGATTCGGCAAACAGGAATTTCCCAGAGAGGAAGAACCTACTTTTCTTGGAGTCACTCTCAACCGACAGTTCAGCCTCAAGAAACATGTCCAAAATCTTACAAATAAGCGTTGAGGCGGCTACAGTTATTGAAGAGGCTCACTGGTACAGCATGAGGATCAGACAAGGACACTCTGAGAGGCTTGTATCTCAGATATCTGCGCTCTGCTTTAGAATACAGCAGTGCACTCCTGACAACATGCTCACAGACTAATGTAGAGTCCCTGGACAGAGTGCAGAACAGTGGAGCAATGAGGTCAATGCCCACTGTGGCATGTGAATGTAGAACCCCTTGAGATGCGAAGAGATGTGGCTGCTATGGAAGTTTATGAGAGGAGTAAAAGAATGAGCAAAGACCACCCCAATAGAAGACTTGTAGAAAAATGGCAACAAAAGCAGAGAATAAAACAAAAAGTCAGTCCTCCACCACGTCAGTGAGATTAAAGACAGATATCATGTCCCAGACAAAAGTCAGTCCTCCACCACGTACGTCAGTAAGAATAAAGACAGATATGACGTCCCAAACAGAAGACAAGAAACACAGAGAGCAACAAGAAATTTACCACCACATATATGTTTAAAAATGCCAGAAATTCAAACAAAACTAACAGATAATACAACAAGAAGTGCTGATCCAGTCAGTCTTATGAGAGCATCACAGAGAATGATTGATACCTACCCAGAAGAATGGATACATGTCTATACTGATGGATCTGCTTTTAAGGCCATCATTAAAGAGGATATGGAGTCTACATAGAGTATCCAGACAGAACATCTGATGAGCTGTTTGATGCCTGTGGGGAGATATGTTCAAATTATTAGGCAGAAATAACAGCATTGGAAGTAGCTCTGAACCACTTGAGGACTGTATTTGATGCTTTCCCATCAAAAGCCCAAAGCATTGTAATCTTTATAGACTCATTATCTGCCCTTCAAGCTCTGGAAGACGGTGGTCGTTGTAGGCCTGAACACCCAAATATCCCTAGATGCCAACCAACTTCTCACATCCCATGAAGTCAAAATAGTTATACAATGGATCCCTGGTCACTCAAATACACCTGGCAATGACAAGGCAGACAGACTGGCTAAGAAGGGAGCAAGTCAAGAACAACAATACACACTAAAAACTCTACAGACAGTCAAACAACTACTGAAGAATGCAAACAAAGAGGCCTGGCTGAATAGATGGACAATGGGAAATACTGGGAGAGAAATCTACAAACATATGGCTATCCCAAATCTCAAAGACAACATCAACCTTCTGAAAAGGAAAGACCAAAGCACAACTTTCCGACTTCGCACTCAACACATACAACCGAACAGCAACTTGAACAGAATCCAACCAGAACATACTCCAGAGTGCCGGCTGTGCACACATCACTATGAAACTGTTGAACATCATCTTTTTGAATGTCTGGCCCTTGCCAGTGTAAGGAAAGAGCTTCTTCTTCCAAGGCCAGACAAATAGAACACTTTGTATGGAATTAAACAACAGCTTACAAACACTTGTAGATATCACTATATGACATTGGGCCAAAGGCCGCTGGTCAATAACCAACCAATCATCAGGGTCAGTGACCCATAACTAGGATTAAGATATTGATCAGTGCATGAACTGCAGCGGTCAGCGACCATAAAACCGACAGGGTCGGCAAAACCAGAGCTGCCAAGACCCTTCTACATCTCCAAAATAACAAGCTGCAACAGACCAGACTGGCTAAGGAGAAGGGATCGACGAGGGAAGGCTAACCATGTACCCAAAAATGCCTGTTGAAGTTGGATGTGTCGGACCGAAAGGTGCAAATATTGCAGTCAAGCTACAAACACAACGCATTCCGTTCTCCAGACAACATCCTGCTAATTGCAAAGTCCTTTTCAGGGCTTGATAGTAGGAGTTTGATGACAAAGAAGAGGAAGTGACCCATAACTGACGAAGACCCTACTCTGCCGCCAAGTGGTAGCCCTGAAAACAGACTGCGTCCATGCAGTTGGGGTAAGAGCTTAGGGTTAAAAGAGGGAAGGCAAACCGGTCATAAAAATGCCATGCTGAAATTGGATGTGTTATGCCATTAGGTGCATATATAGCAGCCTAGCTGTAATCTATGACACTACGTCACAAATGTCCTTTTCAAGACAAATGCAGAAGAAGAAAACTGAAGCGCAGCATATGGACCATCAAACTTAAAACCTTAAGTAATGTTAGCAGCTCACAGCATCACAGAACCCCTACCAGCCCCAAGACTTCCCAACGTAGCGATAAAACAAATAGAAACTTTACTTAAATATATTCTGACCCGATCCAAGATTTTAATTGACCACAACTTAATTTGTACACTCATTTCAGTGTGAAAAAGATTTACAAAAATGTATTACTGTGCAGAATGTTTTTCAGTACAGTAGTTAAATAACTCACGATGGAGATGCATTTACATAAATTGTCACTCACATTACTCTAGTCTAGTCGCAGGAGCTTTTACCCAACTAATGAACATCCAGAAATCAAAATCACTGAGCAAGGACATCAAGCTCAAGTTGTTTTAACTCCAATGTGTTACCAGTACTCACCTATGGATATGAATGCTGGAAAATAACAACAGCATTGGAAAATAGACTAAATGCATTTGAGAATAAGTGTCTAAGAAAACTGTTGAACATTGACTGGGAGGAATTCATAACCAACAAACCAATTAGAGAAGTCACCAACCAACAATATGTTTCATCAGGCATTAGGAAAAAATGGTGGACATACATCAGGTATATTATTAGAATGGACTGCAACAGACTCCCTCTGCAAGCATTTATATAATCACCATCTGGCACAGGAAAAGAGGAAGACAGAAATTCTCAGCAAAACAATCGTCAGAGAGGGTTCTACTACGGGCTTGAACACACATGATCTAAAATGAGTGGCATCACACAGATCAAACTACAGAGCACTGGCTTCGTCTTATGCACTGTGTTTAGCACTTAAAGAACATTGATTGATTCAAGGAGTTAATGTGTTTTCAAAAAACATTCAAGTTTTAGGAAATTGGTTGTTCCCTTCATTTGCATGTCGAATGGGCTGGGCAGGTACTGGTGAAATGACAGCAATTTACAATATGCCACATAAAATGTACATCACCAAGTACTTACGAAAAAAAATACACCACATACACAAATTGTGAAAATGAATATCCAAAAATATAGCTTTTTACAGATTGTCATGTATTCAGAAACTAAAATATTTCTTACATATACTTGGAATAGTTCATATATGGTCAAAAATACAACTGCACTGTGTTTAATGAGGTAGCTAATGCACAATTAAGCGCAACAATAATGCATTATTTTTTAATGCAAAATAAAGTGAAGCAACATAGCTGTTTATTCAATTTTCATACAGTCCAGATATGCCTGTCTCAAGCATGCACTTCAATCAAATCAGACCATTTTACTTTAATACCATATTGGCAGGAATATAAATAGTACGGTCTTACATATATTACAACCATAAAGCTTTAAAAGTTCTCTGTTTTAAAACATGAATGGTTTCAAAATATATTACAGCCCAGAACTGTGACAATAATCAAGGCATACGAATCATTTTTACACAGATTTATTTAATCATATGAAGTAATTTCCACCTGTACGAGAGGAAGTATGCAACGAAGACATCTGTTGGTGATACTCTCAGTTACATGCCAAACATTAACAAATTAGTCCAAAAAAAAGAATCTGTTGCAGGAGTTTCTTCTTCTTCCTTTATCCTGAAAAAGACATTTGTGACATTGTGTCGCACTTGACAGCGAGGCTGCATATCTGCACCTTTCGGCTTGACACATCCAATTCCAGCATGGATTGCAGGAGTTAACATATGAGTATTGGAAGTATACAATAAATCAGTTAACCAGAATATTAAATAAATCAGTTAGCCAGAAAATTTAATAAATCAGTTAGCAAAAATTTAAATAAACCAGTTAATTAGAATACTCATTAAATCAGTTAACCAGAATATTCAATAAATCAGGTAACCAGAAAATTAAATAAATCAGTTAACAAGAATATTAAACAAAACATGGGAGGATAGAAGTGTACCAGAAGACTGGTAAAGTAGAATGATACAAATGTCAAAATGGAAGATTTTAAGGAAAAATCTAATGTTTTGTACACATAATAAATCAATAATAAGTCATACACCCTTATCTTGTCTTGCTGTAGTACTACTCCTTTGGCTTCATATAGGTATACCGTACTTGTGAGTTTCATATCCGACAAGGACAGAAGGAACAAGTCTTTATTAAGTAATATGTCTTGACCTTTTGTCCAAGTGGTTTCTGAGAGTGCACTGTGTGTAGTAGAGATGAGTATAGAACTCCGCCACAAGGGGGAGACTGTTGTATGATGTGACTACTAGCGCTGTCTAGTCCCTATAGGGAAATTATACTCTCCAACTCAAGAACACCCCCTCATTCATTCAGGTTTTATTGCCTGCTAAGTGCGAAGTAATCTTCGAATTTTGAAGGAAAGCTCTAGTAAAAAAAAAAATCAGTACAAGAGTGAGGAATAAAAGAATGAATACAATTCTTTTTTCAGGGATTAGACACAACAAATCTATTGTTTCATATGAACTTATTCCAATGCCATATCATTAACTTAACTTAACGTCTTTATACTGGTTTAGAAGACTCTCCAGATTAATTTACATTTCCTTGCTCTAAAAGCTATGCGCATACAACCTATTCTTAAATGCATTAATTGTCCTTGCCTCCACTACTTCCTGTGGCAATGCATTCCAAGCCTTCACCACTCTCAAAATATTTCCTAATATCTATTCTGGACCTTTCTTTAGTTAATTTGTAGCTATGCCCTCTTGTTCTTGTAGGTGGTTCTATTTTGAAAAACTTGTTATAGTCTAATTTATCCTTTCCTTTGATTATCTTATAAACCTGTATCAAGTCAAATCAAATTCTTCTCTTTTCTAATCACTGTAGGCCAGTTTTTCTGAGTCTTGCCTCCTAACTGTATTTCTGGAATCCCACTATCAGCTTTGTCACTCTTCTTTGTATCCTTTCCAGCATGTCTATATCTCCTCTACGATAAGGACTCTACATAGAGTGGGTTTCTCTACCCACATGTCAGTAGTAGGAAGAAAGACTATCACATGACAGAGGATGAGCGAAGGTCCCTGAACTAAATGTAAGTGATAGGAAGTGTTTCTGCACTGCTATTAAATCAAGGGAAATGTTCTTGCATTTTAGTAAGTCATAAGGAAGCTTTCTGTATTGCTGCTAAGTCATGGGGAATGAGAGTTTTCCTGCTCTGATAGTAAGTCATGTGGAATGAGAGTTTTCCTGCTCTGATAGTAAGTCATGTGGAATGAGAGTTTTCCTGCTCTGATAGTAAGTCATGTGGAATGAGAGTTTTCCTGCTCTGATAGTAAGTCATGTGGAAAGAGTTTTCCTGCTCTGATAGTAAGTCATGTGGAATGAGAGTTTTCCTGCTCTGATAGTAAGTCATGTGGAATGAGAGTTTTCCTGCTCCGATAGTAAGTCATGGGGAAAGAGTTTTCCTGCTCTGATAGTAAGTCATGTGGAATGAGAGTTTTCCTGCTCTGATAGTAAGTCATGTGGAATGAGAGTTTTCCTGCTCTGATAGTAAGTCATGTGGAATGAGAGTTTTCCTGCTCCGATAGTAAGTCATGGGGAAAGAGTTTTCCTGCTCTGATAGTAAGTCATGGGGAATAAGAGTTTTCCTGCTCTGATAGTAAGTCATGGGGAATGAGAGTTTTCCTGCTCTGATAGTAAGTCATGTGGAATGAGTTTTCCTGCTCCGATAGTAAGTCATGTGGAATGAGAGTTTTCCTGCTCTGATAGTAAGTCATGTGGAATGAGAGTTTTCCTGCTCTGATAGTAAGTCATGTGGAAAGAGTTTTCCTGCTCTGATAGTAAGTCATGTGGAATGAGAGTTTTCCTGCTCTGATAGTAAGTCATGTGGAATGAGAGTTTTCCTGCTCTGATAGTAAGTCATGTGGAAAGAGTTTTCCTGCTCTGATAGTAAGTCATGTGGAATGAGAGTTTTCCTGCTCCGATAGTAAGTCATGGGGAAAGAGTTTTCCTGCTCTGATAGTAAGTCATGTGGAATGAGAGTTTTCCTGCTCTGATAGTAAGTCATGTGGAATGAGAGTTTTCCTGCTCTGATAGTAAGTCATGTGGAATGAGAGTTTTCCTGCTCTGATAGTAAGTCATGTGGAAAGAGTTTTCCTGCTCTGATAGTAAGTCATGTGGAATGAGAGTTTTCCTGCTCTGATAGTAAGTCATGTGGAATGAGAGTTTTCCTGCTCTGATAGTAAGTCATGTGGAATGAGAGTTTTCCTGCTCTGATAGTAAGTCATGTGGAATGAGAGTTTTCCTGCTCTGATAGTAAGTCATGTGGAATGAGAATTTTCCTGCTCTGATAGTAAGTCATGTGGAAAGAGTTTTCCTGCTCTGATAGTAAGTCATGTGGAATGAGAGTTTTCCTGCTCTGATAGTAAGTCATGTGGAATGAGAGTTTTCCTGCTCTGATAGTAAGTCACGTGGAAAGAGTTTTCCTGCTCTGATAGTAAGTCATGTGGAATGAGAGTTTTCCTGCTCCGATAGTAAGTCATGGGGAAAGAGTTTTCCTGCTCTGATAGTAAGTCATGGGGAATAAGAGTTTTCCTGCTCTGATAGTAAGTCATGGGGAATGAGAGTTTTCCTGCTCTGATAGTAAGTCATGGGGAATGAGAGTTTTCCTGCTCTGATAGTAAGTCATGTGGAATGAGAGTTTTCCTGCTCTGATAGTAAGTCATGTGGAATGAGAGTTTTCCTGCTCTGATAGTAAGTCATGTGGAAAGAGTTTTCCTGCTCTGATAGTAAGTCATGTGGAATGAGAGTTTTCCTGCTCCGATAGTAAGTCATGGGGAAAGAGTTTTCCTGCTCTGATAGTAAGTCATGGGGAATAAGAGTTTTCCTGCTCTGATAGTAAGTCATGGGGAATGAGAGTTTTCCTGCTCTGATAGTAAGTCATGGGGAATGAGAGTTTTCCTGCTCCGATAGTAAGTCATGTGGAATGAGAGTTTTCCTGCTCTGATAGTAAGTCATGTGGAATGAGAGTTTTCCTGCTCTGATAGTAAGTCATGTGGAATGAGAGTTTTCCTGCTCTGATAGTAAGTCATGTGGAAAGAGTTTTCCTGCTCTGATAGTAAGTCATGTGGAATGAGAGTTTTCCTGCTCTGATAGTAAGTCATGTGGAATGAGAGTTTTCCTGCTCCGATAGTAAGTCATGGGGAAAGAGTTTTCCTGCTCTGATAGTAAGTCATGGGGAATAAGAGTTTTCCTGCTCTGATAGTAAGTCATGGGGAATGAGAGTTTTCCTGCTCTGATGGT
Organism: Ariolimax columbianus; assembly: GCA_036924085.1. Lineage (NCBI taxonomy): Eukaryota > Metazoa > Mollusca > Gastropoda > Stylommatophora > Arionidae > Ariolimax > Ariolimax columbianus. Next base: position 25,494,656 of record JAVGWX010000005.1, on the reverse strand, counting down.
AAGTCATGGGGAATGAAGACGTGTTGAGAGTTTTCCTGCTGTGATAGATGTCACTTATACACTTGACACCGAAAAGCAAACCAGGATTAGACAATAGATAGATAGTAAATCATAGAGAGTTGTTCCTGAATTACTATTAAATCATTGGGAATGAAGGTGTGTTCCAACACTATTGTTAAGTTGGATCAAGATGCTGAGCAGCGCATGAGCTGCAGTGGTCAGCGACGCATAGCTGACTGCTAGCGTCAGGGCCAGCGAACCAGAGCTGCCAAGACCCTTTTACACCTCCACGCTGTGATCCTGGATAACAGGCTGCAGCAGCGCAGACTGGCTAAGGAGAAGGGATCGAAGAGGGAATGCTAACCTGGTACTCAAAAAATACTTGCTGAAGTCGGTTGGACTGAAAGGTGCAAATATCGCAGTCAAGCTGTAAACTACGACACAACGCATTCCGTTCTCTGGACTACATTCTGCTACTTGCCCTTTTCAAGGTTTGGAGATTGAGAACGAACGAAGCCAAACTAAGCCAAGCCACTACTGTTAAGTCACGTGGAATGTTCTGGCACGGACAGTAAGTCATAAGAGTGTATCTGCACTACTTTTAAGCCATGGTGAATAAGAGACTGATCCTGTACTACTATTAACTCATGGCGAATGAGAGACTGATCATGTACTATTATTAACAGATGGTGAACGAGGCAGTGTTTGCACAACTATACGTTATATATGTAAAATGTTTGTAAAAAATATATGATCTACAGTTGTGGAAAATGATTTATACAAACAACGTCATTGCGCCTGGATGACCTCATATGTGCTAAGTCCCTTTCATTGCTGAAAGATCCGGAATGACGAAATTTGACATCAAACTACGTTTTGGGACATTGTGAAAACAGCGATATCACACAAACATCGTTGGGCTAGACATGTGGTACGCATGCCTGACAACAGATGACACGTAGAATAAGGTTTTAGTGGCCATATGCCTATACATGTCCATGGGGTGGCCCACCTATGCGATGGCGAGATGGACTAAGGACCTAGGCCCGCATTGGTACACCACTCAGATTCTTAACAGCCAAAATATAAATACAAGGAATACTGTCATCCTAATAGACTCCAAGAGTGTACTTCAAGCCATCTCAAGCCACAAACAAAATAGACTCTCACATAAAATAAAATACAACATAGGATTGCTGTCTCAAAAAACATATTTAGTCCTACAATGGATTCCGGCTCACTGTGAGATCCCTGAAAACGTGAAAGCAGATGAGCTCACAAATGCCGCGAGTGGCGGCACACAGATTCCCCATCCACATAGCTACAAAGAAACAAAGACACTGAATAAAGAATACAAGCCAGAAAATGACAGTATAGACAAACTTAGCAGAGATTGGGAGACAAAGATCTTCAGACTCAAAACGGGACATTGTAGACTCAAGGCCCACCTCCACAGAATGGGTCTCAGAGACACTGCCACGTGCGATTGTGGAGCACTCAAGCAAACACTAGAACATTTTCTGCAAGAATGCCCTGCCTATGCAGACCAAAGTGAGGCAGTCTGGTCTGAGGGAGTGACCATGCTCGAAAAGCTGTGGGGGACCGGCGAAGACCTGAAACGCAGTCTCCGACCGGCGAAGACCTGAAACGCAGTCTCTGACCGGCGAAGACCTGAAACGCACAGTCTCCTTCGTGAACCTCACCGGCCTAGAAGCATAGCATCAGTTGATCGATGAAGATGAAGAAGGTAAACCACTGGAAAGATAGGGATGCTTACAGAATATTGTTGGCCTCTTCACATACGGCACATCTGCCGGACTGATGCGGAGAATAATGTGATTGCTGCTTTAAAAAATTTACAGCCAGAAAGTTTGACAAGAAACTATTGAAGACATTGAAGATAACAACATGAGCAAATGAAGATAATTCATGCAAGGTAAAGAGGTTAAGAGAGAAACAGAAAATGCTAACCTAAAAGAATATTAGGATAGAACTGAGGAAAAGAATAATCATCACTTATATATGGTCAATTGCACTCCCGCAGAATGGAAAGAGTGTGTTGGACAGAAAGAAGATATATACAAGGGGCTTGTCATGTCTTTACCCTGACTATGAAGGAGGAGGAGGAGAAAGTTAAAATTAGGCACATATGTAGCTCATTAAATTTGTATTGGACTTGAGAAGTATGAATTTCCCTCCTCGATAGGTTTACCCGGTATAGTGCATGGTGCAACACACCTTATTGGCAGGATCTGCTACTCTAACAGTTTGTCGGAACAATGGAGAAATCAGAGGCTAGAACTGTGATAAATTCTTGGTATTGCAGGGAAAAACACCTACAGAAATACACAGGGAGATGGAACCAGTGTTTGAGGAATTCTGTCCTTTGTATGGTTCTGTAAAAAACTGGTGTAGGCAGTTTAAGTGTGACCTTTCCCATATTGCTGATCTTCCAAGATCAGGAAGACCATCCTCAGAGTGCAGCGGTGAAAATGCTGCAAGAGTGAAGAAAATCATTGACCAGGATAGGAAAATGACAATTGCAGAAATATCTAAGTCAGCAAAACTGAATGAAAGTTCAGTTTTTAGAATTTTACACAACAGACTGAACATGAGAAAAGTGTGTGCCTGCTGGGTCCCGCGTCTGCTGACACGTGAACTTAAACAAACAAGGGTTGATTGCTGTGGCAAGCTGCTCAAAATGTGTCGGTCGAAAAACATGTTGCCGACTATGGTGACAATATATGAGACTTGGGTTCACCATTATGATCCAGAATACAAAATTTCCAGCATACAGTGGAAAACCCCGGCTCACCAACACAAGAAATAAAGAGCACAGAAATCTGCAAGAAAAGTGAAGCTGTTTTTTGGGATGAACAAAGGTGTCATATTGAAAGATTACCTCTGCCTCATGGCAACACGGTTAATGAGCAATATTATGCATATCTTATTACCAAACTAAGAAAGACTGACCAGAAAACGAGGGATAGCGCGCACTCAAATTCTGCCTTTGCTTCAAGACAACTTCAAGACTCCCATAAAGCAAGGCTTGTGCTGCAAACAGCCAACAATTTGAATATTGAAATTCTTACACACCCACTATATTCTCCAGATTTAGCTCCATCAGACCTTTTTCTTTTCCCAAAACTGAAAAAAACAGCTGAAAGGAAATCATTTGGACAGTGATGAAGATGTCATACTGGCTTGTGATAACTGGTTTAGTTAGAAAAATAGGTTACTTTATTCTGAAGGTTTTTTCAAGGTCACACAGAGATGGCAGAAATGTATAAATTCAAGTGGTGGCTACATTGAGAAGGAATAAGCACTGTGCCTAATTTCAACTTTCTCCTCTGACTCCTTCATGGTCCGGTAAAGACTTATGACAAGCTCCTTGCACACACACATACTATATACATACACATAAATATAATAGCACTTCAATATGCGGTTAGAAAGCCGGTTATGGTTTCTCTGCTTGAGTGAGAGGGAGAATCGTTGCTGAGTGGAGTGGTGCATTCTTGGCAACAATGTCCAGTATTAGAATGGAATTCGAGGCAGTGAACAGCTCTGCGGGAGCTATCTGAGACCTCTTTAACGACAGCCGTATTCATCTCTGACTCTCAATTCTTCGCTTTGGAAGGTGTAGAAGGGCTGACTGTGGCCGAGTGGATAGTGGACAAAGAGGTCTTGAACCTACAGGCCTTAGAGGCACCTGCCGTGAGAACATTCATAGATGTGACATTTTGAAGGTGATCAAGGGCCGCCTTTTGGATGGAGACATAGGAGTCCATAAATGAGTGATTCACAGATTACAGGACTTTGAAATCATATGCGGGTCCAGAAGAGAGGGGTGCTTAAGAGGATGGAGGAGTGAGTGCAACCAGTGAGCTACAGGAACCATCAGTATCAACGTCATTTGCTGAAAGGTACTTAGCACCTATGGGACTGCCCAGAGCGCAATGATGTCAATTCTTAACCACGTCATTTGCTGAAAGGTATTTAGCACCTATGGGTCTGCCCAGAGCGCAATGATGTCAATTCTTAACAGAAAAAAACTTAGAAAAAGGGAAGGTGAACTTGCACACACTCACATGCCAGAAAATCGGCAAAACAATAGCAGGTCTAGATAGCAATACTGAGAATACAAAAAAATATAACTATAAACTAATATTACAGCATTTTTCCCATTTCTAGGGTCTGACAGGATTCGTAAGGATGGGGAATATAGGCAGATCGTCCAGACAGTCACAGCACAGTGCGCAAGTTAAGATTTTTTTCTTCACTCTGATAGAAACAAAAACAAAAGACTGGTATTCTAACCTGACTAACAGAAACATTATTTTTCTTCTTTGTCATCCATTCTGAAGAGAACGTTGCGATGTTGTATTGTAGTGGACAGCGAGGCTGCGATAACTACATCTTTTGGGCAGACACATCCAATTTCATTGGGCTTTTTTAGGTTTTGGGTTTGAATTCCCACTGTGATCCATGTTCTCTTAGCCAGACTACACTAGTGCAGTCTGTTTCTTGGAGGCAAGATAGAGTCTTGGTCAGATCTGGTTTGCTGACCCTGATGTAAGCAGCCAGCTATGAGTCGCTGGCTGTGTGCATCTTCGGCCTCAGTTTTCTTCTTCTGATCCTCGAGAAAATGAATCATTCACTTTATTTACATGTATCATATATGGGGCATTATTTCTAGAGCTGCCTTATAAACCCAGAATGTTACTTCACACAGCCTGTATGAACTGCAGAAATTTAGTGGTTTACATATCTAGACTAAGAATAAAGAAATATACAAGTTTATATTTTTGACTTCGGGTAATGGTAGAACATGGATAATTTGGATAAAAGGAAAAAATTAAAGAGGCAGTATAATTAATCTTTTCTCAAACATTCAAACAACTTTAATGGGGAAAAAAGGCAAAAGTAAAGTAACCCATAGCATTACTGCCGTAGGGGTGTGAGGTGTTAGCGATGTCACATTTTAAAGGCTAGGCTATATGAGGGCGGTAGCCATCTCCCCTCCCTCGCCGCTTTTACTTCCCGTTCTGAACCGGTACCCAGTTAAGGCTGGGTCGACCCGGGAGCCATTGCGGTCTGAAAAAACATTACCGCATCAACTGGGGGACCACTCAGATGCGAAGCCAGTGCGCTAACGACTGCGCTATGCGGCTCCCTAAAAAAGCAAAACATGAACATAATTTCAACCTTCACAGTACTACCATAATGATACAGACATTAATACTTTAGTCTGAATCGTCCACTGCCACCATAATGATACAGACATTAATACTTTAGTCTGAATCGTCCACTGCCACCATAATGATACAGACTATAATACTTTAGTCTGAATCGTCTACTGCCACCATAATGATGCAGACTATAATACTTTAGTCTGAATCGTCTACTGCCACCATAATGATACAGACACTAATACTTTAGTCTGAATCGTCCACTGCCACCATAATGATACAGACATTAATACTTTAGTCTGAATCGTCCACTGCCACCATAATGATACAGACATTAATACTTTAGTCTGAATCGTCCACTGCCACCATAATGATACAGACTATAATACTTTAGTCTGAATCGTCCACTGCCACCATAATGAAACAAACTATAATACTTTAGTCTGAATCGTCCACTGCCACCATAATGAAACAGACTATATTACTTTAATCTGAATCGTCCACTGCCATGCACCAACATAGCACTGCTTAGTGGCAGAACTGTTTTAAATCGCACGCCCATCAACATCACCATGTAACTTGTCGAACACTGCTGCTGTAAGACACGGTCATTAGACCACCATCCACAGAACTTCTGTAATGCTCTGTGCCCATCTTCTCTTAAGTCTACCTCTGCCTCGCTTGCTAGGTACCATACTCTCCAGGATCACTTTTTTCTAAACCATTGTTGTGGTGTTTGATGGAGCCAAAGTATTTTAATTTCCTAGATGTAATATTGTTTACTAAATTGTAACTCTATATCCAGCTGATTCAGGATTTATCTTTTTCTTTCACACTATCCATGATATTTTTAGCATTTTCCTGTAACATTTTAACTCAAAGAATTCAATCTTTTTCCTTAGTGTTTGTGTGGTTGTCCATGTCTCACATCCATACATTGTCACTGGGATGTTGCAAGTCCTCAGGATCGTTATCTTTGTCAATATGTTAGTGTTCTGACATAAGTTTTTAAATGAGCTGAAATATCTGAGCGCCTGATTTCTATGTTATGAATTTGGTCATGTAGAGAGACTGTCAATGTTCTTCGCTCTATTGTCCTTCAAAGCTTCTCTGCTTCTACTTCATACCACGCAGTCGTAGAGCATAGCTGGAACAAACTTGTTGAAGGTCTAAACTCTTGCTTTATCATCTGTTAACTAAACCCTTGATGATGTTGAATGCCCACTATGAGTAGGATTACTCTTTTGTGCCCCATAAAAAGGATGATAAGTGGTGGGTTGTCGTAGCTTTCCTCACATCCCGAGCGTGCTGATGAAGGTGGACCGGGGTACTCCAGGCGGTTGTGCTATGCTTGGCTTCATCTGCGTGTTGCTCACTACTATGGTGATCACGTCGATCCCTTGTTAGCCAGTCTGCCACAAAAACTGCCTATTTCCAGGAAGGGCTACGAAGAAGCCAAGGTGAGGATCTTGTCCTGACTAACATGTCTGATCAGCATGTTTTGCCTGACCAGATGTTAGTCTTCCTTCCCAGCTAAATCCTTAATTACACCAAGTGGCAGTTTTTTCTCAATGATAACAGATCTGCTATTAAATATAATTCAAATGCCAAAAAAACACACATAATTAAGACATTCTTAAAATTGCTGGAGTCTGTCTGTAGGATCTATAGAGCCGAGGAAGACAAGCCACTTGCCCCAACAATCGACATGCTGTGTGCAGGCTAGACAAGGTTTTATTTCATCCAGATATATTTAAAAAATACCTAGACCTTACAGAGGTTCGAATCTGTTATTTGCAGACTAAAAAGCCACTGTCCTAATAACCCAACAATCCATTCCTAATAATTTATGTACAAATTTGTAAAAGTATAATTTAATTAAATATGTCATGTCATTCTTTCTCCTTTCTTCCCATCCTTAAAAATAGATATACCAACTGCAACCTATCAACTATGTGCTCATACAATTTAAGTAAAAAATTGCAAGAATATAACAAACACACAATTATTTAACCAACTGTAGAAAAAATGTATGAGACAAAGTAATAAAACCATCACAGATTAAAACCCAAAAAATGTATAAATGCAGCCAAAATTTATTTAAATCCCAGCATACAAATTTAGTAACAACAACTTATTTGTTCATATTGCTCCAAAAAAAACTGGCCACTGATAAGTGTTTCTGGAATTGGTCTATACACCTACAGCATAGCAATATTATTTACAGTCAAATTAGAAAGGCTTGTATGCTTCAATTACAGTGATGGATACAATGGAGAAACTCTCCTTAATGAAGAACCAAGATACAAAACATGCAAATGGCGGAAAGAAATATAAAGAGTTGAGGAATAAAGGTCATTTGCCACAGCACGTGTAGCAGTGCGCAAGATACATTTTTATTTCAACCTTGAAGTCTAGGTATTCCCGGAGTTCAAATAAATTTCAGACTAGGAGACCAGTAGATCAGCATTATATATGATATATTAAGTACATTGATATTTTCAGTTTTCAAATGTAGCAATCACATGTTCTACTCTTTTCATGTAGGACTCTTGATCAAGTATAAATATAGTTAGGACTGCAGTAAAACTGGATACAAATGACAAAGAATAAACAAAATATGTTAAAAGGCAGTTTTATAATGATAACTGGCCATTGTTATTGATGAGGGCCGACAACATCATCATCAAGTGTGCTTGTGACTGAGCTAGCCAATACAAGCACGGAAAGTTCAATTGTATGACACTTGTATAACCAGGTTGCCAGAGTTAACAAATAGCACAAAGTGGGGAAATAAAACAGTCCAGGTGGTCAGGGTTCAAAGAGCTAAAAATTACACAAAGTGAAAAAAAAACACAGAAAACAATTTTAAAGTGAACAAATTAACAAGTTGTATGTGAAACATAAAATCTGCTCTTGTTGATGCCACTTTTTTTGTTTTTGTGTTTGCCTTATTTCACGATTCCCTAAGGCGTTGTACTATGTTTTTATTTTGCGCCTGTTGGCCAGGGCATCCGACTACGGCAAGCATTTTATGTATTTTTTTTAGGCTTCCTCCTGCCTTTTCTAAGGGTTTGCTTCCCCAGCACCTTCAGATTGTGAGCTGTGTCACTTAACCACTAGTCCCTAAGCCCTTATTTGACTTCTGATAGTACTAGCAATTAACATTGTCTACTTAACTTAACGTCTTTATACTGGTTTAGAAGACCCTGCAGAGTCTGTATACAACCAGTTACATTTACATCACCTTGCTCTAAAAGCTATGCGCATCCAGTTTATTCTTAAATGCATTAACTGTCCCTGCCTCCACTACCTCCCCTGGCAATGCATTCCAAGCAGACACCACTCTCTGACTAAAAAAATATTTCCTAATATCTAACCTGGACCTCTCTTTAGTCAGCTTGTAGCTATGCCCTCCTGTTATTGTAGGTGGCTGTATTTTAAAAAACTTGTTATAGTCTAATTTATCGATTCCTCTGATCATCTTATAAACCTGTATTAAGTCACCACGAATTCTTCTCTCTTCGAGACCTCACAGAACTTACACAAAGTCTCTACTGTACCATGCCCAAAGATAGTAACTACTATAGAACCCATCTAAACATAAGAACACTTAGAAGTAAAGGGTACAGATTTTATTTAAAACTGCCTTTTAACTTTATTGTTTTTCTGACACTATTGATAAACACAGAGAACAGTAATCTGTTAAATTCACACAGAAAAAATATATGTAACAGATCAAATATGAAGTTAATGATAAGCAATGAAAATGAGATGCAAATTTGATATAAAGACAAATTAAGTATTTAACAACAGCAGAAATCTGTTAATAAACTCTGGCAGTATAATTGGCAGTTCCCTGAGAATTTATGTTTCCAAGTCTCTTAGGTTTTACAAATACTCAAAAGTTTCCAACAAGGAAATAATAGTCTGTGCATTTTCTTTACTAACTAGTATAAAATAAATAAATATATAACAACATAAGTACCCAGTGAATACTCTTCAGGATTGATTATATATTTGTAAAAAAAAACTATAGGAGTTTTAAAAAATATTTTAAAATATTTCTTTGCAGTCTTAGCTACATTTATCTTGTCATGTACAAGGCACATTCAAGTGTTGACATTTCTTCTCAGGGCTAAATGTGGTGTGTTGGTTGTTGTAAGCTTGTGTTTTTATAGGCTTTTTTATATCACATATCCATCTATCATCTGCCATAAGCTCTTTCTTGTGCCTGTAACCAGATCTGCTTTTGTTTTATGTGCACAGAGATAGTTGATGTGGTTTGATTATCATGAGATGAACAAATCCTATTTTTTTGTTCTTGGTATGTGTTTTGCACAAGAAGTAGTGCCCTCAATACTCTGATGTCGTTTCTCATTCTATATCTTCTTCTTGTGCGTTCATTCTCGCTACCAAGACCTGAACAGGGCTTTGCAAGTAGCAGGATGTACTCTGGAGAATGAAATGCGTTGTGTCGTAGTTTACAGATTGACTGCGATACTTGTACCTTTCGGTCTGACACATCTGCCTTCGCCAGCCTATATCTTCTGATAAGGTTAATGACTTCACTCAGATTTTGTATGTTGTAATTTCACTCTCCCATGTCTTGAATAAAGTTCAATGTCCAACACTGGAAACAGAGAGTTGATAAAAATATACGTTTACTTCCCAATCTGATGATCTTGCATTTAAGTAGTGATGGCATTATTCCTGCATACAAATTCTTAAAGATTATGCTGGAAAAACCCAGAAATGGCCATATTTGGATACTTACAAACTACAACTTTCTGACGTGAATCCTCAAATTTGTTCAAAATATAATAACCACACCAACATGACAATAGCAAAGATTCCAAATAATTAACACTGAGCAACATTGCTCAAATATTTTATAATAAAAAATAACATGGAAATAATATTTACAATTATTCAAGCTGAATGACTTTCAGAAGAACATACAAGGAAAAAAAAATATATACATTTTTATATTTCTAATATATTTACAATGTCCACACACAAAACATTATGTTCAAATATATACCACGTTGTCAATGTTTTCAAATCCCTGGCCTGGCATTTTTTATAAAATAACATTTCAAAACACTAAACAAAGTCTATGCAGCAGATAAAAAGTCAGTAGCATGTCTTTTGCAGAATGTCACTTCTTACAACTGCCAGCTATTTGGCTGTTATGTTTATTGGCAGGTGTACAGTACGGTAGGTTGCCATTACTTTCCGTCCGTACGTGAAGGAGTGATCGCACCAATAAAAATCCAGTGCTTGCCAAACTGGACACGGGATTCGAACCAGGTGCGTTGGGATTGTGAAAACAGATGTTTTCACCCCTAGGCCACACTGCCTCACATACAGTAGATCTCTCTAATTATTTCATAGCAGACCTATTTTTGAAAGCTCTATCTAATCAATTCAATAATCACTACAGACTTTCCTTGAGCATGCTGCAAAGTACTTGAGTTAGGAGAGTCAAGGAAGTGAGAAAGTGAACCATAAAGCTGATGACCTTATGTAATGAAGTCTGTAACACTATCATCGTCTATAGCAGTAGCGGCTATGGCAGAGGTTCTCAACCAGGTGGGTGCTGTAAAGATGAAGCACCAGCTATGTTGGGAGCGAAATCTTGATTTTTAGGTAGTTGAAAAAGCCAACTCTAAAAGTGAAATGCATTCATTGTCAGGCATTGGCTAAAAAACACTTCTAGTTCCACCAGGGAAGGTATTGGATAAAAGAATTCAAATTGTGGATTTTTTTTAAAGAAAAAAGGTTAAAGGCGTGGACTCAACTTCATCACTGCGGGTTTCCCCATATGGCTCAATCTCTCTCAGCAGAAATATATTCCAACTGCAGAGAGCATCGCACAATGCATAAACTCCGAAGCTCCAGCGATGAAGCCAGAGATCTCCGGAAAAATTGACACCATGAACGGACCGTCACAACACGAGGCAAACAACTTGACCACTTTACCACAGAGACCCCCTTTTTTGTTAAAGGAGGAACTCTCAACTCATGACTTTTCAAGTTGTTATGTATTGACATGGATGCAGTCTTTCATTTGCTTCTTTTCTACGCAAATGTTTAATGGCTTTCAAGAGGAAATCAGTATTTGAGCTTAGAGATGAACTCATGTTATTTTTTGCCTGATTGATGACAAATTGATCATGTACCTTGCTTATTTGGTTAACATTCTAGCTTGAGAATCTGAACAAACTGAATCTTCAGATGCAAGGAAGGAATACAAACATAATAAAATTAACAAGTCCTTGAAAGCTTTCATGAACAAGCTGGAAAATTGGAAAAGAGGTAAAACATGTTTGCGAAACTGCCATCAGTTCTTGTTGCTAGAGGTAATGACCAAGTACTTGCAGAATTTATAAAATTCACTTGAAAAGTGAATTCAGCTGATATGTTTCTAAACTTGGTGATGAGGAGAAGGGTTTAGTGCGAATTCCATTTATATTATCAGTTGAAAATGTTCCTGATGATTGTCAAGATGAATTTCTGGAACTGAAGACTGATTTGAAAGTGAGAGATATGTTCGCTTAGAAATCAATCTCAGAATTTGTACCCTTGATGTGGGATTCCTACCCAAAAGTGGCAGAAGGAGCTATCTATGCATTGCTTCCATTTGTGTCATCTTTGTCAATCAGTCTTTTTAACTCTGTTGCAAGGGAAGAGTAACAAAGTAGATTGGAAGCTGAAAATGGCCTGCGTTGTGCCCATTCAAACACTCCTCAGCGTAGCCAAGAAACGGCAAAGAAAAGACAATCACAGGTTTATCATTGACTGTAATCTTCAATGTAGACAACATTTGCCAAACAAGAGCAGCGGCTCAACACCTTTCACCTACAACGCATGAGATCTATCCTTGGCATCTCATGGAGAGACAAGGTGACAAATGTGAAGGTACATTCTCGCACCAGTCTTCCAAATATGTGCTCTCCTTCGCCAACGAAGACTACGATGGCTTGGTCATGTTCGTCGCATGGAAGACGGTCACATCTCCAAAGATATTCTCAATGGGCAGTATCTGACATCTTGGGAAGACATAGTTACAGACCGATCCAAATAGAGATGTAACCTAAAGAGCCACCTCAGGCTGAGTGAAAATAAACTCATACAACACAGGGAAGTAAAGAAAAAACGCCGAAAGGAAAACCAAAAACTCAGTAGAGATCGCATCAACCTATAGTCAGACACAACTGAAAAGGAGCTACTACTAATCTTCATCTGAATAAACTGAATTACAATACTCTGGCCATCTATTGAACTTTTGTTCTTTGAAGTATGCTTTAGTTTAGCCTGCTTAGTCATTAGTCATGAATGTAAAAAGAAAATTACTTTTAATCAAGTTTTAAAATCCATCAACATTTTCAACTGCTATTAAATTTGTAAAACACTATACAAATAATACAAATAAATGTATATGAACTCAAATGTAAAAAAATTAGATTTTCAATATTATATGCATATTCTTTGGAATGCACCTTTCGTGTTAGACAATCTTGGAAAGGAAGGGAATGGGATTCTTATATATAGTGAAAAAAATGAGGACCTCTGTGCTATATGGCGGTTACATATTTTAGCTACATAATAATTTTAATCTGATCAAGTATTCTTCATTAAGTTTGACAGAAACCAGGATATGCAAATCTAAGAATAAATTTTCAAGTAAGAATTTGCTGAGACTAGTGTATTGTAAGGAGAGATGCTAATTATTCTAAATTTGTTTAAAGTCTCTTACAGTGTTGTATCTGTGTCAAAAATAAGTGTTATTTTGAGAAGCTGCGTTCAACTATGTGCCATTTTTAGCTGCTATGTTTGTTTTCTTCAGAGTCACTTTGTTTTGTTGTCTGTATCATTTGAAGTTACTGTTTGGCTATGTGTCATTTGGGGATACTATGTTTGACTTTGTTTTATTTACAGTTATTATGTTTGGCTTTTTTTGTAATTTAGAGCTACCTGGTTATTTTTTTTCTCTGTATGATTTTGAGTTACTATGTTTGACTTTGAGCTATTTAGAACTGCCCTGTTTTGCTATTTGTGTCATGTGGAGGTACTATATGTTTGGCTTTGTGCTATTTAAAGCTGCCCTGTTTTGATCTTTGTGCCATTTAGAACTGCCCTGTTTTGCTCTTTGTGTCATGTAGAGGTACTATGTTTGGCTTTGTGATGTTTGGTTTTGTGCTGTTTAGAACTGCCCCGTTTTGCTCTTTGTGCCGTTTAGAACTGCCCTGTTTTGTTCTTTGTGTCATGTGGAAGTACTATGTTTGGTTTTGTGCTCTTTAGAGCTTCCTTGCTATTCTCTATGTATCATTTTGAATTGCTGAGTTTGGTTCTGTTATTTGATTTAACTTGCTAAGCTACCTCTATCCTTTGCAGCTTCTTGTTTAGTTCTGTAGACTGCTGTTTTTAATTTACATCTTTTGCTGTTGTTTCTTGCTCTCTTATCTAAATGTGTATTTTCATAACAGTTATCTTAGCAATTGTTTGTCACAACATTTATGATTTGCTTTCCTACCTTGAAGACTGCATTTGTGTGAATTTTTAAAATGTACCAGCGTCTTCACTACACAGTAAAACACATGACATTGGAAGAAATATTTTGTCTTAAATATAAAAAAACAACCCTTCAATGGATAGTTATCCAAAGAAATGAACAACATTATTCAGATTGACAGTACATAGCATATGTTGACGCATACACTTAATTGCATTAACATTTACAAAAGAGACAATATCCATTTTATATAAATATAACATATATACACATATACAAGTGATGATCAAAAAAGCATTTGGCATTAGACTGGACTAAAAAAAATCAAAAAACTTACCAATTTAGTTAAAAACCTATCATCTTTAAAAAAGACTTCTTAATTTAACGTCTTTATACTGGTTTAGAAGACTTTACAGAGTCTGTATACAACCAGTTTCTTGGAGTAGGTTTTTACTGATGTGCGAGTCCATCTTAAGACTCAAAACACTAGAGCTAAGTAGACCGCAGCCAGTTAGGCACCATCTATAGCTGCTCTTAACAAACCACCAGGGGAAAGGTACAAATAACTTGGGTAGATTTTGATTTTTGTCCAGGCAGAGGCCGTTTGGCCTACTCTTTTTGATTTCCAACTGCCAAGGAATTTTTAACGTGCTCGACACTGAACCCGGAAACCCAATCTGACTTGCCAGAAAAGCAGGGGAATTTTTAAAAGAAGATTCACGTGAAATAAATCCCGCTCTCCACCGTGATTCAACCCACGACCTCCGGCACCTGAGGCGGACGGACACCTTACCTCGAGACCACTGAGTTGACCCAATTCTTTCAGTGGGGCTCTTACTGCTGGAAGAATTTCTGGAAGTTATGATGATCTTCTTCGAGTCCACACATCTTGTCCAGGATTTGTTGCTGAAACACTGCATTGGACAGGTTCGGCAACTACCTCTACTCCCCAGACATAGCTCTTTCCAAGACTCAAGCAATCACTCGAGGGACAAGATTTCAGGACATAGAAGAAATCAGGACAAATGTGACGAAGCACCTGATGGAGATCTGGGAGAGTTATGTGAACTCAGATGGAGCCTATTTTGAAGGGGGTTAGATTTTGAACTAAACAGTTGTGTGTATTATGTGTGTGTATACAGTAACACCCTGAGTTACGAAATCTGTGCGTTGCTTTGGTGTTGAATGCCACAATGAGTACGATTACTCTTTTAGTGTGCCCTGAAAAGGATGTTTAGTGGCTGGTTGTCATAGTTTCTCTCACATCCCAAACGTGCTGATGAAGGTGGACCGGAGTCCTCCAGGCGATTGTGCTATGCTTGACTTCATCTGCATGTCGATCAGTCACCTCATTAGCCAGGCTGCAATGAAAAGAGCCAGTTTCCAGGTAGGACTACAAGGAAGTAGAGGTGAGGGTCTTGGCCAGTATATTTTGACTCTTGACTAACATGTCTGATCAGTATGTTGTCTGACCAAATGTTAGTCTTCCTCTCCTGCGTTATGTAAATTCACAGTTACGTAAATCTCTAAAATTAATAAATTCAGAGAACTACAAAGGATTCTAACACAGAGCAGATTGAGAATGGTGGTTACTGCACCGATTCCGATCTGTCTAGTTACAAGCCATTTACGATGACAAGAAGTGTAGGGTCACACAATTTACTCTAAACATGTTTGTGAGATGTCGTCGCTCACAACAAAATTACAATTATAACTCAGATGACCCCGATGACCCTCAGTCTTTAACATCGAGAGATGGAAGATAAAAGTTGCAGCAGTACAGAATTCCGCTCCCCCACCATTAACTTCCAGCCTTGGCTCTTCCCCTACAAAGCCAACTCAACCACATGTACTGCTGATATAAACACTGGCAAAGACATTTTTGTATGAGACATTTTTGTACGAGAACATACTTTTATAATTTATATCAGAGTAAATGCTGCCACATGTTGTCTCTCTTATGACCGGTATGAAAAAATAAAAGTTGTCTTCTATTATCTTGTGTAATATTAGTTTCTTATGAAGTTACACTTAAGTAATCTACAAATTCAAATTATGCAAAATACGAGTTACGTAGTGGACCAAAAAATGTAACCCTTACGTAAGTTGTGGTCTTACTGTTGTGCGAGCGCGTCTGTCTGTCTGTATGTATACATGCATGCAATGATATATATGTATGTATGTATGTATGTATGTATGTATGTATGTATGTATGTATGTATGTATGTATGTATGTATGTATGTATGTATGTATGTATGTATGTATGTATGTATGTATGTATGTATGTATGTATGTATGTATGTATGTATGTATGTATGTATGTATGTATGTATGTATGTATGTATGTATGTATGTATGTATGTATGTATGTATGTATGTATGTATGTATGTATGTATGTATGTATGTATGTATGTATGTATGTATGTATGTATGTATGTATGTATGTATGTATGTATGTATGTATGTATGTATGTATGTATGTATGTATGTATGTATGTATGTATGTATGTATGTATGTATGTATGTATGTATGTATGTATGTATGTATGTATGTATGTATGTATGTATGTATGTATGTATGTATGTATGTATGTATGTATGTATGTATGTATGTATGTATGTATGTATGTATGTATGTATGTATGTATGTATGTATGTATGTATGTATGTATGTATGTATGTATGTATGTATGTATGTATGTATGTATGTATGTATGTATGTATGTATGTATGTATGTATGTATGTATGTATGTATGTATGTATGTATGTATGTATGTATGTATGTATGTATGTATGTATGTATGTATGTATGTATGTATGTATGTATGTATGTATGTATGTATGTATGTATGTATGTATGTATGTATGTATGTATGTATGTATGTATGTATGTATGTATGTATGTATGTATGTATGTATGTATGTATGTATGTATGTATGTATGTATGTATGTATGTATGTATGTATGTATGTATGTATGTATGTATGTATGTATGTATGTATGTATGTATGTATGTATGTATGTATGTATGTATGTATGTATGTATGTATGTATGTATGTATGTATGTATGTATGTATGTATGTATGTATGTATGTATGTATGTATGTATGTATGTATGTATGTATGTATGTATGTATGTATGTATGTATGTATGTATGTATGTATGTATGTATGTATGTATGTATGTATGTATGTATGTATGTATGTATGTATGTATGTATGTATGTATGTATGTATGTATGTATGTATGTATGTATGTATGTATGTATGTATGTATGTATGTATGTATGTATGTATGTATGTATGTATGTATGTATGTATGTATGTATGTATGTATGTATGTATGTATGTATGTATGTATGTATGTATGTATGTATGTATGTATGTATGTATGTATGTATGTATGTATGTATGTATGTATGTATGTATGTATGTATGTATGTATGTATGTATGTATGTATGTATGTATGTATGTATGTATGTATGTATGTATGTATGTATGTATGTATGTATGTATGTATGTATGTATGTATGTATGTATGTATGTATGTATGTATGTATGTATGTATGTATGTATGTATGTATGTATGTATGTATGTATGTATGTATGTATGTATGTATGTATGTATGTATGTATGTATGTATGTATGTATGTATGTATGTATGTATGTATGTATGTATGTATGTATGTATGTATGTATGTATGTATGTATGTATGTATGTATGTATGTATGTATGTATGTACTTGAAATTTCATGAGGTGACCGAGTGACTAAAAACGAAGTGTTGGACCGTGCAAAGATTGTCATTTTAGTTACGATCCTCCACCAGCGCCTTTTGATATATATATAATGTTTCCCAGCTCTGGTGTGAGCTGGATGTAGCCGGGATGAGGATTTCCTACATAGCTGGCTAGGCTCGAGCAGCTTATTACTCCACTGTGTTGGGACAAGTGCCGCGAAAGGTGGTTAACCGATGTGCAAGTCCATCTTGATAGACTCAAGCACTAGAGCAAAGTAGACCCGCAGCCTGTTAGGCTGCTCTAACAAACCACCTAACCATGGCCGGTGTTATGCCATGTCACACAGTTAGTCCCCTCTTACGACATGCTCTCTGTAGGGTAGTGGTGCTATTCTTGTCTGTATCATACACAAAGACCCTGGCAGATCACTCTAGATATATATATATATATATTTTTTTTTTTATAAAATGGATATTGGTTTTTTTTTGTATTGTAAAGATACCAACAACGCGTGCGCACACGCACGCACACACACACCCACATATATACATAGATATATATTTGACTTGGTTCTCATGGAAGACAATATTATTATTACTCATGTAAGTAGCTAATTGTGGTTTTATTAAGACACTTTCAGAACTAAAAGTCTTATGGACCTCTCAAAATACAATAAACTGGAATTGCATGTGCTGAACAGGACAGGACATCTGATATCTTTTTGCACACAGTATAAGAGACATGAATTCTTCTGACAAACAAACAAAAAAATGGCTGCCTAAGTATTCAGATCAGAGTTCAGTTTCATGAACCATCACAAACCATGACTACAACTTACAGAGCTTTTGTCCCATTGTTAACCCTACATACAAGACACAAAAAAACAGGAGTCTCAAACTCAAACCACTGTGAGGAGGGCAGAATGAAGAGAAATGTGTTGATATCATAAAATGTCTCCTTTCCCTTGTCATGAAATTAGTTGCTAATGAGTGTTTGTGTGTGTGTGTCTTTATTTCTCTCACAGGGGAGGGTGTGAGCTAGTGGTTAGGTAACACGGCTCACAATCCAAAGGTGCTGGTTTCGCTCCCCAATCACAGCACGGGCTGTTACCTCCGAGAAGCAAACCCTTGAAAAATGCAGGAGGAAGCAGACCCTTACATAAAATGCATGCCGAAGTCGGATGCACTGGGCAGACAGGTGCAAAATAAAAAAAACCAGTGCAAAGCACACTGCCTTGGGGAATAGAGAATATAATGATAAGACGAAGGCAAAAAAAATTTATTTTTTTTTAATGTCTCTCACAAGAAAGACTATGATTTCTTGTTCTTTATTTCTGTTACTTTCATTTATTAGAATGTTGTTTAGAAAAGTGTAACTTTCTTTTATGGAATACTCTTCTTCTTCTTTTTGTCATCCTGTCACACCATATGTTAGGGCATAGGTCAGACCCTGCATTTTACTTCTACTAAGCAGTTTTTAGCAGCCGCTGTTGTAACTTTAGGGGAATGTATGTCCCTTTCATCCATAGATAGCTGATTTGGTTTTATCAGGGCACATGAGCCATAAAAAGTATTATCATGGTCTAAACTCATTTCTGTTATATGGAGGTTTTATGGTACCTGAACAATTTAATTTAACATCATTCTTCATACAGTACCTATTTCGTCGCTCGTTTTTCATACCTTTAATCCTTTGCCATTTTTTAATTATAATATACCTTTATTCACTGGCAGTGTGGTTTGCTTTTTTGTCATGCTTTGCTGGTAACTCCAATAGTGCCATATTTTTGAATCAGTGTTTTAAGAAATCGTTCGGAATGGATCGTAAAGATAAATATTTTGTTAGTCAGAGAGTGGTGAATGCTTGGAATGCTTTGCCACAGGAGGTAGTAGAGGCAGGGACAATTAATGCATTTAAGAATAAACTGTATACGCATAGCTTTTAGAGCAAGGTAATGTAAATGAAACTGGTTGTATATAGACACTGCAGAGTCTTCTAAACCAGTATAAAGACATTTAGTTAAGTAAAAAAATTGTACGTAGCATGTCTTTACATTTAAAAGTAAGCTTTGTTTATTCAGCTTTCCTACGCACTTTCAAGTGATATATAGTGCGCTATTTACGTTTTTAGTTGGCCAAAATGCATTTGGAAGCTAACTAAAGGTCATGTGTCAGTGCTTTGGTCCCTCACCTGACAAACGAGGGAGGGGGTGTGTGTGTGTGTGTGTAGGGGTGGAGGGAGGGTGGGAGGGAGTCGGTTGGTGGTGGTAGTGGTGTGGGTGTGTCTGTTGTACATTAATCTCACTTTCAATTGGCATTATATTTTGATATAATCATTGATTTTGTATTCAAAATATTTCTGCGTACGAAGAAGAAGAAGTATTCAAAATATTTTTTATGTAGTCTTTGTATAATGATTGAGAGAAACTACAGTGGTTTGGCCATGTCTGCAGAACTGACGAAGAGTGATTACAATGAGAATTATGTCAAGCCTAGAGCCAGAGGCCTACAACTCCACCCAATACCACAGAAAAAAAACCAACTTAAACCTGACCCTAAATCTGCTGCAGTGACTGACGAGGACGCTAGACAGTCCCTCGGTGCAAGACGGAAGAATAGACTGGAATCGGGTCAATGGAAAAGACAGTCGATAGAACAATCTGTGTTCTCTCAGGCAAATCTTTACATCTCAGGCAGCAAGAGACTACTAAGTAAGCAAATGATGATCTATATTCTTGTTTTACCTTTCAACATCTCTTTTCTCACATTGTGATGCGACCCATCACATTGCAAACCATAAAATTGCAAACACAGGATATTGCTGAACAAGCCTCAGCAGTTTGACATGGTAGTGGTCGTTCGACGCAATGGGCCTTAGATGCCTATGCAACATTATTATTATCATCGTGACCTCTGACCTAGAGCATGAACTGTTCTGGTCGATGCTGCTGGTTCACAAAATGTAAATGAAAATCATTTCTGTCAGCACAAATCTTCAGACAGATGCTGCACTGCCACGGGCTGAGTTCACCGTGCAGTGACTTGTGAAGGAAATACAGACCTCGTTCTTCGAAGCTGATCCGACAGTGCTGACAGCGGTAGAGCCGTCCTTGAGATTCATAGTAGATGAGAAGATCCTCAAGAGATGGGAGCTCACCTTGGAGACTAGTGTTGTTGTATTGTGTAGCAACATCCTTGGTGACCTGTGAGAATGACAAGCAAAGTAATGTTTTGTATTGGGTTCAGCATCCTTAGTGACCAGTGTCAGTGACATACAAACTAATGTTTTGTATTGGGTGAACATCCTGTTACCTATGTGAGTGACATACAAACTAATGTTTTGTATTGGGTGAACATCCTGTTACCTATGTGAATGGCATACAAACTAATGTTTTGTATTGGGTGAACATCCTGTTACCTATGTGAATGGCATACAAACTAATGTTTTGTATTGGGTGAACATCCTGTTACCTATGTGAATGGCATACAAACTAATGTTTTGTATTGGGTGAACATCCTGTTACCTATGTGAATGGCATACAAACTAATGTTTTGTATTGGGTGAACATCCTGTTACCTATGTGAATGGCATACAAACTAATGTTTTGGATTGGGTGTGTGAATGACATTCAGAGTAATTTTTTGGTATTAGGTTTAGCATCCTTTATTATTCACCTTTCTGCAATTTAGGTGAATTCTACTTGGAATCCTGATATTCAAACAGTCAGGTGTTAGCCTGTTGCAGGTAGCTTAAGATGTCTGTAGAACTTTCTATTTTTTTTGCGATGTTTCCTTCCTGTCGGTGCCAGGCAAGATATTCAATGGAATAATCTTGGCCAGATTAAAAGAGGATGTACATGCACATTTGGGTCAGAGAGGAACAGGCATGATGCTGCCAGGAAAAATCATAAGGAAAACATCTCATATATGCCAATTTTATAGACTTGAAAAAGGCACTTGACAGTGTGGATCAATGCACTCTTTGGCAACTGTTGAGACACTACTGACAGCTCCGGGGTGCAAACTATGGTCACAATTAGAGGACCTGGATTACGTAGATAATCTGGAACTTGTGTCACAGCCATAACTAAATGGAAGAGAAACATGACAAAGTTGAAAAAAACACTCAGCTAAATTTGGACTGGATATCACAAAGAAAACCAAGCTCTTTAAAATCAACCCTATTAACAAAGAACCAATGATGCTGCTGAGAGAGCCATTGGAAGAGGTTGGAGAATGACCAAAATAATACAACAAAAACTCCAGTCCTTTATTAACAGATGACTATGAAGGATAATGAACATAAGTAGCAGGACATGGTGAGGAATGACGACATGTGGAAAAAGAGTCAAGAACAGTCACTGAAACAACAAATTAAGAGAAGAAAATTGGGCTCTTTCAACATAGCCAGGCAAGCCCTCACATGAAAGAGAGAAGAAAGGGGAGAGGAGAAAGAGAGGTAAACGCTAAAAATACACGGAGAAGAGAAACTACAGTTAAATGGTTACACATGTAGAGAGACAGAAAGAGTAGCCCAGGACTGTGTATGCTGGAGAGTTGTAGTCAATGGCCTATGCACTGAGAGGATGAATTAACTTTGATTGATTGATTAATATAGGGAAACAATATAACTATAGATATACAAGGAGCGTTCAAATCAAACCAGGACTTTTTGTTCTAGTTTTACCTGAATGGGTTATAGCGTGCTGAAACTACTATCATTAGTTAGGGGCACTTGTGTTCTATTACTGCTAGGTGATCCACTTGCGATGGGACAGTCATGTGATAGATAAATAAAAATGGTGGACAACACTGTTAGTGCTTATATAGAACATTGCATTGTAATGAAGTTTCTTATGAAAGAAGGCGTGAAACCTGTGCAAATTTACAGAAGACTGCAATCACAATATGGTGATGAGATACTCAGCCGCCAATCACAATATGGTGATGAGATACTCAGCCGCCAATCACAATATGGTGATGAGACACTCAGCCGCCAATCACAATATGGTGATGAGACACTCAGCCGCCAATCACAATATGGTGATGAGACACTCAGCCGCCAATCACAATATGGTGATGAGATACTCAGCCGCCAATCACAATATGGTGATGAGACACTCAGCCGCCAATCACAATATGGTGATGAGACACTCAGCCGCATTAAGACATTTGAATGGTGTAAACGTTTTAGAGAAGGCTGGACATTCAAAATTCAAGTTAATCTACCCAAATTATTTGTATCTTCCCCCAGGCGGTTTATTAAGAGCATCTATAGATGGCGCTTAACTCGCTGTTGGTCTACTTAGTGTTTGAGTCTATTTATCTGGACTTGCACATCGATTAAAAAAAAACCACTGTCCAAGAAACTAGTTGTAAACAGACTCTGTAGATTCTTCTAAACCTGTATAAAGACGTCAAGTTAAGTTAAGTGATGATCCCGGCCGTAGTGACTCTCAACCCACCACAGTCATTCTGTGAATATCCAGATTGTGGAACACCTTTTATCGTGGAAAATCGACGCATAACCTATAGCAAAATTACACAAGAAGGAAGTCTTTCTCTGGGTATGGTGAACACTATTATTCATGAACATTTGCATTTTCTGAAGGTAAGTGCACATTGGGTTTGATCACAAAGGGCATCCTGCACCTGCAAGAAAACGTTCGACCTCATACGGCTCACCACACTATTTACCATCAGCAGCATCTCTGGCTTGGAGGCATTGCCACATCCACTTACATCCCAGACCTCACTCCAAGCGATTTCCATCTGTTTGGACCTCTAAAAGAATTCCTGGGAAGTGAGCATTTCAGCACTGATGACAAAGTGAAACAGGCTGTCTTGGATTGGTTCAGATACACTGACAAATCTTTTTATGCTCAAGCTTTTTAAGCATTACGTAAACGCTGGGATAAGTGCATAAACGTTGCAGGAGATTATATTAAAAAATTAATGGCATTTTGACTACCTGAAAAAAATACATTTTTCCTTACAAAAAAAAAGTGTTTTATTTCAACGCCCCTCGTACATGTTGCAGGTTAATCCCAATAGAGATGGAGTCTTCAACTCATCGGACTATCCTTCCCGTCATTCACATAGGTCAAATGCCTGCAGTGTGAAGTTGTTGTTTAATGCCAACAAATGAAAAGGCGTTATGTGGTGGGCTGCAATAGCTTCTTCATATCCCAAGCATGCTGATGAAAGTGGGCTGAGTCTTCCAGTCTGTTGTGCTATACTTGGCTTCATCTATGTAATGCTCACTATCACAAGGATCACGTCGATCCCCACCTCGTTAGCCAGCCTGTCATGAAACCACCTGTTTACAGGGAGAACTGCATGGAAGTGAGGTGGTGTCTTGATCAGTATGTTTTGTCTGTCTGACTGGGCATTAGCCACCTCTTCCCACAGAGTGTGGAGTAGTCTATAATGTTTGAAAGAAAGCTCCAGAAACAATATCCTCTACATAAGATAGGGAGCAAAACAGTGACTAGCTCATTTCCTTGTGTCATTGAAGACATTCAAAGTGAATACACAAACAGAATCCATTACCATCTTGAGACTAGTTAGATATTTTCTTCTGTGTTGTCAAATGCTACCTGATGAAGATGTTATGGTCATAACTACATTGTTGTTTGTTCTTGTGTTCATGCACAACTGACACATTATCTCTATAAGTGCTTACATTTAATATTCGGTTTTACTTGCAATCTGATTTTTATCAACAGATAAAGTCTAGGAGAACTAAAATGTACATGCCTTAGATTTTGAAATGTTAAAGTCTAGGAAAACTAAAATCTGTAGTTTTTTAACCCTACCAGACCGCTGTACCCAATTTCCGGTAATTTCCTTAACTGCCGCTATACCGCTGGACCTAATTTACGGTACTTTGGGTAGTACGTGAATAAAATGCGTCAGAATCTAAAAATAACCAACCAATCGTGATCAAACCTCATGATTAGTCATTGCAAATGTCTGCCCCCATGTTTGAATTGAGTTTGTGCGGTTTAACGTGAACAAATTCTGAAAATTGACAATGAAACGAGCGGCTTATGAACCAAGCACTTCAACAGGAAAGCAAAGTATGTCTAGGCTTATGACAGTCCAACAGGTGATCAATAATTTGGTTGATTCAGACTCTGAGGAATCAGAATTTAATCAAGAATACTTTTCCAGTTCAAGTGAAACAGACAGTGAGAGCTCGAGTGATGAGGAGAATCTTTAACCTTGTAGATCTAGAGCTAGATCGATAGTAAGAGAAGGGGGGACGTGTCCCTCAAACAGCTGATGGGGGAGATCTAGGTGGTGATGAAGGTTGGTCAAGGAATTTTGTATCACCAAATACAGATCTGAATTTCAATGAGGATGGAAAAGGCCCAGTGAACATTCCTGGATATATCACAGAGGAGAGTGAACCGATTGACTTTTCATCCTTGTTTTTGGATGATACTTTCTGGCAAAATTTGACAGAAAACCAACCTCCGGGCATACCAATTGCATATAGTAAAGCCCAACTCCTACAATGCCAAAAGTTTCAAGGATGCCACAGTAGAAGAAATGTAGGCTTTTCTTGGACTGAGGATCTATATAAAATACTTATGTATAAAGCCCAGCTATCTGGATTATTGGACAAATGAGGGCTCTTTGTTGGGTTTACTCCCGGATTTCGAAATGTTATGACTTGAGACAGATTCTTGGCCCTGTGCTGGGTGGATTGGCACACAAAGGTGGAATATTGACGCTAGATGAAAGGTAAACCTATTTTCTACAATGTCTCCAAGTTACATCTTATTCTAACCACTTGTTTGCATGTAACTAACATTTTTCTATATCATGTTGGTTTTTTTCTCTTTAATGCTCAGGAGCCCAGGTATGGGGGACAGTTAGGTTCAGGGCCTCAGGTCTGGTAGGGTTAAATGTTAAAGTCTAGGAAAACTAAAATATACATACCTTAGGTTTTGAAATTTTAACATGAAGTTCTGGAATTTCTTGAGATCGTTGTACCAGGCCTTGCAGAGTTGAAAAGAATTCTGATAGATTACTTGTCGAGTCAGCAATTGATCTAACATACTCTGCCGTACAGCTACCTTGCCTTAAGGAACCCATAGGACTCATGGAGCCAATAGAGTTAGCCCTGCGTGTAGGATGCTGGAATCGAGCACTGTTCATACCCATGTGGAGTTTATTCCCATGAGAATCAGTGCAAGAAATGGGGGATGTGTCCTTATGACCTGCTATCATTGAGAGTGGACTTCCTTGTTCTAGTTCAGAAGGATTCAAGTAGCTATGTCCAAGGGTGGTTGAGAATGGTGGAAGACGCTGGCTTGATCCACGTGAGGGTCCACCGACTCCAAATGAATTGCTGATGGTTGAAGTGGGAGAGCCATGGTTGAAATGGTGATCCCGTGAGGACGGGGAAGCTGGTGGGAAATTATGGCGGAACCTGACACCTCCTGGTGACAATGGCTCCTGCTTAATTTGGGTTCCATCGTTAACATGATGGCCTTGACCCCTGGTTGCTAACTGAGAACATATTGAGTCAATTCTACGCATAGTGTCTGAGTCCATGGCGAGAGATAGCTGATGTCCTGGTGATTTGTCTGGAGAGGTTAATGTGGGGCTAGGCAACGACATGACAACCTGATGACAAAAAGGAAAGAAAAGTGTATAAGCTTTCACAATCATTCATTCACCTTTCGCTTGGGTAGGAAGACTAACATCTGGTCAGGCAAAATATACTGATCAGACGTTAGTCAGGGTCAGACAAAACATACTGGCAAAGACCCTCACCTCGGCTTCCTAGTAGCCCTCCCTGGAAACGGGGCGTTTTCAAGGCAGCTAGGCTAACGAGGTGAGGGATCGATGTGATCCCGTAGTAGTGAATGACAAGCAGATAAAGTCAAGCATAGCCCAACTGCCTGGAGGACCCCGGTCCACCTTCATCCGAATGCTCGAGATGTGAGGAAAGCTACTGCAATCCGCCACTTAACGTCCTTTTCAATGTGCACAAAAGAGCAACTTACTCAGTGTGGGTATTCGCAAACAACAACCTTTCGTTCCAATGTAGAGCAAAGGCCAACACTGCAACAGGCCCCTTTAAAAAAAAAGCCATATCCAGACATTTGCAATAATTCAAGAAAAAGAAAAAAAAAAACTTTAAATGAGGGCTCGACTTCATCGCCTCGGGTTTTCTCCATATAGCTCAGTCTCTCTCAGCAGATGGGTATCCCACCTGTCGAGAGCTTCAAGTTAGCATACCAATGTGAAGCATATGCCCTGTCATGGGCCATCCATTCCAGATCTCTCCAAAATCTCTTATTCTTTATATATTTCTCTACACCACATGATTAGCTCTCATGACCTTCTTTCTTGGATAGTTGACTCATTTTCCTTATAGTTGACTTGTCCATCTCTATAAAAGTTGTGTGGCTTATTGTTTCTACAGAATGAGTAACCAGTCCAAAGTTCAACCCATCTTAGTTGTGTCTCATAACATGCATGGAAGATTACTATTCCTAGCTCTGGTGATCTTCTTTCTTTGATGGTTGATACATTTTTCTTGTAGTTGACTTGTCCATCTCTGTAGAAGTTGTGTGGCTTATTGTTTCTACAGGATGAGGTAGCTCTCTTGACAGAAAACCTTTTTTTGATGGTTGATACACTTTTCCTTGTAGAAGTTTTGTTTTGTGGCTTATTGTTGCTACAGGATGAAGTAAGGAGTTATCTGAGTGGAGTGAAGTGAAAAGTGGTGTGCCACAGGGCTCGGTTTTGGGACCAATTTTGTTCTTGATATATATAAATGATTTGGACATTGATATGAGATCCATGATTGCAAAATTTGCTGATGACACAAAACTAAGCAGTAGTGTCTCATCTAAAGCGGAAGTGGATATATTGATGTCGGATTTAGATAAAATTTGAGAATGGTCTGTAAGCTGGCAAATGGAGTTTAATGTAGATAAATGTACAGTCATCCACATGGGTAGATCCAATATGGAACATAATTACAGAATGGGAGAAAACAATATTAGAAAGATAGATAAGGAAAGGGACCTAGGGGTTATAATAGATCATACAGGAAAGGCGAGTGAGCAAGTTAAGGTAGCAGTGAAAAAGGCAAATGCAATGTTAGGTATGATAAAAAGAAATATTAAACATAGGAGCAAGGAAGTGATCGTCAAACTGTATAAAGCTTTAGTTAGACCTAGATTGGAGTACTGTGTACAGGTGTGGAGTCCTTATCATAGAGGGGACATAAACATGCTAGAAAGAATACAAAAAAGAGCGACAAAGATGATAGTGGGATTCCAGAATTACAGTTATGAGGAACGACTCAGAAAAACCGGCCTACAGCGTCTCGAAGAGAGAAGAATTCGTGGTGACTTAATACAGGTTTATAAGATGATCAGAGGAATCGATAAATTAGACTTTAACAAGTTTTTTAAAATACAGCCACCTACAATAACACGAGGGCATAACTACAAGCTGACTAAAGAGAGGTCCAGGTTAGATATTAGGAAATATTTTTTTTAGTCAGAGAGTGATGACTGCTTGGAATGCATTGCCAGAGGAGGTACTGGAGGCAGGGACAGTTAATGCATTTAAGAATAAATTGGATGCACATAGCTTTTAGAGCAAGGTGATATCTTCTTCTTCTTCTACGTACGCTGTCAAACGTCAACCTGTATTTTTTTGAAAAAAGCAGCGGTCATCCTGAGGCTGTCGACACTGCCATAGAGCTTGTTAAGTGTTGCCACATGTGCTTTCTCTGGTCCTCGTATGTCGGGCAGTTTTGCAGCAATTGTTCAGCGGTCATTTTCCCGGTACCACAAAGTGCATTCGTCAGTGCCACCTGTCTTCAGTTTATTGAATAGGTGGTACCTCAGTCTGTTGTGGCCTGTGCGAAGTCTAAAGATCACGACCTGCTCTCTTCTGTTCAACCGGTAGTAGGCATCATTTTTTGTGTAGCCAGTATGTTCTGTTTCCCATTTGGCCACGTATCTGGCCCTAATAAGCCTTTTGGATTCTTCGTAGGTCACACTAGAATCTGGTTGTAGTAGTCTTGCACCTTCTTTTGCCAGTCTGTCTGCCTCCTCGTTGCCTTGGATGTTACAGTGGGATGGAACCCACTGTACCACTACTCTTTTTGGTGCAAACTGCTGGCATAGTTGACAGAGTACTGCTCTTAAATCATTAAGTTCAGTATTTTTCTGGCTTTTTAGTGCTGTGACTACGGCTAGGGCATCTGTAAATAGGACTATCTGGCTTTCATTGCTTTCGCCTGTCAGCATTGCTTCTACTGCAGCCCTCAGTGCCTCTGCTCTGAAATTGCTTGAGCATTTTCCAGTTGCCACTGACAGTGTTATTTTTCTACCATTTGGTAGGCTCAGGAATACCCCTGCCCCTCCGTTCTGTGTTGTGTTTGTTACACAACCGTCGGTGTATGCATGGGTCCAGTCCATGCTTGGGTGGTTTTTCGTTATGTACCTCAGGGTTATATCTCTTCTTTCTTTTTCAGTCTGGATGTTCTTATTTCCAATACCTGGTATATTTTCTACCACCTCCGGAATGATATGCTGCTTCCAAGTAGGTTTGCGTACAGTATGGATGGACTTTGGTGTTGTTAATGTGTTCATAGGGTCTTCGCTCATCTTTGCTTTGGCTATTTCTGCAAAGTTTCTCCGCTTTAGTTTCCAATTTCCAAATCTATTTAGTCTCTGATGCATTGGATGGTCTGTCAGTCTTCTGAGTTTCTCTGCTTGCTGCTAGGCTCTGCAGTCTCTTCTGTCGGTCATGGATTGCAGATTTGTAATCTTTTCAAGTTCTATAATTGGCGTTGACTTCATGCCTCCTGTTATAACTCTCATGGCTTGGTTTTGAAGTTTGCTAATTTTATCAAAGTTCGCCTTTGCTGCTGTTGTCCATGCCGCAATGCCATACTCGAGAACTGGTCTCACTCTTCCAGTGTACAGTTTCTTTAGTATACTTTCCTCTGCTCCCCAGCTTGTGCCAGCAAGTTTCCTCATGATTGCCATTCTTTGTCTGGCTCTCATTCGGTTTCTCTCGATCTGACTTTTCCATGTCATGTGCCGATCAAATGTGACTCCCAGGTAGTTTGGGATGTCGTTTGGCAGCAGATATTTGCAGTTAAAACTTATTTTGGTGTTCTGGGGTTATTTGGAAGCGAGAATATCGTACATGTTGTTTTTTCCTCATTTATTTTGACCAGCCATGAGTTCACCCACTCCTCCAACGATGTTAGGGCCTGCTGCATCCGATGAGCAAGGTGATATAAATGTAACTGATTGTATACAGACTCTGCAGGGTCTTCTAAACCAGTATAAAGACGTTAAGTTAAGTTAAGTAAGAAGGAAAGTGGTGAAGAAACAGTACGAGGTGTGTTCAAAAAGTATCTGTCCTTTGGGTCGAAAAAAATACAATTACTCACCTGGAGGATTGAAACCCTATCCTTCAAAGTACTCTCTCTCAACACACTCCTCCCAGCAGTCCTGCCATTGTTGGAAGCATTTCTGGAAGGCCTCTTTAGAGTACAGATGGGCAATCGCATTCCACGTGTCTTCTCGTGACTCAAATCGCATGCCTTTCAGGGAAATTTTGAGCTTGAGGAACAGCCAAAAATCGCAAGGGAGAATAGGAAGCATGGCAAACCAGAGGAATGTTGTGTTTGGCCAATAAAGTCTAAATCAGATGTGAAGAATGTGTTGTCGTGACGGAGCTTCCAAGTTCCCATTATCCACAGGTCCGGTCATTTGCGCTGAACAGCACTACGAAGGTGACAGATTACCTTCAAGTAGTACTCTTTGGTAATGTTTTGACCTTGTAGTGGGTACTCATGATGCCCAACCACACTGGAGTAGAAGAAAACAGTTAACGTGACTTTGACATTGCTGCACACCTGCCTAGTTTTTTTCACCTCGGGGATGATGTCTCCACTGTGACGACTGCAGCTTGGTTTCTAGGTTGTACCTATAAACCCATAACTCATCACCAGTGATCAGTGTTCAGGAAGTCGGAGTCACTGTTTGCGCAGTCCAGCTTGTCCTATGAGACTCCCAGATGGAGTTACTTCTGCTCAATTTGCTAGCAGCTTGGGCACGAATTTCGTGGACACTCTCTGCATTGCCAAATCCTCACTTAAAATTGAGTGTATCGAACCAATGCTTTTCCCCACCTCATCTGCAAGTTCTCGGATGGTGACATGATGGTTCGGTAAGACCAATGTTTATACTTGGTCAATGACTTCATCATTTCGGTTTGTTGTGTGCCTACCAGTCTCTGCTAATGTAAGCCCATCTTTGAAGCGATTGTATCCCTTCTTAATTTGTGTGAAGCTCATGGCATCGTCACCGAACGCCTGTTGAATATTCTGAATGGTTTCCATTTGGGTATCGACTAGCTTTTTACAAACTTTGATGCAACACTGCTGCTCAACTCTGTCAGTCATTTTTTGGTGAAAGAAAACCTGATTGATTCTCGCTACACTCACTCAACACTGGAAGACTGACTGCCAGCGACTGACGTAATCTGCGGACGGGAAAAAATTCACACATGTCCCCTTTACCTCCTTGCTGAAGGACAACACCCAAGCTTCATTTGTTTCCGCGAAAAAAAATTAGGTCGAATACTTTTTAAACATACCTTGTATAGTATTGTTCCTTGGTCACAACAACAGGAGACTTTACAGCAGGGGACAGAAACTAATCCATCATTATCAAAACATTTTCAGTTTACTGTGGAGCATTGGTCTTCAACATATTCACCGTAAGTCATCAAATGGAGCAGAAGATGCAGCAGCCAGCTAATCATAGATTGCTGCTTGCATCAGGGTTAGCGAACGAGAGTTTACTAATAAGCCCTTATTCTGTGTCCAAGCAGTGGTTCTGGCGACTGGTGTAGTCTGGTTAAGAGAATAGGGATTACAGGGAAATCCGGCACCCAAAGATGCCAGCTAAAACCAGATGTGTAGGGACAAAGAGTGTAGATATTGCAGTCTCATTGTAAACAACTACACAATGTTCTTTTTATGATAAATGTCAAAGAAGACGTCAGCAAATGTCCATATCTATTGACATTTTTGTGGCTTAAAATTATTACTGGATGAGGTGGTCAGCCCTATGCCTAAACCTCTTTAGTTGCCTCTTATGATACTCTTTATTCATCTTTTATGACATGCCTGACAGGTTACAGTGTTATTATAAAAGGCAAGAGCTCGATTTCATCGTCGCGTGTCTTCCCCTATGGCTCGGTCTCTCTCTGCAGAATGGTATGCCGCCTGTCGAGAGCATCACACAAAGCACTACCTCTGTAGCTCCAGCAATGAATCCAGGGATCTCCTGAAAAAAATTGCCATCATGAACCAACCGTCAAAGCTCGAATTCGAACCTCGACCGTCTGAACACGAGGCAAGCGGTTTGACCACTTCGCCACAGAGACCCATTACTATTCTATGTTCCCTTTTAGGGTTTGCGTAACATTCAACCGCAAAATCTAATTACAAACATAAACAATGCCTCTGAACCTCACCTGTGAGGGTGGGTCTCCACTATCACTATCAAAACTTGAGGAATGCCGACGTGTTTCGTACGTGAGTAGCTTGTGGCTTTCTTGAAGGTGATGGTTCAGAGCCTCCACATTGGTGGCGGTGAAGGGACACTGGCTGGAGATGACAGGAAATTGGAAACAGGAAATTGGAAAATATTCAATGAAACACAATCTTCTTCTCTATGTCACCTTCTTCTTCTTCGGAATTCATTAGGAAAAGCACATTGTGTCACAGTTTTTCATGTTTGTACATCATTTACACAGCGAGGAAGACTACGTCAGGTCAGGCTTAATATACTGATCAGACATGTTAGTCAGGGTTAGGCAAAACATACTGGCCAAGATCCTAACCTCGGGCTTCCTAGTAGCCCTCCCTGGAAATTGGCTGTTTTCACGACAACCTGACTAACGAGGTGAGGTATCAACGTGATCCCCGTAGTAGTGAGTGACACTCAGATTAAGCCAAGTATAGCACAACCACCTGGAGGATTCCAGTCCACCTTCATCAGCACGCTTGGGATGTGAGAAAAGCTACTGCAACCCGTCACTCAACATCCTTTTTAGGATGCACAAAAGAGTAAACCTACTCATTGTGGGCATTCGAAACAACAACATCATCATTTAGACAAGGAATTGTAAAACTGGAGAGGTTATCTGCGGCCCATTTGATAATCTTCTGCGGTCAAGCAGAAACAATGAATGTGATTATTTGTCTTTTACCATTTCCCATTTTCACGAAAGACAGATACACCCAGAATGTCAATGATCTGTTTTCTGCCACTTCACTCATATGATGGTTTTCAATTTTGAGTAAACTCCCAGATATCCAACATTTTCAATTCCGATTACATCTCAATTATCTGGATTTAAAACACGAGCCGCCATGTGATTAGAGGATTTGGTTAATTAGACATCGTTAGCTTATTTTATATCAAACTGTAGATCTAGGTTTATAGTTGGTCTAATCTCCTAAGTCATGTCTTTCTATGCAGCTGTAACAGTTCCAGCCGGAGCAAGAGAGTTTAGGGCATGGGTGATGTGATGTGGTTGACGACTCAGAACAAAGGTACCTGAATGCGTGTCAAAGTCACTCACCGTCTCAACAAATGAAAACGGAGTTGGGGGTGAAGAATGTGGACAGGTAGGAACTGGCCACTGGCGTTCCGATTTGGTTAATGGGGGGGTGAGTGACAGATGCGACGGCAGCAGAGCTTGCTGCGATAGATTAGTGACAGGGGTTCAGAGTAATTCGTTCCAATAACGACTGAATAGAGCCATCCCCCTGAGATCCATTGGTCAGCTCTGATACTGCTGGAGAGTATATAACACAGAGTCAATGTTTAGCGCAGGAGGCTGGATGGAGAGGGGAGGAGAGCGAATGAGAGACTGTAGATAGGCGTCTGGTTTAGCTCACCAATTTGATAGAGGAGTGATTGATAGACTGTTGTGCGAATGTTAGTGATAGAACAGGATCGCTCAAATAGGTGTGAGAGTTTTGTATTAATAGATAATCTGAACGTGTGTTGTAAGCAGGACTCATTGTGAACAAGATATGTCCAGATCGCCCGCCTGAGGGGATTTGAGTGAGGAGTAGTTTTTTAAAAGGTGTGTTGAGGATGCAGTTAAAGAGATGTATGTGTGATGTGTGTAGGCAATAGAACTGGGTTTTTGATAGTTGGGAATTTCATCAATAGCTAATGCTTAAAATTTCCGCTTTAGTTAATATTTATATTTACATGTATATATAATATAGGAATATTTAGTTAAGATGATATGTATTGTATTGTGTTTGTAATTTCACTACTCATTTTTCTGGTATGAGTATTATATAATAAATATGCCATCTGCTGTGTGCTATATTATTTGCAGTGTGTGGTCATGATTGATGTGGATGAATGTGATAATGTTCTAAGAATAATCCTAGGGCAAACAGTAGGATCTGCTACACAGCAAAGCACATTTATCTGCGGTAAGAGATTCGCTATCCTTCCTGTTGTCTGGTTATATGTTTTTCAGACTGCTTAAAATATATATCTTTGCATTTGTTGTCATTACTTTATTTATTTTGTAGTCTTGGTTTTCTTTTGTTTCATTAAATTTTAAAATATGGACTTGGTAAGATCCAACATTTCTGTGTGTGGTCAGTGAAAAAATCTTTCCCAACCTAATTTACAATAACACTTTCCAACTATTCATTAACCTTTTCTATTCCAACGGAGTGAGATTATGACGATTTGGCTCCATTCCACTGGCGTTGTGCGCCGCCAGCTCTAGGGTCATCGCTTTATCGTATATAAACTACTGGGTTAATGCCATAGAAACGGCCGAACAAACTGCTCTTTTGATTGTAGAAAGTTCCAACTGCTGTTATGTACGGTTAGACGGAAACAATGATGATTTTTAAAATTTGTTTTAGATTTTGAAACGGATTTCTTCTGTTTTTCGCTTGGATTTGAAGATTCACCCATTATTGAGAATGGGGGAGTTAAGTTTCTGCAACAGAGTTTTCTGAGATAGATCTATTTAGTTTGTTTATGTAAAGTAAAGTAAGTAACATGTCCTTTACAGAATGTCGCTTCTTACAACCGCTACCTATTTGATTGTTATAGTGCGTACGATGAAGATGCGTACGATGAAGATTGTTATAGGTTTCTTGGTTAGTGTGCAGTATGGTAGGGTGCCATTACTTTCCTAAGGTGGAGGAGGAATCAATGGAGAAAAATACCCAGTGTCTGCCAAACTGGACACAAGTGGGAATCGAACCCGGTACATTGGGATTGTGAAAACCAAGTGAGTCCTAGGCCACGCAGCTCTCCTTCGTTTATGTAGATACAATAATTACGTTTATAGTCGAAGTGACAGACAACCATTACAGTAAAGATCGGTAGTAATATTAGTATGTTTTTCTGTAAATTGTATTTTTCCTAACAAAGGGACACCGCTACCAGGTGAGTTTATATGTTTGTGCTATTTTTCATCACTATCACCTTCATCTTCTTGCATCTCAGTGGGAATCGAACCCGGTACATTGGGATTGTGAAAACCAAGTGAATTTCACTCCTAGGCCACGCAGCTCTCCTTCGTTTATGTAGATACAATAATTACGTTTATAGTCGAAGTGACAGACATAACCATTATAGTAAAGATCAACCATTACAGTAAAGATCGGTAGTAATATTAGTATGTTTTTCTGTAAATTGTATTTTTCCTAACAAAGGGACACCGCTACCAGGTGAGTTTATATGTTTGTGCTATTTTTCACCACTATCACCTTCATGTTCTTGCATCTCAGTAACTAACATACACATAATAACACCAACAATTTCTTTATTAATATATCTCTCTAGACTTACACATATTTTTTTTTTTTTAAATTAGAGGTTCTCAAAATCAACAACCATGTCGAGACCTCAAGTACTGAAAAATTATGCAGATACAGGAAACAGACGTAATTTTGTAATCTGGAAAGCAAAAGGTTAAACAAAAGCAATAAGACAGAATGAAGTATATAACCTCTGACCTGCAGGACAAGATATTTGCCGTTGGATGAAGCTTGAGATGTCGTTGCAGTTGCTCATCCCTGTCGAAGCGTTTGTTACAAATATAGCAGCAGAATGGCTTCATGTGAAGAAGTCGGTGCTGGAACAGGTTGGAACGAGCCGCAAAACGCTTATCACACAGCGTACATGCATAAGGTTTGATGCCAAAGTGGATGTTCTGAAAAGGGGAAAATTATTGCAGGAATATAAATTTAGTCCACACAACTGAAAAAATATTTCTTCTGTGTTCTGGTTCATTGGTTTTGCTAGATCAGCACAACAGCCTAGATCTAACACAACCGCCTGGAGGACTATCGCCCGCCATCATCAGCATGCTCTGGACGTGAGGAAAGCCACTACAACCTACCATTTAACGTACTTTTCAGGGCGCACAAAAGAGTAGTCAACTTACTCATTGTAGGCATTTATCAACAACAACATAAACAACAACATTCCCTTTGTTTTGTTCACACAAATTAGCAAATTCATCTTTGCTGCTTCATATGTTTGTCTATCTTTCTTTGTGTGTCCTGTTGCTTACATGACAGTATACACATATCATCTGCAAAATTGTGGTCTCCCAAATGCTTATCAACTACTGATTGCATTCTTGTTTTTCTACCCTCTGTTGCCTGTCAAATCACCCAGTTCATGGCCATGTGAAAAATTGTTGAAGAAAGTAGGCATATCCATTTGACCCCAATTTGAACTGTAAATGGGTCTGACAATTTGCCTTTGTGGATTGTTCTACATGTGACCTCTTCATAGAAACTTTGAACAAATGTAAAAATGTATCTGGTATTCTATAATGCTTCAATATTTTTCAAATTGCTGTTTGGTCTATATATTAAATGCCTTTTCAAAATCTATACAGTTAGTATATAGAGGTGTCTGCCACTCCCTAGATTGCTGTGATAACTCTGTGTATTGCTATTTGAATCCTGCTTGTTCTCCCTGTATTCCATCTAAAACATCTTTTATACGATCAAGCATTATGCTTGCCAGGATTTTTCCGGCCGAGCCAGGAGTGTTACTGCATGAAGCCAGATTTCATTTCTTTGGTAATTTATTTGATAAGGTGACCCTCTTTCCAAGTTTTTGGGAATGGTTTCTTGCTACTACATCTTCTTGAAGAGCTGGTGTAGGATCTCTGTATTAATTGTTAATTCAAACTCCCTGCTACCGATATCAGACACTCTGACCAAAGCCAAGATGGAAAGACCACTACAATTTACATGTTTGTAAAAAGGTGTTTGGGTCACTAGAACAGGCAGCGAGTAACAAATAATTCAGACAGTAACAAATAAGTCAGAGAGTAACAGTAACAGACAGTAAGGTCTACAATTGCACTGTTACAGTTTCCTCTTAGATAATATTGTGCAGCAACATGTTTTTTTATGTGCGTTTTTCCATTTGGATGTGTGCCCGACATAGTGCCATGATGTGTTTCAGGTGACATATTAACTCATTCACTCCCAAATATTTTGGACCTCTGGACACTTCTTCTTCTTCTTCTTCTGCGTACACAGTCAGACAGTAACCATTATTTTTTCGAAAAAAGCGGCGGTCATCCTGAGGCTCTCGCCACTGCCATAGAGCCTGTCTTGCAGTTCCACTGGTAATGGCCACATCTGCTCTCTCTGATCCTCGTATGTCGGGCAGTTCTGCAGCAGATGTTCAGTGGTCATTTTACCAGTACCGCACGGGCATTCGTCGGTACACCCTATCCTCAATTTGTTGAATAGGTGGTACCTCAGTCTGTTGTGGCCAGTGCGAAGTCTGAAGACAACGACCTGCTCTCTTCGGTTCAACTGGTAATAGGCATCGTTTTTGGTGTAACCAGTATGTTCGGTTTCCCATTTGGTCATGTATCTGGCTTTGATAAGCCGTTTTGACTCTTCGTACGTCATACTGGTATCTGTTTGTGGTAGTCTTGCACCTTCTTTTGCCAGTCTGTCTGCCTCCTCGTTGCCTTGGATGTTGCAGTGTGACGGAACCCACTGTACCACTACCCTTTTTGGTGCGGATTGCTGGCACAGTTTGCAGAGTGCTGCTCTTAAGTCATTAAGCTCAGTGTTTTTCTGGCTTTTTAGCGCTGTGACAACGGCGAGAGCATCTGTCAGCAGGACTATATGGCTCTCATTTTCACTGTGTGTCACCATTTCTTCCACTGCCGCCCTCAGTGCCTCTGCCTCCGCTCTGAAATTGCTTGTGTACTTACCAGTAGCGAATGACATTGTTATTTTTCTGCCATTTGGTAGGTTCAGGAATGCTCCTGCCCCTCCGTTCTGTGTAGTGTTTGTTACAGAACCGTCGGTGTATGCATGGGTCCAGTCCATGCTTGGGTAGCTTTTCGTTATGAAGCTTAGGGTAGTGTCTCTCCTTTCTTTTTCAGTCTGGCAGTTTTTGTTTGCAATACCTGGTATATTTTCTACCACCTCTGGAAATATATCCTGCCTCCAGGTAGGTTTTCGTACAGTAGTGATGGGTTTTGGTGTTGTTAGTGCGTTTATGGGATCTTCGTGCATCTTTGCTTTGGCTATTTCTGCAAAGTTTCTCCGCTTTAGTTTCCCATTTCCCAAATTGTTTAGTCTCTGGTACATTGGATGGTCCGTCAGTCTTCGGGGTTTCTCTGACTGCAGCTGAGCTCTGCAGTCTCTTCTATCGGACCTCTGGACACAATTTTATTCTTATGTAAAACTTAAACACAGCATCACTTAGTTGCGATCTATTTGTCTTCAATAGACGTTCACTAAAATAACACATATTATATTCCAAACTGTTCACAATTGAGGTTAGAATAGAATGGAATACATATATTTTACAAATGGAGGTGTAAATTTGTGTTTGATGGATTAAAGTTGCATAATCGTTTGCTATTTTTCAAAATTATGAACAAAAATGTTCCCCTCATCAATACATTATTCAGCTCTAAACCAATATACAAATAACGTAATGAATTTCTATTGACGGTACGATGTTCTGAAAGTTGCACCTAATTTGATGCAGTTGTTTTCACAGTATTTACATTTTACTGAAGGCACGTGAAGTTGAAAACGTGTTAAAAAATAAAAGCTCCGATCAACATCAGCTTGAGTTTTTACAATTTACGCGCACACGGAAAGAATGTTCCTGCTGTATTCAAATTATAAATACACACATTTATATTATACACACTAGAATGATTGTGCAGGATCTTGAACCGTAACTGAATTTGTGAACTGTTATTACCATTGCTTGAGACAAAAGAGGGCACCGCCCCTTCGTCAGTAGATTTAGTTTTACTTTCATCGCTCGACTTAGAACTGAGACTAGATAAATAAATTGAAACAGCACTATCATAATGATCGATATCTTCATCATCACTACCATTAGCAATAATTTAATATATCTATTCCCAAGCTTGTACTGAAAAAACTCTATTTGATGTGGCTGAAGGTGCATGTGATAGCTTCAATATTGGTCTCCGAAAAAAAATTATATTTTCCAAGTTACGAAACTCAACATTTTTTCAACGAAACTCAAACTAACTCTTCCGGAATGAAACGGTGCAAAATCTGGACTTCCGCCAATAACCAAAATAAAACATTTAGGTGAACTAGGAATGGGAAAATATGTGATTTTGTAAACACAGTAGCAAAAGCCGATACACCGGCTTCTGGGTTTTCTAGAAAAAACCGGAAGCCGTCGTATCGGCTCGTGGGAGTGAATGAGTTAATGGATAAAGTCGAACACAGAAAACACAAGAGCAATTAAAAGCAAACAGCCAAGATGAAAATGAATAAGGAAAGGCACAACCATCAGAATGAACGTGTGATGCCATGCCTGAGTAGACAGGGAGATCATAGACAAATTCACAATGTTGAGGGACACATTGCCTGGAGAGGGATGGGCTCCGTCAGGTGCAAAACAGCCCAAGACACACCGATGTTGCAGAACACATTTAGAAAAATCAGAAATGTGCCAGCTGTCTCAATACACAACAATGCCAATCATACCACTGAGGTTAACTCATCCAGACAGAAGATTTTATATCCTGGCACAAAACCGAGTGGAGTGGCGGGAACTGGTCTAACAATCTGCAGTATTGGTGCCTGGAGTGGCGGGAACTGGTCCAACAATCTGCAGTATTGGTGCCTGGAGTGGCGGGAACTGGTCCAACAATCTGCAGTATCGGTGCCTGGAATGGCGGGAACTGGTCCAACAATCTGCAGTATTGGGGCCTGGAGTGGCGGGAACTGGTCCAACAATCTGCAGTATTGGGGCCTGGAGTGGCGGGAACTGGTCCAACAATCTGCAGTATCGGTGCCCCAATGTCCTTTCAGGTTACAGTCCTGATGATGATAATGATATGATAACAATGTCTCCATACCTACCCACCGGGCAAAACTGTAAGACCAGACAGCATCGCTTCCCAGCAAGAGGACGTCTGAGATAGAGGTGGATTGACAGTTATAGAAACACTACAAGGTGGTCATGGTCAAAAACATGACAACACAGAAAAAGACTGGGCCTCTAATGTCATAAATAGATAGATGAGAAAAGAATTTTCCAAAACATCAACATTTATTTACCTGATGTTCTAATAAAATATTTTTGTATCCAAATCGTCTGTGGCAAATATTGCACTCAAATGGCTTCTTTTTCTCATGTGTCAGTTGGATATGTCTGGTGATGGCTGCCTTAGATACCACTACCTGGTAATAGAAAATAACAAATTTATATAGCAAAACCAAAAGAATGGGCTGGCACAGGGAAGGGTCCTGGTATCTATAAGTAAAAGCAAGTAAAGATCACATTACACCATGCGGCGCATAGGAAATATGGTGTTAGGCCCATATTATTTTGAAACCCACGTCACGTAGTGATAATGTGGTCAGCATCACGCTGGACGCCTTTACTTCCCGGACTGAACCGGCACCTATGCTGTATAACATATACACCAACGATCCACCTGTAGATACGGAGGTGACAAAATTCATATACCACGATAATACAGCAGTAGCTGCCCAGGGAAAAAGTTTCAAAGAAGTAGAACAGAAACTGGCAACTTTAAATATCTAGGAGTGGTAAAAGACAGCAAGGGAGGAATCAAAGAGGAGTTAACTGCACGAAGGGCAGCAGCAGGTAGACTGTTCCATGCAATAAACAGAGGTTTCCTCAGTAGAAGAGAAATAAGCAGGAAAACAAAAATCGATGTATACTGCTCGACCTATGTGCCTGTCCTGACATATGGATGTGAGTCATGGGCAATGACTACAGCCCAAGAAAGGCAATTACAAACTTCAGAAATGAGGTACCTAAGAAAGGCGGTTCAGGTGATGAAAAGGGACAAGATCCGTAACCAGGCAATACGTAGCAATCTTGTTCAACCCCTGCAGACACGAGTGGAGCAGTCCCAACCAGTGGTTTGGCCATGTCTGTAGAATGGAAGAAGATCGGATACCAAAGCGGTCATGGGAGATCAAAAGTCAAGGACGCAGGCCCCGAGGACGTCCCAAAGTACGTTGGGAAGACAACATACGACAGTCCCTAAGTGATAGAGGCCAGGAAAAAGATGGCGGATAGAGCAGTGTGGCGTTCTCTTTGGCAAACCTCTACACCTCACGGTAGAAGAGGAGCGACTAAGTAAGTAAGAACAGAAACTGACAAATGCCCTTGCTCTATATTACCATAAAAATTACCTTAAACCAAACCCCAGCAAAACTCAAGTATGCGCTTACCACCTAAGAAACAGACAGGCGAACAGAAAGTTACAGATCAAATGGCAAGGACAGAATCTGGAACACAGCACGGCCCTAAAATATTTGGGAGTAAAGTTGGACCGCACCATGTCCTATGCCGCACACCGCCAGGAGACAAAACAGAAAATACATGCGAGAAATAGTATCATACAAAAACTGACTGGCACAACATGGGGAGCACAGTCAGATGTCCTCAGAACATCAGCACTCGCTCTGTGTTTCTCTGCAGCTGTGTACCAGTCTAGAAGAACTCTGCACATGTCAAACATATAGATACAGCAATAAATGAGACAGGTCGTATAATTACTGATTGCCTAAAAACCTACACCAACTGAAAAAATATACCCCATAATCGGTATAGCGCCACCAGAGATACAAAGAACTGTCACGTCAGCGATAGAAGGAGAGAAACAGGTAAATGACCCAAGACACTATGTTCGGACATCAGGTACAGCATACAAGACTAAAGTTTCTTACAGTCACACCAGTCCCTACAAACTAGTCCAGGAAAACAATGCATCGAAAGTTGGAAACAGCTGACACAGGTCCTCTTAATCGAGTTACGGGAGGAACCTGCGCCTAACATCTCCTGTCCTACATAACATGGAAGTCGCTAAATAGACTTCGAACTGGTGTATCACGATGCAGGAAAAACCTGAAAAGATGGGGATACAGGGATGATGAAACATGCGAATGTGGAGTAACACAAGACCAGGACCATCTGATGATCTGCCCAAACCTCCCGGAGACTTGTAGTATGGATGACCTGCTGAGTTCCAGTGACAAGACAATCCATGTGGCTGAATACTGGAAGAATGATGTGTGACGTAGTGCCTAGGACACAGGAAGTAAGTAAATAAGTAATATACATATAAATCTTACAACTACCATTATAACCTTCTTTATCTGACTATTTGTAACATTTGCTTTTCTTCACACAGTTTTCATATGAAGCTTTCAAAATGACAAAAGGGAAGCCACCGTGAGTCCAAATATCAGTTTTATGTTATATTCAAATAGCTGTTCCTGATCATAGAAGCTTTTCACTTCATTTAGTACCTCCTTTTCCCTGTGAGTTTAGAGGTTTTTTGTATATACTTGCAATCAAATAGGTCATTAGCTATTGTGCCTTCAAGCTTATTGGATTGGAATTTAATTATTTTTAGAATTTTAGTCCGGACAGTGGATTATAGTATACTCTTTTAGATTTTCAATGGCAAAGGGTTCTTTTGTATGCACACAGGAGCTTCTGAGTTTATCGTCCATTTCCGATTGATCAGTAAAATTGCTGATGAAGTTGGCCAGGATGTCCTGTTCAGATTGCAACAGAAACATCTTTGCAGTGGGTGGGGGAGATCGGTCAAGCTGGCAGGTTAAGTAATGATAGACAGTGTAGCAACTGCAATAGGGTGTTCGATTGGTTTAGTCTACTGAATAATACATGATGCCATCTTGACAGCAGACATTTTGTGAATGATGGAGAGGTTGAACGTGAAGTGCAAAGAGAGACAGCAGACCAAAGACTTCTATTTTGTTTGTTTTGGTGCACTGCATCTCGTAGTCGCCCCATAGTCGTCTTGTCCTTGACTTGCCACTGGGGTAGCACGAGACGAGAGAGTGAGGATAAAAAGTAGCGCAATTAATCCTTACTAAAATTAGCGCTAGCAAAATAAATTATGCCATCATCGTCTACGATGGACGGCGGCCTTGCCTTTGGTGCACTGATAAAGTGATGGGATAAGTGTATCAATGTTGGTGGAATTTATGTTGAGAAATTAGGGACAATGTAAGTGCAATATTAAATGGTTTTCAAGTTTGTATCTCATTTAGTTTTTTTAAATAGCTATTTGCAACCTATTTACTGATTGCCCTTGTAAAATCTAGGACAGGATCAGAATACATTTTACATTTTGGTACATTTTTCATTTATTTAATCACTACACTAGTCTTGATGCTGAGAGTGGATCATGGCAGTTAATGTATTATTCATTCTGAGTTTTTACCTTATATATTTATCAAGAAAAAGTATATATGACTGTCTATTGAAGGGATTACCAAATAGAGTGGTGCAAAGTTTTGTGAGCATTCATTTGTACTTCACAATCAAGAATCTTTCATTGCAAAAAAAATATGTATGATTTCTTTCACAATATGTCGATAAACAATGTGAATCTAAATTCAATATGAATGGAGAGACCAGCACAAAGAATACAAACCATAAAATGACAGTATAAACAAACTTGTGTAGCAGATGGAACAGGATCTTGCTCTAACGTATCTAAGGCCGCTCCTCATCTACCCACCTTGACCAAAAAAATCTAACACTAACTAACAATAAACTACTAAAGAACACTATCACCGAACATTGGTAAACAAATTCTTTATTACTTCCTCTTTTCTACACTGGTACTCTTCAACTATTCACCCAACACATTCACTCCTAACTCCTATCCAGGGATTATCTAACCTAACACTCTCCCTACCGCTACACCTAAACTATTGTCAAGAGTCACTTTTTCCATGCTTGGCCTGCCGTGACGTAAGTTCGAATTATGGCGGAATAATGCTAATGAGTACTTCGTGCTGTGACCCCATCCCAGGTAGATCGCCCTTGGTCCTGTTCCTCGTTGTGCCTGTTGAATTGCATGGTGGATGTCAGGAAAAACTAAAAGCAGCCATAGGTTTGAATTGACGTGTGTTGAACAAGGGGTGGCTGACCACATGACAACTTGTTGCGGGTCAACACACGTTTCAGATGGCAACTCCCACAGCGGGCAACTATGACCGACGATTCAAAATATCGCCCACGTGGCTGGTGCTGGTCACACTCCAACTTAATGAAATGCTACTCACAATTGAAGACTGAACACCCCACACTTGAGCGCAGACGATGTGACATCCAGTTCAAAATAAAGTGGCCAACTCGTTCAAGGAGTCAAGCGCTGGGAAACCTGGTGCAACTCGTGCTGACAATCTCTTCGATGTATCACTCTGCAAATTGTAGAATCACTCCTTTCAGTGTATCGCTCTGCAAATTGCGTAAGGCCCGTCTCTCTGCAAATTCCCTTCTTTAAATCGTGTAAGGTT
Source organism: Ariolimax columbianus (assembly GCA_036924085.1). Classification (NCBI taxonomy): domain Eukaryota; kingdom Metazoa; phylum Mollusca; class Gastropoda; order Stylommatophora; family Arionidae; genus Ariolimax; species Ariolimax columbianus. The sequence continues at coordinate 25,450,268 of JAVGWX010000005.1, read as the reverse complement.
CGTCTCTCTGCAAAATTGTGTAACGTTGCTCTTCTTCAAATCGTGTAAGGTTCTTCTCTCTGCAAAATCGTGTAACGTCTCTCTTCTTCAATCTCTTGCGGTCTGCAAATCACGTGAAGTCCCTCTTCTTCAGCGTATCGCTCTCTAAATCGCGTAAAGTCCATCTTCTTCAACGTATCGCTCTCTAAATCGTGTAAAGTCCATCCTAGCTCCCTGCCCGTCATCAGTTTTTATAACATCAGACTATTTTCTTAGTGGGCGCTACTTTCAAAATGGCGTCACTATTACTCCGCCACGGTACTTGCCGACGTGAGTGGTCCGGTCAGAAGAAAGGCCCACCTCTAAATTAATATGAGTATACAACTGCACTTGCGCGTTACCGTAGGCAACAAAATGTGTCAGTATGGAGACAAGATTTGTCTGCGCAGACTAAATCTGCCACACTTGGCAGAGATGGGCATACAAAGATCTTGAGACTCAGAATGGGTTGAAGATCTGAAACGCAGTCTTCTTCATGAGCCTCACCGACATAGCATCAGTTGATCGAAGAAGAATATGTCACAAATATGTCATGCCAACAAACACAATGTACTGAAAACCCCATAAAATTATTAAGATAATAAACAATAGGACAGTTTGGATAAAAATAAAAGTGATAATTAAAGTCAAGCATATAATAAAAAATAATACAATGTCATGGCAAAAAAAATAAGCATGTCCTGAAGTGGTCTATAGAATAAGTTACTAACCTTCCCACACAAGGAACAAACAAATCTATCTCCTTGTCTGGTGTAGGCAATGGAAATCCCAGAATCACCAAGTCTTGAGTTGTGAGACTGTTGAGATAGAAAATGAAAATACATATGGCTTTCAAGTTAGTAAGAATTATCTATTTCTTCTTTAATAAACTATGCAGAAAGTGAGCTAGCTATTTACTACTGTATACCCTGTACCATATTCTTTTTTTCATTCCGTTCGCCTTATTTCTCTTATTCCCAAGGTGGTGTGCGTTGCACTGTGGTTTTTATTTTGCGCCCGTTGGCCTAGTGCATCTAATTTCAGCATGCATTTTTATGTAAGTGTCTGCTTCCTCCTGCATTTTCTAAGGGTTTGCTTCCCTGGGGTAAAGGCCGGTGCTGTGATAGGGATCGAATCCAGCACCTTCTGGTTGTGAGCTGTGTCCCTTAACCACTGGCCCACGCCATTCCCACACTGTACCATATAATATTTGGGGATACATTTCTAGTTTTCTTTCAAACCAGGCAGGAATCCATACATGACAAGTGGTGCTGAGTATTCTAAAGCTTTTTTTCTGATCGACAGGAAAACCACATATTCACTTGATTATTACTGTATTGTTTATTACTGTATATGGGGTATTATTTCTAGAGTGTTATTTTCAAACCCAGAAGATTACTACCCCCTCAGAAAGCTTTAGTCATGTGTTAATAACCAGGTTGTGCAATTTCATGTCATAGCTGGCTGCTTGCATCAGGGTCAGTGAACCAGAGCTGACCAAGACCCTATTCTGCCTCCACGTGACGAACCTGGAAACAGGCTGCACTAGTGAAGACAGACTAAGGGAATAGGGATTACAATGGGAAGGCAAAACTTGCACCTATAAATACCAGCTGAAATCGGATGTGTCAGACGAAAATGCACAGATATCGCAGCCTTGTTGTTAATAATACCCCATAAAAAGTATGTTAAGTTGTTGTAGCTTCCCGCACATCCTGAGCGTGCTGATGAAGGTGAGCAGGGTACTCCAGACGGTTGTGCTATGCCTGGTTTCATTTGCGTGTCACTCACTACTATGAGGATCACATCGATCCCTCACCTTTTTAGCCAGGCTGCCGTGAAAACAGCCCGTTTCCAGAAGAGGTTGCGAATAAGATAAGGTGAGGGTCTTGTCCAGAAGTTTTTGCTTGAACCTGACTAATATGTCTGATCAGTATATTTTGCCTTACCAGACGTTAGTCTTCCTTCCCAGAGTTAAATGATATGTTAACATCAAAGTGGTGTCTCCAACTGCTGAAAAAATTATATTTTTTCCATTCTCACTGTGAGATATTTGTAACATACACTGGTAAGTAGGGGAGGAAGACTAATGTCTGGTCAGCTAAAGTATACTGATCAAACATTGTTAGTCAGGGTCAGGAAAAATATGCTGGCCAAGAACCTCACCTCGGCTTCCTAGTAGCCCTTCATGGAAACAGGCTGTTTTCATGGCAGCCTTGCTAACGAGGTGAGGGATCGACATGATCCCCATAGTACTAGGTGACACGCAGATGAAGCCAAGCATGGCACAGCCTCCTGGAGGACCCCGGTCCACCTTCATCAGCACATTCAGGATGTAAGGAAAGCTGCTGCAACCCGCCACTTAACATCATTTTCACTGCACACAAAAGAGTAGACCTACTCATTTTGGGCATTCGTAAACAAAAACAACACTGGTAGGCAAATATGGCAATCAATACCTGTGAAGAATTCTGCTGAGAATGGGATGGATGAGAGGGTCCAGGTGTGGATTCTGAATGCCGAGAGTATATAGGGGATGATGGCATTGACAAATGGTTGTGGCTGTCAGATCTAAATCCTGAAAAATGTATTTGTATAAAATAACAAACATGAAATGTGTTATATTATGTCATAACAAAACAAGCATTGAGAGTAAATCAAAATATTAATATTAATAACTATGAATTATAATGTCCTGATAAAAAAGACTATAATGTTGTAAAATATTAATCCAATCATGGACAAGTAATCATGGAGATGGAAATAATATTATTTATGTTAGCCATTTCCTTTTTACAAATTTTACATTCCAGGTCACAACTGAAAATATATGAAGAAGAATAAATAAATTTGTATGATTAAACAATCATTTGATGCAACGAAACAACAAAAACAATTTGAAAATTAAATACAAATTTATGTTAATGATAATGTTATTGAATCCACACAGAAAAATGTTGATATTAAATAGTTGTTATTATTATAATGATATAATAAACTTAATGTCTTTATACTGGTTTAGAAGACTCTGCAGAGTCTTCTTCTTCTTCGTACGCAGTCAGACAGTAACCATTATTTTTTCGAAAAAAGCGGCGGCCATCCTGAGGCTGTCGACACTGCCATAGAGCTTGTCTTGTGGTTCTACTGGTGATGGCCACATCTGCTCTCTCTGATCCTCGTATGTCGGGCAGTTCTGCAGCAGATGTTCAGCGGTCATTTTCCCGGTACCACACGGGCATTCGTCGGTTCCACCTATCTTCAATTTGTTGAATAGGTGGTACCTCAGTCTACTGTGGCCAGTGTGAAGTCTGAAGACAACGACCTGCTCTCTTCTGTTCAACTGGTAATAGGCATCGTTTTTGGTGTAGCCGGTATGTTCGGTTTCCCATTTGGTCATGTATCTGGCTTTAATAAGCCGTTTTGACTCTTCGTACGTCATACTAGTATCTGTTTGTGGTAGTCTTGCACCTTCTTTTGCCAGTCTGTCTGCCTCCTCGTTACCTTGGATGTTGCAGTGTGATGGGACCCACTGTACCACTACCGATTTTGGTGCGGACTGCTGGCATAGTTGACAGAGTGCTGCTCTTAAGTCATTAAGCTCAGTGTTTTTCTGGCTTTTTAGCGCTGTGACTACGGCGAGAGCATCTGTAAGCAGGACTGTATGGCTTTCATTTTCTTTATGTGTCACCATTTCTTCCACTGCCGCCCTCAGTGCCTCTGCCTCCGCTCTGAAATTGCTTGTGTACTTACCAGTAGCGAATGACAGTGTTATTTTTCTGCCATTTGGTAGGTTCAGGAATGCTCCTGCCCCTCCGTTCTGTGTAGTGTTTGTTACAGAACCGTCGGTGTATGCATGGGTCCAGTCCATGCTTGGGTAGTTTTTCGATATAAAGCTTAGGGTAGTATCTCTCCTTTCTTTTTCAGTCTGGCAGTTTTTGTTTGCAATACCTGGTATATTTTCTACCACCTCTGGAAATATGTCCTGCCTCCAGGTAGGTTTTCGTACAGTAGTGATGGGCTTTGGTGTTGTTAGTGCGTTTATGGGATCTTCGTGCATCTTTGCTTTGGCTATTTCTGCAAAGTTTCTCCGCTTTAGTTTCCCATTTCCCAAATTGTTTAGTCTCTGGTGCATTGGATGGTCAGTCAGTCTTTGGAGTTTCTCTGACTGCAGCTGGGCTCTGCAGTCTCTTCTATCGGTCATGGATTGCAGTTTTGTAATCTTTTCAAGTTCTACAATTGGCGTTGACTTCATGCCTCCTGTTATAACTCTCATGGCTTGGTTTTGAAGTTTGCTAACTTTATCGAAGTTCGCCTTTGCTGCTGTTGTCCATGCCGCAATGCCATACTTGAGAACTGGTCTCACTCTTCCAGTGTACAGTTTCTTTAGTATGCTTTCGTCTGCCCCCCAGCTTGTGCCAGCAAGTTTCCTCATGATTGCCATTCTTTCTCTGGCTCTCATTCGGTTTCTCTCGATCTGACTCTTCCATGTCATGCGCCGATCAAATGTGACTCCCAGATAGTTTGGGTTGTCGTTTGGCTGCAGGAATTTGCCATTTAGGCTTAATTTGGTGTTTTGTGGTTTGATTGAAAGCGAGAATATTGTGCATGTGGTTTTCTCCTCGTTTATTTTGACCAGCCATGAGTTCGCCCACTCTTCCAGCGATTTTAGGGCCTGCTGCATCCGATTTCTTGCTATGGTAAGATTCTTTTCAGAGGTCCACATAGAGGTCCACTTAACTTAACGTCTTTATACTGGTTTAAAAGACCCTGCAGAGTCTGTATACAACCAGTTACATTTACATTTCCTTTCTCTAAAAGCTATGCGCATACAATCTATTCTTAAATGCATTAATTGTCCTTGCCTCCACTACTTTCTGTGGCAATGCATTCCAAGCATTCACCATTCTCTACCTAAAAAAAATAATTTCCTATTATCTTATCTGGACCTTTCTTTAGTTTATTTGTGGCTATGCCTTCTTGTTCTTGTAGATGGTTGCATTTTTTATTACTTGTTATAGTCTAATTTATCCTTTTCTTTGATTATCTTATAAATAAACCTGTATTGTCACCTCAAATTCTTCTCTTTTCTAGGCACTGTAGGATAGTTTTTCTGAGTCTTTCCTCATAACTGTAATTCTGGAATCCCACTATTAGCTTTGTCGCTCTTCTTTTATCTTTTCCAGCATGTTCATATCTCCTATATGATAAGGACTCCACACCTGCACACAGTACTCCATTCTAGATCTAACTTCTTCTTTTGTGTTTGTTCTCAATCTCACGCCACCAAGCCATGAAGTGGCTCTATGAGTCATTTTCTATTGCACATCTTAAACGAAGATGAAAAAATAACAACAGTGATATATATATGCAGACAACTGTACCTGATAGACTTTGATGATGTGATGACATGCCAGATGGCACACCATGACTAAGTGAAGCATCAGACAAAGATGATGATTTTGAAACAGAAGTGTTGAGTGCAGCAGTCTGTGGTAGCATTCCAATAAGATCATTAATGCTGCTGCTACCTGAACTCAGCTGCTGGTGAAGTTGTTGCTGCTGCTGCTGAATGGACTGATGTAGCTGCTGCAGATGTTCATCCTGTAAAAGGTCTGGGCTCGGGCTTGGTCCAGTGTGTGGTCCTGACATTCCATGTTCAGACATGGGGAAGGGATCCATTTGGGACTCTCAGAAACCTTGACACAACAGACATTGAAAAATAATTTCTTGCAGAACTATTTTTTTGTTAACTCATTCACTCCGGAATACTTTAGACCAGTGAACACACTTATTCTTGCAATGCAAAACTGTTACCACAAAATACAAGTATTATAAATATAACATTTTCAAATTAACTTTATAGCATTACAAATATAACAGACAGATTTTTTTAATGCAATCCAATGATATATTAACCATGTCTCTACTGCAACCCAAAAAAGTGATGTATTTTTAGTGAATTATTTGTGCTTCGAAATCCGCAAAAGGGTTATAGAGGAAAATATAAACTTGGGAGTTTGAAAAGGCGTGACAGTAAAGTGCAGTTTATGGTAAAATTGCATCATTTTCAATTATTTTGTTCAAATTTTGCCAATAGTACAGATAAGTGGATGAATAATTCAAAAATACAATTTCTGTCTTACTTTCTAAATTAGTAATGTAAGCATGCAAACTTGCCCCTATTTTACAACTGTTTGTATATACTGATAGCCTCAACCAATTTTCGATAAATAACAATCAATGTTAAAAGCATCCCAATGATGTATGTTTGGCATAATATGTGACCCCAAATTTACGCGCCATACACCAAAACATGTAATCCATATGATAGTGGCTAGATTCTTTGACAAAAAAAATTAAAGAAAAATGTTTTGAATTATTTCCCCTTCCTGCCTAAAATCTTGGGATATCATAGTACATGTGCCTATATTTATAAATTTTTGAATACTTGATATAATGAAACTTTCATGTATACGTATGATAACTGTTCAAGTCAATATATCAATCAGATATACAGCATTGTAAGAAAGTTTGGTAGCCAATTGGCTCTATGAAGTGAGTCAGATTACATTTTTACCACTTTTTCACATTGTAGGGCTGCCAAAGTAATTTATCTATCAATCTTCAGTCCATTTATGTCATTAGACGTCGTGGCGAGACGTGACGTCCTTTTCTTTCATATTTTTTGGCAGGTGAAAATACACTTGTGACTTGCCAGGTCAATCCCAGTATCTGTTAGCCCCAGGAATATAGGATCGCTTATTTTTGGGACTGGTGGATCACCTCCACTTTCACCAAGTGTAAATTTGAGCAAGGTAGACCCGCAGCCTGTCAGGCATCATCTATGCCGCTCCGCTAATCTCATAACCAAGACCTGATGTTATAGCTACACAGTCCCCTTTCTGCAACATATTCTCTGTGGGGCGAATATCCCTAAAATAATTTTAGTAGATTTTTAACTTGAATTTTCCCAAGCAGCGGCCATTAAGCCTACTCTTTTCTATTTCCAACTGCTAATGTATTTTTAACATGTGCGCCACTGCACATGAGTATCTGATCTCACTACTTAGAGATCAGAGGAAATATTTAACGGATGATCCACGTGAAAGAATCCAGGTCTCCACCGTAATTTGAACCTGCGACCTCCAGCACCAGAGGCAAACACCTTACCTCGAGACCACTTGTAATTTATAGGGCTAGGAAATAAGGGCCCCTTATCCAGAAATTGCAAATTTTATATTTCACCGCTGATATTCAGATGAGACGAAAAGGAAGCCAGGTAAAATATCACTAGGTGAATAATCTGCATATCATGGACATGCAAGTAACTAATAGTAGTTATGCAGGTACATTAGTCATAGTTGACCTGTACTTCTACAGGGTGCATAAGCCCCAGTGCAGGTCCCATCTCTGGGATGAACTGGATGTAGCCAGGAGGAGGATTTCCTGCTTAGTGCACTAAACTCGAGGTTTTGAAACCCATATGGCAGGATAAGCGGCTCGCCCTCAGCATAAAAGTTGACTAATGCGCTCATTGGTTCTCTCAATATTTGTGAATGCCTGTTAGACTTGGACCATTACTGCGGATATCCAGTGTAAAATACACGCAACGAAAATGAGGTGCTTTAGAAGACTCTTAAATGTTATATATAGGAATCGTGTCACAAAAGTTGAAATACGACGAAGAGTGTAAAACGCAATTGGGCCTTTTGATGATCTGTTCACAGCTATCAAAAAGTAAAAGATGTCTTGGTATGGGCACGTCACGAGGTCCAATGGAATTACAAATTCGATACTGCGTGGTTCCGTACCAGGAAAGAGAGGACGGGGATGTTAAAGGAAGAGATGGGCAGACAACATCACTGAGTAGTCAAACCTTCAAAGACTGGCGGGATCGGACAGAAAGAGATACCGTGGGATTTTGGAAGTGTCTTCAAGTGTGCCCCAACAACCCGATGGGTTACGGGATGAACTGAACATGATTATTTGACTTTACTTGCCTTTTTTCATGTTTGGATACTAGGAAGACACACACTGACACAGACAGCTGCCGTGAGTAGAGTAGCCTGATAAAGACCTAGGTGTTGAGGAAATCTGAAGTGAATGCCAAAGTGATTTCAGTAGAGTGAGGCTCTAGTCAATTTATATTAAAAGTGGCAGAGACAAAAATAGGCCCTATCAATTATTACTATCATCCCAAGGACCAATAATCCGACCAATGCCACAATGAAATTGAGAGCATGATAATGTCTTATTGAATAATATTATGCTCTCACTTTCAATTAGATTTATAAGTAGTATAAGAATAAGTTATTCTTATACTACTTAGGTCGTAGATCTAATTAGTAATTATATATTAATTACTAGTAATTAGTAATTATAGATATGAGACTTACTTTAACTTCAGTCTCTACACCAACAAGTGACCACTTGTTCCCTGTTGAATCCCTCTAGGGTAGAAAATTAGCAATTTCATATTTTCATGACATATTTACACACCTCGCAATTCACACATGCCAATCAATAGATTTAAAGATTACTAAAGTGGAGAGTGTGGGTGTGGAGTTTAGTAGTTAGTTAAGTTAGTTCTGATTACTCAAAACATTTAGATGATAAAGTCATTATCCCAATAAAAAAGGCAATATCCCATCATATTCATAGTGCTAAGTGTGCGTTATTTGATTATTTATTATATGATTCAGATTTAGTGGTCCATAGTAATTTAATGACATACACTTACACTACAGGACAGTATGCAGTACAGTGTAACAGACATTTACTCGATTGAGTGTACTTAGTACATTCAGTTTTACAGTTAGTATGAATTGAGAATTTTAAAACATGACCGAGTTTCACTGATGAGTGAGTTAAGAATTACTCAATTAGAAGTGAAGTGAATCACTGAATCAAATTCAAAGTGAATCATTTTGATTTTCTCGGGGCTCAGAATAAGAAAATGAAGATACCTGAAAGCTGTTTAATAAACAGATCATTTTAACAACAGTCCTATAATTTCAATCAATTTTACTATCAAAGCAATAAATGTTTAGCTTTTTTAAAGATATATACAAAACAGAAATTATCATACGCGAAAAACAGTGTTGTCGAACGTATTAACGTTCCACCATTTTGAACCGGATGCAGAATTCTTATAGGGCAGCACATTTTCAAGAACAATGCAAATATCTGAAAATTACCACTATGTAATAATTCCAGGTTTTTGGACATAACACCAGACCACTGCCCTACACCCCAGTACGAACAAATACAGACACACTCACAGAACACTTCAGCACAAGGACATATGAGTCGTGATATAACCAAAAAGACTGCAGTTGAAAGCCTTACTTTTATCAAAGTAAAGTAAACCCGCAAAACAAACACATATAGCTAATATTAAATAAATGACTGTGGAATTGAGATTGAAGCCGTTACTTCAGCTCTGCTGAGGTTCTCTACAACGCAACTATTCGTATGAACGCCAGTTATTGTGCTGAACTCCCACTTCATGCTCCAGAAGTTTTGGTTTGAATTAATAAAGGCTTCAGACCTTCTGCATCTGACCTGGAGGAGCCCATCTCCCTAGGCGAGCCATTGCCTCGTTTGCCTACAGCCTCGCGGCCATAGTTTCCCAGTGTGCACCACTTGGAGGTGAGGTTGACTTGTGTGTTCGCTTTATCGGCAGGCTACTCATTTCACTTTTTGCCCCTCAGAAGAAGGACTAGCCGACCCCGACATCGCTGGTTTGCGATGCCGAGCGCAAAACACATCATAACAAAGATCCTGGGATGCCACCAAACAAAAAAGAAGCCATGGGTGACCAAAGACATTCTAGACCTGTGTGATAAAAGAAGGTCACTGAAAAAACACAATCACCCACCGAATTAGGTCGGCAGTTATAAAGAGGTCAAGAAAGCCATACAACAAAAGATGAGAGAGGCGAAAGAAGCGTGGATATGTGAGCAATGCGCAAACATCGAAGAGAGACTAAATAGAAATGATGCTAAAGGAGCATACAAGGTGGTCAAAGAACTGGTAACGCCAAGACAAAGCAAGAACATTATGATTCATGATAAAAACGACAAGTGTCTCATTGAGGGAAATGATGTACTGGCAAGATGGACAGAGTACTGTTCCGAGCTATACAACTATGAAGGGCGAAACAAACCTGAGAAAACATTCCCCCCAACTCCAACAAATATAGAGGATAACCAACTGATAACGAAGGAAGAGGTAATTGCAGCGGTAAAGACATTGAGAAGGGAATGGCGGCCGGCGTGGACAATATACCAGCAGAGCTCTTACAAGCAAGTGGAGAGGTAGTGGTGGAAGACCTGACTAACATCTGTAACAAAATATGGGCGACAGGAAACTGGCCGGACTTATGGACGAAATCAATAGTTATACCGCTACATAAGTCTGGAAACCTAAAGCTGTGCCAAAATTACAGAACAATACGCCTCATTAACTTAACTTAACGTCTTTATACTGGTTTAGAAAACTCTGCAGAGTCTGTATACAACCAGTTCCAATTACATTATCTTGCTCTAGAAGCTGTACGCATCCAATCTATTCTTAAATGCATTGACCGTCCCAGCCACCACCACCTCACTTGGCAATGCATTCCAAGCATTCACAACTCTCTGGCTAAAGAAATACTTCCTAATATCTAATCTGGACCTCTCCTTAGTCAACTTGTAGCTGTGCATTCTTGTCCTTGTTGGTGGTTGTACTTTAAAAAACTTGTTATAGTCTTACCTTATCCATTCCTCTGATCATCTTATACACCTGTATTAAGTCACCACGAATTCTTCTCTCTTCTAGACACTGTAGGCCGGTTCTTTTTAATCTTTCCTCATAACTGTAATTCTGGAATCCCACTATCAGCTTTGTCGCTCTTTTTTGTATTCTCTCCAGCATGTCTATATCCTCTCTCTGATAAGGACTCCACACCTGTACACAGTACTCCAATCTAGGTCTAACTAATGCTTTATACAGTTTGACTATCACCTCCTTGCCCCTATGTTTAATATTTCTTTTTATCCTCCCTAACATTGCGTTTGCCTTTTTTACTGCTACCTGAACTTGCTCCCTCACCTTACATGTATGATCTATTATAACCCCCAAGTCCCTTTCTTTATTTATCTTTCTAATATTGTTCTCTCCCGTTCTGTAATTATGTTCCATATTGGATCTACCCATGTGCATGACTGTACATTTATCTACATTAAACTCCATTTGCCAGATTACAGACCATTCTCGAATTTTATCTAAATCCGACCTCAATATATCCACTTCTGCTTTAGATGAGCCACCCTAGCAAGGTCATGCTTAGATTAATCCTCGACCGATTGAAACCACAAGCACAGAACATTATTGCCGAGGAGCAAGCAGGGTTCAGACAGGGAAGAAGCACTACAGAACAGATATTTAATTTAAGGCTGCTAAGCAAGAAATATCTAGAACAGCAGCAAAGACTGTATCATGTGTTTGTTGATTTTAAGAAGGCGTTCGATAGGGTATGGCATAAAGCGCTTTGGGCAACCATGAGAATGTATAATATCAACGGAAATATTATAACGGTCCTTGAACACCTGTATAACAAGGCGTCTAGTGCAGTTCTTGTGAATGGGAGACGAGGAGACTGGTTTCGCACATCAGTTTCGCACATCTCTCCAACTCTTTTCAATATATTCCTTGAAGGAATTATGAGTGAGGCACTTGGAGGTCACGTTGGTACTGTCAAGATAGGGGGCCGAACGATTACCAACCCTCGTTTTGCAGATGATATCGACGGGTTGGCGGGTTCAGAAGCAGAACTCCAGGAATGGGCCAGAAGGCTCGATGAAACAGCTCTTGGCTATGGTATGGAGATAAACGCTGGAAAGACAAAACTAATAACAAACAACGCCACGGGCTTCAACAGCAAGATAAAAGCTAACGATCAAGAACTCGAAGAAGTTGACCGTTTTAAATATCTTGGGTCGATTGTCAGTGATGAAGGATCAAAATGTGAAGTATTGGCCAGAATAGCACAGACAATAGAGGCGCTTGCACGGCTTAACAAAATCTGGCAAGATAAACGGTTAGCACTATGCACGAAAATCAGATTAATGCGTACACTGGTCCTGTCAATATTTCTCTATGCGTGTGAGACATGGACAGTTACAGCTGACCTTCAACGAAGGATACAGGCCTTGGAGATGAGATGTTTCCGAAAACTTTTAAACGTCACGTACAAAGATCGAGTTACAAACGAGGAAATCCGAAATAGAATTACAACGGCAATAGGGCCTTTCGAAGATCTCTTGGCAACTGTCAAAAGAAGGAAACTCACTTGGTACGGTCACATATCGAGATCAAATGGTCTTGCAAACACAATCCTCCACGGGAACGTGCATGGCAGACGACGAAGAGGCCGGCCCAAAAAGAGATGGGAGGACAACATAAAAGAATGGACCAGTCTCCGACCAGAAGAGTCATAGGCAGCTGCATCTGACAGAGAGGGGTGGCGTGGAGTTGTGAGGATGTCTTCATGTGTGCCCCAACGACCTCACCGGTTACGGGATGACCTGACCTGACCTGACCTGACTCAGACCTTCAGGTCATTCTGCAGATCCACGTCTTGGTCATGCTTGGGTTCACGACAGCAAGAGAGCCGTCATGGTAACATCAAAAGCTCGTCATACAATCAATTACAGCACGAAGTGCTTTTTAGCGCTGCCGGAGCGTCTTATGCCTGGGTTCAGCTATTTTTGTGGTGGTTCACAAGGTCTAATTATACAACCAACAAGATTATGTAGTTGAAAGGAACGTAAAGTGCCCCTACATTGAAAGCACCTACACTTGTAACATGTTATCAGTTGACTGAATGTTAAACAAAAACACTGCAATAGGTGAATTTTGTTCTGTTAATTAAGAATATACGTCATTGCACTCTAGGCATTGAATTCAGAAACTGAATAGTATGCAAAATGTGTGACATAATACTAACAAAGAATTAAAATTGAAGATCCTAAAAACATGCATATCACGGGTGGCAATGTACTGATGCGAAACATGGACCATCACACAAATATTAAGAAAGAGGATCGGGGCTTTCGAGACAAAATGCTACAGAAGAATCCTAAAAGTACCTTAGGTAAATAAATTAGCAAATAAAGCCATTCTGCAAGATCTGAGTATCGAAGAGAACTGGCTTTTAAACCACGTTATGTCTCGGAATCAGGTTTTTCGGCCACATCAAGCGCAATGGCGGACTGGAAAACGCAGTTCTGCGGGGCATTGTTCCAAGAAGACGAGACAGAGGCCGACCAAGACGTAGATGGACACACGATATCAAGGACACCCTAAACAGGAATATGGAGCAGAAGGTTATACTGACTGCTGATTGAGATTCATATCGGATGAATGTGATTAGAGCGATGTTCTGTCAAGGAAATGCGACATACTACAAGATGATGATAATGCACTCTGGGCAGATTCAAAAGGTGTTTAAGTTCCTCTAAATAAGTGGCGAAGAGTGCAGATATTGATAGTCTCTGTTGGCTGTATACATTCATGGTTCGTCATTTCAGGCACGACTCTCTGTTGGATACGCCTGTGATTTCAAAACTTTGCAATGTGTGCATCACCGGTTCATTTATTTCAGTGTCATCTGCATATCTTTGTTCTTGTATTTTATTCCCGCCGATTGTTGACGAATCGAACTTTTCATAAGGCTAAGAAGAAGGAATAGAAGAGGGAAGGCTAACCTGGTACTCAAAAATGCCTGCTGAGGTTTGATGTGTCGGACCGAAAGATGCAATTTCGCAGTCAATCTGTTAACTACGACACAGCGCATTCCGTTCTCCGGACTTCTTCTTCTTCTTCTGCGTACACAGTCAGACAGTAACCATTATTTTTTCGAAAAAAGCGGCGGTCATCCTGAGACTCTCGCCACTACCATAGAGCTTGTCTTGCAGTTCCACTGGCAATGGCCACATCTGCTCTCTCTGATCCTCGTATGTCGGGCAGTTCTGCAGCAGATGTTCAGTGGTCATTTTACCAGTACCGCACGGGCATTCGTCGGTACACCCTATCTTCAATTTGTTGAAGAGGTGGTACCTCAGTCTGTTGTGGCCAGTGCGAAGTCTGAAGACAACGACCTGCTCTCTTCGGTTCAACTGGTAATAGGCATCGTTTTTGGTGTAACCAGTATGTTCGGTTTCCCATTTGGACATGTACCTGGCTTTGATAAGCCGTTTTGACTCTTCGTACGTCATACTGGTATCTATTTGTGGTAGCCTTGCACCTTCTTTTGCCAGTCTGTCTGCCTCCTCGTTGCCTTGGATGTTGCAGTGTGACGGAACCCACTGTACCACTACCCTTTTTGGTGCGGACTGTTGGCACAGTTTGCAGAGTGCTGCTCTTAAGTCATTAAGCTCAGTGTTTTTCTGGCTTTTTAGCGCTGTGACTACTTCGAGAGCATCTGTCAGCAGGACTATATGGCTCTCATTTTCACTGTGTGTTGCCATTTCTTCCACTGCCGCCCTCAGTGCCTCTGCCTCTGCTCTGAAATTGCTCGTGTACTTACCAGTAGCGAATGACAGTGTTATTTTTCTGCCATTTGGTAGGTTCAGGAATGCTCCTGCCCCTCCGTTCTGTGTAGTGTTTGTTACAGAACCGTCGGTGTATGCATGGGTCCAGTCCATGCTTGGGTAGCTTTTCGTTATGAAGCTTAGGGTAGTGTCTCTCCTTTCTTTTTCGGTCTGGCAGTTTTTGTTTGCAATACCTGGTATATTTTCTACCACCTCTGGAAATATATCCTGCCTCCAAGTAGGTTTTCGTACAGTATTGATGGGTTTTGGTGTTGTTAGTGCGTTTATGGGATCTTCGTGCATCTTTGCTTTGGCTATTTCTGCAAAGTTTCTCCGCTTTAGTTTCCCAGTTCCCAGATTGTTTAGCCTCTGGTACATTGGATGGTCCGTCAGTCTTCGGAGTTTCTCTGACTGCAGCTGGGCTCTGCAGTCTCTTCTGTCGGTCATGGATTGCAGTTTTGTAATCTTTTCAAGTTCTACAATTGGCGTTGACTTCATGCCACCTGTTATGATTCTCATGGCTTGGTTTTGAAGTTTGTTAACTTTATCGAAGTTCGGCTTCGCTGCTGTTGTCCATGCCGCGATGCCATACTCGAGAACTGGTCTCACTCTTCCAGTGTACAGTTTCTTTAGTATGCCTTCGTCTGCTCCCCAGCTTGTGCCAGCAAGTTTCCTCATGATCGCCATTCTTTCTCTGGCTTTCATTCGGTTTCTCTCAATCTGACTTTTCCATGTCATGCGCCGATCAAATGTGACTCCCAGATAGGTTGGGTTGTCGTTTGGCTGCAGGATTTTGCCATTTAGGCTTAATTTGGTACTTTGGGGTTTTAATGAGAGCGAGAATATTGTGCACGTGGTTTTCTCCTCGTTTATTTTGACCAGCCATGAGTTCGCCCACTCTTCCAGCGATGTTAGGGCCGTTTGCATCCGATTTCTTGCTATGGTGAGATTCTTTTCAGAGGTCCACATAGCCAGATCGTCTGCAAACATTGAGCTATGGACTCTTCTTGGTATATTCTCTGTAATATCGTTTATGTATACCAGGAAGAGTGTGGGTGACAGTACTCCCCCTTGGGGTACTCCCTGCTCGAGTGTCACCTTTTTGCTCATCTGCCCTTGTACTTGGACTCTGGCCGTTCTTTGTTTGAGGTAGTGGTTGATCCACTTGTACATCTTCCCACAAACATCACTTCTTCTTAGCTTGACTCTAAGTCCATCCTTCCAGACTTTGTCAAATGCCTTTTCCAGATCCACCCAAACAGCTACTGTGTGTTTCTGTGCCTGGTAGGCATCTTCTATCTCTTGGGCTATGACGTTCTCCGGACAATATCCTGCTACTTGCAAAGCCCTTCCCAGGGCTTGGTAGCGGGAGATTGAGAACGAGCGAACGAATGAACGAACGAAGAAGTAGAAGAAGAACAAGAAAAAGGAGACTGCTATTTCACTTGTATGACGCTTCTCATTATGTTTTCTTCTGCTTCTTCATTCGTTCTCAATCTTCTGCTAACAAACTCCGAAAAGGGCTTTGCAAGTAGCAGGATGTAGTCCAGAGAAAGAATTCACTGTGTGGTAGTTTACAGCATGACTGCGAAATTTACACCTTTCGGTCCGACACATCCGAATTGAGCAGGTAGGTTGAAGTCTACGTTATAAGATCATAGATGTGTACATTAATAATTATGTGCTGCCAAGCACAACAGCAAGCGTCAAATCAAATTGTTTAGCTGAAGAAAGAACACAATACAAACAGTAATATCAAGAATGATAAACTGGCTTAAATTGTGATAGAAAAACGACGTTAATAATAATAGTTGTCCATAGCAAACGAAGATGGCGACAGCGCCATACATGTCCGTACCGAGTTCGGCAAGTTCTATCACTCGTGGAACACAAATACACAGTACCAGGAATTCCATCCGTTTGTGCAGCTCGCCTTTTCTGCGCCTCCGTAATGTTTCTCATCTCAGATATGCGGACACCAGTGTGATTGGAGTGTGCCGGGTTGAGCGGTTGGGACCAAGCAGTTCACAGGAAGTTACATCAATAAAGAAATTGTTCAAATAAATTTCCAGAGAGTCATTGTAACATTTCGTTTCTCTCTCTCTTTCTCTCTCTCTCTCTCTCTCTCTCTCTCTCTCTCTCTCTCTCTCTCTCTCTTTCTCTCCCCATCCCTTTCTTTCCAACGATCACTGGCCTGTCTCGAGCTCAACGTACAACAGTTGGTTTGGGAAGCACTTATTTGGTAAGCGAACAACATGTCCAGTCGAACTGGATTCTCTGCAGCAGCGTATGTATGTCAGTATCGCCCTGATGAGGACTACAGAGCTGTGCACTCTATTCTGCCAACCGATCGTTAGTAACTTGCGGGGACAGCTTACGTGAAAAAGGTTTAGTCTCCAGCCATGTCTGCTTTAGACTGTCCATGTTTGGCTTCTACCAAAATATAGCCCTATTAATTAATTACACCAACGTTCAATCACGAGTACTTGCTGGGGTCCCTTGTTATAAAGAATAGAATAAAGTCATTGCACCTGCAAGTTTATCGTAAAAGGAGACTAAAGAGAGATGTGCATGGGGCTAGCAACCTCATCGTATAAAACAAATTACTACAGAAACGGTAAGGTGCTTGCGTCGTTTTCTGATGTTTGGTGGTTCATGTTCGGATTGGATTATAATTCACAACTCCTTCACCAGGTGATATCAAGGACTTTATTCTGTGGAATTGATGTGCTTTCGATCGGTTATCCTGTTTGTCATGCTGCATTTCGCCGCATTTCATGCCTGGCTTAAACCGCGAGAAATCAGTCCATGATGGCTTTCAACGTTTCGTTTAACCGCACACCAGAACTCATTACAGGTTATCACTACTCAATGACCTCCCTGTTCAGACTGAAGCCGCCTTACTCCTGCCCGCCCCCTTCTCCCTACTGCCCGCCCTCCTTCCCCTCCACCGGTAGTTACACGATACCTCTCCCAACCTCGTATTCTCAGCACAGCGTCGGTCACGCTGATCAAAAGGTGGACACAATCCAGAAGTCTTGTTCGCGGGACACGAGGATAAACACGGAGTATCACATGGACAGACACGGAAAGCTTGACACAAACATTGGTCTAACACACACTCATCGGGGCTCATCCTAAGGCAGCGGAGTACTCGGCTCCACCTGGGAAATCTATAGGGGTAGGGGTTTCGGTCGACACGATACCAATGAACAAAGCCTCAGCAGTTGGACATGGTACTTACTAGTGGTAGGTCAACGCAACGGGCCTTTGACGCCTATGCAAACATTATTATTATTATTATTGCAAGGAGCACATATTTGAATGTATGTTATTTGTTCCACCTTTTCGCTGAAATGAGTATTAATGAAATAAATCAGGGTTTGACATTTAAGTTATTTTGGTCATAGAAAACCATACCAGAGGGTAGAGTAGAAGACAGTCATTCAAGAGGCAGACAACGTTATAAGTGGGTGGATAACATCAGGAAATGAACTGGAAAAAACATGTCAAATTGCACAATTACGGCAAAAGATAAGAGTTAAAGTACACTGGAGATCCATTGCAGCCAACCTTAGATGCGGAGATGGCACTTGAACTGAACTGAATTTTAAAAAAGAAAAAGAAAATATACAGTTAAATTCACACATGTTCAGAAGGGAAAGTCTGCAACACATTATGGCATCGGAGAAATCGAGAGATGGAAAGAATACAGTGATGTAAATTGTTCATGTTGAATTATTGAAATGAAGAGGCATAGTTAGTAACTCATTTAGATGGCAGTGAAACTGGAAAAAGCGAAGATTTTTTTTTAAAGGCAATAATTTGAATAAAGCAATAATAAAGAACATTTGGAATTTGGCCTCAGAAATGCTAAACGGACAAATATTAAATGTGTTTGCCGAAGAAATTGATTGCTAGCGGCATGCGATCTGACATGTGATTGTGATGACATACTATAAAAGAAGTTAATTAAAGAAGTAAACATATTTTACCGGGAAAGAAATAAGTAATAACGATTTTATCAGGGGTTTCCCGATGATTTCGGTATTGGAATTTTCCGATTTTAGAGCTGAAGCACACAACCTGTTTCAAGTAGCGAAGCATTAGAATTGACATGATAGGCTGAGCCATCCCAAAATGTTTTGCAGAATTAGATTAGACATATCTTTGTATAAAACAGATGTGAAATAAATTAGGAATTGAAGTTGTAATGGTAATTTTTGTCTAAGCGTAGGGACATCACTATTTTTTGGACTTCTATTTTTAGAACTAAAGTGAGTGTTCCGTGAGATATTGAACATTGTGTGATAGTGATACACGTGTGACGGATGTTATTTATACTAGATAACTTGAGTTTTCATGATATATCATTGATTTACATTTTTCTAGGACTATCTAACAGTTTTATTTTGTAATGGTATAGTATCGAGGCAATTTTATAATTTAACTGAATAGTTTATTCCAAGCTCTCAAAGTGTTTCAAATGTTATTTCAGTGCAGTTTTGTTTAGTTTATGATTGCGATTTGAATTATTATTCTATTGAGTTGCGTGAAGTTGTGTCAAATTTCGTGTTATAATATCAGTAATATTTTAAGGGTAAAGGTGGGTCCTATGGCAACAATTGATAAAGATAACTCTTCATGGACTAAGCGGCAGTCTATATGAGGTGGGGTGGCCAGTTCCCTTCCTTGCTGCTTATACCTTCCCCAACTCACACGTCATGTACCAATTTATTCCATCGATTTCAGGAGCGGTTGCACCTGTAACGAACCACGCCCGGATTTTTTCCAGTGATTTCGAACCCTGGCACGGTGTAATCCCAGTTTTAGCAAGCCAGTTCACTGTCAACTAGGTTACACGCTCAACAAGTTATATTGGTACAGAAACCGTCATTACAAAATCATACAATGTGGTACAGGCTTCCTTAAAGGGACTAGATACAGTGGTGGTCATTTGCTTCGGACCTGACGTAATAACTTCTCTTCTTCTTTAGGGTTTGGAGGTCTACTTTTATATTTCTTGTGGCATATAGTATCCATCCCGAGTATTATACCGGGGTTTTGTGTATGACAAAGACAAGAATAGCACCACTGCCTCACAAAGAGCATCTTGTAAGAAGCGACTAACTATGTTACATGGCATAACACCAACCATGGTTAAGTGGTTTGTAAAGAGCAACATAGATGGCATCTTCGTTGCTCTAGTGTTTTAGTCTATTAAGATGGACTCGCACATCGGTTAACCACCCTCCGCGGCACTTGTCTCAATGCAGCGGAGTAATACGCTGCTCGACCCTTCAAGATACTGAGCAGCGCACCTGCTGCAGTGGTCAGCGACCCATAGTTGACTGCTAGCGTCAGGGCCAGCGAACCAGAGCTGCCAAGACCCTTCTACACCTCCAAGCGGTGATCCTAGATAACAGGGCAGACTGGCTAAGGAGAAGGGATCGAAGAGGGAATGGTAATCCGGTACTTAAAAAATGCTTGCTGAAGTCAGAGGTGTTGGACCGAAAGGTGCAAATATCGCAGTCAAGCTGTAAACTACGACACAACGCATTCCGTTCTCTGGACTACATTCTGCTACTTAAGTCCTTTCAGGGTTTGGTGCGGGAGATTGAGAACGAACGAAGCCAAGCCAAGCCAAGTAGGAAATCCTCACCCCAACTACATCCATCTCACGCCAGAGCTGAGAACTGCACAGGGGGACACCCCCCCCCCCCTCGTCCTGTAGAAGAACAGGTCGACTACGACTAAGATATAGTTTCTACAGTCATTAGTTCTGAACTGGTTCCAGCGTATATTCAATCATTTTCTTAGACATTTATTTTCAAAGATATTTAGTTTGTTTTCTAGCGTTTTTGTTATTTTCCAGCTTCCACATCCAAATGTCAAGACTGATATTACGATTGAGTAGAATAGTCTGAGCTTGGTTTGTTTGCTCAATGTCGTTGATTTCCAGATGTTGGTGAGCTGATTAAAAGCGCATGAAGCCAAAGCAATTCTAGTAGAAATTTTTTTCGTGGTATCTCCATCCTGTGTCAATATACTTCCCAGGTATTTGTTGGACATTTTGTAGAGATTTCAACTGTAGCTTGATATGAAATCCTGACTTCTACAACAACGGCTGTTGATATAGAGCTACAATTAGAATTTAATACTCTATAAAAATCAATGTTTCTAGAATGACTTTCACACAGTATATGTTCATGTTAACTTGTAACATAATGTCTGCTTACCTTAGTTTTATTTTCAGTACAATTCTTCTTCTTCTTCGTTTGTTCTCAGTGCACCACTATCAAGCCCTAAAAAGGGCTTTGCAAGTAGCAGTGCTGTCCGGAGAACGTAATAGGCTGTTTTGTTGTTTACAGCTCGACTGCGATATTTGCACCTTTCGGTCCGACAATTTTAAGTAAACTGAAGCAAAAATACATCCTTTTAATGTAGGCCAATTTCCAAATATTAACACTTTGTCATTATCATGTAGCATGTCCTTTGTAGAACGTCGCTCTCACGACAGCCGATCTAAAACACACTCGGTCCCTGTCAACCCCAGAGCCTTTGTAATGCCACATGTCAATTTTCTATTTAGCCGGCCTCTGCTTCGTTTTACCAGGTACCATTACCCTCCTGTATTGTTATTAATTGACCAGTGTGATGTTTCATGTGGCAGAAGTATGTTAATTTCCAAAAGATACTGTTGTTTACTAGCCAGTTTTGTTCTATATCGAGCTCCTGTAGGATTTCCGCGTTTTTCTTGTACGATATCCATGGTATTTTGAGCAAACGCATGTAACATTTTAGCTCGAAGGATTCAATTTACTTCCGAAGAGTTTGATCATGTCTCGCATACATACGCTGTCACCGGGAAGATACAAGTTCTTAGGATCTTTATTTTTACCATTTTGTTTATGTTCTGCCGTAGGTTTTTAATTTTAGTTAACCTCTTTAATGCCATGGCCATCATTCTCTCTATTATTTCTTTTTAGCAATCGCCGTTGTTACAGATCAGTGGTTCTCAACCTTTTAAGATTGTGAGCATCGTTTACGTGTAATATTAAGTGCGCAAGCACCATGCTTCTTTCTTCTTCTTCTTCGTACACAGTCAGACAGTAACCATTATTTTTTCGAAAAAAGCGGCGGTCACCCTGAGGCTCTCGCCACTGCCATAGAGCTTGTCTTGCAGTTCCACTGGTAATGGCCACATCTGCTCTCTCTGATCCTCGTATGTCGGGCAGTTCTGCAGCAGATGTTCAGTGGTCATTTTACCAGTACCGCACGGGCATTCGTCGGTACACCCTATCTTCAATTTGTTGAATAGGTGGTACCTCAGTCTGTTGTGGCCAGTGCGAAGTCTGAAGACAACGACCTGCTCTCTTCGGTTCAACTGGTAATAGGCATCGTTTTTGGTGTAACCAGTATGTTCGGTTTCCCATTTGGTCATGTATCTGGCTTTGATAAGCCGTTTTGACTCTTCGTACGTCATACTGGTATCTGTTTGTGGTAGTCTTGCACCTTCTTTTGCCAGTCTGTCTGCTTCCTCGTTGCCTTGGATGTTGCAGTGTGACGGAACCCACTGTACCACTACCCTTTTTGGTGCGGACTGCTGGCACAGTTTGCAGAGTGCTGCTCTTAAGTCATTAAGCTCAGTGTTTTTCTGGCTTTTTAGCGCTGTGACTACGGCGAGAGCATCTGTCAGCAGGACTATGTGGCTCTCATTTTCACTGTGTGTCACCATTTCTTCCACTGCCGCCCTCAGTGCCTCTGCCTCCGCTCTGAAATTGATTGTGTACTTACCAGTAGCGAATGACAGTGTTATTTTTCTGCCATTTGGTAGGTTCAGGAATGCTCCTGCCCCTCCGTTCTGTGTAGTGTTTGTTACAGAACCGTCGGTGTAAGCATGGGTCCAGTCCATGCTTGGGTAGCTTTTCGTTATGAAGCTTAGGGTAGTGTCTCTCCTTTCTTTTTCAGTCTGGCAGTTTTTGTTTGCAATACCTGGTATATTTTCTACCACCTCTGGAAATATATCCTGCCTCCAGGTAGGTTTTCGTACAGTAGTGATGGGTTTTGGTGTTGTTAGTGTGTTTATGGGATCTTCGTGCATCTTTGCTTTGGCTATTTCTGCAAAGTTTCTCCGCTTTAGTTTCCCATTTCCCAAATTGTTTAGTCTCTGGTACATTGGATGGTCCGTCAGTCTTCGGAGTTTCTCTGACTGCAGCTGGGCTCTGCAGTCTCTTCTATCGGTCATGGATTGCAGTTTTGTAATCTTTTCAAGTTCTACAATTGGCGTTGACTTCATGCCACCTGTTATAATTCTCATGGCTTGGTTTTGAAGTTTGTTAACTTTATCGAAGTTCACCTTCGCTGCTGTTGTCCATGCCGCAATGCCATACTCGAGAACTGGTCTCACTCTTCCAGTGTACAGTTTCTTTAGTATGCCTTCGTCTGCTCCCCAGCTTGTGCCAGCAAGTTTCCTCATGATTGCCATTCTTTCTCTGGCTTTCATTCGGTTTCTCTCAATCTGACTTTTCCATGTCATGCGCCGATCAAATGTGACTCCCAGATAGGTTGGGTTGTCGTTTGGCTGCAGGATTTTGCCATTTAGACATAATTTGGTACTTTTGGGTTTTAATGAAAGCGAGAATATTGTGCATGTGGTTTTTTCCTCGTTTATTTTGACCAGCCATGAGTTCGCCCACTCTTCCAGCGATGTTAGGGCCGTCTGCATCCGATTTCTTGCTATGGTGAGATTCTTTTCAGAGGTCCACATAGCCAGATCGTCTGCAAACATTGAGCTATGGACTCTTCTTGGTATATTCTCTGTAATATCGTTTATATATACCAGGAAGAGTGTGGGTGACAATACTCCCCCTTGGGGTACTCCCTGCTCGAGTGTCACCTTTTTGCTCATCTGCCCTTGTACTTGGACTCTGGCCGTTCTTTGTTTGAGGTAGTGGTTGATCCACTTGTACATCTTCCCACAGACATCACTTCTTCTTAGCTTGACTCTAAGTCCATCTTTCCAGACTTTGTCAAATGCCTTTTCCAGATCCACCCAAACAGCTACTGTGTGTTTCTGTGCCTGGTAGGCATCTTCTATCTCTTGGGCTATGAGGATGACCTGGTCCTCAGTGGATCTGTGCTGTCTAAAGCCGGCTTGCTGTGGAATTAGTATTCGTTTTTCTTCCAGATGCCACATCAGTCTGGTGTTTATCATCCGTTCCATCAGCTTGCCGACACAGCTCAGTAGGCTTATGGGCCTGTATCCATTTGGATCTGTTTTGTCCTTTCCTGTTTTTGGTACTGGTACCAGTATTGCATCTTTCCATGCCTGTGGTACAATTCCCCTTTTCCAGCTTTGGTTCAGAACCGATAGCAGTTTCTTCTTCGCTGTTTGGCCCAGCCCCATCAGCATTTCGTTTGTTATCCCGTCTTTTCCGGGAGATTTCCTTTTCTTTAGTGTTCTCATAGCCTCTTCCATTTCGCGCATTGTTAGTTTGGCCATCATGTGCTCTTCAGGAGCCGTATTCATGTTTTCGTGTCCCTTTAGTTCTTCGCTAATGTCTTTATGCTTATCTGCAGGGACCTCGATGTGGTTTGCTCTGGCATAGTGATCGACAAAGGCGTTTGCGGCTTTCTTACCTGTGGTCAAGTTCTCGCCCTGCTTGATAGTAATTTGTTTATTTGACGGGGTTTCGTCGTTCATGGCTCTGACTAGCTTCCATAGCTTGTTCCCGTCTTTGTCCAGGTTTAGACTTTCCGTTTTATTTTTCCAGCTTTCTCTTGCTGTTTGCTTGAGAGTGTGTTTGTACTTCGCCGCGGCGGCTTTGAGGGCGATGTTTGCCTCCATGGATTTTTCTCGCTCTGCCATGATCCTAGCATTTGTTACTGCATCTTCCACTTTCTGCAACTCATCATTCCAGTAGGGCTTATAGTTTTTCCTAGCTCCTCTTGGGATGGTTTCAGTGGCGGCTTGCATTATTGCCTTGCTTAGGCTCTCTACCATGGGCTTCATTTTGGTGTTTCGTGTGTTTATGGTTTCACACAGCCCATCTGTCAGGATTGCAAATCTGTCCCAGTCGGCTCGTTTGTAGTTCCAACGTGGGAGCGGTTTTGTTTCCTGTGGGCCTACTTCCATGTCAATGGTTAGCCTGATCGGCCTGTGGTCGCTACCTGCCAGTTGGTTTAGCACCTGGCGGTCTATTTTATGGGAGCACCATGCAATCTAATGGGTTTAATTTGGGAAAAAAACCCTTTTTTTAAAAACACTCACGGGGTTAATGACATAATTTGGGAGGACGTCTAACGTCTGGTCAGGCAAAACATACTGATAAGACATGTTAGTCAGGGTTAGGCAAAACATACTGGCAAGACCCTCACATCTGAAAACGGGCTGTTTTCATGGTAACCAGGCTAACGAAATGAGAGATCGAGACGATCCCAGTAGTAGTGAGTGACACGCAGATGAAGCCGAGCATAGCACAACCGTCTGGAGGACCACGGTCCAGCTTCATCAACACGCTCTGGGTGTGAGGAAAGCTACTGCAACCCGCCACTTAACGTCCTTTTCAGGGCGAACAAAAGAGTAACCTACTCAAATAAAAAACAATTACATCATTGAGTTTGAAAGCCACTCATGAGTTCAGTGATGTCCAGGGAGAAGTCGCTTATAATTAAACGTTAATAGTCTTGCAGATGGGAATCTGTTAGTCGTGATCGTGCTTTGTTCTTGGGGTATTTCATTAATGATAAATATTTTTCGCACAGGTAGGTCCTCCAGAATATAGCCATATATTTGAGAGAAACACTCCACAGTATTTGGAACCTTTGTTTATCTTCTGCTCCCCAAAATGTTATGGCTTGGCTTCGTTCGTTCTCAATCTCTCGCTACCAAATCCTGAAAGGGCATAAGTAGCAGAATGTAGTCCAGAGAACGGGGTGCATTGTGTCGTAGTTTACAGCTTGACTGCGATATTTGCACCTTTAGGTCCAACATATCCGACTTCAGCAAGTATTGGGTTAGCATTCCCTCTTCGATCCCTTCTCCTTAGCCAGTCTGCGCTGATGCAGCCTGTTATCCAGAATCACCGCGTGGAGGTGTAGAAGGGTCATGGCAGCTCTGGTTCGCTGGCCCTGATGCTAGCAGTCAACTATGGGTAGCTGACCACTGCAGCTCATGCGTTGCTCAGCATCTTGATCCCCGTCCATCAATTCATCAACAGTAAGAGAAAAGTAACTACTAAACCAGTATAATGAAGTTAAGTTAATTACACTCATATAGTTTTAGCAAAGTTGTCTGCTTAATTTGAGCAGAGATAAGGTCATCACGTCTAGCAACCGTGTCATTACTAAAAGGAACATTTTTGGCAGCATTTATCAGAACATTTCTATACTTTTCAGTTATACTCTCCGTCAGAGTGGTTACTACTGCAACGATACACTCATTCACAACTTCCCCGCTTGAAAATGTCATGACATGCTAACAACTTTCAAGTCGCCTAAAATATAATGGATGGATAGCAACATTATTTGATTGGATTTAAAAAAGCAAAGTTTGAATTGAAAAACGGACCTTATGAGTATTGGTGCTCGCGAGCACTTATTTACTTGCACCAAATGTAATTAAAAGAGCACCAGGCTGCTCGCGAGCACTAGGTTGAGAACACCTGCTGTAGGGCGTCATTGACGTGTGACGACGCCCGGATGTCACGGTTGTGTTATATATACAAGTATATATATCATTATCATTATTATCATCGTCATCATGTAGCGTGTTCTTTATAGAGCTTGTCCAAATGCGACACTTCACTTGCAATTCGAGTTTATTCTCATTGGGCCCATGTGCAAACGACAGTTATACGCCAGAGCATTAAATTGTCCAAACTAATGTCTCCTATCTCCTTTTCTTACTAAGCCACGGCGTCCCTTTATCCACAATTTTGGACGAAATAAAATGTCTTTTGTAGAAGAAACTACATTATCACGCTATCATACATGATGAAATACTACCCAGCTTGTCCTCGTGAGGCCCTTTGTCCATGTAACTTTTCCTTATGGAGTCCTTGAGCTTGTCCTCATGCGACACTTGACTTGTAATTCGATTTTATTCTCATTGGACCTATGTGGCAACCGACAGTTATACGTCATATGATTTAATTTTCCAAACTAATGTCTCATATCTCTTTGTTGTTCTTTTCTTGCTAATCCACGGCGCCCCTTTATTTTAGACGAGGAATTCGAAACAAAAATGTAAACAAAACTACAAGATCACGCAATCATACATGATAAACTATCGAGCTTGTCCTTGTGCGACCCTTTGTTCATGCAACTTTTCCTGATGGAGCCCTTGAGCTTGTCCTTTTCCGACACTCACAACTCGAGGTTATTCTCATTGGGCCCATACCCAATCGAGCTTGCTATCACACGGCCCATAGGATGGTTAAAGTTTGAGATGCATAAACTAAACGTGACAGGATCTAGGAGTTTATCCGGGAATTCGGTACTGAATCATCCCGCTCTTTAATAGGGAGTATGCAAATAAATAGTTATAAGGCGATTCATTTCCGCCACTGTTGTTTACAGCAAGACGGCTGAGATACACTCTATAAATACTGTCAATATCATGTATCGTATAAACCGTTTCACATCTATATTTTGCTTTAGTATTATTAATACTATTAATATGTTTAGGAGAGTGGTTGTATGAGGTTAGACGATGATGTAGATACTAATTTTTTTAAACATGAATTGAACACACAAACACTAACAGTAGCTTTAGACCCACTTTAGTTTAATTAAAGACGGTTAAAGAAAACACTTAGACAGTAAGCCACAATAGACAATGCAAGACCAAGCAATCACTGAATTAGCCATATACCTGACATTTGTCATTAATCGAGAATTAAATTGCTACACAGCTGATGAGATATGGAAATAATTAGCATTGATTGTTAATAACGAAATTGCTTTGGTTTGTTTAATCAGCACTATTACTATAGCTGTGCCTGTGCGTTTAAATTAATATTTGCGGAATTGAACCACGAAATCATTTCGGAAATGGTTTACTAACAATGATCATGAATGATGACTTCGGTGTTTCACTATCAAAAGTTGGATATCCCCCTTCCAATGATTGAGTGACATAACTTACTAACAATGATTACAGTGAAAGTCAAGAAACGTTTGATGTACACAGTGTTTGCCTTTATATTTATATTCGGAGGAATTGAATATGGTGAGTGAAATGAACAACAGCTTCTTCTCTATGACTATGAATTAATGATCTATCTAATGCCGACAGACAAAACAGATTCTCTCCAACTACACTTACACTAGCGACTGTCTCTAATGCGGTTTATCAATTATGTTGATGTCTTCCAAGCAATGATAATAATTTATAAACCGTCCAGTATATTTTCTCTTTGTCGCCACACTGTTATTTCTCCCAGCCATCTTACATGTTGCCATTGTCACTTGAATGTGTGTTATAATATAATAATCCTTCTTGCATAACATTCCCACATAAAACAATTATAAGGATTGATTACTTCTTCTCATAATTATATAATTAGCTTCCTTTATACACTACCATTCCGTAGCAGAATTTTGTTAAGTCTTTCTAACTGCCTATTTGATATTTGTAAAATGAAACCATCAATTGTTAAATCATCTCTCTTTGGTGTCCAGTAATCTTATTGTTTGCGTATTATAACTTATTATTGTCCCTGCTGCACTTTCTTCTTCTTCTTCGTACGCTGTCAAACGTCAACCTGTATTTTTTCGAAAAAAGTAGCGGTCATCCTGAGGCTGTCGACACTGCCATAGAGCTTGTCTAGTGTTGCCACTGGTGATGGCCACATGTGCTTTCTCTGGTCCTCGTATGTCGTGCAGTTTTGCAGCAGATGTTCAGCGGTCATTTTTCCGGTACCACAAAGTGCATTCATCAGTGCCACCTATCTTCAGTTTATTGAATAGGTGGTACCTTAGTCTGTTGTGGCCTGTGCGGAGTCTGAAGTCCACGACCTGCTCTCTTCTGTTCAACTGGTGATGGGCATCATTTTTTGTGTAGCCAGTGTGCTCTGTTTCCCATTTGGCCATGTATCTGGCCCTAATAAGCCTTTTGGACTCTTCGTAGGTCACACTAGAATCTGGTTGTGGTAGTCGTGCACCTTCTTTTGCCAGTCTGTCTGCCTCCTCGTTGCCTTGGATGTTACAGTGGGATGGAACCCACTGTACCACTACTCTTTTTGGTTCGGACAGCTGACAGAGTGACAGAGTACTGCTCTTAAATCATTGTTCAGTATTTTTCTGGCTTTTTAGTACTGTGACTACGGCCAGGGCATCTGTAAACAGGACTATCTGGCTTTCATTGCTTTCGCCTGTCAGCACTGCTTCTACTGCAGCCCTCAGGGCCTCTGCCTCCGCTCTGAAATTGCTTGAGTATTTTCCAGTTGCCACTGACAGTGTTATTTTTCTACCATTTGGTAGGCTCAGGAATACCCCTGCTCCTCCGTTCTGTGTTGTGTTTGTTACAGAACCGTCGGTGTATGCATGGGTCCAGTCCATGCTTGGGTACTATTTCTTTATGTACCTCAGGGTTATGTCTCTTCTTTCTTTTTCAGTCTGGCTGTTCTTGTTTCCAATACCTGGTATATTTTCTACCACCTCCGGAATGATATGCTGATTCCAGGTAGGTTTTCGTACAGTAGGGATAGGCTTTGGTGTTGTTAATGTGTTCATAGGGTCTTCGCTCATCTTTGCTTTGGCTATTTCTGCAAATTTTCATCACTTTAGTTTCCCATTTCCAAATCGCTGCACTTTCAAATGACATTGACCAGCCACTTGTATCACCTTAATAACCATTTCTAATCTTCTTCTTTGGCATTCGTCCTTTAAAGGATGTTTGAGACGTCTTAGTTTACAGCAAGGCTGCAATATCTGCATCTTTCAGTCCGAGTCATCTGTTATCACCATGGCATTTTTGGGACTGGATTTGCCTTCCCTCCTTGATCCCTAATCTCTTAGCCAGACTGCATGGTTGCAGTCTGTTTCTAGGTCTGCCAAACTGGTTGGTAGAATAGGGCCTTGGTCAGTAATGAGTCACTGACCCTCATGCAAGCAATAAGTTGCTGTCTGCTATCAGCTCATTCACTGCTGCATCTTAGCCACTATCTCTATTCCATGGACACATAGTTGTTGCTACTGATGCTCTTAATTTGTTGGAATACTGATTTTTGTTTGGGTTATATGTTCTTTATTACTTAACTGCATCTTCCATATAATAGTTCCTAGCTACTGAAATTTACCGACTGTTTTAACAATGTCTCTCAACTTAACTTAGCTTCATTATACTGGTCTAGAAGGTTCTATAGAATCTGTATACAGCCAGTTTATTTCACTCCTTCGTTACTGAAAATAATGTGAGCATCCAATCTATTTTTTTTTCTTCTTCTTTCTTCTTCCTCGTTCGTCTTCAGACCTCAACTTCAATGACTCTAACGAAGGCAGCAGTCGACTCAAGGCTCTGTACACTTCTGTACCGCTTCTCGTGGAAGGACACTGGCTGTTGCCAAATGCTACTTCTTTTGTCGGTATACAGTGGACAGGACTGCAAAATATGTTCTGCCTTCATGGGGGCTGTGCCGCAGGCACAAAGGTCTGTAGTGCCAATCTTGAACTTGTTGTACAGATGACATCTAAGTCTGTTGTGACCTGTGCGTAGCCAGAGAATGTTCTCCTGGTCTCGCCTGGAGAGTTAATGGTAGGCATCGTTTTCTATGTGGCCAGGGTGGTCTTTTTTCCATTTTGCACTATCGTTGCCCTGATGAATGCTTTAGTCTCATTGTATGTGATTTCTGTATCATTCTTTCTGTACCCCAATATTTTTTTAACAATTTTAAAATTATTTTTATTCTGATTGCATGAACTGACTCTGCTTCCACTACATCCTGCGGCAATGCATTCCAAGAATTCACCGTTCTCTGACTAAACAAAATATTTCCTAATATCTAATCTGGACCTGTCCTTAAACAATTTGTAGCTGTGCCCTCTTATTCTTGTAGCTGGTCATAGTTTGAAAAACTTGGTATATTCTAATTTATCATTTCCATTGATTAATTTATAAACTTGTATTAAGTCACCTCAAATTCTTGTCTGTTCGAGACACTGAAGACCAGTTTTGTTAGTCTTTCCTCATAACTATAATTCTTAAAGCTCTCATGTATATCATTGTTGTATTCTAGAGAACTATGTGTTTTAGATATGACTATCTTTTTCATCTGCTTGCTATTTAGATTGGCGCTTTTATTTCTCTCTCTTTTGCTCTCTAACACCTAGGGGTACATAGACCATCAACCAACCCTCGCCAATCAGCTCTGTTCTGTGCAATCTTTTCCACTTCCTTCCAGCTTTTTCCTGTTTTCTTTACTTCTGCCTCCAGATCTCATC
The DNA here is from genome assembly GCA_036924085.1 of Ariolimax columbianus. Classification (NCBI taxonomy): domain Eukaryota; kingdom Metazoa; phylum Mollusca; class Gastropoda; order Stylommatophora; family Arionidae; genus Ariolimax; species Ariolimax columbianus. Next base: position 25,419,225 of record JAVGWX010000005.1, on the reverse strand, counting down.
TCCATGTATTCCTTGGTCTGCCTATGCCTCTACTTCCCGGGGGATCTATGACAGGAATTGCCTGGTGATACTGGCATGGGGGCATGGAAGGCAGCAGGCGCGCAACTTACCCACTCCCGGCATGGGGAGGTAGTGACGAAAAATAACAATACGGGACTCTTTCGAGGCCCCGTAATTGGAATGAGTACACTTTAAACCCTTTAACGAGGATCTATTGGAGGGCAAGTCTGGTGCCAGCAGCCGCGGTAATTCCAGCTCCAATAGCGTATATTAAAGTTGTTGCAGTTAAAAAGCTCGTAGTTGGATCTCAGGCGCAGGCGGGCGGTCCGGCTCGCGCCGGTTCACTGCCCGTTGTCTCCTGCCCTACCGTCTGCCGGCTCTCTCCCACGGGTGCTCTTCGCTGAGCGTCCTGGGTGGCCGGCGCGTTTACTTTGAAAAAATTAGAGTGTTCAAAGCAGGCGTCGGCTTCCTGAATAATGGTGCATGGAATAATGGAATAGGACCTCGGTTCTATTTTGTTGGTTTTCGGAACTGGAGGTAATGATTAACAGGGACAAACGGGGACATTCGTATTGCGGCGTTAGAGGTGAAATTCTTGGATCGCCGCAAGACGAGCTTCTGCGAAAGCATTTGTCAAGAATGTTTTCATTAATCAAGAACGAAAGTCAGAGGCGCGAAGACGATCAGATACCGTCGTAGTTCTGACCATAAACGATGCCGACTAGCGATCCGCAGGAGTTGCTTCGATGACTCTGCGGGCAGCTTCCGGGAAACCGGAAGTATGGTTGCAAAGCTGAAACTTAAAGGAATTGACGGAAGGGCACCACCAGAAGTGGAGCCTGCGGCTTAATTTGACTCAACACGGCCAACACTGAAATGATTGACATGCCGAGACCACTTTTCTGGGGTCTAATATGGAACTGGTGCTGGATTTAGACCCTCAGAAATCTGGGGTTATGCCCCCTGTGGCTCGGTTGGTCTGCATCGAGTGTTCTGACAAAGGAATTGACGGAAGAGCACTATCAGGAGTGGAGCCTGAGGCTTAAATTAACATAACACGCCAATACTGTAGAATGACTGTCAAAAAGAGAGCACCTTCGTGGGGTCTAATAGTGAACATGTGCTGGATTTAGACCCTCGAAAATCTGGGGCTACCCTCTAAGTAGCTTGATTGTCTCGCTAAAGGAATTGACGGAAGGGCACCACCAGGAGTGGAACCTGCGGCTTTAGTTGACTGAACACGCCAATACTGTAGAACGACTGACAAATCGAGAGCACTACCGTTTGGGTCTAATAATGAACGTACGCTGGTATTAGACTCACGGAAGACAAGTCAGCTCTCTAACACTCTAATGAAAGAACGCTACGGAAATCGTGTTTAACTCCGCAGAAACCGCAGATTTCAAATACCTGGTCATTGACAAACAAAAGCCCTCAATAAATTCGTCTGACCAAATAGTGAACGGGTGCTGGAAATAGACCATCTGAAGACAGGTCAGTTTTACCCTACTAATGACAGGGCGTTGCTACGGAAAACCAGCTCATATCGAGAGGAGCCGCAGACACTTTGGTTCACGTACCAGGCTAATAAGCCAATGGCGCGAGGCTACCATGTGGGGGATTACGGCCGAACCCTTGTAAGCCGCAATCCCGCCCAAAATCTCAGCACCACTGCAATGGGAGGCTCCTACATGCTCGGGACCTGGGGCTTACGCCCCAGCCCTATCCGGTAGAGCCGCAGCAAGAGGTCCTTGCCGTCCGCCGATCAAAGCGGGCGGACAACTGCTTGAAACTCACCTTATACGGCGATGGGGTGCGAAACCACCAACCAAAGACTTAGTACCTGGTCGGGGTGTCGAAAACAGTAGAGCAGCCACCTCACTGTGAACTGTCGAGACTCAACCAATGACCATGAGAGCTGTCCGCACACCAGGCGAACAACATCTCTGTGACATTACCAGGCTTGTCCTCTGGCTAAATGCACTTCGGCTACGATATCTACCTCTGTACGTTATCAGCCATATAACTATCATGCTGGACGCAGAAGAGATGCAGACCAGCGGACATTGCACACCTGCCCCACTGTGTCAACACCCCAGGTGGCGGGGAATGCTAGGCGTACCATCCCTGCATAGAAGCCAAGAAAATAAAGGGAGAAAGAGATACTTCACTCACATGCAAATGCTACGTTTCTGGCAGGACATGACGATCCTGGGATACAGACACACTGGACTGCCTCTCTTCCGGGTAAACCAGTCCATCTCATATATCATCTCACATATCATCATTGCACCCTATAGACACGAGTAGTGAAGACTCGATAGTCTAGTAAGACAACTTCCATAAGAGAGACAACTCTGATCATAAACAACTGCTGCCTTGCAGATAGGCTGGGGACAGCCAAAGGCTAAGGAGGGCATCCCTACAGAAACGCCTGTTGAAATCGGATGCACAGGGCCGCAAGCCTAACAAAACAGTGCAACGTAAATCGCAGCATGATGACAGTACAACCTATTAGAAAAACGCATGGCGCTCATCCTGCGGAGTCCCGCCAGGCAGCGATAGTGCCGGGCCTCACGCCTCGAAGGGGCCCACCCTTGACTACTGGTGGTCACCCACCCATGTGTCGTGGAGTCAAGGCACATGGCTATGGGGCAACTTCTATTGACCAAAACCTCAAGACCCTCAAAATACTACAGTGGAATGCGGAGGGAGTCATTAACAAAAAACTTTCCCTAACACATCACCTGCATGAAGGTAAGATTGACGTGGCATGTATCCAGGAAACGCACCTCAACAATAATCATAAATTCTCAATCAGAGGATACCAGACCTTCCGTCTAGACAGAGAAGGCCACAAAGGAGGGGTCCTGATACTGACCAGAAACTGCATACCGAGTAGCGCGGTATCTGTCAATCACACCGGACAAGCAGAAATTGTAGGAGTTGACATAATGGCTCAAGAGACGAAGCTCCGCATTTTCAATCTGTACGGACCACCAAATAGAGACCTATCGCTCTCGAGTATGGAGGTCAGAGACTCCAACTGCATAGTAGTTGGAGATTTCAACAGCCACTCGGAGAGATGGGGATACTCTGACACAGACAGCAGAGGTGACGAAGTGGAAGATTGGGAGATAGATGCAAATCTCTCCCTAATCAATAGGCCGGAGGATAGCCCTAGCTTCTATTCAAGAACATGGCATACCACCTCGACTCCAGATTTGGCTTTCTCCACACAGGACATACACCATAAAATAGACCGCCAGGTGCTAAACCAACTGGCAGGTAGCGACCACAGGCCGATCAGGCTAACCATTGACATGGAAGTAGGCCCACAGGAAACAAAACCGCTCCCACGTTGGAACTACAAACGAGCCGACTGGGACAGATTTGCAATCCTGACAGATGGGCTGTGTGAAACCATCAACACACGAAACACCAAAATGAAGCCCATGGTAGAGAGCCTAAGCAAGGCAATAATGCAAGCCGCCACTGAAACCATCCCAAGAGGAGCTAGGAAAAACTATAAGCCCTACTGGAATGATGAGTTGCAGAAAGTGGAAGAAGCAGTAACAAATGCTAGGATCATGGCAGAGCGAGAAAAATCCATGGAGGCAAACATCGCCCTCAAAGCCGCCGCGGCGAAGTACAAACACACTCTCAAGCAAACAGCAAGAGAAAGCTGGAAAAATAAAACGGAAAGTCTAAACCTGGACAAAGACGGGAACAAGCTATGGAAGCTAGTCAGAGCCATGAACGACGAAACCCCGTCAAATAAACAAATTACTATCAAGCAGGGCGAGAACTTGATCACAGGTAAGAAAGCCGCAAACGCCTTTGTCGATCACTATGCCAGAGCAAACCACATCGAGGTCCCTGCAGATAAGCATACAGACATTAGCGAAGAGCTAAAGGGACACGAAAACATGAATACGGCACCTGAAGAGCACATGATGGCCAAACTAACAATGCGCGAAATGGAAGAGGCTATGAGAACACTAAAGAAAAGGAAATCTCCCGGAAAAGACGGGATAACAAACGAAATGCTGATGGGGCTGAGCCAGACAGCGAAGAGGAAACTGCTATCGGTCCTGAACCAAAGCTGGAAAAGGGGAATTGTACCACAGGCATGGAAAGACGCAATACTGGTACCAGTACCAAAAACAGGAAAGGACAAAACAGATCCAAACGGATACAGGCCCATAAGCCTACTGAGCTGTGTTGGCAAGCTGATGGAACGGATGATAAACACCAGACTGATGTGGCATCTGGAAGAAAAACGAATACTAATTCCACAGCAAGCAGGCTTTAGACAGCACAGATCCACTGAGGACCAGGTCATCCTCATAGCCCAGAAGATAGAAGATGCCTACCAGGCACAGAAACACACAGTAGCTGTTTGGGTGGATCTGGAAAAGGCATTTGACAAAGTCTGGAAAGATGGACTTAGAGTCAAGCTAAGAAGAAGTGATGTCTGTGGGAAGATGTACAAGTGGATCAACCACTACCTCAAACAAAGAACGGCCAGAGTCCAAGTACAAGGGCAGATGAGCAAAAAGGTGACACTCGAGCAGGGAGTACCCCAAGGGGGAGTACTGTCACCCACACTCTTCCTGGTATATATAAACGATATTACAGAGAATATACCAAGAAGAGTCCATAGCTCAATGTTTGCAGACGATCTGGCTATGTGGACCTCTGAAAAGAATCTCACCATAGCAAGAAATCGGATGCAGACGGCCCTAACATCGCTGGAAGAGTGGGCGAACTCATGGATGGTCAAAATAAACGAGGAGAAAACCACATGCACAATATTCTCGCTTTCATTAAAACCCCAAAGTACCAAATGAAGTCTAAATGGCAAATTCCTGCAGCCAAACGACAACCCAACCTATCTGGGAGTCACATTTGATCGGCGCATGACATGGAAAAGTCAGATTGAGAGAAACCGAATGAAAGCCAGAGAAAGAATGGCAATCATGAGGAAACTTGCTGGCACTAGCTGGGGAGCAGACGAAGGCATACTAAAGAAACTGTACACTGGAAGAGTGAGACCAGTTCTCGAGTATGGCATTGCGGCATGGACAACAGCAGCGAAGGCGAACTTCGATAAAGTTAACAAACTTCAAAACCAAGCCATGAGAATTATAACAGGTGGCATGAAGTCAACGCCAATTGTAGAACTTAAAAAGATTACAAAACTGCAATCCATGACCGATAGAAGAGACTGCAGAGCCCAGCTGCAGTCAGAGAAACTCCGAAGACTGACCGACCATCCAATGCACCAGAGACTAAACAATTTGGGAAATGGGAAACTAAAGCGGAGAAACTTTGCAGAAATAGCCAAAGCAAAGATGCACGAAGATCCCATAAACGCACTAACAACACCAAAACCCATCACTACTGTACGAAAACCTACCTGGAGGCAGGATATATTTCCAGAGGTGGTAGAAAATATACCAGGTATTGCAAACAAAAACTGCCAGACTGAAAAAGAAAGGAGAGATACTACCCTAAGCTTCATAACGAAAAGCTACCCAAGCATGGACTGGACCCATGCATACACCGACGGCTCTGTAACAAACACATCACAGAACGGAGGGGCAGGAGCATTCCTGAACCTACCAAATGGCAGAAAAATAACACTGTCATTCGCTACTGGTAAGTACACAAGCAATTTCAGAGCAGAGGCAGAGGCACTGAGGGCGGCAGTGGAAGAAATGGTGACACACAGTGAAAATGAAAGCCATATAGTCCTGCTTACAGATGCACTCGCCGTAGTCACAGCGCTAAAAAGCCAGAAAAACACTGAGCTTAATGACTTAAGAGCAGCAAACTGTGCCAGCAGTCCGCACCAAAAAGGGTAGTGGTACAGTGGGTCCCATCTCACTGCAACATCCAAGGCAACAAGGAGGCAGACAGACTGGCAAAAGAAAGTGCAAGACTACCACAAACAGATACCAGTATGACGTACGAAGAGTCAAAACGGCTTATCAAAGCCAGATACATGACCAAATGGGAAACCGAACATACTGGTTACACCAAAAACGATGCCTATTACCAGTTGAACCGAAGAGAGCAGGTCGTTGTCTTCAGACTTCGCACTGGCCACAACAGACTGAGGTACCACCTATTCAACAAATTGAAGATAGGGTGTACCGACGAATGCCCGTGCGGTACTGGTAAAATGACCGCTGAACATCTGCTGCAGAACTGCCCGACATACGAGGATCAGAGAGAGCAGATGTAGCCATTACCAGTGGAACTGCAAGACAAGCTCTATGGCAGTGGCGACAGCCTCAGGATGACCGCCGCTTTTTTCGAAAAAATAATGGTTACTGTCTGACTGCGTACGTAGAAGAAGAAGAAGAAGAAATTCTTGTCTGTTCGAGACACCGAAGACCAGTTTTGTTAGTCTTTCCTCATAACTATAATTCTTAAAGCTCTCATGTATATCATTGTTGAATTCTAGAGAACTATGTGTTTTAGATATGACTATCTTTTTCATCTGCTTGCTATTTAGATTGGCGCTTTTATTTCTCTCTCTTTTGCTCTCTAACACCTAGGGGTACATAGACCATCAACCAACCCTCGCCAATCAGCTCTGTTCTGTGCAATCTTTTCCACTTCCTTCCAGCTTTTTCCTGTTTTCTTTACTTCTGCCTCCAGATCTCATCTCCATGTATTCCTTGGTCTGCTTATGCCTCTACTTCCCGGGGGATCTATGACAGGAATTGCCTGGTGATATTGGCATGGGGGCTTTCTTAATGTATGCCCCATTCATCTCCACTTTCTTCCTAAGATTTCCTGTTTCAATTTACCTTGTCCCACTCTATCCCACAGTCTGCCGTTTGTAACTTTGTCAAACCATTTTAAACAAGAATCTTTCTCAGGCCTCTGTTGACAAAACCCTGCAGTCTCATGTCATTGCCTTTGGTCATCCTCCTGGTTTTCGCTTCATACAGCAGGACTGGCTTCACATTTGAATTGAAAATCCTTATTTTTGTCTTCCTTTTTATTTCTTTGGAGTTCCATATGGGTTTCAACATTCCGAATGCAAATCTTGCTTTTTGTATTCTTGTTTTTATAACCATAGTCTGTCCCTCCTTCCTTGTTGATGATACTTACTAGGTATATAAATACTCCTACCTCTTCCAGTGGCGTTCCTCTCCACCTGGTTGGTTCTTTGTTTGCTGCATTGACCCTAATTATTTTTGTCTTTTCCCAACATGGATCTTCAAACTGACTTGTTTAGAGGTATAATCCAGTTTCCTTTGCATTTGGCTTTGGCTGTATGACAGAACGGGCTATATCATCCGCAAAATCCAGGCCCTTCAGCTGTTTATTCAAGGATTCCACTGGATTCCATTTCTCTCATTTGTTGTTACTTTCATAATCCAGTCCACTGCAAATATTAACAGGAAATGTGACAGTAGGCAACCCTGTCGTACCCCTGATTTAATGTTGAATAGGTGTATGAGTTGTCCTTTGTGTGTAGCTCTACATTGCATACTTTGATACGTCTGTTTAATTATATTTGTGAACATTTGAGGAATTCCATAGTGGCTCAGTAGTTTCTAGAGTATATCTCTGTCTAAACTGTTGAAAGCCTTTTCATAATCAACAAAATTGATGTACAAACTCAAATTCCATTCCATTGATTGCTCCACAATTATCCGCAATGTGGCTATATGGTTTATTTCCACTCTTTCAATATTTTATCAGCAAGTTCCCATAGTTCTTTTTGCTGTTTAGATAGTGTTATTAACATATTGTAATTTTTCATGTTATGTCATCTGACTGATATTGCGGGCATGTTCTCTGTACATCTTAATATTTGTTCATGTACTTAGAGAGCAGATCAGGTGACATTCTGCAAGCTTACCTTACTTTATCTACTTGACGTTTCCTATGTATTTCTTATTTCCTATAACTGTTATTTGTTACCATGTTCTAAAAAATTATTTACAAGTCTTTGCTGTCAATATTTATGTTTTCTATATTGCTAAATTCCTCCTTATTTCACCGTGGTGTACAATCCATAAAGCACAAGTATCTGTTTTCACTTCTAAATCTTATTATTGTTTTCATAATATGTGTTTTGTACAAGCAGCTAACAAAATCAATCTTTCTTTTTTCTTCTTCTGCGCTTGTCCTGAAAAGGATCTTGCGTCACAACTGCAGGGAGGAGGACTAACGTCTGGTCAGGCAAAATAACCTGATCAGATATGTTAGTCAGGGTCAGGCAAAACATACTGGCCAAGACCCTCACCTCAACTTCCTAGCAGCCCTCCCTGTAAACGGGTTGTTTTCATGGCAGCCTGGCTAACGAGATGAGGTTCGATGTGATCCCCGTAGTAGTGAGCAACACGCAGATGAAGCCAAGCATAGCACAACCGCCTGGAGGACCCCGGTCCACTTCATCAGCGCACTCGGGATGTCAGGAAAGCTACTACATTCTGCCACAAGTTCCATCTTTTTCAAGGTGCACAAAAGGGTTACCAACCCATTGTGGGCATTAGCAACAAACCACCAACATGAGCAACCGCCTGGAGGACCCCGGTCCACCTTCATCAGCACGCTCGGGATGTGAGGAAAACTACTGCAACTCGTCACTTAACGTCCTTTTCAGGGCGCACAAAAGAGTAAACCTAATCATTATGGGCATTTGAAACAACAGCAGCAAGACTGCGATAATTCTATCGTTTGGCCTGGCACATATGGTTTCAGCTTGCTTTTTAGGGTACTGGGTTAGCCTTCTCACTGCGGTCCGTATTCTCTTAGCCAGACTACACAAGTGCAGCCTATTTCTAGAGCCACCACTTGAAGATGGAAAAGAGTCTTTAGGGACTATAGAATTGTAATGCCTACTAACAACATGTCCCATCCGTCTTGTCTGGGTTTTTTTTTTGGTTCTTTTAAAAAACACAAATTTGAGGTTTTCATTTGAAGCACACTCAAATGCTATCTGTGTTTGTGTTAATTAAATTGCGATACGAAATAAATAATATTAATTTACAGAAGAGTTCAAAGTCTTCATGTGCTGTCTGTAATATAGTTTCTAAATAAAAAAAAGCAAGATATGAGTTTAAAATAGTAAAGTAATCAATCTTTTTCAGCGGTCATCCTACCGACGCTGTGGTTGTATCTAAGCAATAAATATGATGCCCCTGAATATATGCTGGGTCTTGTGCTGGCAGCTTACAGCCTGGCAGCTTTATTCTCAGGACCCATCATTGGCAGGTAAGTTCTCATTTTGTGTCCTTGATCAGGCATCTCCTCTCATGTGTCTCCACCTTGCTGTGGTAGAGGAGCTTGTGTGTCTTGATGGCTTCAAGAACTATGCCAGGGTAGCATATGTACCAGCTGGATCTTCCAAGCCAGACATGTTGAAGGGTAGTGGCCAGACTAAGAGAGATTCACAACTGCTGCCTTGTAGACAAGCAAGGTACAAGTCAAGTAGTCTTCCTAGGCAAACAGGGTCCAATCCACTGACTGTCCATGACAACAGTTGATGGCAGAGTCCCAGGCAGCATACAGGATAGATGTAGTGGAGGCGATATGTCTCAGATTTTGCGCTGGCGGCCCGGTTGTTAACTCCATCAGGGCTGCTGTCTTTTTCCGCCCCTGATTTCCAGGAACAGGTGTGGAAGTTGATGAGCTGGGTCTTCTTGTGAAAGGCGGGCCACATGACCAAAGAAAGATAAATAGCACAGATTCAGCTTTATGGAAATGGTCTCAAGTTTTGGCCATCAGGAGACCTTGGTGATCGGTTCTTGCCAGCGTCCCCCAAGGATACAGCATTGGTTGCGTACATGAAAGGCCTCAAGCTGCTTCTGATCTCCCTGTAAGATCATCCAGGATTTATAGAGGCAAAGCTTGGTTTTCAACCTCTACACCTCATGGTAGAAAAGGAACTTGGTTCAAACTTTCTGCAGAGAGTTCACGGATGATGCTATGAGTCCAATTCTCCAAGTGAGGTGTCAGGAGAGATAGAAAAAACAGTAGCAGTGTACTAGCAAGAAACAGGCAAAGGTTAAGAGATGTCAGAAATTAAAATTGAAGTTTTATTCAATGCCTAACAAAATAATGCAACATAATTTTTCTGGATAAGAATGTTGAAAATAGAAAACCAGTATTGAGGCTAATCCTGTGGAGTTCCACTAAGCAATTAGTGTTCATGATTCCAAATGTTACATATGGGTCATTTCCAGTACCATTCTTATAACAAGTTCTATAGTAATTGCCAATAGTCATTAGCTGACAGCTGATTTCTTTGAGCATATTCATTTTATCATTTCCATCTTTGACATTCATTCTGAAAAAGGACAGCGAGGCTGTGATATCTGTGCCTTTTGGCTCGGCACATCTGATTTTGGCAGGCTGTTGTAGGTACAATGTTTGCCTTCCCACAGCTATCCATATTTTCTTAGTCAGATTACACTACTGCAGCCTTTTTCCAGGGCTGCCGCTTGGAGGCGGAGTATGGTCTTGGTCAACTGTGGTTTGCAACCTGATGCAAGTTAGAAAGCTATGAGTCACTGGCTAGTGTCAGCTCATTCACTGTGCTGCATCTTCAGCCGCATCTTGGCATCTGAGAGCATATAAATAAAAAAACCATAAAATGCACGAACAGTAGAAATCTCATTTCCATTAATGAATTATGTTTGAACATTCACATTTTAGTTTCAGCAAATGTTTGAAAAGCCACTGCTACACTTAGACTTGATCAATTCGTCAACAATTCTACTCATACCCAGCGCTTTCTGGTATAGGAAACTTTTGATTTTGATTGATAGACTCTCTTTTTTGCTTTAAGTGAAGCACAACAGTCAATGGAGGATAGACAGGAAGAAAAATAATGTAGCAGACAGAGAAATACAAGAGACTCCTGAACCAATGCACCAAAGAATAAACAGCCAGGGAAAGAGCAGACTTAAGAGAAGTAATTTAGCGACAAACTCAAAAGAACTGGCACGAAAGGGCTCAGCGATCTCACAGATAAAACAAAGGCCCATACAGCAAGTATGCACTACTACCCCCCAACAACAACACACACACACCAACCTCCCCCCAAATAGAAGAGGTAAAAAAAGTTATGGAAAGAAAACATATTACAGAAGAGTACATAGATGCTAATTATCTAGCAGAAAGATGGATATATGCATAAATGGATGGATCAGCTACAAATGCCATCCAGGCGAAGGAAGAGTGGTGATCAGACAAAAAAATATGGGGAAACAATAAACCGGTACACAGCCACATACAAGTTCTCAAGCAACTTCAGAGCTGAAATAGGAGCTCTTCAGACCACAAAAGAAATGGTATTACCACACAAAAACCACATGCATGGAATAAATGTAACTGATGCACAGTCAGTCATAAAGGGAATCAATTCCCACAAGGACACTGAAAGGAATGAATTGAGAGCAGCTTGATGAAAATTATCTCATTGGTTCTATAAAACAGTGATTTAGTGGGTACCACCATACTACAGCTTCAAGGGAAACAAGAAGGTTAACAGTGTAGCCAAAACGGGAGTGAAACTGGTACAGAAAGAAACTGGTCAACTACGAAGAAGTAAAAACCATAGTAAAAGGGCAATACAAAGTAAAGTGGCAAGAAGAACACCCCAGACACCACTCAGATGTCGAATGCTGCTAACTATTCGGAGGTTACCAGGTTTTCATACCATCTCTGGGCTGGCCAGAGATAGTGTGATAGTAGTTACTGTTACTAGATTTCCACTCACTAGTATTGATGATTTGACCTCTTGTTTTTGCCAGTTACACCTTGTTAACTTGAATCTCTTAGTCAAAGTTCACTTGTCTCAACTTTCCAAGCAGGGGACTACTGTGACTTCCAGGTGAGACAGTGAAGTGGCTATCAGCAGTGCCTCAGAAGCAGTGGGAATATTGATTGTCTGTTTTGCAAATAAATCTATGCATCACAATTCTGATGATGAGGCATTTGGTTACCATAAAGAGAGTTATAGTTAATCCAGCTGTTTCATCGTCATCATCAGTTCCGTAACCTGAAAGGTCACTGGGGCATCAGTTCTGCAGATTGTTGGATCAGTTCCCACCACTCCACTTGGTTTTGTGCCAGGATAACGAATCTTCCGTCTGGACGAGTTAACCTTTGTGGTATGATTGTCATTGTTGTGTATTGAGACGGCTGCACATTATTTTCTCAATGTTTTCTGCAATATCGGTGTGTTTGGGCCGTTTTGCACCTGGCAGAGCCCATCCCTCACTAGGCAACATGTCACTCCACATTGTGAATTTATCTATGATCTCCCTGTCTACTCAAGCATGGCATTAGAGGTTCACTCTGAAGGTTATGCCTTTCCTTATTCTTATTCTTTTTCCTGCCTCATTTTCATCTTGGCTGTTTGCTTTTAATCACTCTTGTGTATTCTGTGTTCGACTTTATTTTATAATATGTCGATTGAAATACATCACCACGCTTTGTCGGGCACAAGTCCAATTGGAAAAACGCACAAAAAACACGTTGCTGCACAATATTATCCAAGAGGAAACTGAAAGCTGCAATTGTAGAGTTAAAGATCACAGAAAAACACATAATTCAGAAGCGAATCAGATCAGCAGCCATGTTGGCGCTCGACCCAGAAGGACTCTAGCCGTTTACCCATGCTTGGTTGAATTTCTTCACTTTGACATTCATAGCACAGGATAGTACGTTGTCTAAATCCATGGTTGCCTAAATCATTTGACATGACACACGATGATGATGAAGATGAAAACAGATCAAGAAAATCTCAAATCCACAATTTGGTGGATACAGTAGACCAAACCCTATTCCGCATCCAAGCAATGACCCTGGAAACAGTCTGTACTAGTGTAGTCTGACTAAGAGAATGGGGATCAATGGGAAGGCAAATCTGGTACTCAAAAAAAAAGCCATCTGAAATGGGATGTGTCAGGCTAAAAGGCACAGGCTGCAGCCTTGGTGTAAACTACGACACAATGTCCTTTTTAGGACAAACGCCGAAGAAGAAGAAGAGGATAATACATTAGTGTTATGTCCCAGATGAGGTGTAATTTCTCCGTCCTCAGCAACTTAGAGTATTGATAAGATAAAGTGTTGAAACACTTATTCAATTGATAAAAAGTCTCTGATAATCAAATTCTTCTCTGTTGCCATTTTTCATGTACATTTAAAAACCACTCACTCATATAGCAGACTTTGCATGTATTACGTTATGTCAGTTTATTAATAATTGTTTCTAGTTTTTATTTTTTTAGGATGTCTGACCGTTATGGCTGTACCAAAAAGATTTTTATTGTGTGTGCTACCTTTGAAATGGCGGGAAGTTTTCTTTACTTCATTGAGATTTCTCAGTGGCTATGTTTTGGTAGCAGATTTGTCTCAGGTGAGAATTGAAAATAATATTTTGTACCCATTCATGAAGGTTTGCAACTATTCATAAACTGTGGCTCTGAAACTGTTTTATTATTGAAAATACAAGATTGGTTTTCACAGCTAGTAAATTCAGTTGTGAGGTTATAAAATTAAGTACCACTTGCATATGCGTACAGATTATCTGTCTATCAGTTGAACTGTTAAGTATGAAAGAAACAACAGTAGTTTAACAATTAAAGGTTCTCACTCTTCCCACAGCCCTCCCACATATCACCATTGCACTTGTTCCACACCCTCCGACCTGCCCATCTCAATTTCTCCTTTCTAAACAAGGAAAGACAGAATGCGGAACGATGACATTCATAGTATGGTCTACAATACGTTTTGTGCCGAATCCATTTCCAGGTAGAAAATAAGTTGATTTAGTCATCTCTTGAGAATGCACCCTCATTAACTTCCACTGATGGCTGACAACATTGGTAGATCTGGCTACAGGGCAAGGGGGCAGCCATGAGGCAGTTGGATAGATGACATTAGAGTGATTGTGCAGCGACACATTGACCGACGCAACACACTTAGCGCAGGACAGGACCCCTTCAACTGTTTATATTTGTTAATATAAAGACTAAAGCTCTCCACGACGCTTAATAGCATAAGTGGAAAGAAAACTAACCAACTAAAGCACCCGCTCTTTAAACCTGACCACCACGCCAATCCATCTTGTCTCTCTTCTTCCCGCACCCCCCACCCTCAAATCGTCCAGGTTCTTTTCCCCCATCTCAACTTGTCTATGTTTGTTTCAGATTCAGAATTGTGTTAATGACTTTCACAATTAACCCATGCAGTGCCCCATAGTAAAGTGTATCGCGCTGAGCATCAAGTTGAACACAAATTAGGTCACAACCCATCTCTTCACACACCAACTCCGTCTCCTCAAGCTGTCAGTCTCTCTCCCTTATCTCAACACATGTATGCTTCTTTCACATTCAGAACAATCTCATTTTCCCAGGGACATCAGTTCATAATTTTCCTGCTCAGGATCTCGTGTTGTAGGGCCTCGTGCCAAGTGCCACTTTCACCAACTCATGATGGCATCACATTATTCAATCAGTCAATCAAATCTCCCACACAAATGTTGGAATACAGACAGATGGACATTTTAGAATTAATATAGGTAAATGCTGATATGCAATGTGGATTGACAACATAAGTGGACAGATGGTATGAGATGTATGTATCTTTCCAACAGGTCTGGGTGCAGCTAGTGAGGCTGTCGCTCTCGCTGAAGTATCAAGGTACACCGCAGAAAATGAAAGGACAGCTATTATTTCATACCTTGTTGCAATGCGGCAGATTGCTTTGCTCATTGGTACGGTATTTTAGAAGTACAGAGATGTTAATGTTAATATTTTGTTCTAAAACTGTTAATATTTGTTCTGGAACTGTTAATATTTGTTCTGAAACTATTAATGTGAATTGTACATTTATATATTGTTAACCGTGAACAAAGAAAGTTGTACAGCAACCTCATCATGTCAAACAAATTGTTACATAAACCACTGCTGCATAAGCACACAACGTGCTTTAAATGCAGCTTTCTTAAAGAAGACCGTCTGTAGTCGTGGCTCTAAAATCCAGCTGAAGTGAAAAAGATACAAAACCAAGAGACAGATACAATTTACTGGGACAAGTCAGTAAATATGTCACGAATGGCTATTAACCTTTACCATATCAGATTTTAAAAAATTACATCTATTTCCTGCAGCCGATTTATTTTTCAGATTTTGAGAACCTCTAATCTTTTTTTAATCTTTTTTTTTTTTTTTAATTTTGTCTAGAGACATATATTAATAAATAACTTGTTGGTGTTATTGTTGTTATTGTGTGTACGTTAGTTTCTGAGATAGAAAAAGATGAAGATGTTAGTGGTAACAAATATAACACCCACCCGGTAGTGGTGTCTCCTGGTTACAGAAAAAAAAAACCCAAAACAACGAAAAATGTACTAATACTACTACCGATGTTTACCATAATGGCTATGTCTGTCACTTCATCTATAAATGTAATTATTGTTATCTACATAAACAAGCTAAATAGATCTACCTCAGAAAAATCTGTTGCAGAAACTTAACTTCCCGTCTCAATAATGGATGAATTTTCAATTCAAAGCGAAAAACATAAGAAATCCTTTCCAAAATCTAAAACAAATATCACAATCGCCATTTTTTGTGTCTAACATATACCTTAATGTGTTCAGAGATCAATTTTCTTCCCTTGATGTTGTCCTTTTGATTCCAGACCACAATACAGCTCACTTCCTGTTTGGCTCAATCGATAGTGGCAACTCTCCTGTAGAAAAGCATACCTCCTTCAAGATCCATGATCACCTGTATGTTTTTCTTAGTTTCTGATTTCAATTTTTTTTTCTTATTATTTCTTCCATCATTAGTTTGTTCTCCTTTCTGTTGATACTTCTAATATTTCATATGAAAAATATTGTAGTCTGTAATTCATAACTAACTTTAAGGTCCGTCCCGTTTTCTTTCCATATAGACTACACTAGATATTAGGAAATATTTTTTTTAGTCAGAAAATGGGGAATGCTTGGAATGCACAGCTTTTAGAGCAAGGAAATGTAAATGAAACTGGTTGTATACAGACTCTGCATAGTCTTCTAAACGATTATAAAGAAGTTAAGATAAGTAATCAAGTGTGTAGAAAAACAGATCATTGGCCTGTTATGTCTTTGCATGGTGGAGGTGCTGCCTTCTTTTGACCTCCAAGCAGGCCCTGTTTTCTTGTTCATGCCTGTTTATTGGTTATTGAAAGCAAGCCTCAAAATATAGAGGCCATTCAGCTATCCACCACTCAGATGACATGTCTGATAGGAACTCCTTCCCCAGGGCATATTACATAACATCTAGCTACATTTGTATTTAAAAAAATGTTATTTTATGTTCTATAAATTAATTACAAGAATACTTTTGTAACTAGTCACTGCTCACACCTGCAAAAGTAATGCAAACACTGACTCGAAGTCTGTAACATCTTCGTGTGACTCTCACAGCTTACTATGTCATTGAGTATGGCTGTTGGCATTAAGTCAAGACACAATAAAAACAACATAAATTATATTTACTGTGTTTCATCATACAAATCAAGATATATTCTTACAAAATATTGTCTATTTTATCTATTGTGTCCATCAGAACATGCTTTTAAAATTCACCTATCACTCCATTACTGAATCATAGGTCCACCGCTACTGCTGACTCTCTTACCCTAATCCTTTTAAAGGAAGCCTGTTTCCAAGCATTTGTGGTGAAAGTTTCATAGCAATAATTTTACATGATGAGGTTGCTAGCTATATTGCACATCCCTCTTTATTTATTCACCTTTTACAACATGTTTAGAAGGTTACAGTGATCCTATTCTTTAACATACATTTACCACTCAG
Source organism: Ariolimax columbianus (assembly GCA_036924085.1). NCBI lineage: Eukaryota > Metazoa > Mollusca > Gastropoda > Stylommatophora > Arionidae > Ariolimax > Ariolimax columbianus. The sequence goes on along the minus strand of JAVGWX010000005.1, from coordinate 25,402,379 downwards.
GAATTTTAAAAATAAAGGAAATATTTTCCTATTTTTATATCATATAAATCAAGACATACACTTAAAAAGGGGATTATTTTCTATCATGTAAATCAAGAAACAAACTTAAAAAGGGGATTGTTTTCTATCATGTAAATCAAGACACAAACTTAAAAAGGGGATTGTTTTCTATCATGTAAATCAATACACACACTGGTTGATTGGTTGGTTATTGATCCACCGGCCTATGAATTCCTGCCCTTTGGTCCAATGCCATGTAGTGATATCTGCAAGGGTTTGTAAGCTGCTGTTTAGTTCTGTACAAAGTGTTCCATTTGTCTGGCCTCGGAGGAAGAAGTTCTTTCCTTACACTGGCAAGCGCCGGAAGTTCAAAAAGATTATGTCCAACAGTTTCATAGGGATGTGTGCACAGCAGGCACTCTGGGGTATATTCTGGTTGGATTCTGTTCAAGTGGCTGTTAAGTTATGTGTTGAGTGCAAAGTCGGAAAATTGTGCTTTGATCTCTCCTTTTCAGGAGGTTTGTGTTGTATGTGGGATGACCATATGTTTGTGGATTTCTCTCCCAATATTCCTATTGCCCATCTATTCAGCTAGTCCTCTTTGTTCACAGTCTTCAGTAGTTGTTTGGCTGTCTGTAGGGTTGTTGGTGTGTATTGTTGTTCTTGACTTGCTCCCCTCTTAGCCAGTCTGTCTGCCTTATCAGTGCCAGGTGTATATGAGTGACCAGGGATCCATTGTTCAACTATTCTGCCTTCATGGGATGTGAGAAGTTGATTGACATCTAGAGATATTTGGGTAAGTTCAGACCTACAGTGACCACCATTGTCCAGAGCTTGAAGGGCAGATAATGAGTCTGTAAAGATTAGGATGCTTTGGGTTTTTGATTAGAAAGCATTAAATACAGTCCTCAAGTGGTACAGAGCTACTTCCAATGCTGTTATTTCTGTCTCACAACTTGAACATATCTCCCCACAGGCATCAAACAGCTCATCAGATGTTCTGTCTGGATACAATATGTAGACTCCATATCCTGCTTTAATGGTGGCCTTAGCAAATCCATCAGTATAAACATGTATCCATTCTTCTGGGTAGGTGTCAATCATTCTCTGTCATGCTCTCATAAGACTGACTGGATCAGCACTTCTTGTTGTATTATCTGTTCAGTTTGTTTGAATTTCTGGCATTTTAAAAAATGTATGTGGTGGTAAATTTCTTGTTGTTCTCTGTGTTTCTTGTCTTTTGTCTGGGACGTGATATCTGCCTTTAATCTCACTGACAGTGATGAAGGACTGACTTTTGTTTTATTCTCTGCTTTTAACTTAATGTCTTTATTCTGGTTTAGAAGACTCTGCAGAGTCTGTATACAACCAGTTCCATTTACAACACCTTCCTCTAGAAGCTGTACGCATCCAATCTGTTCTTAAATGCATTGACCGTCCCAGCCTCCACCACCTCACTTGGCAATGCATTCCAAGCATTCACTACTCTCTGGCTAAAGAAATACTTCCTAATATCTAATCTGGACCTCTCCTTAGTCAACTTGTAGCTGTGCCCTCTTGTCCTTGTTGGTGGTTGTACTTTAAAAAACTTGTTATAGTCCACTTTATCCATTCCTCTGATCATCTTATACACCTGTATTAAGTCACCACGAATTCTTCTCTCTTCTAGACACTGAAGGCCAGTTCTTTTTAATCTTTCTTCATAACTGTAATTCTGGAATCCCACTATCAGCTTTGTCGCTCTTTTTTGTATTCTCTCCAGCATGTTTAAATCCCCTCTCTGATAAGGACTCCACACCTGTACACAGTACTCCAATCTAGGTCTAACTAATCATTTATATATATCAAGAACAAAATTGGTCCCAAAATCGAGCCCTGTGGCACACCACTTTTCACTTCACACCACTTAGAGTACTCCTTATTTATGCCCACCCTCTGCCTTCTTCCCGTTAACCAATTTTTAATCCATTTGGCAACTTCCCCACCTATTCCATGTGATTTTCACTTTCGAAATAATCTTTGATGAGGTACTCTATCAAAGGCCTTTGCAAAGTCTAGATAAATAACATCCACTGGCTCCCGTTTATCTAACATTTTAGTAACCTCCTCCATGAATTCTAATAAATTTGTTAAGCATGATCTCCCTCTAGTGAACCCATGCTGACTATTTCTAATTAGATTAAACTTGTCTAAATGCATTACAATGTTTTCTTTGATTATTGACTCTAACAATTTACAGACTATGCTCGTTAAGCTCACAGGTCTATAGTTTGCTGGATCTGCTTTTTTGCCCTTTTTGAATAAGGGGATCACTCCCGCATCTTTCCAATCCCGTGGAACAATCCCTTGTGCAAGTGATTGAGAACATAATATAGCCAATGGTTTTGCTAATTGGTCTCTAATTTCAAACAGCAATTTTGGATGAATACCATCTTGACCTGGACATTTATCCACTTTCAACCCCTCCAATTTTTTAAAAACCATTTCCTCTGTAATACAGATTGATCCTAATCCTGCTGTATCCATGTCTCTTTGAAAAATATCTACAGGCTCTGGGATCTTGGAGCAGTCCTCTTTTGTGTACACTGTGCCAAAGTAGTGATTGAGTAGATTTGCTGCCTCCCTATTTTCACTTTTTTTTTTCCTGTGCTGTCTATGAGAGGGCCTACTTTGTCCTTTGATCTTTGTTTATTTCTAACATAAGAGAAGAAGCTTTTACTATCAGTCTTGATCCTCTGAGCAAGTTTCTTTTCGAAGTCTATTTTTGCTGTTTTATTTGCTTTCTGAGATATGTTCTGCTTGTCCAAATATTTTAAATATGTTTCTTTTGATTTACCTGCCTCTATATATTTTTTCCATGCTTTATTTTTAGCTCTTCTACATTTAACTACAATTATAGTGATCCCCTTTTTACGCTTGGGGTTTACTTCCCTATATGGAACACATTCCTCTTTTAGCGTTTCGAGAACTGCTTTAAAACTCACCCACTCCTGTTCAACATCTGTTCCTCTGACAATATCTTCCCAGATTATGTGGTTCGCTGCTTCTTTCATCCTCTTAACATCTGTCTTAGAGTAGCCATATGTTCGCGTGTTTATGTTCACTTCTTTCCCTGCAATAAGATCCCATCGGATGATTTGATGGTCACTTGAGCCAAACAGTTCCCCTACGGTAACGTTTTCAATCATATTTTCCTCTGTAGTAAAAACTAGGTCGAGTATGTTTTTGCCTCTGGTGGCTGCTACTACATGTTGAATTAAAAAATTTTCAGTTATGCACTTAACAAAAGGTTTTGACTCTACAAGTGCTTCTGCCATATCCCATTTTATTTCTGGAAAGTTGAAATCCCCCATTAATAATAAATTCCTATCACTTGCCTTTACTATGCTACTAATCAGCTCCTCATCTTCCTCCTTTTGACTTGATGGACATACTCCAATCACTGTTTTTTCACCCCCACTTTCTATTTCACCCCATACACTTTCATTTTTGTTACCACATGATAAATCCTCTCTGCTAGTTATATTAACAGAATTTATACAGTATAATAAAACACCACCCCCCCCTTAGCCTTGTCTCCAACTACCCTATCCTTCCTTAACATTGTATATCCCTCTATTTCAAATTCACCATCTACAATGTCCTCATATGCCCATGATTCTGTTAACCCTATTATATCTGGTTTTTCTTCCTCTACATACAGTTCCAATTCTTCTCTTTTATTTACAATGCTTCTCACATTTGCATAAAATTTTGTTGCCATTTTTCTACAAGCCTTCTATTGGGGTGATCTTTGCTCATTCCTTTACTCCTCTCCTTAATTTCAATAGCAGCCACATCTCTTCGCATCTCAAGGGGTTCTACATTCACATGCCACAGTGGGCATTGACCTCATTGCTCCACTAATAAGACCCAGGGCATTGTTCTGCACTCTGTCCAGGGACTCTACATTAGTCTGTGAGCATGTTGTCAGGAGTGCACTGCTGTATTCTAAAGCAGGGTGTACATATCCAAGAAACAAGCCTCTCAGAGTGTACTTGTTTGATTCCCGTGCTGTAGCAGCAAGCCTCTTCAATAACTGTAGCCGCCTCAACACTTTATTTTTAAAATTTTATATATGTTTCTTGATGCTGAGCTGTCGGTCGAGAGTAACTCAAGACATGTAAGTTAACTTAACTTAACATCTTTATACTGGTTTAGAAGACTCTGCAGAGTCTGTATACACCCAGTTTCATTGACATTACCTTGCTCTAAAAGCTATGCACGTCCAATTTATTCTTAAATGCATTAATTGTCCCTGCCACCACTACCTTCTGTGGCAATGCATTCCAAGCATTCACCACTCTCTGACTAAAAAAATATTTCCTAATATCTAATCTGGACCTCTCTTAAGTTAATTTGTAGCTATGCCATCTTGTTCTTGTAGGTGGTTGTATTTTGAAAAACTTGTTATAGTCTAATTTATCCATTCCTCTGATCATCTTATACACCTGTATTAAGTCACCTCGAGCTCTTCTCTTTTCTAGACTGTAGGCTGGTTTTTCTGAGTCTTTCCTCATAACTGTAATTCTGGAATCCCACTATCAGCTTTGTCACTCTTTTTTTGTCTTTTTCTAGCATATTTATATCCCCTCTATGATAAGGACTCCACATCTGTACACATTACTCCATTCTAGGTCTAACTAATGCTTTAAACAGTTTGACTATCACTTCCTTGCTTCTATGTTTAATATTTCTTTTTAATCATACCTAATATTGCATTTGCCTTTTAAACTGCTACCTGGACTTGCCCACTCACCTTACCTGTATGATCTATTATAACCCTAAGTCTCTTTCCTTATCTATCTTTCTAATATTGCTCTCGCCCATTCTGTAATTATGTTCGTTATTGGATCTACACATGTGGATGACTGTATATTTATCTACATTAAACTCCATTTGCCAGCTTACAGACCATTCTTGAATTTGATCGAAATCCGACCTTAATATATCCACTTCTGCTTTAGATGAGACACTACTGCATAGTTTTGTGTCATCAGCAAATTTTGCAATTATGAATCCCAAATCAATGTCCAAATTGTTTATATATATCAAGAACAAAACTGGTCCCAAAACCGAGCCCTGTGGCACTCCACTTTTTACTTCACACCACTCAGAGTACTCCTTATTTATGCCCACTTTCTGCCTTCGAAATAATCTTTGATGAGGTACTCTATCAAAGGCCTTTGCAAAATCTAGATAAATAACATCCACTGGCTCCCTTTATCTATCATTTTAGTAACCTACTGCTGCCGAAGACGCATGTGTCAGACCGAAAGGTGCTAATATCGCAGTCAAACTGTAAACTATTGACACAATGCATGCAGTTCTTTGGACTACATCCTGCTACTTGCAAAACTCTGTTCAGGGCTTAGTAGCCGGAGATTGAGAACGAACGCAGAAGAAGAAGAAGAAGAAGTAACCTACTCCATGATTTGTAATAGGTTTGTTAAGCACAATCTCCCTCTAGTAAACCCATGCTGACTATTTATGATTAGAATAAACTTGTCTAAATGCAATGTTTTCTTTGATTATTGACTCTAACAATTTACAGACTATGCTCGTTAAACTCACCGGTCTATAATACTAATCAAGACTCATCTCACATCCTTGTTTGTACTCCTGGAAACAGACTGTGTCATCTACAGTTAGACCAGCGAGGTGAGAATCAACACTGTCATCTCCGTAGTGGGGCCAAAGATGTAGCACATTGAATGAGCTGACAACAGCCAGCGACTCATAGCTGGCTACTTGCATCAGGTTCAGTTGACAAAGACCCTATTCTACTTCCAAGCAACAACCTTGAAATCAGGCTGCACTAGTGTAGCCTGGCTAAGAGAATTAGGGATCGCAGGGGAAAGGCCAACTCAGTACCCAAAAACGGCAGCTGAAATCGGATGTGATGGGTTGAAAAGTGCAAATATCGCAGCCTCACTATAAACTATGACACAACGTCCTTATCAGGATGAATCCCGAAGAAGAAAAAGAAGATCCTCATAGAGGAACTTGCTGAGAAACCTTACATTGCACTACAGCCATCAGGACTCCAGTTCACCTTCTCAAATGCGCCTCTGGAAGAGTCACTGTAGCAGGCTACCAAAGAAATGTTGTCAACAGTTAACTCAGCACGAGTAGCTTGGAATAACAAAAACAACAAGTCCTTATAGATTAATGCCCTTTTCACTCAATTTAAATATTGTTTATCTCCACAGTGTGACGTCACTTTCATTGTATGTCACATGGTACACCTGATTTACATATTCTGTTAACTCTACACATTTTCCATGCTATTGTTGTATAAAAATTCGTTACTACAGTCACAAGTTGTATTTATATATGGGTCATATATAATGTCAGAGCATTTATATGTTGGTTTTAAAATAATAGAAGAAAACATTTTGTTCATTCACAGGGCCAGGTTTAAACGCATTTTTGCGGCTAGCCAATTTCAAAGTTGGTCCATTTGAAGTAAACAAGTACACAGCTCCTGGAGTATGTTTTGTGTTTTTCTAAAATGTCAGTTTTGTTGTTATAATTTCATGCAATTTGTATAGGGTGGATATGACATTAATATTATATATGACATTGATATATATATATCTGTCCTTTTTGAATTATAATACAACACCAGGAATGAACTCATGCTTTGAGAAATTAGAACTGAGCTAAACATTATCCAAAGAACCTTAGCAGTTGCCATCTAGTCGCTACCCTCCCACTGTGGAATTACAGGGAACGAGATAGCTGATGGAAACCAACAGTGGTGTCTAGCACTTCTTGGGTAGAAGACTCTCCAACACATTCAATGGACACCCTGCCACTGCTGAATGTGAAATAGCCTTCTGGGTTTGAAAGAAAACACTAGAAACAATACCCCTCTTGTGGGATATAGAATAAAGAAGATTATCTCATTTTCCTGGGAATCTGAAGAAAATGAGAGACAATTATTGTTCAAAAAACCTTTTGGCTATATTAGGTTGCATTTGCTTTTGCTTGTATTTTAAACCGTACTATTATGTATGTTTATAGGTTTTAAAACAGTTCTCGAAACAATAAAAGAGGAATGTATTCCATATAGGGAGGTAAACCCCAAGTGTAAAAAGTGGATAACTAAAATTGTAGTTAAATGTAGAAGAGTTAAAAATAAAGCATGGAAAAAATATATAGGGGCAGGTAAATCAAAAGAAACATATTTAAAATATTTGGACAAGCAATACATATCTCAGAAAGCGAATAAAACAGCAAACATAGACTTCAAAAAGAAACTTGCTCAGAGGATCAAGACTGATAGTAAAAGCTTCTTCTCTTATGTTAGAAATAAACATAGATCAAAGGACAAAGTAGGCACTCTCATAGACAGCACAGGAAAGAAAAAGTGAAAATAGGGAGGCAGCAAATCTACTGAATCACTACTTTGGCACAGTGTACACAAAAGAGGACTGCTCCAAGATCCCAGAGCATGTAGATATTTTTCAAAGAGACATGGATACAGCAGGATTAGGATCCATCTGTATTACAGAGGAAATGGTTTAAAAAAAATTGGAGGGGTTGAAAGTGGATAAATGTCCAGGTCAAGATGGTATTCATACAAAATGGCTGTTTGAAATTAGAGACCAATTAGCAAAACCATTGGCTATATTATGTTCTCAATCACTTGCACAGGGTATTGTTCCACGGGATTGGAAAGATGCGGGAGTGATCCCCTTATTCAAAAAGGGCAAAAAAGCAGATCCAGCAAACTATAGACCTGTGAGCTTAACGAGCATAGTCTGTAAATTGTTAGAGTCAATAATCAAAGAAAACATTGTAATGCATTTAGATAAATTTAATCTAATTAGAAATAGTCAGCATGGGTTTACCAGAGGGAGATCATGCTTAACAAATCTATTAGAATTCATAGAGGAGGTTACCAAAATGTTAGATAAACGGGAGCCAGTGGATGTTATTTATCTAGACTTTGCAAAGGCCTTTGATAGAGTACCTCATCAAAGATTATTTCGAAAGTGAAAATCACATGGAATAGGTGGGGAAGTTGCCAAATGGATTAAAAATTGGTTAACGGGAAGTAGGCAGAGGGTGGGCATAAATAAGGAGTACTCTAAGTGGTGTGAAGTGAAAAGTGGTGTGCCACAGGGCTCGGTTTTGGGACCAATTTTGTTCTTGATATATATAAATGATTTGGACATAGGTATGGGATCCATTATTGCAAAATTTGCTGATAACACAAAACTATGCAGTAGTATCTCATCTAAAGCAGAAGTAGATATATTGAGGTCGGATTTAGATAAAATTCGAGAATGGTCTGTAATCTGGCAATTGGAGTTTAATGTAGATAAATGTATAGTCATGCACATGGGTAGATCCAATATGGAACATAATTACAGAATGGGAGAGAACAATATTAGAAAGATAAATAAAGAAAGGGACTTGGGGGTTATAATAGATCATACATGTAAGGTGAGGGAGCAAGTTCAGGTAGCAGTAAAAAAGGCAAATGCAATATTGGGGATGATAAAAAGAAATATTAAACATAGGAGCAAGGAAGTGATAGTCAAACTGTAGTAAGCATTAGTTAGACCTAGATTGGAGTACTGTGTACAGGTGTGGAGTCCTTATCAGAGAGGGGATATAAACATGCTGGAAAGAATACAAAAAAGAGCGACAAAGCTGAAAGTGGGATTCCAGAATTACAGTTATGAGGAAAGATAAAAAAGAACCGGCTTACAGTGTCTAGAAGAGAGAAGAATTCGTGGTGACTTAATATAGGTGTATAAGATGATCAGAGGAATGGATAAAGTAGACTATAACAAGTTTTTTAAAATACAACCACCAACAAGAATAAGAGGGCACAGCTACAAGTTGACTAAGGAGAGGTCCAGATTAGATATTAGGAAGTATTTAGTTAGTCAGAGTTGTGAATGCTTGGAATGCATTGCCAAGCAAGGTAGTGGAGGCTGGGACAGTTAATGCATTTAAGAATAGATTGGATGCGTATGGCTTCAAGAGCAAGGTGATGTAAATGGAACTGGTTGTATACAGACTCTGTAGAGTCTTCTAAACCAGTATAAAGATGTTAAGTTAAGTTGTATCTATTTCTTTTTATGATTTGTGGCTTTAAAACATGCATTAATATTCTTCTGCTTTTTCTTTGTTCGTTCTCAAACTCCCGCTACCAAGCCCTTAAAATGATTTTGGAAGCAGTACGACATGTTCCGGAGAACCGAATGTGGTGTATCGTAGTTTACTGTATGACTGTAATATTTTCATCTTTTGGATGACACATCAGACGTCAGCAGGGTTTTTTTCCCTCTTTGATCTCTTCTCCTTAGTCAGTCTGCATTTTTGCAGCATGTTATCCAGGATCATGTGGAGGTGTAGAAGGGTTTTGGTAGCTCTGGTTTGCTGGCTCTGACGCTTAATTAATATTATCATTGCTGTCCTATCAATTAAGTAGAATTTCTTTGTTGTAAATAGGTTTCATTGTACTTAAAATTGTGTTTTGAGATAACCTGTTTTACACATTTTAATTTAATGAAGATCGTAAATAGAGGCAAAATTTGGAGGGTTTGTCATATTGAAAACCAGATGTAATTCTAAGATGATAAAAATGCATACCTGCGTAACTAACAGAGATGTCAGCACTTTTAAAAATAGTTCACTTAAAAATTGTAATTAAAAGATGTCTTTGTTGTTTGATTTGCTTTACTGTAAAAGGATATGTAAAGTCTAGATATCTGTCTATTTCTGGAATTATAAATAACTCTTTAAAGTAGAATATATGCTAATACTTGAAGTCGAAGTCTACATTTAAACTGGATCGTGGAGCATGTTGCCTAGTCGACAGTGAGTTTTATTTCTAGACTGGGATTATAGCGCGCCAGGGACCGAGTTCACAGACAAACCAAAAAATCAGGGTCGCGGTTTCTGCCTGGTATGACCGCTTCTACAGCTGACCAAGCTGAAATGGGTACCTGATGTATGAGTTTGGGAAGGTAAAAACAGCAAGGAAGGGAACTGGTCACCCCATCTCACATAGGCTTAGTTCATGGATAGTTACCTTAATCCCTGACGGCAATTGTTGCCATGGAACTGACCTTTACCTTACATTTAAACTAAATTGTGACATGGTAATATGATTCAACCAAAAGTTTTTAAATATCATTCAATAGCCCATGCTCATGGTTAGTATAATCAACATTTGATAATAGTAAACTCAAGGCCACAGTGAAGCTACATAAACTGTCGAACTGTGATAAAGCTGTCGATTATGTTACCAGTTGCAGTGAGTGTTTCCCAACTGCAAGACAATTCTATAGACTATCCTGTCTCAGACAACATGCCTTGGACAATTCTGTTTATAGACTGTTATGCACCATGGGATATGTATGATTATGTCAAGTGTCATGCACACCAAGGACAAAACTATTTTTCATACCATGAGCACACAAGCAAAATGAGAATAGGAATTGTGTATTCATAATAAAGTCAAAATGAGTTTTAAACCTTGGTAAGGCATTCATTTTATTTTATCAAAGTTGAAATAAAAACTTAGCCTATAGAGTGCATGAAGGGGGGGGGGGGGGGCTCAGTGGTCTCGAGGTAAGGTGTACATCTTGCGTGTTTGAATCACGGTGGTGACCGGGATTTTTTCATGTGGATCTCTGGTAAAAATTCTCCTGATCTCTTGGTAGTAAGATTGGACTCCCGTGTTCAGTGTCGAGCACATTAAAAATTCCTTGGCAGTTGGAAATCGGAAAGAGTAGGCTTAACGTCCGGTGCCTAGACAAAATTCAAATTAAAAATCTACCCAAGTTATTTGTACCTTTCCCCAGGTGGTTTGTTAAGAGCAGAAATAGATGGCGCCTAGCTGGCTGTGGGTCTACTTAGCTCTAGTGTTTAAGTCTGTTAAGATGGACTCACACATCAGTAAAAACCACCCTTCAAGAAACTGTTTGTATACAGATTCTGTAGAGTCTTCTAAACAAATATAAAGATGTTAAGTTAAGTTGAGACTGCAGGAGCAAGTGGCCTCTATTCCTCAGTCCTATAAATCCTGTTGATGGATCTCAGCAATAGAAATAAACGTCTTAATAAAAGTATAATGGTTTACTATTTTAATACGCCAGATGGCCAAATGCAATAACGAACACAGATCAACGATAAGAAAACTAGACAATACAACTACTGCAGCCCTGAGTTCCAATGGGAACCAGATGGATTAACTAAAGTCATTGTAATATTAATTTTAATATTTATAATTTTGTTGGATTTAATAATGAAAGATAAAGCTATTTAAGTTTTTCTAGTACTACTTATTTTTGTGTGCCCACTACGTTGTGTGCAAAATAGTTAGCAACAGCTGTGCACATGTCCAACATTGGTCCTTAATGTTGTTTTTAGTTCCTTCTAGCTATGTTTTAGTCTTAGTCAGTGGATGCCCCCGTGCAGGCTCTAGCTCTGGTATGAGGATTTCCTGCTTTGCGGGCTTGGCTCGAGCAGCTTATTACTCTGCTGCATTGGGAGAAGTGCCACGGAAGATGGTTAACTGATATGCGAGTCCATCTTAATGGACTCTAACACTAGAGCAATGCAGCCTGTAGCAATAGACCTGCAGCCTATTAGACACCATCTATACTGCTATTAAGAAACCACCTAACTATGGCCGGCATTATGCCATGTCACATAGTCGCCAGCCATGACATGCTACCTGTGAGGCAGTGGTGCTATTCTTGTCCTCGTCATAAACAAAGACCCCGGCAGTCCACTCGTGAAAATGTACATATTCATAAAGTTAATTAATTATTTTTGTTTCTATTGACTGTCAGGCATTCATGGTGATCATCTGGGGATTACTTATATTAACTGTGCTCACACTCTACACGGAACCAAAACAAATTTATACACAAGACGCGGAACAAACAGTCCGAACAGAAAGTCCTGCAAATGAACACGATGATTTTCTAGGTGATACAACAACTGATAATGAGAATAAAGGTAAGGGAGCAACATTTACAGACTATCTTCTCGTTTTTCTTTGTAAGGTGCAACTATCTACTGTCTTAATAAAATATTGCACACAATTGATCAGAAAACTGATAAGTGTAACCAGGGTCCAAATCGTGAGCATAGAGTTATCACATTGTTTCCTGCCAGGCATGCTGTAAGAGGCAGCTACGGAGTGTTTGGCTAGCTCATCCTGTAGAAAATATAAGGCACAAGAAAAAAGAACCTCTCGACCCCATGGTAGAAGAGGAGTGATTGTCCTGTTGCTGTACCATTGGTGATGAAGCGTCAGCCTCTTCTGGAATTCCCAGGGCAAGGAAGTAGAAGCAGACCAAAACACTCTGAGAAAAGAGCCGCAGACAAACATCAATGAAGCATTTGAAGACCTGTGCTCCATAGGGAGCTAAGAGATTTGATTGATGGATTCCCTTATGTATGTCTACTGCTAGTATTTTTGTCTCTCTCAAGAATTTTTAATATCAATTTCTGAATACTATCTGCTCATGACGCATGAGTTAAGGGTAGTTAAAAAAACAGCAAGGAAGGGCACTGGCCAACCCACCTCTCACAGGCTGTGGCTTAGTACAATGAAGTCTTCAAAAACTCCATTTCCAACCAGCGGTTAATTCTGCTGAATGACCTCTTTACTTTTTTTTATCTGCTCAGTGCATCTTACCTCTGATCAATATGCTGAGCAGTGCATGAGCTGTAGCGATCAGAGACCCAAAGCTGACTGCTAGTGTCAGAACCAGCAACCTAGAGCTGCCAAGACCCTTCTCCACCTTCACGTGGTGATCCTGGATAACAGGCTGCAACTGGGCAGACTGGCTAAGGGGAAAGGATTGAAGAGAAAAGGCTAACCCGGTACCCAAAATGCCATGCTGAAGTTGGATGTGCCGGACTGAAAGGTGTGAATATCGCAGTCAAGCTGTAAACTACAACACAATGCATTCGGTTATCTGGACTACATCTTGTTACTTGTAAAGCCCTTTTAAGGCCCTTGTAGTGGGGGTTTGAGAATGAATGTCGAAGAAGAAGAAGAAGAGTTCTACCTCTCATTTTTGTTCTCTGAGCTAACTCTTCCCTTGAGTGTAGTGTTTGGCATCTCATTTGACTTTGTCACATAGCTGTACCATTGAAGTTTGTGTGTTTTTGCCACTGTCAGTAGGTCTTTTATATGGTTCGATATTACGATGGATTGTTTTTATGTATGAGGGTAAGTCAGTAACTAGATCCCAAACTGATATGGGATAAATTAAAAATATAGATGTCATTAGGTGGCAGCAACATTCATCTTTGTGACTACTGTGAGTGAGCAAACGGTAGGTGTCACATGCTCATGCGCAGTTGAAATACAAAATGGCGTCTGTGCAAAGAACAGCATGCTGTTGTGCATTTTTGTTGTTGTTGGCAAAAGGACTTTCTGCAAAGGATATTCATAAGAAAATGCTTCCTTTTTTCGGTGAGAAGTGTTTATTGTGTAAAGCGGTGCATAACTGGATCAATCAATTTTTTTAAAGAAAGCTACAAAAATTGGGAATGAAGCCCGACCTGGTCGTCCGTTAAGATTGCAACAGCAGCAAATGTCTGGCGGGTGCGAGAGATGATAGGTGAGTAACAATAGAAGGTGTAGCAGCTGCGATTGGGTGTTTGCATGGTTTAGTCTACAACATAATGCTTGATCCTGCCTTGGAAGGAAACACTTCGCTAATGACGAAGAGGTTGAACGTGAAGTGCAAACATGGCTGAGACAGCAGATCAAAGACGTCTATGTTGCACAGATAAAGCAATGGGATAAGTGTATCAATATTGGTGGAAATTATGTTGAGAAATAAGGGACAATTTAAGTCATCATCATGTAGCATGTCCTTTGTAGAACATCGCTCCCATCACAGTCTGTCTGAAAGAAACTTGTTCCCTTGCCAAAACACTAGCCTCCACCACAGTCATACCCAGGCATTCCTGGATATCTTGGTGCCATCGTCTTCTTGGTCTACCCCTTCCTCTTTTGCCTAGCACCATACCTTCCATCACCGTTCTCTCAAGACCATTGTGTCTCTTGATGTGGCCAAAGTACTTGCATTTTCTAGCCAAAATGGAATTGATAAACCAGTTCTCTTCTATGCTCAACTCTTGCTGAATGTCTGCATTTGTTTTTTTCTCTGTCCAGGGTATTTTGAGGATCTTTCTGTAACATTTTAACTTGAAGGATTCAATTCTTTGTCTAGAAGTTTTGGTAATTGTCCATGATTCACAGCCATAAGCTGCCACAGGAAAAACACAGGCTCTCAAGACTATTACTTTTATAATTTTGTTGGTGCTCTGCCATAATTTCTTCAGGCTGTTCAGTCTCTACATTGCCATAGCTAGTCTTCTTCTGATTTCTTTCGAGCAGTCGCCGTTTTTGTCAATTCTGGAGCCCAGATATTCAAAATGTGTGACCTGATCTATTTCCTCACCACCCACTGTAAATTTATGTTGACATTGTGTTTTGTCGGTGGTCATTATCTTTGTTTTATTTATGTTTATGAACAGGTTTTGATCTTTACTATGTCCATTAACGGCTGAAAGTAGCTGCTCTAGCCCTTCTGCACTTCTTGATAGTATCACTGTGTCATCTGCGTATCGTAACTCTGGAATCTCGTACCCCCCAATCGTAAATGGGTCAAAACTTTCAATATTCACATCTTCTCGAACATTTCTCATTATACATTCCGCATATATGTTGTACAGATAAGGTAAGAGGATACATCCCTGTCGGACTCCCTTTTGTACTGCAAACCAATCCGATGTTTGCCCAGATATTCGGAAAGCGGCTTGTTGATCTTGGTATAATGTTTCAATGAGATGGACTATGTGCAAAGGAAACCCCATTTCCCCCATGATTCTCCACAGATTTTGATGTTTTACTGTGTCAAAGGCCTTAGTGTAATCAATAAAACATGTGTACAGGTCTACATTAAACTCTCTACATTTTTCATAGATATTCCTTAAATTGAATATGTGGTCTCGGATCCCTCTGTCTTTCCTAAAACCTGCCTGGACTACGTGAATTTCAGATTCAAACATTTTCCCAATCCTTCTTAACAGGATTCGCAAGAGTATCTTACTAGCATGGCTGATCAGCGCGATAGTTCGGTAGTTCGTGCACAGCTTCAGGTTGCCTTTTATGGGGAGAGGAATATAAATGGATTTCTTGCATGCTTCTGGCCACTCTGCACTGTGCCATATCTGTTTACACAGCTTGTGATAGACTCGAGCACATGCCTCCCCTCCTGCTTGTATTAGCTCTGCTGGGATATCATCGCATCCTGGGGTCTTTCCCTTTTTCAGACTTTTAATTGCAGAGCGTACTTCTTTCAATGTTGGTTCAGGTTCTTTCTCTTCCTTTGGTAGGATTGTAACTGAGCGCTTTGTGCTATCTCCATACATGGTTCTGCAGTACTCTCTCCATCTGTTCAGTATGTCTTTGATGTATCAGCAATACCTACTGAATACAACATCAAAGTAGAAAACAAATTTGAGGCGTTGCTTGCGGTACAGGAAGAGATGACATCTGAGGAGTTGACATCGTATGCAAGGGATATTTTGATCTCGACAGCGAAAGAAATGATTCCCAAGATGTCGCACAAGACACAGAGCTATAAAACAGAGGAAACACAGAAACTCATTGCAGAAAGGCAACAATTAAAACAAATGGGAAGTAAGGGTACCAACACAGCATATAAAACTGCGCAAGAAAAGTTAGAAGAGAAATAAGAAAAGATAAAAGAAGATACATAGTAGAAACATGTAAGGATATAGAAAACCTACAGCAACAAGGCAGAGAGAGAGAGATGCATTTAAAGCAATAAGAACACTGACAAGGGAGTTCCGAACGGTTTCACATGTCATAAATGACAAAGAGGATAACACAATGTAAGTGCAATAATAAATTATTATCAAATTTACGTATCATTTAGTTTCTTTTTAAAACTATCCATTTGTTACCTATTTACTGAAAGGTCCTCATATATTGACATTTGACATATGATCCTTGACTTTTATTCCAAGGTTATGTGTATGTTGTTGAATGCCCACAATGAGTAGGAATACTCTTATGTGCACCCTAAAAAGGACGTTAAGTGGCGGATTGTCGTAGCTTTCCTCTCATCCCGAGCGTGCTGATGAAGGTGAACACTGGGGTCCTCCAGGTGGTTGTGCTATGCTTGGCTTCATCTACGTATCGCTCACTACTACGGGGATCACGTCGATCTCTCACCTCGTTAGCCAGGCTGCCATGAAAAAGCCTGTTTCCAGGGAGGGCCATGAGGTGA
Organism: Ariolimax columbianus; assembly: GCA_036924085.1. Taxonomy (NCBI): domain Eukaryota; kingdom Metazoa; phylum Mollusca; class Gastropoda; order Stylommatophora; family Arionidae; genus Ariolimax; species Ariolimax columbianus. The sequence goes on along the minus strand of JAVGWX010000005.1, from coordinate 25,386,021 downwards.
GGGTCTTGGCCAGTATAGTTTGCCTGACCCTGACTTACATGTCTGATCAGTATGTTGTGCCTAACCAGATTGTAGTCTTGTCCCCAGGTTATGTGTAAAGCATCTTATCTCCAATGCTTGAGTTTTTGTAGTTTTTCATGTTAAAATTGCATTCTCTTTATTTTTCAGACCATACTAAAGATGGCATAATTCCTAATGCTTCCAAAACCCTAGCAGAAAACAGCAGGGAAACAGCAGCATTTGAACAATCAATCAACAGTGACTATGAATCCACACCAAAGAAGGCAGTGGACACTAATGACCATCATATAAAGACAGGAACATCAGTTGATGACGTGCTAAATGATAAAGACTTCCTTCAATCTTGTGATAATACTCCATTTAATTTTCCACCGCTTTCTTTTCATAGCTGCAGAAGGCAAGAGGACACAAGCAGTTCAGATTTCAGAAGTGTAGATACCTCTAGAGATTTTCTTTATGGTTCGAACTCATCGACAATCAGTGCAGAGTTTCATGATGTCCAAGAGTCTGTGCCAGATGAAACGAGTTATGATGTTTCAAAAGGAGCATCTTTGGATGATGACATTCACTTCACTAATTCTTGCCAGCTAAGTTCTTCATTAGATTTGTTGATTACTGCTGAGCATATAATTAACAATTCACAGTACTTCAAGACACTGAAGGATAATGAAGGCAGTAATAATGATACAGATCTCGTTTTCAATGAAGGTCACTTTGGTGTCAGCCCTGAGGACTACTCTAACAACATTCCAAATGGTAATGAGAAGCGACATATGCGAAAAAATCAAAGAACTGACCTGGATGGTAGTCAAACATCACTTATAAGATCGGTAAGCCGCTGTCTTAAAAAAAAAAAGATGTATTAATCTTCTTTATTTGGTTTTTTGTGTTGTTTTTTTGTTAATTAGGTATTCTTTGTTCGCCATCAGACATGCACAGCAATGGCTCTAACAAAGACATTTCTGTGTGAGGTCTGTTTTGAGGCATGTTGTGTTCCACAATGTTCTGCTACAGGGGCTAATTTGCCTAATTCAGAGGCTGAGGTGCATCTGTCTTCTGCATTAAATTGTTTGGAGCTGCTTTCCTTTCCTTTGACTGTCCTCAGTCAACCTGCATGGCAGAAATTGTTTGATGTCGGAGGTGTTTTTTCTAGGATTGTCTTCTTGCTGGACTGTTGAGTTTTTCCTACATGCCAGAGAAAGTACACAACTTTTGGGGTATTCTAAGTTTCTGTTAAATTGTAGTTATGAAAACCTGTTGATTATATTATTAGACGGAGAAATGCTCAACCACCTCCGGTTTGCGGAGGACATAGTCATCATCAGCCACAGCATCAAGGAAGCTGAACAATACTTGAATGAATTCAACAATACAAGCGAGACAGTCGGTCTAAAGATAAGTAGGCTAAAGATACAATGCTTGCTGAACAATTTCTGTCCCTGTGAGGAAATGCAGCTTGGAACTGATTCCGTCAAAAACGTGAATTTCTACATCTACTTGGGCCAAGAAATTACGAATTCCAATGACTTCTCAGCTTCAACTGCATCAAGACAGTACGTCAACAGATGAAAAACAATAAAGCAAGAGCTCACACCTTCAACAATCTGGTCATTCCAGCCATGGTGTATAGCTGTGAGGTGTGGAATCTAGGAAAAAGTGACATGGCGTGGCTACTCAACGAGCGAGGGAGCGTCGAACACTGTCACTTTCATTACGAGACCACATCCGCAACACCTCCATCAGGAGTCAAACCTGCTTCAATAATTTCACAGATACGCCGTTGATAAGAAAGTACAGGCGAGGAGGTCACATGGTATGCATGTCTGAAAATAGATGGACACGTAAAGTGACGTCATGGTGGCCCTACACCTATAATCGTCGCCCCAGATTTCACCAATGACATGAAGAGATGGCCTTTGACATGACCTTGGTCTGGCATGGCACTTAATGGCAAAGAACATAGATGAGATTATATGAGATTTGGCTACGTGGCATAGGGCACAAAATGTGCCTAAATGAACACCAGGATTAGAGTTGTTGTTTGCGAATACTAATGAGTAGGTTACTCTTTTGTGCACCCTGAAAATTACTTTAAGTGGCAGGTTGCAGTAGCTTTTCTTGCATGCTTAGTGTGCTGATGAAGGTGGGCCGAGGTCCTCCAGTTGCGGTTGTGCTATGCTTGGCTTTATCTGCATGTCACTCACTACTAAGGGAATCACGTCGATCCCTCACCTCATTAGCCAGGCTGCCATGAAAACAGCCCATTTCCAGGTAGGACTACTAGGAAGCCAAGGTGAGGGTCTTGGCGAGTATGTTTTGCCTGATCCTGACAAACATGTCTGATCAGTATATTTTGTCTGACCAGACATTAGTCTTCTTTCCCACAGAATTACAGTAAATTATTAAAAAAACGTCTAAACTATAAAACAGAAAATACAAATATCTGTTTAGGGGACGGTGTGGGCTAGTGGCTAAGTGACACGGCTCACAACCAGAAGGTGCTGGGTTCGATCCCCATCACAGCACCGGCCGTTACCCCGGGGAAGCTAACCCTTAGAAAATGCAGGAGGAAGGGGACCCTTACATAAAATGCATGCTGAAGTCGCTGGGCCGACATGCGCAAAATAAAAACCACAGTGTAACGCACACCGCCTTGAGGAATAGAGAAATAAAAAAACAAAAAAAACAAATATCTGTTTGTCCATCTTGCATATTGATGTGAAATTTACATAGCTCAATATGTCTGTAATTTCTAGGTCAATGCAACTATTTTCAACTTGCTGCGTGGTTCCCTTCCCGAATTAATTAACATTCTATCTATCTTCAGTCTATGTGAATTCGTTAATAATCATTAGACATCGTGGTGAGATATGACCTCATTTGTTTCATAGCTTTTTGGCAGATGAAAATCCACTGGTGACTTGCCAGATCAATTCCAGTATCTGTTACGAACTGTTAGGTTGGTAGCCTCTAGAATATACGATCACCTATTTTTGGGACCGTGGTGGTGGAAGCATAAATTAAAGCAAGGTAGACCCACATCTTGTCAGGCGCCATCAATGCCGCTCTGCCAACCACACAACCAAGACCTGATGTTATATTCATACAGTCCCCTTTCTGCGACATATTCACACTGGGGCGAGAATCTCTAAAATAATTCAAGTATATTTTTACTTGAATTTTGCTTACTCTTTTCAATTTCTAACTGCCAAGGGATTTTTAATGCACACGCCACTGCACACAGGCGTCTGATTTCACTACCAAATGATCCCTTTGAAAAAAATCACTGTCTCCACCGTGATTTGTACCCGCGACCTCCAGCATTCAATGCGAACACCTTATCTAGAGACCACTAGGTGCCTCTATCAATTAATATAAGTGAAGTTAAAGACTATTTACTGTGAATGTATAATTTTGGTGTACCGTACAGTGTCATTTTTTGGCATGGTCACACAAAATCAAATACTCAAATCCCAAAGACCAGTCCATGTTTGGAACTGATCAAAATAAAAGGAGGTCAGTCCTTTTATCCTGGACAGTGATCAAGTTGGGATGTGTTGATGTGCATTGCCTGCAAGCTTTCAATTTTGTAACTTACGTTCTCTCATTTGAGTGCAGTATTGTTCTGATTGAGTTTTCTGTGTTAATTTAATATTTTTTGTAGAGTGATTATCACAATGCTGCCGATTTAAATGCTTAACAAACTCAAACACGTGAATTCTATTTTTGAGAACAAAGTTAATTCATGTTTTTTTATCTTCTATTTTATCAGTATGGTGCAAATAGTCCGTACATAGAGCGAAGTACTTCTTGCTTGTACGACCCAATAGCTATTGAGGGAAAGCTTGGGTTCTTCTGTAATGGTAAGACATAATATGCTTTAATTAACTTCTTAATTTAGTCCTTATGTTTCTCCATTAAACCATATATGATGCTCTCCATCTATTCCCATTTTGAGCCATTTTTTTGAGTTCCATCTGCCTGACCTTCTCTTCCACCGTTTTTACCAGATGTTCTTTGATTATCATCAAGTATAAAGTTTCTTACTTTTTAATAATTTGTCATACCTTGCCATCAGTGGAGCGTGTAGCCTAGTCGACAGTTAGCTTGCTTGCTGACACTGGGATTACAGCCGCATTAGGGTTCAAAATCACAGCAGACAGAAAAAAAATCTGTGCGTGGGTTCCTTCCTGGTGCGACCGCTCCTCCATTCGACAAGGACGTATTAGTTGAGGAAGGTATAAACATCAAGGAAGGGAATTGGCCACCCCACCTCACATAGGCTGCGGCTTAGTCCATGAAGAGCTATCTTCATCCATGACGGCAATTGTTGCAATGGGACACACCTTTACCATCTATATTTTCATTTTACTCAATCATTCCAGAACATTTTCTGCCTGCAGATACTATTTTTTTGCGATGAGTTCCCTTGCGAATGAAGTACTTTTGACTTATTTATCTTCAGTAATGTTGGCTAATGTATACTAGATTGTATACCAAAGTGTTAAGAATTGATAACAAAATGCAGAGCAAACAAGACATTTAATGTGTAAGTGTAAATCCCATATATGTGTAATCTGCCCCAAATGACTCTGGGACATTTTAAGAAAGTTGACAAGCTGCTACTGAATCGGTTTTGCGTTGTGAATCAGTTCACTGTTTTATTTTGTGGTTTTTTTTGTTTATCTAGTCCTTGATTAACACATGTATTGTGCCACGGAGGAAAGAATAGGACTACTAAAACATTCTGAGCATTTTGTGAAAGGCAAATAAAGAGGGTTGTGCATTGGGCTGGTAACCTCATTAAGTAATAAGACATTGACATTATAATCAGTCACTGCAAAAGTTTGAATACATTCTTCCTGTAAGGGATCAGATGCAGTTAACACCTATGCTTCACAGTGTAAAGGTGAATCTTTTTCTTCTTCATTGCTCATCGTCGGATCAAGGTTTCGGTTTCTCTTACAAAGGCTTACATCTCCACACAGCTTTTGTCGCACATCTGTCAGTATTGTTCCCTCTCTTCCTGTATGAGTGTACAACTTTATATGATGTGGGATGAGCTGGTGCTGTCGGCTCATGATAGGATAGTTTTGTGGTTGTGTGTTCAAATATGAGGGATGATAAAGTGTAAGACAAAAAGTCTTGCACTTTAGTATGAAGAAGTCGAGGAACTTGCCTAGAAATTAGTGTGAACTTTAGTCCTTTTCTATGTATTCACACTGCAATGTGATACACATCTGACATATATTCTTCGCCTTCCAGATGCCCTGATTGTAGAACACCTCCATATAGACCCGGGGCAACATCTCCAATTCAGTAATCAAGTCCTGGACATCAGAAAAATGTGCTGGAATGAAATCAGGCCCCATCCACATACTCACCGAACTTGGCACATAGTGACTTCTTCCTGTTCCCAAACATGAATAATCTGCTTCACGAATGTAATTTTTCTGACATCCTGGGCTTGATTATTGAACTGGAGGCGTTGTTCCGGGCCCAGACGGAGTTCTGCAATCGGGGCATCAGGAAGGCAAAGAATAGATGTGAGAAGTACATCATCTTGCATGGTGAATACACAGAGAAGTACTAATGTTCACACCAGATTCCAGGCAAGTGCATTGACTCCCTCATATTAAAGTGATAACGTTTTGACAATCCCTGATATGTCCCTCTGAGGATTGAAAGACTATTGGTCGATTGATTGACTAATATTTGTGAATATAAAAGACATGCTTTAAAACGATGTATATTCAAACATGGGGATTCCGTGGCATAGTGGTTAAGCCATCGGCCTTGTGATCAGGCAGAGTGAGTTCAACTGCGGACTCCGTTGTCTTTTTCACGGGTGCTTGATGCGGAGTCCCCTGCATCTGTTGTCGATCCCTAGTCGTCTTGTCCTTTACTTGCCACTGGGGTCGGGCGGCACGAGAGAGTGAGGATAAAAGGTAGCGCAGTTAATCCTTACTAAAAATAGCGCTAGCAAAATTAATTATGCCATCATCATCTACGATGGACGGGGGCCTTTGCCTTTGCATATTCAAACATAATGTTTCTGCCTTGTATTTAATTTACTTGGTTTCACCAGTCTTAGAAAGGAACAAAAATACTCCTGCAAAACGTAGTGTGGCACAACAGTTTTTCAAACCATGTATCTGGAATCAAGATGTTGAGCAGCGCATGAGCTGCAGTGGTCAGCGACCCATAGCTGACTGCTAGCGTCAGGGCCAGCGAACCAAATCTGCCAAGACCCTTCTACACCTCCACTCTGTGATTCTGGATAACAGGCACAACAGAGCAGACTGGTTAAGGAGAAGGGATCGAAGAGGGAATGCTAACCCGGTACTCAAAAAATGCTTGCTGAAGTCGGATGTGTTGGATCGAAAGCTGCAAATATCGCAGTCAAGCTGTAAACTACGACACAATGCATTCCGTTCTCTGGACTACATTCTGCTACTTAAGTCCTTTCAGGGGTTGGTAGCGGGAGATTGAGAACGAACGAAGCCAAGCCAAACCATATATCTAACGTCTCATTATCTCTACATAAGTATAAGAAAATATTCAAGCTCTTAAGCACTGATTACAATTTGTAAAAAATATTTTTGTTCATAAATGTACAGTAATTGTTACTATTTGTGAGGTATCAATATGCTGAGCAGAGTATGAGGTGTAGTGGTCAGTGGCCCTAATCTGACTGCTTGCGTCAGGGTCAGCGACTCAGAGCTGCCAAGACCCTTCTCCACCTCTATGTGGTGATCCTGGATAACGGGCTGCAACAGGGCAGACTGGCTAAGGCGAAGGTATCACAGAGGGAATTCTAACCCGGTACCCAAAAATGCAATGCTGAAGTTGGATGTGTCGGACCAAAAGATGCAAATATCACAGTCAAGCTGTAAACTACGACACAGCGCATTCTGTTCTCCAGACTTCATCCTGCTACTTGCAAAGCTCTTTTCAGGGCTTGGTAGCGGGAGTTTGAGAACGAATGAAAAGAAAGAAGAAGTTACAATTTAAACAAGAAACCATCTGTTAACTTTTTAGATACTGCAATGAAGAGTTTAATTTTGTGTGATTTTCACTCATTTTCCACCAGAATACATGCGTGACGAAATTATTGCTATCATCTTCCTTCTTTTCTGTGCCATGTTTTCTCAGATGTGTGTTGAGGTGAGTTGTTTATGCAAAGCCATTGAGCAATATTAAATTATTTGCAGGTAATAATATATACATCATCGCAACAACTAAATGAAAGGGGATATACAGTGTATTTTAATCATTCTGATCTATACGTCAGATTTGGCACTTATCCAACGATCAAGAGAGGAAAATAGTGAAATGGGAAATTAAGTGTCTAAGAAAGGTCATCATCGTCACCAGGAGAGATAGAATGAAGAATGAGGACATTATGAATGTAATGGGAACTGCACAGTGTGTTGAATATGGTGGTTCTGTCATCTCATATGAATGTGGCCTGACCAGCTCTCTATGCTCGCTTATGTTTAGTTTAGGTTAGTTTAGTTTAGTTTAGGTTAGGTTAGTTTAGTTTATTTTAGTTTAGGTTAGGTTAGTCCAAGAATCAACGTCATTGCACATGGTTTAACCTATAAGTGCTCTATTCTTCTCCGTATTTTTGGAGAATCTCAGCACAATGCACAAACTTTGTTGCGCTGGCGAGGATCCCGTAATAGATTGGGTCGATTTTTAACATAGTTTTGAATTTTTCACAGGCAGCGGCTGTTAAGCTTACTTTTTAAAATTTCCAACTGTCGAGAGATATAAACGTGCGCGACAATGCACATGGGGTTTACATCTCAAGGGGTTCCACATTCACATGAATTTCACATGCCTTAGATGGTGTTGGCCTCATTGGTCTGTTAATAAGGTGCAGGTCATTGTTCTGCACTCTGTCCAAGGACTTTACATTAGTCCATGAGCATGTTGTTAGGAGTACACTGCTGTATTCTAAAGCAGAGCGCAGATATCCGAGATACAAGCTCTCAGAGTGTCCTTGTTTGATACTCATTCAATGCCAATGAGCCTCTTCAATAACTGTAGCTGCCTCAACACTTTATTTTTAAAATTGAGGATATTTTTCTTGAGGCTAAGCTGTTAGCCGAAAGTGACTCCAAGATATGTAGGCTCTCCCTCTCTGGGCAATTTCTGTTCGCAAAATCTCAAAATGGTATTTTGCTTTTTCTTATTAATTACCTTCTGGGCAATTAGCTCTTGGAGATTCTAGTTAATAGATCTGTCTGGGGTTTCCCTTTCCTACCCTGGTCAGAAACCAAAAATATATCTATCTAGCCTCTTCCTGACTACATAGGGGAGTGTGATTCATTCGACGGTGTGCAATGTCAAATGCTGAGCTAAAACAATACTGAAGAGCTGCTGGCATGCTTACCCTCTCCATGAACATATGGGGTCTCGAGATGAGCCCCGTATCCATCAGTACCTCCTTTCTTCAAGTTTGCAGGCCTAGAACCAGACGGTCAGTCAAGATGGCTATACTGCCTGCCTTCATTGGACCTGGCAGATTGATAGCTTCTCGATATGATTAACAGGCACGTACAGAGATGATACCATAAAACATGGTCTCATTCATTAGCACCCACTCCATCTTGTAGAAACTGTAGGTCGCATCAGAAGGAAAAGATGACCCATACACCCCCATGGAACAAAAGGAGTGACTTTACTACCAAAACAGCAATGGAATGAAGATTCCTTTCTTCGGAAATGCTGACATCTGCCACCGAGTTCCAGGATATTGTCGACTCTCCATCATTACGAAAGTACAGATGGGCCAGCCATGTGGTCCACATGACCGACAATAGAGGGATGAGGAGGGCGTCCTTAATGTGGCCGTGCAACTACAACTGCTCGCATTGCCACCCATCAACAGGATGGGGAGATGATTAGCATCACGCTATTGGACCACATGATACCCCAGGACGTAGGACTGAGTCGGACTCAAGCAGCTTTTGGCCACCTGGCTTCAAGTAACTTTGCCTAATTTAATAACAGGATTCTTCTTCTTCTTCTTCGTACGCTGTCAGACGTCAACCTGTATTTTTTCTAAAAAAGCAGCGGTCATCCTGAGGCTGTCGACACTGCCATAGAGCTTGTCTAGTGTTGCCACTGGTGATGGCCACATCTGCTTTCTCTGGTCCTTGTATGTCGGGCAGTTTTGCAGCAAATGTTCAGCGGTCATTTTCCCGGTACCACGCGAGCATTCGTCAGTGCCACCTATCTTCAATTTGTTGAATAGGTGGTACCTCAGTCTATTGTGGCCTGTGCAAAGTCTGAAGACCACGACCTGCTCTCTTCTGTTCAACTGGTAATAGGCATCGTTTTTGGTGTAGCCAGTATGTTCTGTTTCCCATTTGGTCATGTATCTAGCTCTAATAAGCCTTTTTGACTCTTCGTATGTCACACTAGGATATGGTTGTGGTAGCCTTGCACCTTCTTTTGCCAGTCTGTCTGCCTCCTTGTTGCCTTGGATGTTACAGTGGGATGGAACCCACTGTACCACTACTCTTTTTGGTGCGGACTGCTGGCATAGTTGACAGAGTACTGCTCTTAAATAATTAAGTTCAGTATTTTTCTAGCTTTTTAGTGCTGTGACTACGGCCAGGGCATCTGTAAGCAGGACTATATGGCTTTCATTTCTTTAACAGGATTCAAGTAAGTACTTATTTTCTGTGTCCGGGGCATCATGTCATCCATATTGCTTGTTTCCAGAAGGTTTGGACATCATCATATTGTCTGAGTCCTTATGTCACCTCACAGTTGCATATCTCATAATCCCTGTATCTCCATCACTTTAAGTTCTTCCTGCATTGTCATATATTAGTTCTATTTGGTGACTTTAATATTATGTATAGCAAGTAGTGTCCAGGCACAGGTTCGTCCCACAGCTCGATCCAGGGGCGTGTGTCAGTTCATTCCATTTTTCGAAGCAGCGTTATCCAGGACTAGTCGGTAGGGGCTGTGTTGGCTGTAAAGATGGACAGAGAAGAAATTGAAAGTTTTGCCAGTTTAAGCAATGTTGTTGCTGTTAATTTCTATACAATTTATATTAAAGTAATAAGAAACTATGTGTTGTTTTGTTTTCAGACAATGGTGTTACCTTTATCACTGAAGTACCTGGACTTTAATGAACTGGAAAACAGCTTTCTTTATTGCGCATGTGGTGTCGAGGTGCGTTTCTGTTTCATCAATTGTTTTTGTTTTTTAAGTGTTTTATTTGTAATTCTGTGAAAGCTGAATAATTGCAAGGTATGTCTCTTTCTCTTAGTGTGTGCGCATGTGCATGTGTGTGCCCGCGCATCGTGTTTAAAAAAAAAAAATGAAAATTTGTGTGTGTTCGCCTAATTTCTAAATTCCCCAAGGAAGTGTGCGTTGTATTATCTTTTTATTTGACGCCTATCGATCCAGTGGATCTGAATTCGGCAGGCATTTTATGTAAGAGTCTGCTTCCTCTTGCATTTTCTAAGGGTTTGCATCCCAGGTTAACGGCCGGTGCTGTTAGAGAGCGAACCCAGCACCTAAGGATTGTGAGCCGTGTCACTTAACTACTAGGCCATGCCGCCCCCTGTGTCTCTTCTGTTCCTCTTGAGATTAATATTTCAGAACAACATTTTTGGGACCGGGTTTACCTTCCCTCTTTGATCCGTATTCTCTTAGCCATGCTGCATGGGTGCAGTCTGTTTCCAGGGCCGCCATTCAGAGGCAAAATAGGGTCTTTGTTAGTTATGGATTGCTGACCATGACATAAGTAGTCAGCTGTGAGTTACTGACTCCTGTCAGCTCATTCATGATTGTGTCTTCGGCCCTGGTCATTCAAAACCTCTCAGCTCCCTGTATAGCATTGATCTTCAACAAATGCATGGCAAGTGCTGCTGTATATTTTTGCTTATTTACTTGTCCATATGTGTTGAAGTTTTTACAGTTAAAATGTCTAAAGGATGGAGTAGCCATCCCCATGCCCAACTTTCCTTAGCTACCTCTTATGACAAACTTGACAGTTCACAGAGCTACTTTTTTGCACCATTTTCTGTCCTCGGTAACACATGATCAAATTCACTATTTGTGATATATTTATTTTGTTAAATATACTGGGATTTGCTTTTTGTGGTAAATGTCTTCTTCTTACCTTGTCCTTTTTTCACTCCAGCCTGAGTATAGGGTCACCACTAAAGTTGGCCTCCTTTAGGAAGCCTGCGTAAAAGCACTGTGTACTTTTACATTGGTGACTTTTGTAGCAATTTGTTCCACATAATGATGATACTAGCCTATTGAACTACTTTCTTTAGCCGTCTATTATCAAATACATGAAGCTGTAGTAATTTTATTCTTTGCTTCACAGTAATAGGATCCAGGACTCACTTAGGATGTGATAAATGTATATTTTATACATATATTCTTATTTTTGTTATTTTTATATTTAATATTTTTAAAGACGAGTTATTTTACACTCCACAGTATGAGATGTTCTGAACATTTTTTTTAAATATTAGTTTAGTGGGCTGCCTATTTATATAATTTCAAATCATTAAATTATTGTCTGTAGTTATACTTTCAGATCAGTACAAAATCGCAAAAAATAGCAAAGTGGAATTTAAATGCTTCAAATGAGTTGGAGAAAAGAGTTGAATTCCAAAACTTGGTGATTTCTTCTTTAGGGAAAAAAACATGTTTCTGAAGATATAGATAATCGGTGGCAGAATATAAAATAGGCCGTAAAAGAGGCAGCAGAGATAACATTGAGTAAAAAGAAAGCAGAAAACAAGAAACCGTGAGTAACACCTGAATGCTAAACAATATGGAGGACAGACGCAAATGGAAAAACATTAATACAGAGCATGGTATTACAACGTATAAACATATCAAGAATGAATTGGATCGAGAATGCAAGATGGCGAGAAAAAAATGGTGGATAGAACAATACGAGGAAATTGAAAATCTAGAGAGAACATGGAGATTCGATCAAGTCCATATGAAACAGGGAAATTTGATCAAGTCCATAAGAAATTAAAACAATCGTTTCGTAAACCTAAGGGCATACAATCACGGATGATTAATGATAAGAATGGGAAACCAGTAACAGACCCAGAAAATGAAAAAAGTAAGATGGAGAGAATATGCTAAGGAACTGTATGATGATGGAGGCCTTTACCAAGATAACACACCACTAAATAACATACCATTGACAGAAGAGAGATTACCTATAACCAGAGAAGAATTTAATAAGGCACTTTCTTTAATCCTGAACAACAAAGCACCAGGGATAGATGAATTACCTATCGAGCTACTCAAAGCAGCGGAAGAGACTTTTCATGATTTACTTTGTCAACATGTTAATGCTTTTTCAACATGTTAATGACATTTACATCAAGGGAATAGGGCCAAAAGATCACACAACTGCAATATTAATTCCTTTGCCAAAAAAATCAAATGCAATAGAATGCAGTCAATTTCGAACGATAAGTTTGATAACACATGCATCTAAAATTCTTTTGAAAATTATTCATAAAAAAATTGATGGAAAAATAGAGGAGGTACTGAAAGATAACAATTTTAAATTTTGCAAGGCCAGATGTACACTATGCCAATGTATCATTGCAGCTTCTCTCAGAAATAATGATCGATCAAGGATGTACACTGTTTATCTGTTTTATTGACTACAAGAAAGCCTGTAATCGGCTTCCCTGGAGCAAACTATTTAAGATTTTGCAGCAAATAGGTACAGAAAGAACACTCATTAGGTTAATCCAGAACCTGAATGAAAATCAAGAGGCGATTATTTCTATCACAGAAGATCTCACAGAACCAGTTTCCATAAAACGGGTAGTACGATATGGCTGCTTGCACATCTGGAGATGTGCTTCGGATTTCGTGATCAGGGCCACATCATCTGCAAATGCTAGTTCTGATATGTAACTTGGTCTCATCTTCCAGTACCCTACTTCATACTTTTTTTGTCCGTTCCTTGCAGGCTTTGATGACTTCATCCATGAGCAGTATCAAAAGGTACGGACGGTGATAGAATGTCCCCCTGTCTTACTCCGCTAGTGGTCTTGAACTCTCCTGACTTTTGATTTGATGTCCGCACATAATTTCTGCATGTTTTATAGAAACCCTGTATGGCAGAGATCAGGGGTCCTGGGATGTTCTTCCTTGTCAGGCACTCCCAGAGTTTGTCCCAAGGAACTTTATCAAATGCTTTCTCCAAATCCAAAAAGCAGAGATGCATCTCTTTATCATATTCAAGAGCCTTTTCACTTAGCTGTCTGAGTGTAAAGATAAGGTATTGAGTACTTCTGTTTGCCCTAAACCCACATTGAGGTTCATCCATATTTGGCTCTGCTAGACCTCTTAACCGCCATTCTAGAATCCTAGAGTAGACTTTCCCATGGACACTGAGAAGGAAAATACCTCTGTGATTTTCACATTGTCGATTGTCGCCCTTTTTAAATATTGGTATTATTATTGCAACCTCCCAGTCTCTTGGTATCTTCTTGTGGTGCCAAGCTGCCTTGAGAATCTTCATGAATAGTATCTCTCCTGCCGTTCCCATGTGTTTAACCATTTCTGGTGTAATACCATCATGTCCTGCTACTTTACCAATCTTAATTTTCTCCAATGCTGCCTTTAGTTCTTCCATTGTGATATTATCGTTTCCCTCTATGGCTCCCTCTTCTTGAATTGGGACTGTTACTTCCAGAGCTTGGTTTTCCTCCACTCCAAGGAGATCTGAGAAATATTCTTTCCATCTGTTCATTACCTCTTCTGGGGTGGTCAACAGCGCACCTTGTTTATCTTTAACAAATTTCATGGGGCATTCCTTTTCCTTCCTCGTGTTCTTTAAGGTCTTGTAGAACAGTTTCTGGTTTTCTCCAGCATTATTTTCCAGTTTCTCTTCAAATTCTTCCCAGGATTTCTGTTTGGCCTTGAGCACAGTCTTCTTTGCTTCTGTTCTAAAATTTACATATTCTTTATATTTCTTTGTTTGTTCTTCTGTATTCCTAGCCCCTAGGTATTGCTTCCATGCCTTTTTCTTTTCTCGTATTATTCTTTTCACTTCTTCTGTCCACCATGTTGTACTCTTTCTCTTCCACCCTTCTTTGGTTTGACCGCATGCCTCTGCTGCAGCCTCTTTGAGGATGTCTTTGAATTTTACCCAGAGCATTTCCATATCTTCTTCAGATTTCTCTATTCTTTCTATTGCTGTTGTTATGAGCCCTTGGTATCTCCTCTTAACATCTGGTTCTCGTAGTTTGTAAGCCTTAATTTTATTTTCTCCTCGTGTATTATGTTTCATGCTTGCTGATGGGTGTTGCCTGGCTGGATAGTGTTTTTCAATTTCTCTCTTTATTTTAACTAGGTTGTGGTCGCTTCCTATCTCTGGTCCTCTGAACACTAGCATCCTTTACCTGCTTGAAATCAGTTTTCCTCACTATCGTATAGTCAATTATGGATCTTTCATTTCTTGTCGGCTCGCATCTTGTGTAGGCATGGATACGCTTGTGTGGAAACCTTGTATTTGTAATGACAAGGTTTTGTTCTCTGCAGAATCTCAGCAGTCGTTTTCCATTGTCATTTAAGACATCTTCTCCATACCTACCGATCACTCCATCCCATCTAGAATAGTCGTTTCCAACTCTTGCGTTGAAGTCTCCAAGGAGAAGTATTTCATTATGGCAATTGTAAATGGTCTTTGAAGGAGCTCATAAAATTCATCTTTTATGTCAGTGCTCTCATCTTTGTTTGGTGCATACACAGTGACGATATCCATTTGACTATCCTCCTCTTGTAGACTTAGAACCATCAGTCGTTCTGAAATGAGCTTCCATCCTTTAATGTTTGCTTTGTTGTTACTATCCACTATACAACCAACCCCTGCCCTGGCTCGTTCACTCATGGGAACTCCGCTGTAGTATAACATGTTGCCGTCATGGTCCAGAACGCCCTGTCCCTTTTTCTTTGTTTCTGTAAGTGCCAGGACTGTCAATTTTGCTCTCTTCATCTCCTTTATTAGTTCATGTTCTTTTCCGTTTATACTTCATACATTCCATGTTCCGTAAATCGTGGTCCTTATTTCTCGCCTGTTCGTTGCCGTTGAAATCAGTCCGGTTGTCTCTATGTTTTGACTTGTAATCGTTTTTAAGACAAACAGGTGATTAGCCTGTTGTGTCTTTGCATGGTGGAGGGGCTGCCTCCTTACAGCCTTCATGCCTGGTGACCCGTTTTTGTCCATGGCTGCTTAATTTATTCGCACCTAACCTCCAAATTAGGAGGCCTTTCAGCAATCCACAACCCTGCTAACGCGCCTGGTAGGAGGTAGGTTCCTCCCCCAGGAGCAACATAGGCACATAACTATATCCATTGATGAAGAAATAATCAAACAAGTACAGAAGTTTACATATTTGGGGCAAACCATAACAGAATATGCCTGCAATGAGACATAAATGAAGACAAAGATTGCAATAGCAAAAAATGGCTTTAGAGAAAAACAGAAATTGTTAACCTCAAAGAATATCAGGAAAGAATTGACGAAAGGAATAATGGCCACTCATATATAGCAAATTGCACTATATGGGGCTGAAAATGGATTTTGGCAAAGAAGGATGAAAAAAGCTTGGAAGCATTTGAAATGTGGTGCTACCATAGAATGGAAAGAGTGAGTTGGACAGAAAGAAAATCCAATGACAATGAACTCAATGATGTGGGCGCACAAAGACAAATATTTGCATATGATTGCAAAAATTGTCGGTTGAATTGGCTGGGACACAGTATGAGACATGAAAGTCTTCTGCAAAAGATACTAAAAGCCAAGATTCAAGGAAAGAGAGGACCGTGGTGACCAAGACGCACCTTTACATCTCAGGCATTGCAGGGACATTAAAGTACCAACTTATGCTGCAATGAAGAAAATTGCAGAGGATAGGGTGAAATTGAGAGACATACTCAGGAGATAGGGTGAAATGGAGAGACATACTCAGGCAACCTTACAACCAGTCTCCAGACTGATCAACCAGATGATGATGATGATGATAGGGGGCTGTCTGTTTTTATAATTTCAAATCATTAATGCATTGTCTGTAGTTATATTTTCATTTCAGTATAGACTGTCTGTTTTTATAATTTCAAATCATTAATGTATTGTCTGAAGTTATATTTTCATTTCAGTACAGTTGACTGTCTTTTTTTATAATTTCAAATCATTGTGTTGTTTGTAGTTATAATTTCAGATCAGTGTAGCGCTTGCCCATTTTTATCATTTCAGATCATTATAGTGTTCCTGATTGTGTCAAGACTTAGCAGACATTTTTCTGACAGAGTGATGATGATGTTTGGTCTGGTGGTTATTATATCATCCAACATCTGGCTCATTTGCTTCTTACCTGCAGCCCCACCACGTGAGAGGTTTCACTTTGTCATTGCTCATTGATAGCTTTTTTCGTGACCAAGTTTGTGTAATATGTATGAGAGCTTCTGTTATACTAGATGTCTCAGTGAGTGCATGTGCATTAACCTTTACAAGAAACACACACAAATTTATGCAATTTCCCCTGCAGCTGCATTATTTTTCAGCATGTCGCATTTTACTTTGGTTGTTGACTTTAAAAACCTGTAACCTTTCTGTTTGTTGGTCAATAAATATGATTATTTTGCTGTGTGTAGAGACATGAATGAATAAAGAACTTAGTGTTATTGTTTTTGTTGTTAGTGTGTTAGTTTGTGAGATACAAGATGAAGGTGAAAATTTATAAAAACAAAGCACAAACATTTGGACTCTCCGATTCGAGAGCATTGCTTCTGATATAATCCATCGAAATCACAAGAAATTATCGATACTGCGTTTATTATATCAGCACAACTGTCTAAGTTTCCACTTCAAACGTATTTATTACATCTAAATAAACAAAATAAACAGATCTACCTCACAAAGATCTTTTACGACAACTTACTTCACCATTCTAAAAAATGGGCTGGCTCCAATCCACGTAAGAAGTTGAATAGTTTAAAATCCATTTTTAACTAAACATACAATACTTTAACCGGCTGGAAACCTGTGTAGATGGATGTGGTGTATTCAGCATGAAAAAATTTCAATTTTTACGGTCTCCGGGTTTGGTCATTCATGAGTAAAAAATTATAGCAGTCCGCCAGAACCGTCGTAAAAGTTTAGGTAGTCCGGTTGTCTATACATGATTAAAACGGTGTATATTCAATCATGGCTTTTATGCCGACTTTAGCCGTTACACTGAAATCTTTGTCAGACAGATAAAAGCTACAAAAATGCGGTAAAAGTTAAAATAAATACAGAATAGGTTAAAAATCGTTTTCCTTTTCAACCAGTAAAAAATGGTTTAATCTTAGGGTTACTATTATAACAAGTATCCTTCATTTACTTTATATTATAATTCACAAATAATTGAATTGATTAACAACATGCTATAGGAAGTTCACATGACACATGAAAAAGAAAGAAATTTATATAAATGAAATTACCAGAGTAGTTGCTGGGATTGTTTTTTATGTGACTCAAGTAACAAGAATAGTGCCACACTGAGAGCATGTTGAAAGAGATTATCAGCAGTCGAGTTTTTAATCTTCTTTAGTAGAAGACTTTCCAACTCATGGCTTTGCAGAGATGAAAAACCAGCTGAGTTTTGAATTTAATAGAAAAACTAGGAAATAAAAATATGAATAACTCTTGTTTCTGTGGATCGAAAGAAAAAGAAGTAGATATCAATGATATTGAAACATTCTGTCAGTTGAACATTTCTTATCCAAATTATTTTATGTTTTGGAGGTATTATGAATAATAAATAAAATAATGTTTGCTTAGGCGTCTGAGGCTCGTTGCATCGATCGGCCACTTCCTTGACCCACTGCTGTGACGTGGTTCCAGACCTCGTCCAGGGTGGAGGTGGAGGTTGATATCTGCTGGAGCCATACTGTGCAGAGATGGCCTCTTCTGCGCCCCCAGTCGGTCAGGAAAAAACGATTTGTGTAGTATCTTGTGGGCCGGGGTTTCCTGGCCCAGCTGTACAACATGACTGAACAAAGAAACTCGGCTGCGGTCAAGTATTTCTGAAATTGGGAAGATGCCTATTTTAGCAGAGACCTCTTTGTTGCAAATGTAGTCATTACATTAGATGCCCAGAATATGCCTCTGGTTGCGCATGTGGAAGGCCTCCTGTCTCGACATATCATGTTTGAGTAATGTTCAATCATGAACTGATAATGTAAAAAAAACAACAATATTGGTATACTTATAACTGTGTGTTGAGGATAGCTTCATGAAAACAATGCTGAAATAACAGATCTATGTAGTTTTAATCAGATTATCTTATTTGTTATTCCCTGTCATTTCAGATAACAGAAACAAAAACATTCCAATGTTTGCAGTGGCTGTGTTCCTAGACGTTCTGAGTTTGCCATTCCTTCTCGTGTGTGCTACATCTCTCTACTCTAAACTTACTCGCAAACAGACACAGGGTAAAAATCTTGTCCATTCAGACATACCAAATTTGATTTTTTTTACTTGTTTACTTGTAGAAGTTTTGTGATCTGCCCAAATGGTTACTGGAGTGGGCTGTATGTGTGATGGAGATGATAAAAGGACCGCTACCACACTGAGAACCTGTTTAAAGAGACAACTAACAATGTGGTCTAATCTCTTCAATGGAGAAGATTCTCCAACTCATGGCTTTACACACTGCATCATTCACATAAGCTGAAAACCTACCAACTGGGAAATAGGCATCTCTAGAAATAATACCCCATATGTGATACAGGAATAAAAGATAGCTCTAGAAATAATACCCCCATATGTGATACATGAATAAAAGATAGCTCTAGAAATAATACCCCATATGTGTTACAGGAATAAAAGATAGCTCTAGAAATAATACCCCATATGTGATACAGGAATATAGCTCTAGAAATAATACCCCATATGTGATACATGAATTCTTCTTCTTTGGCATTTGTCCTGAAATGGACGTTGTGTCGTAGTTTACAGCGAGGCTACGATATCTATGCCTTTCGGCCCGACACCATCCAATTTCAGCTATCTTTTATTTGGCTACACTGTGATCCCTATTTTTAGCCAGACTACACAAGTGACTGGGTGTGTTGTCATCATCTAACAGGCGTTCACTGATATACTTCAAAATCTCACTCCTATCCATATCTAGTGTACCAATAATTGGTGCTTGTGAAAGAGACTCAACCTCTACACCTCACGGTAGAAGAGGAGTGACTAAGTAAGTAAGAAAGACACTCACATGGAGGGAACACATACAGGAGATAGAACAAAAAGC
Source organism: Ariolimax columbianus (assembly GCA_036924085.1). Classification (NCBI taxonomy): domain Eukaryota; kingdom Metazoa; phylum Mollusca; class Gastropoda; order Stylommatophora; family Arionidae; genus Ariolimax; species Ariolimax columbianus. The sequence goes on along the minus strand of JAVGWX010000005.1, from coordinate 25,366,666 downwards.
AACCAGAAAACTATCCCTCATGAAGAAGCTGGCTGGAACAAGCTGGAGTGCAAATTGCAACATCCTCAAAAATGTATTTTTTTTTTTACAAAAATGTATACACCGGCACAGTCAGGCCAGTACTTGAATACGCATGACAGCCTGGACCACAGCATCAAAAACAAACACGGAATGCCTAACCAAAATTCAAAATTCAGGTTTAAGGATAATAACAGGAGGAATGAAGACTACACCAATCCAGAAAATGGAAACATACACAAATATAAGACCCCTAAATACTAGACGAGAGGAAAGAGTGCTGACACATAGTGAAAAGATGCTACGCAAGCCTGATCATCCCATACATACCAAACTAAAACACCCAGTTAAAAAATAGGCTAAAGAGAACCAACTTCATCCATATATCCAACACTCTACACTAAAAATATGGAGAACTAATTCCCAACCAACCTACAGAAATAGAAATGCTTATTAACTATGAAGAGCCAAGCTGCAACATAAACAACATTGAAATAAGTGCAGAGATCCCAGGAATAAGAAGAAAAGACCAACACAGTGTCCACGAGCTGAAAATTCTAGCACAAACAATGATTGAGGAGAAATATAATACCAAGGAATAGACACATGTGTACCCAGATGGTTCAGCAGAAGGGGCCGGCCGAAATGGGGGAGGAGGCATATTCATAAGACACAAAAGTGGAAATATAACAGAAGAGGCCCTCCCAACAGGAAAGTCATCCACAAACCTCAGAGCAGAATCGATGGCCCTCCTGCGAGCACTGAGAATACTTCAAACAGAAAGGCAACCTCCAACAAAAATAGCTGTATTCACGGACTGCAGAGAACTATTAGAGACAATACAAAAAACAAACAATGAACCACTGTTATCAGAGATCAGAGCAGAACTGGAAAAACTTCAGAGATCCTCAACAATAGCGCTCCAGTGTCTTCCCTCTCATTGCGGAATCACAGGAAATGAGAAAGCTGATGCTCTGGCAAAAGATAGCAGCAAAAAGGCACAATTTAATCATCGAGTACCATACAGAGAAATCAAGAACATCATCAGAAATCAGTATATACACCAATGGAGAGAAGACAGAAACATAAGCAGTACGCCAGACCCAATTCAACAACTCAAAAGAAATCAACAAACTACCTTATTTCGTCTGAGAACTGGACACTGCAGACTACTAGAACATCTATACCGACTGAAGATCTCACACACCGATGAGTGCCCATGTGGACCAGACCTGGCCAGAGGGTGCGGAGCTGAGACAAAAGCTGTAGGGCAGCCGCTCCGACCTGGTGAAGACTACAGACGTCATCAGGGTGACCTGTCTGCAGATATAGATCCTGAACGCAAAGAAGAGAAAGCCAGGATTACTGCTCTTTTCTTGCCCTGGACCCCAGCATGACCAGGGCAGTAGATCCACCCTGCAGATTTGATGCCTCTACAGCTGTCATTCACTCATGTCTTAGCCAGCCCTTATGTACTTTCCCAATATAAAAGTTTCGTAGTCTGACACAATGACTGTCCCAGTTAAAGAGGTGTCAGAGCATCTCACAGTTGCAGTCACTGCTTCCATTTCCATTCTCATACTGGTGGTGGTTGTTGTTCTGTATGCCCCACTCTGCTCACCAACAACCTGATCCCTCACTCTAGCAGAGAAGCCCCAACCAGATATCTCACTGTGTAGCATCAATTCATTGGTATCAATCAATCAATCAATGTTCTTTAAGTGTCAAACACAGCACATAAGGCAGAAACCAGTGCTCTCCAGTTTGATCTGTGTGACACCACTCTTTTCAGTTCACATATGTTGTTCAAGCCCGTAATTGAGCTCTTTCAGTTGTTCTTCTGAGAGTATATTTCGGTCTTCCTCTTTTCCGGCTGCCAGATGGTGACCACATAGATGTTTGTAGAGGGAGTCTTTTGCTGTCAATTCTAAGAACATGTCCGATGTATGTCCATAATTTTTTTCTAATGAGTGATGAAACATATTGTTGATTGGGGTCTTCTCTAATTATTTTGTTGGTTATGAATTCCTTCCAGCCAATGTTCAACAGTTTTCCAAGACACCTATTCTCGAATGCAATTAGCCTCTTTTTCAATGCCTTTGTTATTTTTCAGCATTCACATCCATAGGTGAGTATTGGCTTGGCTTGGCTTCGTTCGTTCTCAATCTCCCGCTACCAAGCCCTGAAAGGGCTTAAGTAGCAGAATGTAGTAAAGAGAACGGAATGCGTTGTGCCGTAGTTTACAGCTTGACTGCGATATTTGCACCTTTCGGTCCAACACATCCGACTTCAGCAAGCATTTTTTTAGTACTGGATTAGCATTCCCTCTTCGATCCCTTATCCTTAGCCAGTCTGCCCTGCTGCAGCCTGTTATCCAGGATCACCTGGTGAGTATTGATAATACATTACAGTTCAACAAACTGAGCTTGGTGTACTGCTCAATGATTTTGATTTCCAGATCTTCGTTAGGTGGGTAAAGACACCTGTGGCTAGAGCAATTCGAGTGAAAATTTTCTTAGATGTACCACCATCTTGAGTCATAGATAGGTGAAACTGTCAACTCTTTGCAATATCTCTAAATCTTTCTTTTTCTTTCTTTTCGCTTGTGTTCTGCTTGTGCCTTTCAGCATCAGGTTATGAAGAGGTTTCTTGACCGGTCCCTAGTATGTGCTTTGTATATGGGGAATTATCACTGCTTCTGTTATTTCTGCTATCCATTTTTTGTGTGGGCAGCCCTTGGCTTTGTATCCATTGTCTCTGTATAGCATTCCTTCCTGAGGGATACTTTTTGGTGTTTGGCGTGTCATGTGGCCGAACCATTTGGTTTGCTGTCTCTTGATGAGGTCTAGCAATGGCGCTGCAACTACTTGTCTCCTAATATCTTCATTTCTGATTCTATCTATTCTTGCTACTCCAAGCATTCTGTGCAGGCATAATAGCAGGTTTGTTAGTGAAGTTCATGACCTTTGTCTTGGAAGCATTGATTTGAAGTCCTATCTGTTCTGATAGGCGGCATAGTCGATTAAACTTGTTTTGTACTTCTTCAGGAGTGGCCAGGTCATCTGCAAATTCTAGAGGACATTGATCCATTGGCATATATGATTGAAAATGTAAAAACATGAAACACTAATTGTTCATTATGATACTTCATGCCTGGCTAATTGTATATTAAAATGTTTAATATGTTAGGGTTATAACTCTATAGCTATGACGCCGTAGATACGGTGTTGCTAAGAAAGTACAGGTGGACAGGCCACGTGGTATCCATACCTGACAATAGTTGGACACGTAAAGTGACGTCATGATGGCGCTAGACCTTTAACCTTCGCCCCAGACGTCCACCAATGGGATGGAGAGATGGCCTGCGACAAAACCTTGGTCTGGCAGGGTACTTAAAGGCAAAAGACAGAGATGAGTTTAAACGACATTTGGCTACCTGGCTTAGGGCACATAACATGCCTGAATGAACACCAGGATTACAGTATATTACAGTAATGTTTAATATCCATTTATACAAAGTCAAGGTCCGTCTACACAAAAGATGGATGGCAGAAATAATAGAAACAGTGAAATTTCCCATCTACGAAACACGTGCTACGGTTCCGTCAAGAAACCTCTTCATAACCTGATGCTGAAAGGCACAAACATGACAAAAAGGTGAAAAGAAGAAGAAAGAAGAATGTTTAGTAATTGAACAGTCTATGTTGCAGAATGGTAATTCATGGTTTCTGGTTTATTTTTCTGTATTAATGTAATATTTCTATTCTGATCTTATGTAGGTTTGAGTCAAGGTTTACGACGAGGGGTGGTTGGACTAGGAACAATCATTGCCCCATTGTGGGGATCATCATCTGTCAATGAACCATATTTACTGTTAGGCGTGCTCTTGTGTTTGCAGGGACTATCACTGGTAAGTATGATAAATCCATAATGAGAAGCAGCTTGGCTCAAATTTATCACTTGCCATGGGGTTCATTTTCTTGTTCTGATCCTTGAGAAAATCAGTTACTGGAATCCTGATTTTTAATCAGGTAGGTCAGTGCGTGATGCCATCAGGTTTGTCAAATAATGGGCCATTTTATCGAACAATAAACCTTTTCAGTCCATGCTTTTTTTTTCCAAAAATTGTGTTTTACAGTCCAAGTTCCGCAATTTATATTCCAAATATTTAAACAAAAAAAAATTATAAAAATAAATTAAAATGAAACAAATTGAGCAAAAATTATGATCTAAATTTCTAAAGACACAACAGACTAATCACCTGTTTGTCTGCACACTTGATTGCATGCATACACAAAACATAGGGTAGCTTCTCAGCGGTCAGGGTTCGGTCCTCAATTGGTGTGGGATTTTTCAATAGGAAAAACTGCTCCTGGGGTTGATCCAGCCTACAAAATTTAGTACTAGAATAATCTGGGAAAGTAAAAGTGACCAGTGTGTTGCTGACCACATCGTCCCTAGTGTGCTGTTGGTGACGGAAAATACTAGCCCAACACCATATTCCCAATAAACCACATGGTTGTGTTAACAGGATCTTTACTTTTACACCCCCATTGGTAGAGAATATGGGCGACTGAGAAAGAGAGAGAAATCTTTTTCTTCTTTGAACGCTGTCAGACGTCGACTTGAATTTGTTCAAAGAAAGCAGTGGTCATCCTGAGACTGTCGGCACTGCCATAGAGCTTGTCTAGTGTTGGCACTGGTGATTGCCACATATACTATCTCTGGTCCTTTTATGTCGGCAATTTTGAAGGAGATGTTCAGGGGTAATTTTCCAAGTGCCCCAGGAGCATTTGTCAGTAGCACCTATCTTCAGTTTATTAAATAGATGGTACCTCAATCTGTTGTGGCCTGTGTGGAGTCTAATACCACCACCTGCTCTCTTTTGTTCATTTGGTAATAAGCATAATTTTTTGTGTAACTGACTGCGGGTCTACTTAGCTCTAGTTTTTGAGTCTGTTAAGATGGACTCGCACATTGGTAAAAACCACACTCCAAGAAACTTATTGTATACAGACTCTGTAGAGTCTTCTAAACCAGTATAAAGATGTTAAGTTAAGTAAGTTAAGTTAATACCATCACACGAAAACACAACTTTAACTTATTCATAAATTGTGTAAATTTTGGTCAATTGTTGAAAACACTTCATTAAATGAAAGCTGCGCATGCGCTAGAAATTCTGTCATACATAAGGTTATCCAAAAAACCAAAACTCTGTAGCTGAGCAACACAGTGAAACAAATGTTTGAAATACAGATTTTGGTCTCATCGGAAGACAACAGAGGTTTTACACACTGTTGATTGCGATTGGACAGAACTGTAAAGAGTTAATGGCTTCATTCATGATTTGTTTTAATTACACTGAGACACACATAACTTTAAAAATTGTATATTTATATAATTTTTAATAACAAACATCTTTAGGTAGGAAAACCACATGCAAAACAATACAGGGCCATGCACTTACGGAAATGAATACCAAAATCCAAAAATGATGCCTATTACCAGTTGAACAGAAGAGAGCAGGTCGTGGTCTTCAGACTTCGCACTGGCCACAATAGACTTAGGTACCACCTATTCAACAAATTGAAGATAGGTGGCACTGACAAATGCCCGTGTGGTACCGGGAAAATGACCGCTGAACATTTGCTGCAAAACTGCCCGACATACGAGGATCAGAGAGAGCAGATGTGGCCATCCCCAGTGGCAACACTAGACAAGCTCTATGGCAGTGTTGACAGCCTCAGGATGACGGCTGCTTTTTTCGAAAAAATTAAGGTTGATGTCGGACTGCGTACGATGAAGAAGAAGAAGAAGAAGAAGAATACCAAAATAAGAATGTACAAATTGCAGGTATACATACATGATGAAATGCAAGAAAATGAATAAAGCCATAACTTGTCCTCAGAAATTGTATGTTATTCTATATATCCTGTAAATGAGCTGATTAAAATGTATCAAATTTTATAGGTCCCTTATAACACTTTTCTAACTGTGCTTCCACTGCTGAATGCATTTCTGTAAATCATTTTTGGGGATCTTCATAAGACGCTTTGTCTCATTTGTCTTGATTTCTTCTAAGTCCAGAAATCTCATTCGTCTGAGTGGTGTGTTAAGCGTTGGAAAGGAGCAGCGAATGAGCTGCAGCGGTCAGCGAATGAGCTGTAGCGGTCAGCGACCCATAGCTGACTGCTATCATCAGGGCCAGCGAACCAAGCTGCCAAGACCTTCTACACATTCATGTGGTGATCTTGGATAGCAGACTGCAAGAGACAGAACAGGCTGGCTAAGGAGAGGGAAGGTTAACCCGGTACTAAAAAAATGCCTGCTGCCAAAGACGGATGTGTCGGACCAAAAGGTGCAAATATAGCAGTCAAGCTGTATACTAGTGACACAACGCATTCCGTTCTCTGGACTACATCCTGCTACTTGCAAAAGCCCTGTTCAGCTCTTGGTAGCGAGAGATTGAGAACGAACGAAGAAGAAGAGTGTTGAAAAAACCCAAGAGTCGAGCCACGTATGAGGAGTCGAACGGGTGCTGAACCCGTCCAATGCTGCATTTCAGCAAATCATCCTGCATGAGATGCGATGTGTGAGCAACTGACAGATCCATCACAACAATGCTCACCTCATCTAGGAATATTTGATTAAACACAGCATGGGACAGGTTTGGCACTTCCCCTACTCATGCTCCCTGCAAATTTTGGTTCTTTCTGAGACTCAAGGTACTACTCAAAGTGGTGATGAGATTTCAGGACATGAAAGAAATCATAATAAATGCGATGAAGCGCCAGATAAGACTCTAAAAAAATTGCTTCAGAAAAGTTTTAAGCAGTAGAGGCACTGCTGAGAGAAGTGTATCTTCATCTTCCTCGTTAATCCTAAAAAGGACGTTTGTGACAGTGTCGCAGTTTACATCGATGTTACGGTATCTCTGCTTTTCAGTCAGACATCCTATTTCAGCATGGCATTTTTGGGGCCGGGTTTGCCTTCCCTTTTCGATTACTAATCTCTTAGTTAGGCTGCATGGTTACAGTCTATTTCCAGGGCCGCCATTTGGAGGCAAAATAGGCTCTTGGTCAGTAATGGGTCACTGCCCTGACATAAGTAGCCAGCTACGAGTCACTGTCTGCTGTCAACTCATTCACTGCACTTCATCTTCGGCCATGAAAACTATATCAACTTAAGTCAAAGGGGATAAGTTTAAAACTAAATAGGTAAGTTAGTTGTTTTTGTCCATCCTAAGCTCAGATACTTTTTTATCAGCCCTCAAGAATTATTCAAAATATTTTATTCTGGGGAGGAAGACTAATGTCTGGTCAGGCAAAATATACTGATCAGACATGTTAGTCAGGGTCAGGCAAAACATACTGGCCAAGACCCTCACCTCAGCTTCCTCGTAAACCCCCCCCTGGAAACGTGCTGTTTTCATGGCAGCCTGGCTAACAAGGTGAGGGATCGACGTGATTCCTGTAGTAGTGAGCGACACGCAGATGAAACCAAGCATAGCACAACCGCCTGGAAGGCCCCAGTCCACCTTCATCAGCACACTCGGGATGTGAGGAAAACTACTGCAACCCGCCACTTAACATCCTTTTCAGGGCGCACAAAAAAGTAAACCTACTCATTGTGGGCATTCGAAACAACAACAACATATATTTGATTCTATATTTTTCTTATTGAAACATTTCTTTTCAGATTCTGTGTATTCTCTCATACAAGCATTTCGAAGTAGCTCGGGTTCCATCTACATCCTCATCTGCATCCTCACCACATTCAACATCAGCTCTAGCTAGAGCTGGGAACGACACCTCCCCAGATTTACCGTCGGGCACCGTTTACAACTACAGAGGCCAGACAGGTCACAGATCTCACCCACCACATTCGACTTCCTATGGGTCTATTCAGATAAGCTTATCTGGCTCAAGCTATCCTTCAGTTGATATGCCTTCAGAACAGCGTCCTCTGTTATCACATCCAGCAGTTTAATTTGAAACATTCTTGACAATTGCTTGTGTGTTACTGATGCCCAAGATGGGAGTAAAGAACAGTTATGCTGAAACCTGCCATACCACTTGTAAGGGGTAACTTAGTCTACAGATAGCAGCAACAACAATAGCAGAGATCAGCATTTATCTAATCACTCTCACAAAATATACAATAAGCAACATATACGAAATTAAAATAAAATGCACTCTGGATTTGAACTGTCCATCCAGGTGGAGAGTACAAGTAGCATAGCAGTAGAGCCACAAATACTTCAGCAGGTATCTTCTTCTTCTTCTTCGTACGCAGTCAGACAGTAACCATTATTTTTTCGAAAAAAGCCGCGGTCATCCTGAGGCTGTCGACACTGCCATAGAGCTTGTCTTGCAGTTCCACTGGTGATGGCCACATCTGCTCTCTCTGATCCTCGTATGTCGGCAGTTCTGCAGCAGATGTTCAGCGGTCATTTTACCGGTACCGCACGGGCATTTGTCGGTACCACCTATCTTCAATTTGTTGAATAGGTGGTACCTCAGTCTATTGTGGCCAGTGCGAAGTCTGAAGACAACGACCTGCTCTCTTCGGTTCAACTGGTAATAGGCATCGTTTTTGGTGTAACCAGTATGTTCGGTTTCCCATTTGGTCATGTATCTAGCTCTAATAAGCCGTTTTGACACTTCGTACGTCATACTAGTATTTGTTTGTGGTAGTCTTGCACCTTCTTTTGCCAGTCTGTCTGCCTCCTCGTTGCCTTGGATGTTGCAGTGTGATGGGTTCACTATACCACTACCCTTTTTGGTGCGGACTGCTGGCACAGTTTGCAGAGTGCTGCTCTTAAGTCATTAAGCTCAGTGTTTTTCTGGATTTTTAGCGCTGTGACTACGGCGAGAGCATCTGTAAGCAGGACTATATGGCTTTCATTTTCTTTGTGTGTCACCATTTCTTCCACTGCCGCCCTCAGTGCCTCTGCCTCCGCTCTGAAATTGCTCTTCAGCAGGTATGAACTAGTCAACTACAAGGCAAATTTAAAAGGTATAAATATGACTTAGAGAAAGCTAGAACGAATAGCACAGAACATGCCGACTTGGCATATTTTTATTTAAGACCTGTCAATTACGTCCAGCTATAGATATCCACAATTTCCTTATGGCTTTTCTTCGTTCATTCTCAATTTCCCGCTACCAAGTCATGAAAAGGGCTTTGCAAGTAGCAGGATGTTGTCTAGAGAATGGAATGTGGTTTGTCGTAGTTTACAGCTTGACTGCGATATTTGCAACTTTCGGTCTGACACATCTGACTTCAGCAGGCATTTTTGAGTATCAGGTTAGCCTTTTCTCTTCGATCTCTTCTCCTTAGTCAGTCTACCCTGTTGTAGCTTGTTATCCAGGATCACCACATGGAGGTGTCAAAGGGTCTTGGCAGCTCTGGTTTGCTGGCCCTGACGCTATGGTTCGCTGACCGCTGCAGCTCATGTCATCTGATGGCTGATGTAGGTCAATGCATTCATGTAATTGTTTACCATCATTTCCTTCTTCTTCCTACTTTTTAGACATTACATTTTATTGACATCCTTATCAAGTGAAATCATCAAATTAGATTTAAATATCTTGTTTGACAGGAGTACACAGTACACATTTTTGACAGGCTATTCAATCAAGTTCACCTCTCTTAGTTTTTGGTTGCCTTCAGATTACAAAGTATGAGATGAGGTTTGATTTTTTTTTTCTGACATCATACCCTTCAACCGGTTCTGACTTCATACCCTTAGACCCATTCTGACTTCACACCCTTAGACCTGTTCTGACGTCATACCGTTAGACCTATTCTGACCTCATGCCCTTTGACCTGTTATGACCTCATGTCCTTCGACCTCTTAGGTTTTGGAAACCCTGGTTGTCGTCATACATTGCATGTTTGAGTCTTGCTTTTTCTGACCTCATACACTTTGACCTGTTCTGATCTCATGCCCTTCGACCTGCTCTGACCTTATGCCCTTATACCTGTTCTGACTCATGCCCTTTGAGCTGTCCTGACCTCATGCACTTTGACCTGTTCTGACTTCATGCCCTTAGGCCTGTTCTGACCTGATGCCCTTAGACCTGTTCTGACTTCATGCCCTTAGACCTGTTCTGACATCATACCCTTTGACATGATCTGACCTCATGCCCTTCAACCTGTTCTGACCTCATGCCCTTTGACCTGTTCTGACTCATGCCCTTTGAGCTGTTCTGACCTCATGCACTTTGACCTGTTCTGACTTCATGCCCTTAGGCCTGTTCTGACCTGATGCCCTTAGACCTGTTCTGACCTCATACCTTTAGACCTGTTCTGACCTCATACCCTTTGCACTGTTCAGTTTCGCAGACCCTGCTTGTAGCTATGCTTCTGTTGGCCTAGTTCTTTACTGTCAAAGGGTACACCAGCTACTCTGCCATATCAAGGTGGAGACATGAAAGCTGAACTTTACCATCTAATTAAACATCATTGATCAATACAAATTTCGGTGATCTTTTTCGGTGGTCCTGAAAGGGATGTCTTTATTATGTTGTGTTATGGTTTGCAGTGCGACTGCAATATTTGCATATTTGGGCCGACACATTCGATTGGAGCATGACTGTTTGGGGCCAGGTTTGCCCTCCATCTTTGATTCATATTCTCTCGGCCGTCAGGGCTGTCACTTGAAGATGGAATATGGTCTTAATCAGCTCTGATTCAAACGAACCCTGACACAAGCCAGCAGTCAGCTATAAGATGTGGCTGCAGACAGCTCTCTTACTGCATCTTCTGCGCCTGGCTGTCTTATTATCACTATTTGAAGACTCAGGGATAGGCTAAGCAAAAATCCTGTAATTGAGTGTTTGCTTGGCCATATTCCCAAACAGATCTCATTCTAACAGCAAGGTTTGCTTGTCACTTGTATGATAGATAGGTAGTCTCGTAGCAGACACTGCTGTCTGGGATGAAGTGTTAGAGACTTTATCATACTAGGTCTCGGATTTTTATGAGGTGTATTGGCCAATTCCCTACCTCACTGCCTTTCCTTCCCCAACAGTAAGCCAGTTGCCCAACTTGGCCAGCTGGAGCATGCCGATAATAGGGATCGAACTCAGTACCTTTGCTATGAGAAGCAAGCACTCCACTGTACAGCTCTGCAACTCTCCACCTGGATGAGTTTAAATCCAGAGGGGCTATTATTTTAATTTCTTGTGTTTTACTTGTATATTTTGTGAGAGTGATTAGATAATCCAGATCTATGCTATTGTTGTTGCTACTCTCTGTAGGCTAAAAGTACAATTGCATCTTAAAGATCTGTCTTTGCCTTATTGTCTCAGTGAAACGCTCATATTTTATACAACATCCAACAACTCCTAGACAACAACCACCAAGTCTTCTATCTTATACAACATCCAACAACTCCCAGACAACAACCACCAAGTCCTCTATCTTATACAACATCCAACAACTCCCAGACAACAACCACCAAGTCCTCTATCTTATACAACATCCAACAACTCCCAGACAACAACCACCAAGTCCGCTATCATATCTTATAAAACATCCAGACAACAACCACCAAGTCCTCTATTGTATCTTTTACCTCACCTAACAACTCCCAAACTACAATTACCAAGTCATCTATTCCTCCCATACCTTGATACAAATAACAACTGGACACCTAATGGAAAGAAAAACACTGAAAACCAAAACATCAACAACCTGACCTCATCCTTCTTCGGACCAACCACCAAAACACAACATGTGATCATTTAAAAAACTTATAACTCGGAACACCCACTCAGATCTTATCCGCAAAACAAACTTTTTGCACACGTCTGAAGTGGAACATTTACACTGGTTTCTATCTGGTATTTGAAGTGCCTAATCTTGCTCATAACAATTACAAATGAATTCTAAATGGCTGCTTTAAAGAAGTAGTCTGTTCTCCATGTTTCTCCTTGTGAAACCTACGGATATCCATGTAGAAAGCTCCTTAAAGAAAGCCTGTAACAAAGCACATTGTCTGCTCTTGCAGTGGTATTTTCTGTAGCATTTTTTTTACATGACGAGGTTACTAGTCTCATGCATATAATCCTTAGTGGTTCCCTTTAACTGCATGTACATTCAATTGACTTGTTATTTACTCCCCAATAGGAATCCCTGAAATCCATACAGGGAATGAAAAAACTGTTACCGGTCCTCTTTGTCTGCCATGAAAAGGGCATTAAGTGGCGAATTGCAGTAGCTTTCTTCGCATTCTGAGTGTGCTGATGTATGTGAACTTGAGTCCTCCAGAATGTTATCTTATGCTTAGCTTCATCTGCATGATGCTCACTACAGCAGAGATTATGTCAACACCCCCACTTGTTAGCCAGACTGATATGAAACAGCCTGTTTCCTGGGAGAACTGCATGGAAGTGAGGCTAGGTCTTGATCAGTATATTTCACCTGACCTTGACTAACATGATAGTATGTTTTGCATGACCAGACATTAGTTTTCTCTCCCTGCTAAATTACATTAGAATTGTTTAACCAAACATGACAACTTCACTAGTTTTTGGCCATTTATTGGTTTGGATTATTATTACAACCATTTTATTTTGGGTTTTTATACATTATTGCATGTATCGATTTTATGGTTTAAGTACTTGTATTTCTGATATTCAAACAGGCAGGTAATGCCTACTGCCAGGTAGTCAAAGGCTATCCATAGTACGTTCTTTATTTTGCAGTGTTTTCTTCCTCTGGCTTTCTAGTACACAATCTTTTAATCTAAACTTTTGGGATCAGACATGTTTTCAAATTTTGATATTTTTACAATTTTAAAATTGTAGTTTCAGAGATCAGGTATCAGCACTTTAGTTTAGATATAACACAGATTATCGGTGCTGGTGAGGACAGACTGGCAGAGAGGTTTTCATGTCAGTGTTCTTGCTAACCTTTGTGGCATCTCCACAAAAGTTCCTGTGTGCTTAGTACCCTGCTCTATGCCAGCGAAATGTAGACCCTGTATGCTTCACAGGAAAAAAGGCTAAATGCTTTTCTTATGCGCGCCTTGAGACGCATACTTGAAATTTTATGGAGTAACAGAGTGACAAATAACGATGTGTTTGACCGTGCAAAGATTGTCAGTTTAATTGTGATCCTCTTCCAGCGCCGCTTGCGGTGGCTTGGTAACGTGTGCAGAATGGAGGACGGTCGAATTCCAAAAAGATATTGTAGATGGAGAGCTGACCACGGCAACCGTAACAAAGGTAGAAACTTCCTCCGCTACATAGACATTTGCCAGCATGACCTGAAAGCATTGGATAAGAACATCTGTAACTGGGAGGAACTTGCCAAAGACAGACCCAGCTGGATACAGACTTTGTGTGCTGGTCTGCAAGCAGAGGAAGCCAAGACTCCCAACGTGTGCTGCGTAAGCAAGTGCAGCAACTGACTATGTCTCCTCTCTATCGTGAAGTCCATAGTCTTTTGAGACTGACAGGATGCAAATCATCATCTTGCCAAAACTATGAGTTTTTTTTCCTATTGGTGGTAAAATAAAATCCTAGCCTGTACACTGTGTAGTTACTTCAGTGGCAAGCAGCCTTTATTCTTCAGACCTATATATCCTTCTTGTATGTGGCCTTAGCTGCAATGATAGTTTTAAAAAAAAATTCAAACTAGTTAGAAAATATTGAATGAATATTGTTGGTTATAAAACTACAAAATGCCAATGCCATGTTTTGGTATCCCTCAATACTGTACTGATAGAATCACCAAAGATCCACTCAACAGATAATATTCTACTTCTTCGGGGTTCGTCATGAAAAGGTCATTGTGACGTTGTGTCATAGTTTGCCGCGAGGCTGTGATATCTGCACCTTTGGGCCCAACACATGTCCAGAGCCACCACTTGGAGGTGGAATAGGGTGTTGCGCAAAGGTCGCCGACCCTGATGCAATCAATCAGCAATGAGTTGCTGGCTGCTGTCAGCTCATTCATTCACTGCTGCATCTTTGCCCCAGATAATATTCACAAATGGATGGAAAAACCTTTGAAAGAGACAGAAAATTAGCAATGGACAGATTTGGAAACGGTTCATAATGCCATAAGATGCGATGCATACACAGCAGGACATTCAAGGAAAGATAAACAGAATGACATATGCAGTAGCAAAAGTAGAATTGCAGATTAGTTTGAACAAAACAAAGGAAATGATAATAAATAACAAACAAAGAGACCCTATAAAGATTAATGGTCAAATACTTGAAGAAGTGCACAATTGTACTGTCTGTAAGTAACATTGATAAAGACAGGAACAAACCAGGGTTTTAATGCAAGGATTAGCAAGGTCAAATGAGATTTCAATTCTCTTCGCACAATATAGAATTTGGCAGCATTATCCATAGAGAATAAGATTAGCCTGTTTAACATGAATGTAAAGTCAGTCCTGATATATATCTCGGAGACATTGCATGTGACTAAGGGTATCACATCCAGACTGCAGACCTTTATGAATATGTACCTTCATTGCATACCTTGTGTTAGAGGGCCAGAGGTGATGGCAAGCACAGGTCTGTGTGAAAAAACATGGCAACAACCAATACAGCAAGAAATTGGGGAAAGAAGTGGAGATGGATAGGACATATTTTCAGAAAGAAGCTGGACAATATAACCAGACATGTGTTGAATTGGAACCCACAGGGAAAGAGATAAGTTGGAAGGATATAAAACACCTAATGAAGAACAGTGAAAGAGGAAAGTAGTTGAATTAGGGTCTCGTGAGCAGAACTCAAGAAGGCAGCACAATAGAAAGAGATGGAGAGCATCTGTTGTGTCCCTATGTTCCAAGGGGATTCAGACGAATAAATGATATGATGCACTAACGACAAGCTTGAAAAAGACAGAAAACTGGTGATAAACAAACAAAAGTGGAAACAGACAATTAATAATACAGTAATATGTGATCCATATTGACAGCAGACACTTCAATCACCTTCGATTTGCCGACAACATCGTGTTCATTACAGAGTCAGCAGCAGAAGCCAACCAAATGATGCAGCTACCCAATGGTGAAGGCAGGAAAACGAGACTGAAGATGAATGTCTCAAAGACCAAAGTGTTGCACAAATCTTTTGACAAATGTGATCCAGTCTTCCTTGGTGGTGGGATGTAACTAGAGGATGCGAACGAGTATATCTATCTTGGGCGCTTCCTCAATATGGAGAATAACCTGGAACCTGAATTGACAAGATGTCGCCACACAGGCTCAGCAGCCTTCTCATCCATTAACACAATCCTGGATGGTTACCAAGACCAGAACCTCTGAGCCTCTGTTTTCAATCCCACTATGCTCCCTGCTATGTGCTACAGTGCTGGGACATGGACACTAACAAAATCACTAGAGGACAAATTGAGAGTGACACAGGCCTCTCTTGAGAGACGCTTGGTCGGAATCGCTCTCCGGAACCAACGTTTACAAAAGTTCCACAATTCCGACATACGACCGACGATTGTTTTTGGTGAATGATGTGGTTTTCTATGCAGACAAGGCAAAAAATAGATGGGCAGGTCACATGTTGTGACAAAATGATGGTCGATGGAGCACAGTGACAGCAATCTGGTACCCTCGAGCTAAAAAGAGACCTCTAATGCATTGGTTAGACTCCCTTGCTGTACATAACAACATCCAAGATGCCTTCGGAGGTGGACTTACCATGCACTGGACTTCTATAGTCCAATATAGGGTCTGCTGGAGACGAAGTTGGGACCTGCAGCTACGCTGAGGAACAGGTGATTAAGATCAAGATATGTGATAGGTTACTGGAAAGAAGATGATGGAGACACAGTTAAAAAAAAAAACCCCAATAATTTTAAGAGCATTTCTGTTCTCAGAATGTTAGATAAGAGATAAGAGATTGTTTACCAGTTCTCTTTATGCATACATAACTGTTTCTTGTGTTGTTATATTTCAGAGCTATTATGTGTTCTTTACTTTTGTGGTATACATTTTTTTGTCTCTACAAAGTCGGTTTTATTTATTGTCTTTTAACAATTTTTTTTAACTTGTGCTGTCTTTTGACATCCTTTGCACAAACAGGGATAAGGGTATTAAATGGAGTAAACCAGTTGTTTACACTGAATTAATATCATATGTAAAAATAATATTAAAATTGTGCATTGAATATGAATAAATGCAAATATAAAATTAATAAAAACAAATTATAAGTCTCTGTGTTACCACAGACAAAAGGGGAGCAAAGAATAATAACACTGTACCCTGCCAAGCATGTTGTAAGAGGCAACTAAAGAGAGTTGGGCATGGGGCAGACCAGCCTATTTTGTAGAATCTGCGAGGCACAGGAATAAGAAAAGGAAACCTCTACACTCCTTGGTAGAAGAGGAGTGACTAAGCTAAGTTAAATTCTAAACTTTCCTTAGTTCTTAGTTTGACCCATTCTTCGCCAAGGGGTGGTCACCGATGCGGTAGTCCCAACTCAGGATCCAGTCGTTTCTGTAGCGGGCATGTGTCATCCAGTGGGATAGTATGTTTGTTGTGGGGTTGTGTGTGTTGTGCTGTTCTAGTGAATCTCACCAGCGAGTTGGGGGCTGTCCCCAAGGTATCTTTTTGTACCCAGGTACCACACTGTGGTTATGGTACTCCATTATTCGTCTTGTCTTCTGACTATATGATCTGCCCAGCAGTGTTTTGAATGGTCGACATGCTGTAGGACATCCCTGATATGTGACATTCTCCGGATGTCGCTATTGTATAGTTTGCTTTGCCATTGTTGTCTAAGAGATATGCCCACCAGGCGTCTTTCAAGAGATGCGTGTGCTGTTCTTAGTTGGTTCTCTGCTGCTTTTGTTAGAGACCATGTTTCGCTACCATAGTACAGCACTGGTATGACTACCGAGTCAGAGATGTCCGCATGTAGTCTTGTGTCTTTTGTGGTCTCTGTTGCTGCCATAATGGAGTTGAAGGCTGCCCAGCCCACCTGTTTCCTGTGCTATAAATCTGTAATTGTCTTTTTACAACTTTTAATATCACCATCTTCTTCCCTCCTAATACACCCCAATAGGAGCACTGGGGGCCACCTTGCAAGTTGGCCTCTTCACAGTATGCATGCTCCAATATACTCTTAAAGGAGATCTTACATAATACTTTTTTTTTTACGTGATGTGGTTGCCAATCCCAAATACACTATCCTCAGTTTCTATTTACGGCATGCATAGTAATAGCGGTAAACTGGGATAGTGCAGTGGTTAGTGCACTGACTTCCCCAATTGATGCGGGATATTTTTTTCATCAAAATTTCCCCTGGTGTCTGCTCAGCCTAAAAAAATTGGGTACCAGAACAAGTTTGGGAAGTAAAGGGAGCCAGCATGATACTAACCACATCACCCCAAGTGTGCCATTGATCCATAAAATCTGGGCTTAACGCCATATTTCTCAATATGCTACATGGTGTGTAAACGGGATCTTTAAATTTCTTTTTACTCTTTTTAGAAATGTGCATTGGCTCTATTTTGTCTTCATTAACAATTGTCCCATTTATCGACTAAGGTAACAGACAGGGTCAGGGTATTCTAGTCAGACTACCTTTGTCATACACTAAATTAGTCATTTAAAAAAAATTAATTAAATATTGAAATGCTGTGTATATCATATTAAAGTGGTTGACCGTTTTAAATATCTGGGCTCAATTGTCAGTAATGAAGGATCAAAATGTTAGGTGTGGTCAGAGAATAGCACAGGAAATAGCATCTGGGTTCGATTGTCAGTGATGAAGGATCAAAATGTGAAGTGTTGGCCAGAATGGCACAGACAAAAGTGGCGCTTAGATGGCTTAACGGAATCTGGCAAGACAAACGGTTAGCCATATGCACGAACATCAGATTAATGTGTCAATATTCCTCTATACTTATGAAACATGAACAATTACAACTGACCTGCAGCGGAGGATACAGGCCTTATAGATGAGATGTTTTCCAAGACTTCTAAATGTCACATAAAAAGACTGAGTTATAAATGAGGAAATACGAAAAAGAATTAAAACAGCAGTAGGGCCTTTTGAAGACCTCTTGGTAACGGTAAAAAAAATAAAACTTGCTTGGTACGACCACATATCAAGATCAAACGATCTTACAACTACGATCCTGCACGGAAATGAGCATGGCGGACGAGAAAGAGGTTGTCCCAAAAAGAGATGGGAGGGCAACATAAAAGAATGGACCAATCTCCGACCAGAGGAGGCAGCGGCCGCTGACAGAAAGAGCTGGCGTGGGGTTGAAAGGGTGTCTTCATATATGTGCCCCAATGACCTCGCTAGTTATGGGATGACTTGACTTGATCATGAACAGGCAAAAATGTAAAATTAACTAGAGATTTCAAAACTCATAAACAGTTTGCTAATAAAATAGTTGAATTGTACAACTACCATATCATCATTATTTATCTTTCCTTTTTTGTCTCTAACAAGAGAATGTCCACCACTGTAGTTACCTCTTTTCAGGACTTTGTTCCACATTTTTCATCAATCCTTAATTGATAATCAAACCTAGTTGCAAGAATTTGCTCCATATTTTTCATTTATCATCAATCCTTAATTGCTCTTCAAACCTGTTTGCAGGAATTTGTTCCATATTTTTCATTTATCATCAATCCTTAATTGCTCTTCAAACCTGTTTGCAGGAATTTTTCCACATTTTTCATCAATCCTTAATTGCTCTTCAAACCTGTTTGCAGGAATTTGTTCCATATTTTTCATTTATCATCAATCCTTTATTGGTTAATCAAACTTCTTTGCAGCAAGTATGCACCAAATCATTTCTGTGCATTCTTACATTAGTTATTTCTGTAGCACATTGTTTTATGTGATAAGATTGCTAGTTCCATGCACACCATTCCTGATAACATTCCATAGTAAAATGATGTGGGGCAATTTTTTTTTTCATCGGTAAGTCATCCAGAGATTCACACAGAGATATCATAATCACAATTTTCTTTTTTTTGTGTTGCAATTGCACACCTTTATGGCCAGCTCTGCAATTGATCTTCCTACAAGAAATTTTCACTTTAGCAACTATGGACCCTATCATTGCTGTGACTTTGTATTACATGATTATTTTTCCAGCCCCAATCACAACGTTCCTTAGCTGCCTGTTGCAGCATGCATATTTTGGGGACAGTGAGACCGATTTGTTCCTCCTTAAACGGTGTTGCCAAATCCGCACAGGTTGCAGCTTTTATCTGATTAAATGTATTTAAGAAATCATTGTGCAGGCTCACGATGATAAAAGCTTGAATGTTGTTAAAGACAACAATTATTTTGCTTTGTCATGTTCATGAGGTGGGTATGTGTGTTTTGTGACCAGTAGCCAGGCAAATAAATTTGTCTCAAAAGTCCTCTGCCATGAAATGTAATGTCACATACCTTGTTTCTACACGATTTGCCTTGGCTATATATGTATATTTGATGCTATCTATATCTGCCTTTGTCACTCACTTCACACTGAGTTACTTCTACCCCTTACAGCTGTTGAGTTCTTTTTTGTATGTATTTGCAATCTAGTGTGCTGGCAAACATTAGTCTGTTGTCTTATTGCATGATGCAGGACCCACCTACTTTTGACCTTCACGCACGGGGTATTTGCCCTTAGCATTTGTGCATGGACATTGACTAACAAGGGTTCTTTTATGTGCACATTGTGTATACAGGATCTCAGAGTTTATCATCCATCTCCAATACAACTTGGCTGTAATCTCACCTCCCTTGAGACCAGGGGATGCTAGAAACTTGCTGGATTTGAACATCCTCCATTTCGTGCTTTCGTTTCTTGAGAGACTAGCACGTTACCTTTCATCTATAGTAAACCTTTCCTACCTGTGTCTCAGGTGTCTTTACTTATTTTATGTGTCATGTCTTTTTAGTTATATGTGATGTCACATATCATCTTTGTTTTATGTGTCACACTTTTATATCCATTTATGATGTCATATATCTTGTCTTTGTTTTATGTGTCACACTTTTATATCTATTTGTGATCTCGCATATCTTGTTTTTATTTTATGTCACACTTTTATAGTCATCTGCGATGTCATATATCTTGTCTTAGTTTTATATGTGTCACACTTTTATATCCATTTGTGATGTCACATATCTTGTTTATGTGTCACATTTTTATAGCTATTTGTGATGTCACATTACTTGTTTTTGTTTTATGTCACACTTTTATAGTCATTTGTGATGTCACATATCTTGTTTATTGTTCAATACCATTGTGTTATTTAAAGTGCCAGGCCTGTACTTTATGTTAAATTTCTGCTTTAACTCACTCCAGAATACTTTGGGCAAGAGAACACGTTTATTCTTGCAATGTACTAGAAAGTACAGTTATATTGATACATTTTGGAGTACTTGGTATGGAGAAACTTTTATGTATAAGTATGATAACTATTCAAGTCAATACATCAGCTTTAGGACATTGTAAGAAAGTTTGTTGAGCCGATATATCGGCTCTTTGGAGTGAACCAGCTAAATGTAATATTTTTTTAAAAAGCTTTCTTTTATTTTATATTATGTGTTTTACATTTTTGTCAAATATGTGTTCCTTACTTACCCATGAATCAGTTCGACGGGTGGACTACCATTTTCTAAGGCTGTATCACTTAGATTTTGGCTATACTATCGTGACATCTACACAGTACACATTACCAGAGATAACAAATATAGCGGCATCCACAACATAGGAAATTGTGTTGATGAATTTGTGGTTTTTTATTATGGAAAGTAGTTTTGAATATTTGGGAAATGGCTGCTCTAAAAGGCTAATGACAGAACAAGCCATTGAAAGTATTCTCAGGGATTTGGAGGTAGATAAATTGGATTTGGATGGTATTTATTCTGAAAAGGACAAGTGATGATTTGAATTACACGTGTGAGGAATGTAGTAAAACTGTTCTTGTCCTTTGGAGAATCAGACTATGGCTTGGGGTTGGGTATCTGACGTTATTTATCAAGTACATTTGAGACAGGATGGTCTTCAATAAATATATTCCATAATTAACTGGCACAACTAGTAGGAAGATTGGAGATGATCAAGTCAGTTTATTTGAGATAGAATAATAAAATTAGAGCACAATGTTTTGTCATAGTAAATAGCTTTTCTCAGATGTCTACCTTGTGCGTATTTTCTCAGGAGCACAGAGGAATGAGATTTTACAGACCGGCTGGCTGGCCAGGGTTCAAAGAGTTACTATGGCCAAGTCTGAAGTTTTTATTGTTGTAAGGTTGTGTTGTTTTAGGAGTTCTGTTATATCATCAGTCCATCAACAGATAAACAGGATAACATTGTATTTTTTACTGATGCCTTGCCAGTAATAGCAGCTCTAAAACATCATAATGAGATAGATCTCATGAAGTGAGCCTGACACAAAAATTGCAGAATATCCAAGGCAGCTTGTTAAGGACCAACTATAGATGGCGCCTAACTGACTGCGGGTCTACTTAGCTCTAGTGTTTTAGGCTATTAAGATGGACTCACACATCAGTAAAAACCACCCTCCAAGACAACTGGTTGTATACAGACTCTGTAGAGTCTTTTAAACCAGTAAAAAGATGTTGAGGTAAGTTAAGTCATTTCGTGGATCCCCTCCCACTGCATTATCGAAGGCAATGAAGCTGCAGACAGGCTAGCAAAGTGTGGAGGAGCTTTCCCAGCATCAGAGAAAGACCATAATTAAAACCAGCTTCAAGGGAAAATGGACTGATCAACATCCCCACTTCTGAAAAAAATACTACTACGATTTAACTAGGGAAGAGCAAGTCATCATCTTCAGGCTGAGGACTCAACATAATAGATCCAAGGGTCTTTATAACAATAACAAAATTAAGATTTGGACAGATGACAGGTGTCTATGTGGGGAGCATACCATGACTGGAGCGCATCCTACAACGCTGCAAGCTCACGCAAGAAGAGATAGAACAATACTGGCACCGCGAGACAGATGAGAGACAAAAGCTGTACATAGATAAAACAGTCTTACAAACAATGGTGGCCTTTGTAAGAGAAACCAAGACATTGATTTGTGGATGAATGGCAAAAAAGAATGTAGATGAAATCCATCATCTGCATGGTCTTCCTCATTCCCTAAAACTAGATCTTATTATGCTATATAAGTATAGTGTCAACAATGATATTTCATTTTAAGAGATGACTAAACCATTTGATTTTTTTCTAATGCTGTGTATTTGGGAGTATTTCTCACAATATTTCTGATGTCATCATAACACATTCTGTCTCTCCTGGTGACATTTCTCAGGCACTTTATTTCCAACTTGAAATGTGTATTTGTCAAATATATTATTGTCTGTTACGAAAATGCTTTTTTCTCCGAGGCCAGATAAATTTAGCACTTTATAGGGTACTAAACAACTAACAAACACGTGCATATACCGTAACATGGCATTGGGAAGAAGAACGAGAGCCCGGATGCTGTTGGATCCGTACTATCAGCAACATCATGTCTTGATCAGGGGGTTGACGTGGCAAAGCGGTTACTGACACTGCTAACAACCCAAGCTTCCTTGTGGTCAGATTCATGAAACATGAAAGACATGCCCCTTTGTTAAAGTGTGTTCTGAAGTCAGATACTTAATTTAACATTTTAATACTGGTTTAGAAGACTCTGCAGAGTCTGTAAACAACCAGTTTCTTTTACATTTCCTTTCTCTAAAAGCTCTGTGCATCCAATCTTTTATTAAATGCATTAATTGTATTTGGACCATGACACCGCCACCTGAACTGTTGTGGTATGGACATCGGAGGGTAAGCAAAAGAAAGGTTGACTTAAGACAACTTAGTGCACTGAGCCATTAGGGCACAAAAAACAGTATAATTCTCTTTTGTTTTAAGAAACAAGCTGAACAAGAAAAACAACGTATCTTAATCAGAGAGTTATTTTTCAAGATTTTCAGTCCTTGTAATAAGTTAATCATGTGTGGATAGTAGACATAAAGATAGTTAATCATTCATGTGTGGATAGTAGTCATACAGGTAGTTAATCATGTGTGGATAGTAGACATAAAGATAGTTAATCATTCATGTGTGGAAAGTAGTCATACAGGTAGTTAATCATGTGTGGATAGTAGACATAAAGATAGTTAATCAAATCATGTGTTGATAGTAGTCATACAGGTAGTTAATCATGTGTGGATAGTAGATATAAAGATAGTTAATCCTGTGTGGATAGTAGATATAAAGATAGTTAATCATGTGTGAATAGTAGATATAAAGATAGTTAATCCTGTGTGGATAGTAGACATAAAGATAGTTAATCATGTGTGAATAGTAGACATAAAGATAGTTAATAATGTGTGGATAGTAGATATAAAGATGTTCTGGTAGGGCACTGCTAATAAACTCCCTCCACTTCACCCGGTCTGCAGGCATCCTTCGTACAGTGCCCCAACACTGATTCGTGATTTTCATTTTGGCCTCTATGGTTCTCCACCAAATTGTCTTAAGTCGACCTCTCTTTTGCTTAGCCTCTGGGTCCATACCACAGCAGATCTGGTGGCAGTATCATGATCTAACAGACAGTCATTGAGTGACACCAGGAACTTCCACCCCTCTATTTCAGTTGTCCCCCACTATACCGGTATATATTCACATGACTTGCACATTTTTAGGGTCAGTAAAAAATGTCACCAGTCAGCATGGTCGGACTACAGTCATGCAACTTATTTATGCTAACAAATTTAAAATAGGCACTCATTCACTTTTATTTCTACATAACAATGCGTACCAAACCAAAATATATTGTATTACTTATGCAATATTGTATTTCTTACGCAATATTAGCCTTTTTCTTAGAAAAAATACACTGATCTTGTTTATGTCCTTGAACACGATTGATAGTTTTAGCATTGAAGTACCATTTATCAATGACTTTAGTAGGTTTAAATTGTGGTAGTGGAGGTCCATTTAGATTCACCATCAAAAGCTGGCTTATGTACAATCTATTTGAGCTGTAGCATCGTTAAAAATCATGTGAGATTCATTATATAGTAACGATTAAAAATGTAATTAACGATTAAAAACTTTCTTTTTTT
This sequence comes from Ariolimax columbianus, assembly GCA_036924085.1. Taxonomy (NCBI): domain Eukaryota; kingdom Metazoa; phylum Mollusca; class Gastropoda; order Stylommatophora; family Arionidae; genus Ariolimax; species Ariolimax columbianus. The sequence goes on along the minus strand of JAVGWX010000005.1, from coordinate 25,342,562 downwards.
TAAACTTGTCAAGCAAGTATTTTTACTAGCCACAGACAAGCGCTTTTTTCAAACCCTATACATTTATAAATTTCATCTGTTTAATGTTCTGTTACTAAGAATTGACTTCACTACACTCCAGGCATATCCGTAGGTGCTCAGTCTCTCTAATTAAATGGCGAAGGATGTGGATATTGATGGTTCTTGCAGCTCGTTGGTTGTACACACTTCTGGTCCAACCTGTCTTGCGTCCAGTCTGCTCGAACCGTATTCAATATAAAAGATCTGCAGTCTGAATTGCAGATTCATCTGTTGCAGTGTCGTCATCTGACAGGCAGTAACTTAGTAGACTTCAAAATGTCACTCTTATTCATATCTAGGGTACCCATAATTGGTGTCTGTGAAGCCATGATGTCAGCTCTTTCGTTGCCCTGAACACTAAAATGGCATGAGCAGTAGATCCACACCAGCCCCTGCAGGTTTGATACCTCTTCAGCTGCCACCCACTCATGCCTTAGCCAGTCCTTCTGTACCTTCCGAAATCGCTTTAGTTGAGAGGTAAGGCACCCATCTCTCAAAGCAATGAACGGAAATGGCGTTGGTTTGAGCCCCGCAGATTTCAAACGACCTCTGGTCTCAGAGGAGGTGGGACCAGAGAGCCTGCATCCTGAATTATCTCGTCGTCTTGACTTATGTCTTGCCACTGGTCCAAGGTAGTTCGGGACCAGAGAGTTGGGTTGATGACCAGTACAGCTTCTTCCTCACTATAATCCAAATACAGCGCAAGTTACATCATCAAGACAGAAACTGTCTGATGGTGTTGCCATCATCGCTTGCGATGGACAACTAACTTTAAAGAACTAACGTTCACCTTCCGAAGTAAGAATTGCAAGTCTGACACATTGACTGCCCCTGTTAAACAGGTCCCAGATAGCCATCTTAGAACTGCTTTTATCTCCATTCTCTTACTGGAGATTACTGTTCTGTATGCCCTGCTCTGCTTAGTAAGGATCACCGCTCTGCTTAGTAAGGATCACCGCTCTGCTTAGTAAGGATCACCGCTCTGCTTAGTGAGGATCACCCTTCTCACACTAGCTAAAAAGTCTCAACCAGATATCTCACTGCGTACCACTGATCCTTCGGTATGTGTGATGGCATCACTAGACTGCATGTAATCATTTATCAGCTGGTTAACCTCTAGCTCTGCCATTCTGTTGTATTACTCTCAGCATTCCCTGCCTAGGTGTTTTGTGTCATTAGTGTCATGTTATTGTGTTATTTTGCTTGGTTCAAATGTATTAATCTGTTGCATGTATTTCTATACAGTATGTGGTAGTTTTTGTACCACATCTTTGCAAGTTAGTTTGTTCTATTTTGCTTACTGTGATATTGTTCTAGAATGTTTTAGAACATTACACTTTAATTTTTTATTATTTCTTTACAATAAAGAAATGTGCAAACTCACACATTGTTTTTGTTGCTTGAAAGTATTGAAACCTGTATGGAAAAATTCATTTAATGCAGGTGTGACTTGACTCACAGTCAAGCTGTAAACTAGCGACACAACGCATTCCGTTCTCCGAACTACATCCAGTGACTTGCAAAGCCCCTCAGGGCTTAGTAGTGGGAGATTGAGAACGAACGAAGAAGAATAAGATACAGGGGATATACACGTGCTAGAAAGAATACAAAGAAGAGTGACACAACTTAAAGTAGGATTCCAGAATTATAATTATGAGGAAAGGCTCAGAAAAACTGGCCCACAGTATCTAGAAAAGAGAAAGAATTCAAGGTGATTTAATACAGGTTTATAAGGTAATCAATGGAAAGGATATATTAGACTAAAACTATTTTTTTCAAAATATAACCAAGAACAAGAACAAGAGGGCAAAGTCACATATTCTTTTCCTATGATTTCTTCCCATGAAGCATTGTCTGTACCAACTCTTGCTTTGAAATCACCAAGGACAATGAGCTTGTTGGACTTTGGCACAGTAGCAATTACTGCCTTCATAAAATTTGTCCTTCATATTATCAGGATTCGTCATGGTAGGCGCACAGACACTGATAATTGTTGCCACCTTCTTACCACATAGTGGAAGATGTAGTGTCATTTTCCGGTCAATTATTCCCTGTGGTAGGCTGGTTAGCTTCTTCTGAGTTTGACATTATAGCTAGGCCAACACCAGCTTTCCGGTGCTCGTCTGCTGCCCGACCGCTCCAGAATAAGGTGTACCCAGCAACCATCATCTATAATCTGTCCCTCACCAGCAAGACCAGTTTAATTCGTAGCTCAGCCACAAATTAATTAAAGAAAGATTCAGATTAGATACCAGGAAATATTTGTTTCTTCGGATAGTGGTGAATGCTTTGAATGAATTACCACAGGCAATAGTGGAGGTAGGGTCAATTAATGCTTTCAAGAATAGATTGGATGTGCATAGGTATTTTTTTTATAGATCAAGTGAATGTAAAAGAAACTGGTTGTATACCGACTCTGCAGAGTCTTCTAAACCAGGATAAAGACGTTAAGTTAAGACCTCTCATCTGAGACAGGAGTAGGCAACCTACTTCTGGACATCAATGTTACTTTTAAATAAAGTTGATATAATTAATAGCTCTATTTTATTATAAACAGAATAGCACCACTGATTCCTTCCTTGCATGGTGTAAGGTGACTAAAGAAAGGTGTATATGGGGTTGGCAACTTCAGCTTGTAAAATCATTGTTATAAATCTGCACTGCAAATAACTTGAATCAGGCTTTCCTAAAAACATCTTCTTCTTCTCTTCATATTTTTGTTGTAATCTCTTTATTTTTTTCTCATTTTCTTTTCTTCACTTTGCTCTCTTGTGTCTTCTCTTCATCTTCCTCTTTTCATTTTCTTTCACCTTCTCTATATCTTCTCTTTATCTCATTCTGTTCATCTTTCTCTCTTCTTCTCTCATTTTCTTCTTCTCTCATTTTCTTCTTCTCTTTATCTTCCTCTTTTCTTTTATTTTCATCTTCATTTTCCACTCTTTTCTTCATCTTCTCTTTTTGTTTTTTTCATTTTTGTTCTTTCACTTCTTCGTATGTTCTCAATCTCTCGCTAACAGAACCTGAACAGGGCTTTGCAAGTAGAAGGATATAGTCCGAAGAACAGAATGATTTGTGTCACTAGTTTGCAGCTTGACTGCGATATTTGCACCTTTCAGTCCAACACATCCGTCTTCAGCAGGGTTTCATTTCTATATCTTTATCTCGTTATTTTCCTATCTTATCTTCATTTTATTTTTGTCATCTGCTTCTTTTCATCTCTCTTTTTCGCCTGAATCACGGAGGAAAAAAGAACAGTTTCCTCTTGCATTCCCTGAATAGTAATTTCAAATTTGTGCCGTCATATCTCGAGCTTCCCTTACCATTCCTATGACCGCTTTATACTCGGCCACGCATGTACAAGGTAATGTTGCTAATTGGAAAACCTATTCTAGAGGTTTTAAAAGTAGTCTCAACGGAATTACTGCCTTTATGGATAATGTGTTATCGACTTCCTTCTACACGATTTCAGTTTTTGTGAGATAACGCGATCATCAGCTCTGTTCTTTGATGACCTACCTTCAATTTTAAATGTAATTGAAATTGAAGCAGGAGTTTGAGTAATTGGGGAGTAACGACACAACCGTGGAGAGAATACATTTTTCTAGAAATAGTATTACGAGTATTTCATGATTAAGAACAATTTCCTAGGGGATCGATATACATCAATCGAGTTTACGACGACGTTATGTCCAAGGATACAACGACGTTGGTAATTTACTAGCAGACGTGTCTGGAACAGAGCTAACTAATACAAGTGTGGTTTAGTCTCGCATTTTTAGCCGAGGTATTTCTGTTGGATTTGATTTAACTGGTATATCGTAACTTTATGCCAGTAACTTTATTTGAAAAACGTTTATTCGAAGTGTTTAGTTTGACCATGAGTGGTATAGTGTAGTCTGTGTCAGTAACTATATTGGAAAAACGTTGATATACTCTTTAGTTTGACCGTGGGTCGTATTACCATACATAGTTTTGTGTCAATAACTGTATTAGAAAAACGTTAAATCTGACTGTTCAGTTTGAACATAAGCGATATAGTATAGTTTGTGTCAGTAACTTTATTGAAACACGGTTGATATACAATTTAGTTTGACCGTGGTATATATATATATAAAAAGCTTTCCGTTGCTAGGAAGTGTGACCTACGGGTGAAACTCGATCGTTTCACAATTCCAACACACTGGGTACGAAATCCGCCGTGTCCAGTTTGGCCGACAGGTGGGATTTTGTTCTTGGTATGATCGCATCTCTACGTACGAAAAGTAACGGAAACCTACCTTACAATACACCTGCCAAGAAACGTATAGCAAACCAAATAGGTTGGCAGTTGTTGTGGCGACGTTCTGCAAAGGGCACACTGCTTCATACTCATCATCAGCATCGTTCACTTAACCTGAAAGGTCATTGGGGCACCAATACTGCAGATTGTTGGACCAGTTTCCGCCACTTCACTCGGTTTTGTGCCAGGATATTTGTTCTAGCTATGGACTTTCCCGTCCACTCTCATGTTGTCTTTCCATTTCTTTTTCTGCCACCCTATCTTTCCCAGGCACAGCACCTTGCAGGACCGTCTTGGTCAACCCAGACGATCTTGAAACATGCCCATACCATGTAAGCTTGCGTGTTTTTACCATAGTATTGGCCGACCTCTCTCTTAACGGTGCCCCGAACTGCCTTATTCGTGACGTGGTCTAGATATCAAATGTACAGGATTCGACGCTGACATGTCATCTCCATTGCACAACGTTTACTTTTCAAATGCTTAACTTAATTCTCAGTGTTAAAAAAAACTACCCATTGATATATATGATCTAGATACCGCGCTAAGACGGGAAGGAAGACTAACATACCGACCAGGAACAACATACTGATAAGAGATGTTAGTCATGGTGAAGGAAAATATGGGATCAAGAGTAGCGCATGAGCTGCAGTGGTCAGCGACCCATAGCTGACTGCTAGCGTCAGGGCCAGCGAACCAGAGCTGCCAAGACCCTTCTACACCTCCACACGGTGATCCTGGATAACAGGCTACAGCATGATAGACTGGCTAAGGAGAAGGGATCGAAGAGGGAATGCTAACCCGGTACTCAAATAATGCTTGCTGAAGTCGGATGTGTTGGACCGAAAGGTGCAAATATCGCAGTCAAGCTGTAAACTACGATACAACGCATTCCGTTCTCTGGACTACATTCTGCTACTTAAGCTCTTTCAGGGTTTGGTAGCGGGAGATTGAGAACGAACGAAGTCAAACCAAGCCAAGCCAAGCAAAATATACTGGCCAAGACCATCACCTCTACTTCCAAGTAGCCCTCCCTAGAAACGAGCTGCTTTCATGGCATGTTTTTGATGTACAGATTATAACAGATAGAAAAGTGTAAAGAGTTACACAAATGATTGCGGGGTTTCTGTTGTTATGAGGAAAGACTAAAAAAAACAACAACTGGTCATCAGTATCGAACAAAGAAGTTCGAGGTGACTTAAAACAAGTTTATAAATTAATAAATTGAAAGGATAAATTAGACTATAACAAGTTTTTCAAAGTGCGGCCCGCTACAAGAACAAGAGGTCACAGCTACAAATAGGTTAAAGACAGGTCAAGATTATATATTAGGAAATATTTTTGTAGTCAGAGAGTGATACATTCATGGAAGGCATTGCTGCACTATGTAGTGGAGGTAGAGACAGTTAATTCATTAAAAGATACATTGAATGCTCACAGTATTTTTAGTATCAGTGGAGTGGAATAAACTGGGTGAATACAGACTCTAAAGAGCATTCTATACCAGTATAATAAAATTGAGTTAAGTTAAATATTTTTTTTTGACTTTTATTTTTTGAGGCGTTCGCCTTACTTCTCTATTCCACAAGGCGGTGTGCGTTGCAATTTGTTTTTATTTTGCGCCTGTCGGACCAGTGCATCCGACTTCGACATGCATTTTATGTAAGGGGCTGCTTCCTTCTACAATTTCTAAGAGTTTTCTTCACAGGAGTAACGACTTGTGTTGTGATTGGGGAGCTCTTCAACAGGTCCATGAGTTCAAGCACTTGGGCAGTATTTTTTCGGCAGACGGTAGGATCGACAAGGACAGCTTATCAGCTGTCTTCATTGCTTAGACACCCGAGCATTAGTTTGGCAACAAAGCAACAGCTGATAAACAGTATATTTATGCCGATTTTGTGCTACCAGTGCCAAACATGGCCTCTGTCAAGGGCGGGCGAGAGCAGAATTTCGACTTGTGAAATGAAGTGTTTGAGGAAAGTCATCGGTGTTACCCGATGCCACGGAATGCGGAATGACGACATTCGAAGTATGGTCGGCACTACGTCTTGTGCCGAATACATTTCCAGGCAGAAAATAAGTTAGTTTGGTCATCTCATGAGAATGCACCCTCATTATATTCCACTGATGGCTTACAATGCTGGTAGATCTGGCTACAGGGCAAGGGGGCGGCCGCGAGGTATGTGAATAAATGACAATAGAGTGATTGTGCAACGACAAGGGCTCACATTGACCGACGCAACGCACTTGGCGCATGATAGACGACTCAAGCTCTCCACGTCGCTAAACGGCACAAGTCGAAAGAAAACTAACTAACACAGCACCTTACAGCTGTGAGCCGTGTCACTTTACCACTAGCTCACGACTTCCCCACAGAACGTAAATATAATCACTTAACAAGCGTTGCTAACGGGGGAAAAAGTTAAAAAGACTTCATTGTACAAGATCTCAGTTTTCCTGAAATGCGGTGGCCTCCTTTCCTTGTCTTTCCTTTCTTATCAGTAAACTAGGTATCAATTTACAGCTGGGGTATATTGAAAAGGGGAATTAGCCTGGCTAACTTTGCACCGTGAAACAAACTCTCTGTTTGACGTTAAATCTTTCTCAAACATGACTCTAGAGGACGGCGTGGACTAGTGATAAGTGACACGGCTCACAATCCGAAGGTGCTGTGTTCGCTTCTCCATCACAGCACCGGTCGTAGCCCCGGGGAAGCAAACTCTTAGAAGATGCAGGAGGAAGCAAATCCTGACATAAAATGCGTGCCGAAGTCGTATGCACTGGGCCGACGGACGCAAAATAAAAACAGTGCAACGCACACCATCTTGTGGAATAGAGAATAAAGGCGAACGCAATCAACAACAAACCTGGCTCTGATCCTATGTGAATTCTACTTTGCTAAATGATTGCTATATATATATACTGCAGGTACGTGTAGTCAAGTCTAACGTCATAGCCAGGTGAAACATTGACAAAGACCTGGAGTTACAGCAGCCTGGCTAACGAGGTGAGATTCGACATTGCTATTCCGATCGCGGCGAAACTTACCGTAAAGCCTCTCATTGTATTACAACCAGAAGGACCCAGGTACGTCTTCTTCAGTACGGCTCGAATATAAGAAAAGTCACTATGACACAGTACCAAACAATCATCGCCAGGAGCAAATCGCTCTGAACAAGTAGCTTGAAACAGAACAAGACATAACAACAACAACTACAAGTTGTACCCAATAAATTAGACACAAACTTAGAATGACCTCCAACCAATCTTCATTTTTCCAGTCTTGCCCAAGCACGACAACGTCTTCTACATTATTTGGGGAAAGGACCAAGAGAGGATTCTGGGACAGAACTCTTAACTTCCGCACCACCATCGGCAGGTACTTCTTGATAATACTTCTGCTAACTTCTGGTCTAGTTCCGGCAGCCATTTTGCTTGTTCAGAATATCAAGAATGTGTATAACGCTGGGAATTTGGACGTGAATCTGGCTGTAAATCAGCACGTGAAGGAAGCTCTTGAGATACGAATGTTAGTCTACAATTTACAACTTGAAAGAGGACTTACCGCTCTGTATGTTAGCTCTGGTGGGGACGCGAGAACACGGGGAGGCATGCTGAGACAGAGGATGGAGGTCGATAAGGTGTTTTATGGATTAGGGATATGGCCAAACGACCCCATCTTATGGTCACATGTTGGTTCTAACAAGTCGGACATGATTTTGTCTTTAGTAACGTTTCGACACGATATCGACATGCAACAGGTTGATGATTACGACGTCATCAGATTTTACAGGTAAGAATATGTAGAGATATATGTCTGACTATTTCACCTTTTCGCTTCAAGTGGAGCATATCACCACTGCTACACTTGGCCACCTTACAGGAAGCCTGTATCCGAACATATGTAGTATTGATTTTATATGATGAGGTTAGTAGCTCCATGACCAACCCTCATGACGTCTTTTACGACCTCATTGGAAGGTTACAGTTGTCACATTTTTCTTCCACTGGCGTAGAATGCTTTGGCACAGAATGTGGTGTAGGCAGGGTAAGTTAATGCATTCAAATACATATTGGATGCTTACAGTAAGTTTTAACATTGGTGGAGTGGAATAAACTAGTTGTAATATATGTAGAGCCTTCTAAACCAGTATAATGAAGTAAAGTTAAGTGACATTGACAATCCTTCTGACACCTTCCCCTTTTTAGAATATTGGACTGCAACAGTTTTTACAAATCTCCCAATATCTTTTTGGGCCGTCTTCTTGACCTCTGCTCTTGAGTCCATGTCTCCCCTTCCACTGACCTCCGTCATGCAAACTTTAACCTTCCAAATTTTCTCGTAACATATAGATTCCAATTTAGCAATTTAGCAAATGCGTGGTTCTGTTGTTGAATTTATTGAGGTGGGTGTGTGCGGTCACTCGGCACGTTTTCTCTCTACACTGTCCAGCTGCACATCGGCTGTTTGTGTATCTTTGACGCACATATCTCTGTTTGTTATTACATCTGTTCTGTTAAGAATTAACGTAACTGCACTCCGTACAGACTGATGGGAATTACATTACTTTCTGGGATCTGCATGAGCTGCAGCGGTCAGCGACCCATAGCTGACTGCTAGCGTCAGGGCCAGCGAACCAGAGCTGCCAAGACCCTTCTACACCTCCACGCGGTGATCCTGGTTAACAGGCTGCAGCAGGACAGACTGGCTAAAGAAAAGGGATCGAAGAGGGAATGCTAACCAGGTACTCAAAAAATGCTTGCTGAAGTCGGATGTGTTGGACCGAAAGGTGCAAATATCGCAGTCAAGCTGTAAACTACGACACAACGCATTCCGTTCTCTGGACTACATTCTGCTACTTAAGCCCTTTCAGGGTTTGTAGCAGGAGATAGCGAACGAACGAAGCCAAGTCAATTACCTTTCAGCATAAGGTGACGAGTCGCTCTAAGGCGCTCATCTTTTCTGGACCCACATATGATTTTTACACTTCCCAATCTGTGGATTTTCGGTTTATCGATTGCAGCAACAGGAGCATGTCGTTTATCAATTTCAAAATGTCACCACTAACCAGTATCAGTGTAATAACAGGTGTGCCTTTGAGGTAAGAATGACAGCTCTTTCATTAGGGTAAGTGGCACATAGCTAAATGCCTGAGTAGGGTCAGCGAACCAGAGCTATCCCAGATGCGCTGTCTCGCTCACTCTTTCCATCTCTCTCTCTCTCTCTCTCTCTCTTTATATATATATATATATATATATATATATATATATATATATATATATATATATATATATATATATACGCATACACACCCCAGAGCAGTAAGGAAATAACAGCAAATATATTACAAAGTACATGGGAAACGCACAATAGGAAATCTTATTTCAGGACACAAAATATATATTTAGCAATACTCCATGTATGGCTTGTAACGATCAATCAGTATGCGCATGCGTAATAAAGTGTGCAACACGGTCGCCCCATTGTCGACTTGCAACCTGGATGAGCAACCAAGCGTTATTGGATTTTTTTTTTTGGTGGTTAGAGGGTGTGAAACCTTCTGAAATCTACAGAAGAATTAAGGTTCTTCTTCTTCTTCTTCTTCTTCTTCTTCTTCTTCTTCTTCTTCTTCTTCTTCTTCTTCTTCTTCTTCTTCATTGTACGCTGTTTACAGCGATATTTACGTTGAACTGTTTTATTTTGTTAAGCCTGTGGCTCAGTGCATCCGATTTCAACAGGCGTTTCTGTAGGGTTGCCCTCCTTAGCCTTTGGCTGTCCCCAGCCTAACTGCAAGGAAGCAGTTGTTTTTGGTCAGAGTTGTCTCTCTTAGGAAGTTGTCTTGCAGGACTATCGAGTCTTCCCTATTCGTGTCTATAGGGTTTGGCAATGATATGATGGACTATGTACTAGTTTGTACTATCCCGGAAGAGAGGCAGTCCAGTGTGACTGTGTCCCAGGATCGTCACGTCCTGCCAGAAACGTAGCATATGCATGGGAGTGAGGTATCTCTTTGCTCCCTTTATTTTCTCGGCTCATCTGCAGTGATGGTACGCCTAGCATTCCCCGCCACCCGGGAGGTTGTCACAATAGGGCAGGAGGTGCAATGTCCGCTGGACTGCATCTCTTCTGCGTCCATTGGGATGACTGATAGCAGACAGAGGCAAAGAGCGAGGCAGGAGTGCATTTAACCAGCTGCATTTATGCGGCTAGACCGGGCCGGGCTGAGACGCAAGCCCCAGCCATGTCGTAGCCTCCCATCACAGCGGTGCTGAGATTTAGGGCGGGATTCTGGCTTAGAGGCGTTCGGCCGTAGTCCCTCAGATGGTAGCTTCGCACCATTGGCTTATCAGCCAAGCACGTGGACCAAATGTTAGCGACCTGTGATTCCTCTCGAAAGAGTGCATTTGACCAGGGGACAAGCCTGGTCATGGCACGGAGATGTTGTTCGCCTGGTGTGCGGACATATCTCATGGTCAAGGGTTGAGTCTCAGCAGTTCGCAGTGAGGTAGCTGATCTACTGCTTAAGACACCCCAACCGAGAACTAAGTCTTTTTCTAGGGGTTTCATACCTCATCACCCGTATGGGTGAGTATCGCGCAGCTTCCCGCGCGCTTTGATCGTTGGACGGCAGAGATCTCTTTCTGCGGCTCGACCAGGTCGGACTAAGACGCGAGCCCCAGGTCCCAACCATGTCGTAGCCTCCCATCACCGTGGTGCGGAGATTTAGGGCTGGATTCCGGCTTAGAGGGGTTCGGCCGTAATCCCTCACATGGTAGCCTCGCGCCATTGGCTTATGGGCCTAGTACGTGGACACATGTCTGCGACTCATCTCGAATTGAGCAGGATTACCGTAGCAACGCCCTGTCATTTGTAGGGTAAGACTGACCTGTCTTCCGAAGGTCTAATACCAGCGAATTAAGGTTCAATATGGAGTTATTTGTCATGGAAGAATCATGATTGGGTAAAAAGATTTCAAAACAGACGCCAAAACGTTATTGATGAATCGCGGATTGAGATACCAGCAAGTCTGGCAGCTGACATAGTGAAACAACAGATCAACCAGCAAGTCCGTGGCAACAAGTGCGTCACTATTGATAATATAGCAGTAGATTTCAACATGAGTCACGCCGCTGCGCACAACATTGTCCATGATGATCGCGGCTATGGGAAAGTGTGTAGTAGATGGGTTCCATGGCAACTGACGACGAGGTGATGTAGGCAGTGAAAACTTGGTTAAAGGTCACACCCAAAGACTTTTTCTTTAGAGGGCATCCACAATCTAGTGGACAGGTAGATAACCCAAGTTGGACATCTACAAGCTAGTGGACAGGTGGACAAAGTGTGTTGGACATCCACAAGCTAGTGGACAGGTGGACAAAGTGTGTTGGACATCCACAACCTAGTGGACAGGTGGACAATGTGGGTTGGACATCCACAAGCTAGTGGACAGGGGGACAAAGTGTGTTGGACATCCACAAGCTAGTGGACAGGTGGACAAAGTGTGTTGGACATCCACAAGCTAGTGGACAGGGGGACATAGTGTGTTGGACATCCACAAGCTAGTGCACAGGTGGACAAAGTGTGTTGGACATCCACAAGCTAGTGGACAGGTAGACAAAGTGTGTTGGACATCCCCAAGCTAGTAGACAGGTGGATAAAGTGTGTTGCCAGGCACAGGGACCATGTCGAAAAACAAGACACAAAAAAGCGTCTGGTTTGCACTGTTATAAAAATGTCATTTACTTAGCCCCCCTCTAAATGTCATTCGCTTAGCCCCCTCCCCTCTAAATGTCATTCATTTAGCCTCCTCTAAATGTCATTCGTTTATCCCCCTCTAAATGTCATTCACTTAGCCCCTCTAAATGTCATTCACTTAGCCCCCCCCCTCTAAATGTAATTCGCTTAGCCCCCTCTAAATGTCATTCACTTAGCCCCCCCCTCTAAATGTCATTCGCTTAGCCCTCTCTAAATGTAATTCGCTTAGCCCCCCCCCTCTAAATGTCATTCACTTAGCCTTCTCTAAATGTCATTCGTTTATCCCCCTCTAAATGTCATTCGCTTAGCCCCCTCAAAATGTCATTCGTTTATCCCCCTCTAAATGTCATTCAATTAGCCCCCTCTAAATGTCATTCGTTTATCCCCCTCTAAATGTCCTTAACTTAGCCCCCCCCCCTCAAAATGTCATTCGTTTATCCCCCTCTAAATGTAATTCACTTAGCCCCTCTAAATGTCATTCACTTAGCCCCCCCCCCCTCTAAATGTCATTCGCTTAGCCCCCTCTAAATGTCATTCTCTTAGCCCCCTCTAAATGTCATTCTCTTAGCCCCCTCTAAATGTCATTCACTTAGCCCTCCCCCCTCTAAATGTCATTCGTTTATCCCCCTCTAAATGTCATTCACTTAGCCCCCTCTAAATGTCATTCACTTAGCCCCCCCCCCTCTAAATGTCATTCACTTAGCCCCCTCTAAATGTCATTCGCTTTAGCCCCCTCTAAATGCCATTCGCTTAGCCCCCCCCCCCTCTAAATGTCATTCACTTAGCTTCCTTTAAATATAATTCGTTTATCCCCCTCTAAATGTCATTCGATTAGCCTCCTCTAAATGTCATTCATTCTTGTTTAACATTAAACATCTCCCATCTCCTTTTGTTGAGTTGCAGACCGCACGGTGTGGCTAGTTGGACCGCAAGTTCGAGATCCCTGACCTAGATGACACAATGGTTGTACCTTGTACAAACATTATTTATTAAATGTGTGGGCTGAATATTCATTTAAATGGCAAATATATGCAGTGAATGAAGGTCAAGGGAATGCGTATATATCGATCGCCGTTTCAGTATGTATAAAATAAGCAGCCCTGAATGGAGATATCTTCGTCAGTAGAATCCAGAAAGGCAGACGTAAACGACCTGAGATCAGTTCTCTGTCAGTTGTACCAGCAGTCCAAACTCAGAAGAGTTATAGTACAGTGGGTGCCATCCCACTGTAATATTCAATACAACGAGGAGGCAGACAGACTGGCAAAAGAAGGTGGAAGGGAAGGTCACCACAGCCAAGGGTGACCTACGAATAGTCCACAAGGTTTATTAGGACCAGATACATGGGCAAATGGGAAACATACTGGCTACAAAGAAAATTATGCTTATTATCAGTTGATAAGAGAGCAGGAGATGGTCTTCAGATTCCGCACATCCCACGACAGACTGAGGTACCATCTATTAAATAAACTGAAGATAGATGCCACTGATGAATGCACGTGTGGTACTGGGAAAATGACCCCTGAACATCTGCTACAAAATTGCCCGACATACAAGGACCAGGGAAAGCATATGTAATCATCACCAGTGCCACCACAAGCTCTATGGCAGTGCCAACAGCATCAGGATGACCGCTGCTTCCTTTGAACACATTTAAGTTGACGTCTGACATCGTACGAAGAAGATGAAGAAACCTTTAATTTAAAAAAAATATTTCTTTTTCTTCTTCTTCTTCTTCTTCTTCTTCTTCTTCTTCTTCTTCTTCTTCTTCTTCTACTTCTTCTTCTTCTTCTTTTCCTTCTTCTTGTTTTTGTTCTTTTTTTTCCACTACTTCTTCTTATTCTTCGTCTTCATCTTCTTCTTTCTTCTTCTTCTTCTTCTTTTCCTCCTCCTTCTTCTTCTTCTTCCCTCTTCTTCTTTCTTCTTCTTCTTCTTTTCCTCCTCCTTCTTCTTCTTCTTCTTCTTCTTGTTTTCCTTCTTCTTTTTCTTTTCCTTTTGTTTTTCTTTTTCACTTCTTCTTCTTTTTCTTCTTCTTCTTCCTTTACGGCGTTTGTCCTGAAAAGGACGTTATGACATTGTAGTTTACAGCGAGGCTGCGATATCTGTGCCTTTTTAAATGAGTTTTTTGGGGAACACTGCCACTCCTAGCCATTGGCCAGATTACACTAAGGACTAGTGCAGCCTGTTTCCAGGGTCGGTACGTGTAGGTTGAAAAAGGCCGATAACCTAAAAAGGTTACAGTCTTGGTTTGAAAAGGGCGTGTCTTCAGTAGAATCCAGAAATGCCAACTTTTAACTAAACAAAACAAAAATACACAGGCTGAGAAAAATAGGGTTACTGTAGTACTAGGCATGTCGTAAAGGATGACTAAAATGGCAGAGCGTGCGACTAGCAACATCACAATGTAAAACCATTGTCATGAAACCGGCACTGCACATCATGATCGGATACAGCTTCATGTACATGCCTCACCTCGGCTTCCTTGTATCCTTCTCTGGAAACGGGCTGTTTTCATGGCAGCCTGGCTAACGTGGTGAGGAATCGACGTGATCCCGTAGTAGTGATTGACACGCAGATGAAGCCAAGCATAGCACAACTACATGGAGACCTCGGTCCATCTTTATCAGTACGCTCTGGATGTCAGGAAAACTACTGCAACCCGCCACTTAACGTCCTTTTGAGGGCTCACAAAAAAGTAACCTAATTATTCGGGGGCATTCGCAAACAGCAAACGAGACGGAATCACACCATCCAGGCCACCGTAAGAATGGGGCACATTACTAGGTCAATAGAAGTGTACAGGTAGTAATCTCCAGAATTATCAAGGTTGCTGAAGATGTAACACACTGAATTAGGTGACAGCAGCAAACGGCTCAAATCTGGCTGCTTGTACCAGGAAATAAGAAGCATTAGTGCAGTATGGCTAAGCCAATATGGATCGCAGTGGGAAGGCAAACCTGGTCCCCCAAAAAGCCAGCTGAAATCGGATGTGTCGGGCCTAAAGACACATTTGTCGCAATCTCGCTGTAAACTACAACACAACGTGACAATTAAAGATGAACTCAGAGAAAGAAGAATAAGCCTTTGCAAGGAATAAATTATATTGGGAAAGAACAATATTTTAAACAAACAAATGATGAGGCATATCAATGAGTGTAACTTTGGCACTGCAGAATGATCGTTAGACATCTGATGTAATCTTGGCACCGCAGAATGATCGTTAGACATCTGATGTAATCTTGGCACTGCAGAATGATCGTTAGACATCTGATGTAATCTTGGCACTGCAGAATGATCGTTAGACATCTGATGTAATCTTGGCACTGCAGAATGATCGTTAGACATCTGATGTAATCTTGGCACTGCAGAATGATCGTTAGACATCTGATGTAATCTTGGCACTGCAGAATGATCGTTAGACATCTGATGTAATCTTGGCACTGCAGAATGATCGTTAGACATCTGATGTAATCTTGGCACTGCAGAATGATCGTTAGACATCTGATGTAATCTTGGCACTGCAGAATGATCGTTAGACTTTGATGTAACGGTGGCACTGCAGAATGAGCGCTTGACATCTGTTGTAACGGTGACACTGCAGAATGATCGCTTGACATCTGATGTAACGGTGACAAGTAGGTATATGAGAAATAGATGTATCCATCACGGTGGGTCCTAGCGGATGTTAGTATTCGCAGGTCACGATCAAATGTGGATTCCTGGTGTACCACTCTTAGTTGAGCGGTATTAACTTATAAACAAAATGCTACATAACTGGTGGTCAGGTAATGGAAGTACAGATGGGCAGGTATAGAAAGTACTTTGGTGAGGTACAGGAAGAACAGTTGGTCAGGTCCGGGAAGAATAGTTGGTCAGGTACAGGAAGAATAGTTGGTCAGGTACGGGAAGAATAGTTGGTCAGGTACGGGAAGAATAGTTGGTCAGGTACAGGAAGAATAGTTGGTCAGGTACGGGAAGAATAGTTGGTCAGGTACGGGAAGAATAGTTGGTCAGGTACAGGAAGAATAGTTGGTCAAGTACGGGAAGAATAGTTGGTCAGGTACGGGAAGATTAGTTGGTCAGGTACAGGAAGAATAGTTGGTCAGGTACGGGAAGAATAGTTGGTCAGGTACGGGAAGAATAGTTGGTCAGGTACGGGAAGAATAGTTGGTCAGGTACGGGAAGAATAGTTGGTCAGGTCCGGGAAGAATAGTTGGTCAGGTACGGGAAGATTAGTTGGTCAAGTACGGGAAGAACAGTTAGTCAGGAATGGAAAGAACAGTCAGGTGCTGGAAGAATAATTTTATCAGCTACGGCAAGAACAGTTGGTGAGGTACTGCAAGAACAGTTGGTCAGATACGGGAAGAACAGTTGGTCAGGTACGGGAAGAACATATGATCTTGTACGGACCGTCTGACCGTCTGCTGATGTCGCCATCAACACTTGCAATGAGCAATTAACCTCTCTTTTAGAAGATCATGGATACTGATGCAAATAATGTTCGGTGTGAAATATACAGCAGTAAATGAGCTGACTTCAGCCAGTGATTTAGAGCTGGCTGTTTGTGCCAATGTCAGGGAACCACACTTGATCAATGCCTTATTCCACCTCCAAGAGACGGCTCTGGAAACATGCTGCACTCATGTAGTCTGATTCTGAGAATATGCATAGAAGAGGGAACGCAAATCTAATCCCGAAACCGGGTGTCTCAGAAGGAAAGACGCAGATATCGCAGTCTTGCTGTAAACTACGATGCAACGTCCTATTCAGGACGGACGCCAGTTTGGCTTGGCATCGTTCGTTCTCAATCTCCCGCTGCCAAACCCTGAATGGGCTTAAGTAGCAGAATGTAGTCCTTAGAATGGAATGCGTTATGTCGTAGTTTACAGCTTGACTGCGTTATTTGCACCTTTCGGTCCAACACATCCGACTTCAGCAAGCATTTTTTGACGACCGGGTTAGCATTTCCTCTTCGATGCCTTCTCCTTAGCCAGTCTGCCTGTTATCCAGGATCACCGCTTGGAGGTGTAGAAGGGCCTTGGCAGCTCTGGTTCGTTGGCCCTGACGCTAGCAGTCAGCTATGGGTCACTGACCACTGCAGCTCATGCGCTGCTCAGCATCTTGATCCCGGACGCCGGTTTGACAGGAAATACATTTCTTGTTCTGCTTGGCTCAAGGATCTACTCCTAACAGATTATTGTAACTTTCAGCAATGATCTCTAACTGCAATATCGTAATTGTCCTTTTCAGCAATGCCAACTTATTTTTGTTGCACTGGATGATGAACATACTGCACTCTGGGACTTTGGGTACATTGTGGACAGACTTGGTGGCGTTTGAAGAATTGGCTATCAGTACGGAACATTCTGGACAAGAGCGAGCAAGGGGTGCTATTTTCTTTACTAGAGGTAGCGTGAATGTACGTGGGGTGGAAAAGATAAAGAGAGATTGAATGTTGGGTGGACAATAAAGTTCAAGGAAATGTGTCAGAGAAAGTTTGGAAAAAATATGAAAGAAATAAAGATATACGTCAATCATCAATCAAACCCTTTTCAGTCCCATGTGAAGCATTGAACTTCAGCAAAAATAGGTCAATTCATCAAACATTGACATGTCTCATTATCAGCAAGTGCTCTGCCTATTGACGTTGGCGATGATGGACTCCATTCGCTTCTATCACTCGTACCTTTTACCAACTCTGTTGTTGATTGTCGCCCGTGCCATTCTCTCAGGCTGTCTCTCAACATTTTCCCAGCCTTCCTCTGTCTCTCGTTTCTGCTATCTTTTCTGTTGTCAAACGTGCTCTAAGCCGCCTCTTCTCATAACATGCCCGAAAAAGGATGACTGCCTTGTTTTGATCTATGCGATGAGTTGTCTTTGTGTTTGTGTCTCTTCGAGTACTGTATCGTTAGTCTTCCTTGCAGTCCATCAGGTCCGCAGCATTCTTCTGTAAAACCACATCTCCGTTGCTTCCAAAGATCTATGCGCTTGCTTGCTGATTGCCCATGATTCACTGCCATATATATGTGGTTCCACGTAGCATCCAAGGACTTTCTTTCCGCGTTCCAACGACAAGGATTTATTGCACAATATTCTTTTCATGGTCTGTAAGACAGATTTTACTTGGGCTATTCTGCATTTTATTTTCGTAATTTGCATTTTCCTTGGGCTATTCTGCATTTTATTTTCGTAATTTGCATTTTCCTTGGGCTATTCTGCATTTTATTTTCGTAATTTGCATTTTCCTTGGGCTATTCTGCATTTTATTTTCGTAATTTGCATTTTCCTTGGGCTATTCTGCATTTTATTTTCGTAATTTGCATTTTCCTTCTGATGTTATGACCTGTCTATATTAGTTTGTTTTTGTAGCTTACAGTTTCTACAGGCTGGATTAATTATCATGGCCACCCACCCTCTTTAAGCCCCTCTTACCACGCGCCTTACAGGTTACATTGTTACTATTCTTTGTTCCCTTCTCAGGCCCCGGTAGCGCCCACGTAAAGATAGACAATAGTGTGGTTGACATACGTGAGGTCTGCTTGAGGGTCAAGTGAAAAAATACTGATCAAGACCCTATCCTCGCGTTCTTGCCGTGCTCATACGACGGTTGTGTTACTACAGCCTAGTCAGCGAGGTGGAGATCGAAGATGTCATTGCTATTTTATCATAACTGGATTAATAAACTTTTACAAGGACGCTCAAAACTTGCTGATGAAGTCAGTCCTGGTCGTCCTATTCAGATTGTAACATAAGTCTTTGAATGATGGCGGGGTAGATGGATCGAGCTGATCGGGCAGCGTAGACTTTTAAGTTGTGTAGTTTACTTATCTTAAGAGTTACAACATATATCTACATCACGACACGACTTCAACACAGTAAAACACAATAAACACTTTCGAGTCCATAAAACTCATGTATTGCAAGAATAATCGTGGCACAATATCAACAAAATGCAAAGAACTTCTAAACTAAATAATCATTATATATATATATATATATATATATATATATATATATATATATATATATATATATATATATATATATATATATTTATATATATATATATATATATATATATATATATATATATATATTTATACACACACACACCTAGGAGATTGTAAGCTCTAGCTTTTAATGTTGTCTCCAAAATCTATCGTACCCAGAATTCTACGTCTGTACATGCAACAAACAAACTTGACAATCTCAAGATTTATTCTAGCCATAACTTAATGTCTCCGGTTAGCTCGTGGTTCTTCTTCTGCACCCTTAACACACACTCAATCAATAAACTCGTCCCCACCATCAGGTTACGTACTCAGACGAATCTGTACGCTCACACATAATCAGATCACGTATTCAGGCGATCTGTGCATTCACATATAATCAGTTCACGTATAATCAGGCGATGTGTACATTACCATATAATCAGAACACGTACTCACATATAATCGGATCACGTACTCACGTGTGATCACGTACTCAGTCGATCTGTGCACTCACAAATACTCAGATCATTTAACGTTTTCAAGCAAATCTGTACGCACACATACAATCAGAACACACATTATTCACAAAGTGTCCTGCACATACAACACACATTCAGATCCCTTACTGTTTACATGGTGTCCATCATAAGCACATATTTAGCGCGACTGGTCAAACTCGAGGTGTGTGATGGGACAACCACCATGCAAACTTTCTCATTTTCAGACTCTCTCCCAATCTTCCTGCCAGTCAACCGAGTTTATCTCTGCAAAGTATTTTAAAGTCTCAAACAACAACATGGCTGTTCAATGGTCTTCTGTGGGTTGTCTGATTTAGCCATCACTTCAATTTGGAACTACCCCCATCTAAAATGTTATTGGTTGTCTATCCACGAGTCACTGTCATTCCAAATGTGGCAGCCGGTCGTGGCAGCATCAAACTGCCACCAACCTCCATCCCAGGCAAATCCGATGCCAGAGTAGTGAGCTCTGCCACCCACCCCTGTAATAGACAAAGTCATCTACCTAACCCATCGTTTCCTATGTCTACCCTGGCGTGACCTGTGTTTGTCCAACGCATTCAGGCAACCTTTGTTTCTTAGAGTCGCCAGCCCAATCTCCCCTGCTCTAAACGACTATGCTCCAGCTGGAACTGTCACACTGACTGGTGTCGCCTCGATGAAGATCGATATTATATTAAAAAATAAGAAGAAATACCAATGTAATAAAAATGGGTTTCAAGTTTTCATCTCATTTAGTTATTTAAAAAAACACACGCTATTTGCGACCTATTTACTGATTTGCTGTTGTATTGTTGTTGTTTTGAATGCCCACAATTAGTAGGTTTACTCTTTTATGCGCCCTGAAAAGGACGTTAAATGTCGAGTTGCAGTAGCTTTCCTCACATTCCGAGCGTGCTGCTGAAGGCAGACCAGTGGCCTCCAGGCGGTTGAGATTTGCTTGGCTTCATTTGCGTGGTTCTCACTACTACAGGGATCACGTCGATCCCGATTAGCCATGCTACAATGAAAACAGCCTGTTTCCAGGAAGGGCTGCGAGGAAGCCGAGGTGGGGGTCTTGGCTAGTATATTTTGCCTGACCCTGACTAATATGTCTGGTCAGTATGTTTTGCCTGACCAAACGTTAGTCTTCCTCCCCTTATTAATAATAATGTTAGCGTAGGCGTCAAATGCTCGTTGCATCAATTGACCACTACCATGTCCAACTGCTGAGGCTATGTCCATGCGTAGCGTGTCGACCGAAATCTCTACAGATTACCCTCGTAGAGCCGTGTACTCCGCATCCTTGGGATGAGGGCCGCGAGGAGTGTGTTATCCCAATGTTTGTGTCAAGCTTTTCCGTGTTTGTCCGTATCAAACTCTCTGTTTCCACGTGTCCCGCCACCAACCCTTTTGACTGCGTCCACTTGTTGGTCAGCGTGACCCTTGCTGTGCTGAGAATACGTGGTTAGGTATCGTGTAACCTCTGGTAGAAGGAGGGGCAGGCAGGAGGACGTCGGCTTCAGTCCGAGCAGAAATGTCTTTGAGTAATGATAATCTGGACTGAATTCTGGTGTGCAGTTAAGCGGAACGTTGAACTCTCTCATAGACTGGTTCCCCCGGCTTGAGCCAGACATAAAATACAGCATAACAAACAGGATAACCTATCGAAAGCACATACAATCCACAGAATAAATCCCTTGAAACCATCTGGTGAAGGAGTTGTGAAATATAATCCGAACAGGAACCACCAAACATAGGAAAACTCCACACAAACACAGAAGTGAGTCGAGAGCGCAGCCATCTTACTTTTTCCTTACTATTTCCTCCCCTTGCTGTTGTATAATCACACATTATTTCTTTGTGACATATTCTATTTCAGGTTATGTTAGTCCAGATAACCTACGATCGTACTTGAGCAACGTTGTGGTAGGCAAGAAATCTCTGGCGGAAGCTTCAGAGTTTTCAACCTTTGTCTCACAGCGCACACATCATAACAAGTTCCGGGACATGACGGAAGTTCTGAACAAATTCCGGGAAATTGTCATCAACAATGGTTCAGGGAAAAGGGAAACCGTTTGGGATGACGTAGACACGGCCAACCAGTGGGTTGTCTACATGACTCAATATATCAACGCCCTTCACGATGTGCTGGTATTTGGGTGTTTTGAAGTGTAGAAACTGCTAGAACTGTAACATGTGTGTTGCCAGTAGTTGTGGTTTCTATATTAACGTATGTGTAGGCGTTTGTTTATTCTAGCATCGATAGTTTGTCACGGCATTAATGCTTGTATGGTCTATGTCAATCTAAATCATTTTACTCATTAGCAATCAGACGAGTACTTCCTTTTTATATCCACAATCGGGGATCAAGACGCTGAGCAGCGCATGAGCTGCAGTGGTCAGCGACCCATAGCTGACTGCTAACGCCAGGGACAGCGAACCAGAGCTGCCAAGTCCCTTCTACGCCTCCACGCGGTGATTCTGGATAACAGGCTGCAATAAAGCAGACTGGCTAAGGAGAAGGTATCAATTGAGGGAAGGCTACCCCGGTACTTGAAAATTGTTGTTGAAGTCGTATGTGTCGAACCGAAAGGTGCAAATATCGCAGTCAAGCTGTAAAATATGAAACTACGCATCCGTTCTCTGGATTACATCCTGTTACTTGCAAAGCCCTTTTTAAGGTTTGGTAGAGGGAGATTGAAAACGAACGAAGAAAAAAAAAATATCCTAAATCATCCTTGCCGTTTAGAGCTAGATATGTTTCTTCTTCTTCTTCTTCTTCTTCTTCTTCTTCTTCTTCTTCTTCTTCTTCTTCTTCTTCTTCTTCTTCTTCTTCTTCTTCTTCTTCTTCTTCTTCTTCATCTTCTTCTTCTTCTTCTGCTTCTTCTTCTTCTTCTTCTTCTTCTTCTTCTTCTTTTCCTCCTCCTTCTTTTCCTTCTTCTTTTTCTTTTCCTTTTGTTTTTCACTTCTTCTTCTTCTTTTTCTTCTTCTTCTTCTTTTTCTTCTTCTTTTTCTTCTTCTTCTTCTTCTTCTTCTTCTTCTTCTTCTTCGAGGCCACAAAAATGGCAAAAACTTTAACCTACAAAATTGTGGAAGCTTTAATGCCACATAACTGTGGAAACTTTGAGTAGCTAAACATGGAAAACTTTAAGCCACAAAAACTAAAAACTTTAAGCCACAAAACTGTGGAATCTTCAAGTCACAAAACTGTGGAAACTTTAAGCCACAACAATTTTAAAAGATGTGGGCATGTCAACATCTGCTAACTTGGTTGTATTTGTTGAAGTTCTATGTTCCGCAGAGAACTGACACGGTTTTGATTGATTGATTGACACACCAATGCCGACTGTTTGAAGAGGCTTCAATCACGATTCGATTTTGCTCAGTTTAAGACGAATAAATAAGGCCTTTGGGTTTCATTAGAGATGGCAGAATCATACATCGTTAGAGTTTGAGCAGTACAAGATAACGAAGCGGAAAAAAAAGTGAAGAAAGAAAACCCCGAGCACAGTTTTAAGAAATAGCGATTCTGAGAAAGAAAGTTGTGACGTACAAAGACACAATTAGCTCAAACAGGTAAGGGAGGAAGATGTAGATAATTGGCGTTTATTTCGAAGATAGGAGACAATTTATTTTAAGGTAATAATTGGCGTTAGCATTATGCACGAAAATCAGAATAATGCGTACACTGGTCCTGTCAATATTTCTCTATGGTGATGGTAATATAAACATAAATACACAATATAATATCAAACGGCGATTTCTTATAAGGTACGGGCGTACGCAATAGGGAGAGATCCGACGATTGCAATATATTTCAAATAGAGAATTATTTAAACTAAAAATACGGATGAAAAGCGAACGTCAGGGTCAGTTGGAACATTCTGCACAAGATCCCCACTTCACATTCATGCTGTGCAGCTAGAAAACAGCTGTGTTATAACAGCCGGGTCAACAATATGATCCTCGTAGTGGTGAGTCTGCTGGGAAGTTTTGCATTGTGCAGCGAGGAAGAACGCAGGCCCACCCCACCTTCAACAGTTCGCTGCCGGATGTAAGAAAAACCACTGCAAAAATAGTATAAAGAAAAGTCGCCTAGAGTGAAAAACTCAGTAATACTGATCTTCAAAAAGCACACAAAATACTCAGCACAAGTGGTCGCTAAAAAGCCTTGGAAACAGCAACAACAAAAAGCTCAGTACAATTAGTTGCTAAAAACAATAACTCAGTACAAGTAGCCTTGAAAAGCGCAAAATAACTCAGTACTCACTGGAAAGCATTTTAAGCTAACTTTTCATCACCTGAGAGGAAATCATCAAATTGCTGATACAGGAATACAACCAAGTTAGCAGATGTTGACATGCCCACATCTTTTAAAATTGTTGTGGCTTAAAGTTTCCACAGTTTTGTGACTTGAAGATTCCACAGTTTTGTGGCTTAAAGTTTTTAGTTTTTGTGGCTTAAAGTTTTCCATGTTTAGCTACTCAAAGTTTCCACACTTATGTGGCATTAAAGCTTCCACAATTTTGTAGTTTAAAGTTTTTGCCATTTTTGTGGCCTCGAAGAAGAAGAAGAAGAAGAAGAAGAAGAAGAAAAAGAAGAAGAAGAAGAAGAAGCAGAAGAAGAAGAAGAAGAAGAAGAAGAAAAAGAAGAAGAAAAAGAAGAAGAAGAAGAAAAAGAAGAAGAAGAAGAAGTGAAAAACAAAAGGAAAAGAAAAAGAAGAAGGAAAAGAAGGAGGAGGAAAAGAAGAAGAAGAAGAAGAAGAAGAAGAAGAAGAAGAAGAAGAAGAAGAAGCAGAAGAAGAAGAAGAAGAAGAAGAAGAAGAAGAAGAAGAAGAAGAAGAAGAAGAAGAAGAAGAAGAAGAAGAAGAAGAAGAAGAAGAAGAAACATATCTAGCTCTAAACGGCAAGGATGATTTAGGATATTTTTTTTTTCTTCGTTCGTTTTCAATCTCCCTCTACCAAACCTTAAAAAGGGCTTTGCAAGTAACAAGTAACTTGTAACCTTCTTTGATTTTGACCTCACCAAGTCTTGGAAATTTATCACGAAGGTACACAAATCCTGCCCCATTTCGAGTCATGGCCGTTACAGCATTTGTTATTAGTCGACGATTGATGTGGTGAGAAGAAGCAAGATCGTATGGGATTCTACAAGTATTCGTTAAGTAAATTTTTCGTTGGGAGTCAATCCTTTTTCATGTAGTTTGAAATCCTCGTACTGCTGTCCCACAGACAGAGGAAGCAGCAAAACTTTGTGTAACCCTGCTGTAGCCCTAACAAGATGACAGTGACCTTCAGGACAACACAAATCTGCCACTTATACTTGTCATAGTTGATGGTGTATAACAGTTGTTCAATGTTGTTGTATGTTTCTTTCATGTAAGAGGGACGTTCTGTAAAGGACCTGCTATATGATGATAATGATGTTTCTTTCATGTGGACTGCATATCCGATTGGAACAGATAGTAAACTGTCACAATTAAGCAGTAGCATAGCTTTTAACTGAACTTGGACAAGTCAATAAACATCTTATAATTTTCCTCTATGTAGTTGATGTGTAGTACCACTATCATAACAAGGGCAGTCATCGTGACAGACGTGCAAGCCGTACTTTAGAAAGTACATTAGGTATGGCTTAGGCATGAGTGTATAGCAGCTGTTGAGGCCTTAAACCTCCAGAGGTTGACATGGATCTACTGTCCTGCTCATGCTCGGGTTCATGGCAAAGAAAGAGCTGACATCATGGCTTCACAAGCTCCCATTATGGGCACATTAGTGATGGATAGAAGTGACATTTTGAAATTAATCAATGACCTCCTGATAGATATTTCTGTTTCTAAGAATCAACGTCACTGTACTCCGGGCATACCCATATTTGCTCAGTCTCTCTCATCAAATGGCGTAAGGTATGGATGCTGATGGTCCCTGTAGCTCGCTGGTTGTACACTCTCCTGTACTGTGCTGTCATACGCCCCACTCCACTCGAACCTCGTTTAATGTCGAAACTTTGCAATCTGTGGATTGATGCTTCATCTATTGTGGTGTCCTCATCCGGCAAGCGGTCTAATGTACCCACAATTGGAGCTTGTGAAG
Organism: Ariolimax columbianus; assembly: GCA_036924085.1. NCBI lineage: Eukaryota > Metazoa > Mollusca > Gastropoda > Stylommatophora > Arionidae > Ariolimax > Ariolimax columbianus. The sequence goes on along the minus strand of JAVGWX010000005.1, from coordinate 25,316,883 downwards.
CCATGATGCCAGCTCTTTCATTGCCCTGAACCCCGACATGAGCAGGACAGTAGATCTCCTGCTAGATGAGGACACCGCAATAGATGAAGCAACAATTCACAGACCACAACGTTTCGAGATTAAACGAGGTTTGAACGGAGTATGGCGCATGAGAGGACGGAGCAGAAGAGTGTACAACCTGCAAGCTACAGGGAGCATCAGCATCCATACCTCACGCCAAATGATTAAATAGACTGAGCACCTATGGGTATGCCCGGAGTGCAGTGACGTCGATTCTTAGAAACAGAACAGAACCGTCATCATACCCACTATATGTGTGATGTTATCTGTCATTTTGAAATAGGGAAGCAGATACAATGTCGGCCCTGGTCACTGATCTCTCACACACACCCACACAAATGCAAGGCTTCTTTATCATTGGTGTAATGGGTCACCTTTGTGATAGCAGAGTTATTTTTCCGTAAATATAACAAAAATAGTCCGCGTTGCTCACACATTCTCAAGGCATCTTGATCAACATATCTGCACTCACAGAATCCACAACACAAATGGTGACAAGGAGAAGATGTGGTTGCAATTACTGCTACAGATTGCGTCATTCAATTCGCGCTTTAGACTATCCGTCTGGTGGAAAATATCGCCTCAGGGTTAAATTAAAAATTAGGGGATACTAAGACGCATAAACCAGTGCTTGGATGCATGTGTGCGTCAGTATGTACCTATGTTAGGTTTGAGCGCTCTCAGAAGCCAGCCTAACCAAAGTGCAATGGAAGGGCCTCACCCCGAGAGCGCATGTGAAAGTTGTGCAAGAGTGTGATTGTAGGACAGAGTCAAATGAAACAGGATGAGGTAAGAAGAGAGGAAGAATCCCAGAATGTCTTCCGTTTTTGTCTGGCATACGTTTTTAATGTTGTCCATTGTTTTGTTTGATATTCACTACAGAATGATCTCGGACTAAAGATCATGCAGATGACATTGGAGTCATCAGTCACACAGAGAGCAATAGTTAGGAACAGCTCTGTTCTGACCGCTGTGGAGTTCTTTGGTTACCCTGTGTTTGTTATTCTGACAGTGCGTCTCACTAGTAGGTAGGCAGGTTATTATTCCCATTTGTCTATTTTTTGAAATTGTTCTCTTCTCATTGTGACAAGAAACAAAAGACATAGAATTCGATCTGTTTTTAAAATAACATAAATTTTTGAAAACGATTAAAGCCGTTTGTGCAAAATTTATTTTCCTTTGCTTTTAAATTGTAATTTAAAATAGCTAAATAAAATATATAGGTGAATGTGGCACATCTCTTGGGATGAAAGAATACTTAACTTAACTTAACGTCTTTATACTGGTTTAAGGGATGAGCTGCAGTGGTCAGCGACCCATAGCTGACTGCTAGCGTCAGGCCAGCGATCCAGAGCTGCAATGACCCTTCTACACCTCCTGGATAACAGGTTGCAGCAGGGCAGACTGGCCAAGGAGAAGGGATCGAAGAGGAAATGCTAACCCGGTACTAAAAAAATGATTGCTGAAGTCGGATGTGTTGGACCGAAAGGTGCAAATATCGCAGTCAAGCTGTAAACTACGACACAACGCATTTCGTTCTCTGGACTACATTCTGCTACTTAAACCCTTTCCGGGTTTGGTAGGGGGAGATTAAGAACGAACGAAACCAAGCCAAGCCATACTGGTTTAAAAGACTGCAGAGTCTGTATGTAACCAGTTTCAATTAGTTTTCCTTGCTCTAAAAACTATACGCATCTATTATTGAATGCGTTAATCATCCCTGCCTCCACTACTTCCTGTGGCAATCCAAATAAGGAAGTCCTGGAGAAATTATGGGTGCAACTGATGAGCGAAATGAGAGTCCGGCAATTAAGATATTTTGGTCACAGAAAAAAGACACACTAACATGCTGAAAAAAATACTGGAAGGAAAAGTGGAACACACGCTATTTTCTTTTTTTTCAAATGTTATTAAGAATTGACGTCATTTCACTCCAGACAACCCCATACGTGTTCTTTAACTCTCAGTACACGTAGAAACGTGTTGATACTGTTGGTTTTTGTACTTCACTGATTGTACACACTCTTACTTCGTCATCTTAGAAGCCCGTCTCTGTTGAGCTCAAGTAGGGTATCAAAATTGCGATCTGTGCATTGCCGATTCATCGACTGCAGTGTACTCAACAAAGAAGTGAGGGTTGATCAAGATATAAATGTCAACTCTATATATTGTCAATGATGTCAACACTTGTGAATGTTGTAGGCCACTGACCTCGACAACTGTGCTCGCCTAACCGATAATATAACTAGAAATTTTCTTCACCACCCATTTTTCATAGAGATATCACGCAAGATACCCTGTTCTGGCTTTTTTTAATTAGGGCACGTACCTAAGGGACAGCCACTTTACAAGCAAACAAAGGCAGAGAGAGAGAGAGAGAGAGAGAGAGAGAGAGAGAGAGAGAGAGAGAGAGAGAGAGCTGCGCAGCAGCCGGACAAAAGTAGTGAAACCAACGACCCTGCTCAAGTCTTGCCCTCTGATCAGTAAATAGATGGTCAATGCAAACACCCAGAACCAACAGCCCAGGCCTCCACAGCGCCAGCATGACAGAGAAGAATTCTAGGTGATTTAATACAGGTTTATAAGATAATCAACGAAAAGGACAAATTAGAATGTAACAAGTTTTAAAGAAATACAGCCGTCTACACAAACAAGAACGAACATTCACAAATTAATTAAAGAACAGTTAAGATTAGATACGAGAAAATATCTTTTTTAGACAGAATGGTGAATGCTTGGAATGCATTGCCACATGAAATAGTGGATGCAGGGTCAATTAATGCATTCAAGAATATATTGGATGCTCATATGTATTATTAGACCAAGTGAATGTAAAAGAAACTGGTTGTATACAGACTCTGCAGAGCCTTCTAAACCAATATACAGACGTTACGTTTTTTGTAATGACTTGGGTGGGGTTCTCCCCACATGTTGATTTGAGCTTCATTAGTCGTTTTCTTTTCGTCAAATGTTGTCCGTCTATCGCATTGCATCTTCCTGCCTGACACCTCATTGTCCAGGATGTCACATTGAGATGGAAAGCAACAATTTTTTAAGGGTATCACGAAAGTAAACGCAGTAAAAGTTAAGAAATAATTCCCTAGGGTTGCCTGTTGTTTGTCGCGTTTGTCTGAAAAGGACAATTTAAGCACAATCAAATTGACCCAAGCACAGGCATCTGGAGAAACGACGTGGATTTGGTGAGTGTGATTTCTAATATAAATTTAAAGAGGAATGGTCAAGCTTTCTGTTTGTGTAACTAAACTCATCATTGGTACCATGGTGCTTTTCTTTTTGTTGTTATTTGCGAATGCCCGCAATGAGTAAGTTACTCTTTTGTTCGCCCTGAAAAGGACGTTAAGTGGCGGGTTGCAGTAGTTTTCCTCATATCCCGAGCGTGCTGATGAAGTTGGACCAGGGTCCTCCAGACAGTTTTGCTATGCTTGGCTACATATTCGTGTAACTCACTACTACGAAAATCACGTCGATCCCTCACCTAGGTAGTCGGGCTGCCATGAAATCAGCCGTTTCCAGCGAGGGTTACTAGGAAGACGAGGTGAGGGTCTTGGTCAGTATATTTTGCATGACCAGACGTTATTCTTCCTCCCCGCCTTTATTTTTAATTACAGAGCATGACAAGAAGTATGGTTTGTTTATAATATGGTTTATATTGCTATTAGAGTGCGCAAGTGGGTAAAGGTGCCGAGAAGGCAACTAAAAACACAAAGACACTGAAACGAATTAGCGACAAGAATAATACTAGCTCTGATTGTTTCTTGTTTGTTTCTTGTTTGTTTCTTACGCGTTTGCACCACTAGTTTCTACTGGCGGAGACGCGCCCATTCCACCCCAGACCTTAGTCCTTTGGGCAATATCAGGACGCACAAACCAGTGCTTGAATGTATGTGTGCGTCTGTATGTACCTATGCTAGATTTGTGCACCCTCAGAAGCTAGCCCAACCAAAGTGCAATGGAAGGGCCTCACCATGAGGGCGCGTGGAAAGTTGTGCAAGAGTGTGACTGTGGGATATAGTCAAATGCAACAGAGTGAGGAGAGAAGAGATAATTATCCTACTAAATGACTCTCATTGAAAGCAAGCACATTTAAATCAACGAAGAAATGGACAGTGCGATGGGCTGGTTGAAGGAGGAAGACACATAAGATGGGTGGGTTCACAGGGGACGCGTGGATTACAATGGGAAAGGAATGAGCGGTTTGGAAGGAGAGACACGAGGCAGACGAGCGATGAGGGAAGGATTAGATCTTTTAATTGTTAAACTGATGTTGTTTCTTTCATTTTGTATTGTTCGAATGACATGTAGATCTTCTGTACGAGTATTACTAGTTTGTTAGAATATCTTAAATATTTCAACCCAGGAACTCAATGTGATAACCACGGCTTTGTCATCAATATCCAATGTTGTCTTACATACACAGCATCAAGAAGCTGTCAGTGACGCTATCGGAAAGAATTACAGTTTTAGCAAGAGAACAAAAGAGGAATGCTACACTCTTAAAGGAGATGTACCCTCCGACAGTAGCACAGAGGTGAGCCATGTCTTCAACTGATGAATCGGTAGTCGACAAACTGGTGTTCGCGACGAGTCCTGTTGGGGTCAGTGGACGACATATTGATCTATAAATAAGGTTTCTCTGCATAGGTTTGTCATTCCACATCGTGTGGCGGGTGATTTAGTTGCTCATTGAAAGCAATGAAGGCGACAGCGTCAGAATAGTGAGCTTTTTTGTAATTTGATTCACGCCATCTAATAGATTTAAAAGAGGAGAATTCAAGCCATCATCAACCGCGCTCTCTCGTTCTGAACTACCTTGGTCCAGTGGCAAGGCGTGTTAGTACAAAGGACTAGAGATAGCACATGATGCAGATTTTACAACAGTTTTTTTAAAAATCGGGTGTTTTTCCTGCCACACGGCTTCGATAGAAACTTAATTAATTTCCAAATGTCTTTTCCCTGACAGCAGCTGGCAGTCTGCTCATTCCAATTGTCAACTACAAAGAGTTCTAATGCATGTACGTATGCACAGGACATCGACATTGGATCGTCAGTTTTCTATATTGCAAGGCCAAACATTTTCATCTTCCTTGAGACCACAGGTCATTTGAAACTAGAAAGATTGGACACAGTCACTGTTTCATGCATTCATTCGTTCGTTACTTGAAAGACGAGCATTTACTTCTTTGATATGGAGGTAACGTTGAGAGGCCCCCCCCCCCCCCCCCCCCACCTGTGAGACGAACAACTTACTTCTCTGCTATATCGGCCCCATTAAGACACGATCACATTACTTCTCTGCTATATCGGTCCCATTTAGAGACGATCACATTAGTTCTCTGCTTTATCGGCCTCTTAATGCGGTTGAATAGTAAGTGTGGGGGAGGAATGGCAGTCATCAAGAAGGACCATGTGTGCCTGGCCTACGGAAGAGAACAACAGTGAGGAAGGAAACTGGTCACCATACCTCACACAAGTTGATGCTTAGTACAATGGAATCTCTAACATCCATCAACGCCAGTTTCTGCTACATGAATCTATTATTTTAATTCGTGTATGTAATCTGTAATCCTAACATGCAGTCAGTCAAAGGAAGCGCCTAAGGTAGCCAAATGTTGTATAAACTTAATACAGTCTTTTGCCTTGGAGTACCAAGCTGGACCAATAGCATTACTCAGGCCATCTCTTCATCTCATTGGTGGATCTCCGTCTGGGCTACTTAAAGTTGTAGAGCCACAAGAAAAGAGCTGGCCAATAATAAACACAGATCCATCATCCCAGATCCCTTCAGGGCTAACATGACTGCGCTGGGGTGACTTCGGGGGGCATGAACATCCCAATCGTCCGCTGGTCACTTTGTGACGAAACTATACGACTGGAATGTGACAATGGTTGTCGAAAGACTGTGCAGAGTCTTCTGGGGTTGCTGTGGTTGAGAGGTCAGGTATGTGGTCGAGAGATCAAGCAATCGCCTCCCAAAGCGATGAGCAAAAACGGTGGACTTTCGAATCCCAAAAGTGACCCCTGGTCTCACGGGAGGCGGACCAGAGTGCCTACATCCTGAGTTGTATCCAATCGTCCTGACCAATGTCTTGCCACTGGTTCAAGGTAGCTCGGGACCAGAGAGTAAGGGCGATGACAAACGCAGTGTCTTTCTCACTATAATCCAAATACAGACCAATTTACAAAATCAAGACAAAACCGTCTGTTGATGTGGCCATCATCGCCTGCGATGGACAACTAATAACTAAAAAGTTCCACAATGACGTCAATTTTCATGTCCATCTGTTGTCAGACATACCCATCTGCATTTTCTTAATACTGTAGTATCTGCGACGCCATTAAATGTATCTGATTACTATATTGCAAATTCGGTGCCGTAGTGAGACTCACAGTTTGCTTCGCTCCATTGCCCTTTGGGGATTACGTGGCGAAGGGGTTAAGCCGTCGGCCTCGTGATTAGGTGGTGTGGGTTCGACTCTGGACTCCGCCGTCTTTTTTACGGGTGCTTGATGCGGAGTCCCCTGTATCTCGTAGTCGCCCTCTAAACGTATTGTCCTTAACTTGCCACTGGGATCGTGCGGCTCGAGATGAGAGAGTGAGGATAAAAAGTAGCGCAGTTAATCCTTGCTAAAAATAGCTCTAACAAAATGAATTATGCCATCATCGTCTACGATGGACGGCGGCCTTTGCCTTTGATTGCCCTTTGAACAACTCGGAGCTTCTCTGTACCTGCTTGTCATTGGTTCAATTCCTCGCAACCATACGCCATAGCTGAAATAACTGACCTGTTAAAGATGTGACCCCTTGAGTTATTGTTTCTCATCTGTTGAAATATGTGTTTAATGCATTTGAAGTTGAATTGTCCTGCTACAATCCTACATGCTATTTCACGTGCATGTGACTCCCTGGTTTCGAAGCCTACCTGGGTAGCGTATCGAATCCTCGGTAAGGCATATGTTGTTTTTCTGCTATATAAACAAACATATCCAGCAGAAATATTTATACAGACCACAACGACTTCGGGTCGACCCAGTCTTAAATGAGTACCGCTCTCATATAGCCGAGCCTTTGAAATGTGATATCGCTAAACACCTCACAGTAATGCTATGAGTTACTTTACTTTTAAAAAAACTTTTTAGCCAGCACACAACGTGGCGGTAGCAATGGCGACGCGGCATGTTGTCCCAGATAAAAACCCATCGACTACCCCAGCAATGGGAATAAAGTCGTGCGACAGCAACAACAAAAATCTCACGATTGATGCCTTGGGAGTTTGTATGTTTGTATTAAAAATGGTTTAAAACATACAAACAGATCACAAATGTTAGCATTGTTTCATCGCAGACTACTGAAGGGCAAGACCATAGAACCAGAGAGCTTCGAGTCAGCCACTGTCTGTTTCTCAGGCCTCGCTAATTTCGCTGAGCTCAGCAGCCGCAGTCACGGTGTGGATATTATATTCTTTGTCAACAGACTCTTCGACCTGATGGATGAGGAAATTATTAAACATGATGTGTTCAAGGTGGAGACTGTAGGTGAGGTATCAATGTCTGTGATTTGTCTTCTTCTTCTTCCAATCAGTCAATCAACCAATCAATCAATTAATTGAAACACATTTTTTTTTTGCGTTCGCCTTATATCTCGGCGCTTGCACGAGTTAACAAAATCTGGCACGAAAATCAGATTAATACGTACACTGGTCCTGTCAATATTCCTCTATGCTTGTGAGACATGGACAGTTACAGCTGATCTTCAGCGAAGGATACAGGCCTTGAAGATGAGATGTTTCCGGAGACTTTTAAACGTCGCGTATAAAGATCGAGTTACAAATGAGGAAATACGAGATAGAATTACAACAGCAATAGGGCCTTTTGAAGACCTCTTGGCAACTGTCAAAATAAGGAAACTGGCTTGGTACGGTCACATATCGAGATCAATTGGTCTTGTAAATACTATCCTCCACAGAAAGGTTCAAGGCAGACGACGAAGAGATGAGAGGACAACATAGAAGAATGGACCAATCTCTGACCAGAAGAGGCACAGGCAGTGGCCACTGACAGAGAAGGGTGGCGTGGTGTTGTGAGGATGTCTTCATGTGTGCCCCAATGACCTCACCGGTTACGGGATGACCTGACCTGACATTACCTGCCCTTATTTTTCGAATCCCAAAGGCGCTGTGCGCTGCACTGCGGTTTTTATTTTGCACCTGTCGGCCCAGTGCATCCGACTTCAACATGCATTTTATGTAAGGGTTTGCTTCCTCCTGCATTTTCTAAGAGTTTGCTTCCTTGGGGTAACGGCCGGTGCTGTGATGGCCTAGCACCTTTGGTTGTGAGCCGTGCCACTTAACCAGTAGCTCACGCCGTTAATCAATCAATCATTGAATCAATATATCAATATATCTATCAATCAAAACTTGTTCAGCTCCCTATGAAGCATATGTCTTTAACAAATACACACCTTGTAGACAAATGTTCATTTTACATATTGACGTGGGGAACTGAGACGCTAGTCCAGTCAGGCACAACATACTGACCAGGACGTCGCGTCAGGCACAATACACTGACCAAGATCACAATTTCTCATCCATGTAGCGTCCCCTGGAAACAGGTTGTTTTCAAGGCAACCTGGCTGACGAAATGTGGATCGATGTGATCCCCGTAGTAGTGAGCACCTCTTAAAAGAAGCCACGCCTAGCACAACCACCTGGAGGACCCTGGTCCACCTTCATCAGCATGCTCGGGATGTTAGGAAAGCTACTACAACCCGCCACTTAACGTCCTTTTCAGGGCGCACAAATGAGTAAACTTACTCATTGTGGGAATTAAACAACAACAACAACAACCTATTTACGTTTTAGTGGTTTAAATGTTTCAACAGTACAGGTTCCCGACCCACCGAGAGGATTATATCAATGACGAGGGGGTCCAAATGTGTTTTTTAGCGGATTTCAACGTTCATTTATATTTATCAAACAATATTATAGAAAATTTCATTCCGAAGGCTTTCAGCACTTATTTGTATGGCTAAATTATAATAGTTTTCTAGTAGTTGTAACAATAATAAGGCTGCAGTACGGACATTTCTCTGTACCACCATGCAATAACTGTTCCAAAAGGAAGAGGAGTGAGGCAAGGAGAAACAATTTCTCTAAAGTTTGACGACATCTTCCAACAGCTTTGGACCGATATATATGTAAATATAGATGGGGAAAGGCTCACCCACCTATGCTTTGCCGATGACATTGTGCTCATCAGCCACATCATCGAGGAGGCACAACACTCCCTGAACGAACTAGATGAGGTCGGTAGAGGTGTGGGACTACGGATGAATAAAATGATAACGCAATGTCTCCGAAACCCTTTCTGTCCAAAATTCGAGATCAAGCTGGGAAATGAGCCTATCGAAGATGTCAGCTCCTACATATACATGGGGCAAGAAATAAATGATACTCACACCTTAGACCGAGAAATTTCTAGACAAAGAGCTGCAGCCTGGTCTAGCTTCAATACCGTAAAGCCTATACTCCTGCAGATGAAAGACATCATGGCAAGGGCGCACCGTTTCAATTTTATGGTCATACCAACCATGATCTACAGATGGGAAGTATAGAATCGACGCAACTCGGATGCAGAGAAACTACGAGTTACTCAGCGAGCGATGGAAAGACGCGTCCTTGGGATCTCGATCAGAGACCGAATCCACAATACAGAAATAAGAGAACGCACTCTATTTCGAGACGTCGTGGAGGCTGCGTTGTCTCGCAAATACCACTAGGCTGGCTACGAGGTGTGCATGCCAGATAACAGATGGGCACTCAGAAGAACGTTTTGGTGGCCATATGATTATACACGACCACTCGGACGCCCACCCATACGATGGCGAGATGGGCTGCTGAGAGACCTAGGTCCGAATGGTACGACACGGCGAAAGATCGGACTGCATACAGGACATTGTTGGCTGCCTCGCATACGGCACACCCACCGGACTGACGTCGAGAATATTGTATTGTAACAATATGGCTACACAGTAATTTTGTATTAGTAGTTGTAACACTATGGCTACACAGTAATTTTGTATTAGTAGTTGTAACACTATGGCTACACAGTAATTTTGTATTAGTAGTTGTAACACTATGGCTACACAGTAATTTTGAATTAGTAGTTGTAACACTATGGCTATACACAATATTTTACTAGTTGCTGAAAGACCGCTTTTTTTTTTTTTTTTTAGAAAATGAAAGGAAATGACTAAACGTCCACCTCGGCGAATACTTGAGAAATATTAAATGTCCACAGTGTTTATAGATATTATTTTTTATCATTTTAAATATTTGAAATGGCGGGCCTTTTATATTTTTGTGTGCATTTTTTGTGTTGATACGATGAACCTTGATTTCACTCTCTAACAATAAAATATACAAATGCAGTGTTATCATTGAAATACAATTCCATGTTACAAATCGTAAACTGCAAAAATATTAAATATGATGTAACATTCAATATCAGAGTTAATTTGTAATCGGTGTATCCATATTTGAATAACAGACTGTACTTCTTCGTTCGTTCAAAACTCCCGTTACCAAGCCCTGAAAATGGCATTGCAAGTAACAGGATGTGTTGAAGATTTCTCATAAACAGATTTTCTTGAATTAATAAATGTACTTATAGTTCCTGCCGATGTGATTCACAAGTAACAGCATGTGTTGAAGATTTCTCATAAACAGATTTTCTTGAATTAATAAATGTACTTATAGTTCCTGCCGATGTGATTCACAAGTAACAGGTTGTGTTGAAGGTTTCTCAAAAACAGATTTTCTTGAATTAATAAATGTACTTATAGTACCTGCCGATGTGATTCCCACGGCGAAAACCGTTCAAATGATGAAGGCTATAAAAACAGCAGTTGAGATTTTGCACCAACAGCTTGACTTGGGCGAATTGTTACCGATGGATTTTTTGATTTTTAGTGACTCCAAGTCGGTTCTGGAGGCGCCGAAGAAAACCCCATACAAAGAAAAGGAGATATTCATGGTAGGGAGGGCGATCAACAACATCATCACTGCCCACGGGATAAATGTCACCTTGCAATGGATCCCTGAACATAGTGGGCTACTAGGGAACAAGATGGCCGGCAGAGTGGCAAAAATAGGAGCCTCGAAACAACAATTGGATAGACCCTGCAGTAACCACACATTAAAACGAATTATTAAGAATAATACTCTGGAAATCTGGTTGAACAGGGGGGCGTCGGGAACAACAGGTCGCAGTGTATTTAGCGAAATGTCACAGCCAAAAAGTAACGATGACATAAACTACAAAGAAGAGATCAAAGTCTCATCTGACAGCTCCGAACAGGACGTACCAGAGTCAATAGTCACTTGAACCGTATAAATCCCCAGCACCTGTCCTTGTGCAGACATTGCTCTCATCCTGATGAAACAGCTCGACATCTACTCATTGAGTGCAAGACGCTTGCGGACATGAGGAAAAGATTCTTACAAGCACTGCAGACAATTGCCAACACACTGTACGGAGCAAGGAAACAACTTTAGAAGACCTGTATCTATATCAGAATGGCATTATGCTGGCAAGAGCAGGCATGTTTAGCAGCTATGGGATAGGAACAACAACATATTTACTGCCTAGAGTTTTACATTTTATAAATAAATGTATCTGGAAGTCTATGTATTCCGGGGTGAATGAGTTAATTAGCCCTACAAACTGAGCTATCATGGCTGTGTCATACAAATGTTTCTAATTTTGCTGTACTTATATTTAGGGTGTAATATCAGTACTGTGATCGACGTAGAAATGGCTAGAATTATGGATATTGATATTTCTACCAGGTGATCAGTACGTCGTTGTGTCCGGTGTTCCGATCAGGAATGGAGACAGTCACGTGGCGGAAGTGGCAGACATGGCCTTGGGATTGTTAGAACAGACAGCGAAACTCACGGTCGACCATTTACCAAACTATCAGATCATGTTGAAGTTTGGTGTTTGTTCAGGTGTGTAGTTTATTCATCCATAATATCTGGGAGCGAGAGTAACATCAGGGCCAGGGGAAACACAGTGACCAAGACCCTACACCTTGTCCACGTCACACTTCTGGAAACAGACTGTTTCATAACTGACTAATGAGGTGGTGGCTAGACACTGTGGTCCATGTAGTGGTGACCGTACTGAGGAGTCTTGTATTGTACTACAGCTAGAAGAAACTATGTCCACCTTATCTAGCACGCTTTGGAATGTAAGAAGATTCACTGTAACCAAAGAAACGTCATTAATGGTTGAAATTAACTCAGAATAAGTAGCTCTCAAGAAGAACACCAACAACAACAGCAGCAACAACAACAACAACAGTAAACCAGAATATGTCAATGTTCGTCATCACCATCTGGTTGATCAGTCCTGAGACTGGTTGTAAGGTTGCCTGAGGTTGTCTCTCTGTTTGACCCTATCCTCTGCATTTCTTTTCGTTGCAGCATAAGTTCGAACTGGAATGTCCCTGCATGCCTGAGATGTTAAGATGAGTCTTGGTCTGCACGATAGACTCTTCCCTTGAAGTGCAACTGCCCATATATGAGTGGCGATTATTCTTTTCTCCAGTTCTATCCTGATATTCTATGGGGTTAACAGTTTTTGTGTTTCACTGAAGGCCTTTATTACTATTGCAATCCTTCTCTTCTTTTATGTCGCATCTTCTTTTAAGGTTTGCCAAAATATCTAAACTTCTTCTGTACTTGTTCGATTATTTTGATGATCATATTTATTTGCTTATGCTGCCTGGATATTACCAAAGTGTTTGTCGGCAGTGTTACACTTTCGATTGGTTGTTTTATCATTAATTTATTAACTAACATATATGTATATTCGTCATCACCATACTTGTGCATAGTGTTAACCATTTATCTTGCCTGATTTTGTTAAGCCGTGCAAGCGCCGCTATTGTCTGTGCTTTTCTCGCCAACACCTCACATTTTAATCCTTCATCACTGACAATCGACAAGCGATATTTAAAACGGTCAACCATTTCGAGTTCCTGACCATTAGCTTTTATTCTGCTGTTGAAGCCCTCGGCGTTGTTTGTCATTAATTTTGTCTTTCCAGCAAGATAAACGGTTAGCACTAGGCACGAAAATCAGATTAATGCGTACACTGGTCCTGTCAATATTCATTTATGCTTGTGAGACATGGACAGTTACAGCCAACCTTCAACGAAGGATACAGGCCTTGGAGATGAGATATTTCCGAAGACTTTTAAACGTCGCGTACAAAGATCGAGGTAATACGAGATAAAATTACACAAGCAATAGGGCCTTTTGAAGAACTCTTGGCAACTGTCAAAAGAAGGAAACTCGCTTGGTACCTGTCACATATCGAGATCAAATGGTCTTGCAAATACGATCCTCCACGGAAAGGTGCAAGGCAGACGACGAAGAGGCCGTCCCAAAAAGAAATGGAAAGACAACCTAAAAGAATGAACCAACCTCCGACCAGAAAAGGCACAGGCAGCGACAGCTGACAGAGAAGGATGGCGTGGCGTTGTGATAATGTCTTCATGTGTGTCCCAACGACCTCATCGGTTACGGGATGACCTGACCTGACCTGACCTACTTGTACCCGAATTGTTAAGAATAAGTTCAATGTCACATTCCAAGCATGTTGTAAAAGACGTCTAAATAGGACTATGGATGGCTTGCAGCCTGATCATGTACCAAAAAGAAAAGAACCATTGCTGTTAAGATGACCACTGTAAAAGTTCGGATAATAGTATTAGATTGCGGTGGGAGCCCATGCTTCATGTTTGAACGGAAAGGCAAATACTGTTAGACAGACTTCGTTTAAAAGAGGGTAATTTTGTCGCGCTCTATGGTTCAAATTTGATCTAAATGAGGGGTTCTTAACCAGGGGTCCACGGAAAGATTTCACATATTTTTTCTTAAACTTTAACTTTCAAATATTTTGAGGGACCCAGTGGTCTCGAGGGAAGGTATTCGCCTCGGGTGTTGAAAGTCGTGTGTTCAAATCACGGTGGAAATCTTTTGATCTCTGAGTAGTGAGATCAGACTCCCGTGTCAGTGACGCGGACGTTAAAAATCCTTTGGTAGTTGGAAATCGAAAAGAGTAGGCTTAATGGCCATTGCTCGGGACAAATTCAAGTTACAATCTACTCAAATTATTGTAGGGATTCTCGCCTCACAAAGAATATGTCACAAAAAAAGAACTGTGTAGCTATAACATCAGGTCTTGGTTATGTGGTTAGCGGAGCAGCATAGATGTTGCCTGACAGGCTGCGGGTCTATCTTTCAAAAATTTACGCTCCCACCACGGCAATTAAGTTTAACCAGTACTGAGAAAAGGAAGCGAGTTATGGACAATCCTCTGGCAAGTACAAAGATCAATGGAGGCTTCGCAATGTGGTTCTACAGAAGAATGTTGAAAATTCTATGGACTGCACATAAAGCTAATCACGGGGTTTTTGAGGAGCCACAGACACAAAGACAACTTATGCCAAAATCAGGACAAGGCAGTTATTCTTGGGGGGGGGGGGGGGGGGAAGGTCATGTAAGGAGGCGGGTTGGAAGACATGTTGATAACGGACAGAGTCGCACGGAAGAGAGACATAGGAAGGTAGTAAGTCGCAAGTCCTTTTTACAGACCGTAGCTTCTTACAACCGTTGCCTATTTGGCTGTTATAAGTTTCTTGGCAAGTGTGCAGTACGGTAGGTTGTCATTACTTTCCGTACGTGGAGGAGCATTCGCCCAAGAAAAAAAAAACACAGTGTCTGCCAAACTGGACACAAGTGGGAATCGAACCCGGAACGCTGGGATTGTGAAAACCGAGCGAGTTTCACCCCTAGGCCTCATATGAAAGTAATGAGAGAAAATACTGGACAGCTTGAAGACATCGGAAGGCATCAACGGCAGAACTGATAAGCGACACACGTGATAAGAGGAAGTGGAGGCGCATAATAGCTAACGCCAGCCGGCAGACCAATTGATGATTTGATGATGATAATTATTTTACTATACAGCAACATCAGAATGTAAAACCGTTACTACCGAAACCTTTTCTGCGTTGCTTTGATACAGGCTTCATGTAAAGAAGACTACTGTAGGGGTGGCCTTAACCTTTACGTGAAGCGAGAATACGAATCATCAGCATCAGCAACATTAACATCATCGTCATCAGGATACAAGGGCTAGTCAGTAAATAGGTTACAACTGACTATTTAACAAATTATAAATGAGATAGGAACTTCGGGATCAAGATGCTGAGCAGCGCATGAGCTACAGTGGTCAGCTACCCATAGCTGACTGCTAGCGTCAAGGCCAGCGAGCCATAGCTGCCAAGACTCTTCTATACCTCCACGCGGTGATACTGGATAACAGGCTTCAGCAGGGCAGACTGGCTAAGGAGAAGGGATCGAAGAGGGAATGCTAACCCGGTACTCAAAAAAATGCTTGCTGAAGTCGGATGTGTTGGACCGACAGGTGCAAATATCGCAGTCAAGCTGTAAACTACGACACAACACATTCCGTTCTCTGGACTACATTCTGCTACTTAAGCCCTTTCAGGGTTTGGTAGTAGGAGATTGAGAACGAACGAAGCCAAGCCAAGATAGGAACTTCAAAGTCATTATTGCACACATATTATCCATTATTTTTCAACAAAATTTCCACCAACAATAATAAGCTTCTCTCGTCGCTTTATCAGCGCAAGGAAAGGCCCATTTGGCTCATTTTGTGTTCGTCAGTCAGTTGTTTAGTTACTCGTCGGCAACACCCTTTTAAGAAATTCAAACGATCTTTCTTGATGCTGTATGCTAAACCATGCGAATACGCTATAGTAGCTGTAACATTGTCTATCGTTATTCGCCTGTCAACTAGAATCATCTTCCCTCCACACAAATGCTTGTGTTGCAATTTGAACAGGACGACTAGGTTGGGATTTATCAGAAATTTGTAAGCGTTCTTGTGAAAAATGTTTTATCCGTTTATGCATCGCTTTACGCGATAAATGCTTCTCGCATAAAACAGGAAGCATTTCCTTATGATGGACTTCATTTGCAGAAAGTAATTTTCCCAATAAACCTGACAATAGCACGATTTTCTTTGATTAAACACTCAGTAAACATGGCCATAATTTTTTTTTATCAGAGCTGCGCACGCGCATGCGACAGCTAGCGTCAGTTACGTAAAGTAATCACAAAGCTAGATGTTGGTGCCACCTAATGACGTCTTTAGAAAATACGAACTACATTTTTTCAGCTACCCGGTATCAGTTTGTGACTTACTTAATGACTTACCCACATAATTACACTGTCACCATACATGTTGACGTGTTAAAAACTTTATTCCACTTATTATGTAATGAATTTGACATTTTTGGTCTATATAAAACAATTCCTACTTTTTGATTTACCAGGATCTGTTGTGGCGGGAATAGTAGGTTTGAAAATGCCGAGATATTGCCTGTTTGGTGACACAGTCAACGTGGCTTCCAGAATGCATTCCAACAGCGAAGGTGAGTTCTAAAATCTATTCTTTACCTCCAATATGGCTTGGCTTGGCTTCGTTCGTTCTCGATCTTCCGCTACCAAACCATGAAAGGGCTTATGTAGCAGAATGTAGTCCAGAGAACGGAATGCGTTGTGTCGTAGTTTACAGCTTGACTGCGATATTTGCACCTTTCGGTCCAACACATCCGACTTCAGCAAGCATTTTTTTGAGTACCGGGTTAGCATTCCCTCTTCGATGCCTTCTCCTTAGCCAGTCTGCCCTGCTGCAGCCTGTTATCCAGGATCACCGCGTGGAGGTGTAGAAGGGTCTTGGCAGCTCTGGTTCGCTGGCCCTGATGCTAGCAGTCAGCTATGGGTCGCTGACCACTGCAGCTCATGCGCTGCTCAGCATCTTGATCCCACCTACAATATGAGATTATTTGTTTTATCATAATGAAGATGTGAATTCTAGTGTTCGACACCATTGATCTGTGACACTTGGTACACGAGGGAATAAGTGTGGACAAAGATATCCTTTCGGATTTTCAGATATGGTGGCAATTTTCAAACGAGCTCCGGTTTTCTAGGATGTATATCTGGCAGAGTGGTTATATTGATTGTTCTATCACATCATTTGGACATAGTTAGTGGCTCTCTAGTAATACACTTCAGTTTACCCGGCTGCAAACGGGCAATAAGTGCTATGAGGGAAAGTAAATCAGTGAGGCAGTAAATAAGCAACATCAGCGACATATCACAGTGATGTCTTTAGCATTGAATATTCGATGACAGTAACTTCTTTTTCTTGTTTCTTCTTCTTCTTCTTTTCTGTTTTTCTTCTTCTTTTTCTTCTTCTTAACTTAACTTCATTATACTGGCTTTGAAGGCTCTTCAGTCTCTAAACAACCAGTTTATTCCACTCCACCGATACTAAAAATGACTGATCATCAAATCTATTTTTAAATGCATTAACTGACCCTGCTTCCACCACATCCTATGACAATGTATTCAAAGCATTCACCACTCTCTGACTAAAAATTATTTTTAAATATCTAATCTGGACCTGTCCTTAAAAAGTTTAAGGCTGTGCCGTGGGACGATGAGGCTAACGTCTGGTCATGTAAAACACACTGACTAGACAACAGCCTGGCTGCTGCCTGTGCATCCACTTGTCGGAGATTGATCTATTCCTTTATGTTGTCCTCAACCACTCTTTTTTGAGATGACCCCTTCGACGTCTGCCTTTGATCTTCCCGCGCAGGATCGTATTTGCAAGACCGCTTGATCTCGGTATGTGCCCGTGCCACGCAAGTTTCCTTCTTTTGACAGTTGTCAAGAAGTCTTCAGAAGGCCTTTTTGCTGTTGAAATTCTATCTCGTATGTCCTCATTTGTAACTCGGTCTTTGTACGTGATATTTAATAGTCTTCGGATACATCTCATCTCTAAGGCCTGAATCTCCGCTGCAGGCCAGCTGTAATTGTCCATGACTCACAAGCATAGAGGGATTTTGTCAGGACCAATGTGCGTATTAATTTGATCTTCGAGCATATGGCTAACCATTTATCTTGCCAGATTTTGTTAAGATTTTATTTCATCATCAGCAAACTTTCTATTTGACCACGAAATGCTAAATTTTGAGATGATTGAAGCCTGTTTCAGGGTAGTATTCTTTACAAAATATCTTGTCATCGTTGCTTTTCTGACTGAATTTATTATTGCACTTCGACATCAATTATGCTTCCTTGATATCATCTTCTTTCTGCTTCTTTCCAGGAAGTAAATGCTTTACTTTGGCTAGTGCTGTTTTCATGATATATATTTATATATATATATTTGTGTGTGTGTATGTGTGTGTGTGTGTATGCGTGCGTGCGTGTGTGTGTGCGTGTGAGTGAGTAAAGTGTAGTATAGTGTAGTGTAGTGTAGTATAGTGTAGTATAGTGTAGTATAGTGTGGTGTAGTGTAGTAAAGTGTAGTATAGTGTAGTATAGTGTAGTACAGTGTAGTATAGTGTGGTGTAGTGTAGTGTAGTGTAGTATAGTGTAGTTTAGTGTAGTATAGTGTAGTATAGTGTAGTATAGTGTAGTGTAGTGTAGTGTAGTATAGTATAGTGTAGTGTGGTGTAGTGTAGTGTAGTGTGGTGTAGTATAGTGTAGTGTAGTGTAGTGTAGTGTAGTATAGTATAGTGTAGTGTAGTGTAGTGTAGTGTCGTGTAGTGTAGTGTAGTATAGTATAGTGTAGTGTAGTGTAGTGTAGTATAGTATAGTATAGTGTAGTGTAGTGTAGTATATTATAGTATAGTGTAGTGTAGTGTAGTGTAGTGTAGTATAGTGTAGTGTAGTGTAGTGTAGTGTAGTATAGTATAGTGTAGTGTAGTGTAGTGTAGTGTAGTATAGTATAGTGTAGTATAGTATAGTGTAGTGTAGTGTAGTATATTATAGTATAGTGTAGTGTAGTGTAGTGTAGTGTAGTATAGTGTAGTGTAGTGTAGTGTAGTGTAGTGTAGTATAGTATAGTGTAGTGTAGTGTAGTGTAGTATATTATAGTATAGTGTAGTGTAGTGTAGTGTAGTGTAATATAGTGTAGTGTAGTGTAGTGTAGTATAGTATAGTGTAGTGTAGTGTAGTGTAGTATGGTGTAGTGAAGTGTAGTGTAGTGTAGTGTAGTGTAGTGTAGTGTAGTGTAGTGTAGTGTAGTGTAGTGTGACATAGTGTCAGATTAGGGAAAGAGGAACTAATATTCTGTACCAATGCTATCCTTGAAACTTCTCCTCAGATAGTAAAACTTATTTTTTAAATTTTAGCTGATTCCTCCCCCCCCCTCCCCTCCCCAAGCTGGCGCCCAGGTCCCCTCTACGCCACTGCTCCCATCATTTAATTATAATCCTCATTGAATCTTCCCAGGTGGATGACTGTACATTTTTCTACATTAAACTCCCTCTGTCAACTCTCAGACCATTTATGAATCTTCTTCTTCTTCTTTTTCCTCTTCCCCTTCCTCTTCTTATTCTCTTCTTCTTCTTCTTCTTTTCCTTTTTGACGTTCGCCCTGAATTGGGGATTTAAGTGAAAAACAAAGATCCTGTTCACGGATTGGACATTAAAGTGACAAAACAAAGATCACAATAATTAGCAAGGACTCGAAATCTGATGTACATACAAAAATAGATGTTCAAATACTGAAACAGGTCAAGAGTTTCTTCTATATTGGAAATGGAAAATGGGAAATGGGAATCAAGAAGAGAATAGGGATAGCCGTTTCCCCCAACTGAGTCATTTGTTGACATCCAAACAAGTCACCCACAAACACGAAAGGAACCTCCAAATGGCTACATGATCAAGACAAAATCTAGTACGGGCTAGGAATACATGCACTTGTTTCGCGCTGGAATAAAGCTGTACAAGTTGATTGATATTATGTTGAATAATATAGATGTTTACATGCCATATCAATGTATATTGTGTAGAAATTTCACGCCTTTTGAATGAACAGCTCCTGAGCAAAAAGATGTGGTGCATTACTTTCTGAACGCCACCAGATAATGGGAAAATAATGTACATAACTGAGACAACGTCACATCACTCCTTTCTGAGGTCTGATGCAGGATTTGAAAATGATAATTTACAGGATAACAGTGCTCATAATGTTGTGGTCAATATATTATTTTGTACATGCATCTTGCGTCTGATTCCACACATTTCTTTTTAGCATTACGAGTCCACCTGTCGACTACATCCGGTGAGCTGCTGATCCGTAATCGGAGCTATGATGTGAGGTCAAGAGGTCAAATTCCAATCAAGGTCAGAGAGTTGCAGACGTGCCTTTGGTGCATTTCTGTTTAGCATGTACGCTTTTTCTTCTTTAGCTGTTTCATCTCCATTTTTTTCTTTCTTTCTCTTTTCCTGACCGAATCTCTTTCTTCTTCTTCTTCTTCTTCTTCTTCTTCTTCTTCTTCCTCTTCTTCTGCGTTAGTTCTCAATCTCCCGCTAATAGGTCCTGAATAGGGCTTTGCAAGTAGCAGGATGTAGCCCGAAGAACGGAATTAGCTGTGTCGCTAATCAACAATTTGAATGCGATTTTTGCAACTGTCAGTCCGACACATCCGTCTTCGGCAGCCTCTTACTTCTATATCTTCATCTACATCTTCTTTTTCTTCTTCTTGCTCTTCGCGATCATCATAATTTTCTTCTTCTTCTTCTTCCTCTTCTTTTTCTTCTTTTTCTTCTTCTTCTTTTTCTTCTTCTTCTTCTTCTTCTTCTTCTTCTTCTACATCACCACCACCACCACCACCAATGCCACCACCACCATCATCATCATTATCATCATCATCTTCACATTCTTCTTCTTCTACTACTATTACTACTACTCATATACTACTATTACTGCTACTACTGCTTTTACTATTACTTCTACTACTACTATTACTATTACTAAAATTATTACTACTACTATTATTATATTACTACTACTACTACTACAACTACTACTATTACTACTACTACTGCTGCTATTACTACTACTACTATTACTACTACTACTACAAGAACTATTACTATTACTACTACTACTGCTACTACTACTACTACTACTGCTACTGATTCTACTGATATTACTACTACTACTACTTTAGTAGTAGTATTAGTAGTAGTAGTAGTAATATCAGTAGAATCAGTAGCAGTAGTAGTAGTTGTATTAGTATAGTGGTGGTAATGTAATAGTAGTATAGTAGTAGTAGCAGTAATAGTAGTACTAGTAGCAGTAGTAATAGCAGCAGCAGTAGTAGTAGTAGCATTAGTAGTTGTATAGTAGTAGTATAGTAATAGTAGTAGTAGTAATATAATAATGGTAGTAGTAATAGTTTTAGTAATAGTAGTAATAGTAGTAGTAGAAGTAATAATAAAAGCAGTAGTAGCAGTAATAGTAGAATAGGAGTAGTAGTAATAGTAGTAGTAATAGTAGTAGTAGTAGTAGTAGTAGTAGGAGTAGTAGTAGTAGTAGTAGTAATAGTAGTAGTAGTAGTAGTAGTAGTAGGAGTAGTAGTAGTAGTAGTAGTAGTAGTAGTATTAGTAATAGCAGTAGCAGCAGTAGTAGTGATAGTAGTTGACCATCACGAAAGGTGGCGACAACATCACATTTGTGTGAGCTGACGTGGCCCTGTATGGGTCTGAATGTGACTGTGCAGTCCTATCCTGGATCTTCACGAGGGACACAAATGGGCGCAGCTGGTATCGGGGGTGCTCCGTGCGTCAACCTGCCGGGTGGCACGCTTCTCCCTCGCTGAATCGAATATTTTGATCTCAGCCATGCGAGCATCTTGCATGATTGCAGAGCGCCAGACTGTGCGGCCTGTCGCAAGCGACTTCCAAAAGGCGACACAAGCACGGGGAATCCTCAGGGATGCCACTGCCAACCCCTTTATCGTTTATAAGCTGTAATCAAAGAATGCAAGAAAAGCCTCTCGAGAAATGACGAGAGTTAAAACATGTACGAAGATAAAGAGCCTAACAAACAACGGTGGCTTTTGTAAGAGAAGCCGCGACTTTTATCTGAGGACAAAGAAGATGATCGACGTGCAACGCTCACAAGGATAAGGATACTTGAAAAGATACACAGCGAACAACATAAATAACAGGAAAGAAATAAGCTCTACGAATACCAATCCACCAAATATTTCAGCCTTAATATTAGCGAAAGAAAAGCAGGTGATCTTGGGATTAGGATACATGTCTCATGGCCAATGATACATATTCATCATGAGAACTCGTTGGTGGTGTAAATATCAAAGATGCGATCATAGGAAGAAGAAGAAGAAGAAGAAGAAGAAGAAGAAGAAGAAGAAATAGAAGAAGAAGTATAAGAATTAGAAATGATGAATAATAAAAATATTAATAATAACAATGGTAAGAAGAAGAAGAAGAATAAGAAGTATAAATAGAAGGTGAATAATAATAATAATAATAATAAGATAAGAACACGATCAATAATAATATAAACAATAGTACGAAGAAGAAGAAGAAGAAGAAGAAGAAGAAGAAGAAGAAGAAGAAGAAGAAGAAAAGGAAGAAGAGGAAACAGATTTAAGAAGAAGAAAAGGAAAAAGAAGAGGGAGAAGAAGAAGAACAGGAAAAAGAAGAAGACAAAAAGGAAGATGAAGAAGAAGAAAAGGAAGAAGAAGAAAAAAGGAAGAAGAAGAAAAAAAGGAAGATGAAGAAGAAGAAGTAGAAGAAGAAAAAGAAGATGCAGTCCAGGCTCACTCTAAGTAAGGAATGAGAAAGAAGAAGAAAAAAAGGAAGAAGAAGAAGAAAAAAAGGAAGAAGAAGAAGAAAAAGTAGAAGGAAGAAGAAGAAGAAGAAGAAGAAAAAGAAGATGCTGTCCAGACTCACGCTAAGTAAGGAATGATAAGAGTAACAAAAAAAGGATAAATGTGCGTTGTTTAATTTTGATTTAAACAAGTATGGAAATTCGTGACATTGTCCCCTTTTGTGCATCGTTTGCGTCAGTCCCTGTCTAAGCCCAACCGTTTACTTAATTATGTACATCGATGAATGCTGAGCTTGTTAATCAATTTGGGTCATTACAGACCTGCGTTTTATAGAGATCGATAAAATCGATTTCTAGTTATGACAGATATTTAGATAAACATGAATCAGTTTAAAGAAATAGTTCTGCTCGTGTACATTCTTGCTGAATGTCGATTGTGAGAGCTCTCCCATGTGAGAAATGAAAACATTTTCCACTCTCCCAATCATCAAACGTTGTTCAGGCCTGGGACTGATAGTAGTAGTATTAGTAGTAACAGTAGCAGTAGCAGAATACTGCCACTGAAAGTCGTTCAGTCCTGCGGCTGTCTTCAGCTCTGTGTAAGTGTACACAACCAAGTCGCTGCATGCTTGTCTCACACAGGTATTTCCTGGTCTGCCCCTTTCTCTCATTCCATGTGTTCTGTCTTCCAAGACTTTCTTCACTTGGGCCCTCGTGACGAAGATTGTGACCCAGTCAGATTAGTCACTCTTTTTGTATCTTTTGTAACAGCTTTCTCTCCTTTCCCACTTTCTCCAACATCCTTTCGTTTGATTTTCTCTCTGCCACCTCACTTTATAAATCTTTCGACAACACCAGCATTCAAATATTTCTTCTCTTTTTTATTTATGGAATTTGTTTTAGAACTGTACAGGGCCACAGGCCAGACATGTGGTCAGGATTCTTTTTCATAGTTTCATACTATTTCTGGGGGACGGTGTGGGATAGTGGTTAAGTGACACGGCTCACAACCCGGAGGTGCTGGGTTCGATCCCTAATCACAGCACTGGCCGTTACCCCGGGGAAGCAAACCCTTAGAAAATGCAGGAGGAAGCAGACCCTTACATAAAATGCATGCTGAAGTCAGATGCACTGAGCCGACAGGTGCAAAATAAAAACCACAGTGCCACGCACTGGGGAATACAGAAATAGACGAGCGCAAAGAAGAAGAAGAATAAGAGTTCTGATGGGAGATGCACTTTTGGAATAAAGAACAGATTAGACAAAAGAAAATCAGTCTTCCAGAGAATGAGGGGAATCTTGTACACCAAAAGCCTATCACTAGATTTAATGTAGAGAGCACTTGGATGCTACGTGGAACCAGTACTGACATACGACAGCGAGACATGGACAATCAGCAAACACTTACAGGGATCACTGGAAACAATAGAAATGTGGTTTTACAGAAAAATGTTGGAAGCTCCATGGAATCTAAATACATCGAATAACGTGGTTGCTGATGAAGCACAGCTTATGGCAAACATCAAAACAAGGCAGTCATCCGTTTTCGGGCATGTCATGAGAAAATGCGGGTTGGAACACACTGTGACAAAGGGCAGAATCGCTGACAAGAGAGACAGAGACAAAGAAAGAAAATATTGGACATCTTGAAGCATGACATGGGAGGAGATCAACGGTCGAACTGATGACCGACACACGTAATAAGAGGAGATGTAGGTCCATGATCGCCAACGTGAACCGGCATGGAACTTAATGATAGTTTGAGTCGGTAATTGTAAAACATAAAGTGAGTGAGAGTGATATGTGAATATAGCAATAAAGTATTAATATTATACATTTTAGAAAAATAAATAAAATAAAGAAAGATGCAAATATCGCAGTGAAGCTGTAAACTAGCGACACAACGCATTCCGTTCTCCGGACTATTTCCTACTTGCGAAATCCTGTTCAGGGCTTGGTAGCGGGAGATTGAGAACGAACGCAGAAGAAGCAGACAAGTAATCACACAATTTCAGTAAATGTTGCCATAAAAGGGCTTTTAAATTGACTTAAATTGTTTTCTTCAAACAATATTAGTTTTTGATTCGCTTACCTGGGCTGTCTAATCAATGAGACGCTTTCCCTAAACTCCGAATTGAGCAATCGCATTGGCAGAGCTGCTACAATATTCTCTCGTCTTACAACGTATCTGGGAAAACTCCCAACTTACAGTTAAGACCAAGACCATGGTCTACAATGCATGTGTCGTCAGTACGGTTCTATGGCAGCGAAACATGGACAACATATGCCAAGCAATTGCATAGGCTCAACACCTTTCACCAACGGCGCATGAGATCCATCCTTGGCATCTCTTGGAGAGACAAGGGGACAAATGCGGAAGTGCATTCTCGCACCGGTCTTCCAAGTATGTACACCCTCCTTCACCAACGAAGACTGCGATGACTTGGTCATGTTCGTCGCATGGAAGATGGTCACATTCCCAAAGATATTCTCTATGGACAGCTGACGTCTGGTAAAAGAACAGCTAGCCGACCACAGCTGCGGTTCAAAGACGCATGTAAGCGGGACAGGAAGGCTCTGACATCTTGGGAAGACATAGCTGCAGACCAATCCAAATGGAAATGTAACTTGAACAGCCACGTTAGGCTGTGCGAAAATAAGCTTATGCAACAAAGGGAAGTAAAGAGACAACACCGAAAGGAAAAAGAAAACCAAAAACTCAGCAGAATTGCTACTCCAAGGTCGCAACAACCTATAGTGACATATGACTGAAATGGGGCTACTTACGTAATCACCGAATGAGCATATGTAAACACGGGCTAATTTTTACCAGAGCGATGGCATCTCAGGATGTATAACTGACTAGTGTTAACATATGCTCCAAATATGAAGTTTAACAATGAATTAGTTGATGAGTTATGATGTTTTAAAAATATAAGCCATTTGTTAGTATCGTAACCTAGTTTGCATACAATTTTAAAATGTCTTCACAAGTAATAATTTTCCACCCCCTAGAGTCCACCTACTCGAGTTCAAATACCAGTGGAGCATGGAAGACGGGGGAGACTATGGCGATGGATAGGTCGCACACTACGGAAACCAGTGGATGACATTACCAGATAAACTCTGTTCCGGAATCCACAGGGCAAGAGAAGTAGAGGAAGACTGAGACACTCATGGAAGAGGGAACTGGAAGCAAATTTAGAGCTAGCAAACACGACATGGACATAATTGACTCAGATGGCTCATGATGGGAAGACTTGACGAGTATTTGTTGAGGACCTATACTCCACAGGGAGCTGACATGTTTTTGATTGATTGATTGCTAGTCCACCTATGTGGTTAAAATTTAGCCGTAATGCAAGATTTCCAATTTTAGGGTCCCAGAGGGTTTTCTACCGTAAACAAAGTTGACTTTGGTCGCGCCATTTCTGTTTTTTGTTCTGTCACGTGCTTGTATCTGTAACGACCAACGGTTAAGAAAGACACTGGTAGCTGATTGTCCGTAATGGTTCCACTTTGAAATTGACTGTTATTATTTTCCAGGGCAAGGGACTTGTTGAGACTTTCTGGTTGTGTGGAAAATTCATCTGATGTTGATTTGAGGCCATGGAACCGATGGTGGTTAACAACCTCCATCTGGATAAAGAACGACGGCCATTGTACCGTTACATTCAAATATAGCTAATAAATTAAGTTATAGTAATAATAAAATATTAATCTTACTTACTTACTTAGTCGCTCCTCTTCCACCGTGAGGTGTAGAGGTTTGCCAGAGAGAACGCCACACTGCTCTATCCGCCGTCTTTTTCCTGGCCTCTTTCCAATCCAGCCCTCTAACACTTAGGGACTGTCGCATGTTGTCTTCCCAACGTACTTTGGGACGTCCTGGGGGTCTGCGTCTTTGGCTTTTTAAAATCTTATGATCGCTTTGGTATCCGATCTTCTTCCATTCTACAGGCATGGTTAAACCACTGTAGTTGGGACTGCTCCACTCGCGTCTGCAGGGGTTGAACTTCAAAATTGCTACGTATTGTCTGGTTTCGGATCTTGTCCCTTTTCGTCACCTGAACCGCCTTTCTTAGGTACCTCATTTCTGCAGTTTAAAATATTAATCATTAATCAAAACTTTTCTCCGTGTGGCACATGTCTTCAACAAACACACACAAGTTCTCCGGTTCTGAACCATCTTTTCCAGCTCTGCAGAAATTCTCCATTTCCTTTATGTGTGTCTCGATCTCTCTTCTCTATGTGCGTTTTGTTCTGTCCCTACCTATCTTGCCTTGGAGGTAAATAACATAGACAGCGGTGCCATGCGATCAGCTAGTTTCACAAATATATGCTCTGTCCAACGCCAGCATCTTCTCCTCATATCACGTATTGATATTTGGTTGTTTCTAACAGCTCCACATTAGTGATCCTGTCATACCATTTCAACCAACATCTTCACATTAGTGATTCTATCATACCATTTCAACCAACAGCTCCACATTAGTGATTCTATTGTACCATTTCAACCAACAGTTCCACATTAGTGATTCTATCATTCCATTTCAACCAACAGTTCCACATTAGTGATTCTATCATACCATTTCAACCAACAGTTCCACATTAGTGATCCAATCATACCATTTCAACCATCAGTTCCACATTAGTGATCCAATCATACCATTTCAACCATCAGTTCCACATTAGTGATCCAATCATACCATTTCAACCATCAGTTCCACATTAGTGATCCTATCATACCATTTCAACCAACATCTCCACATTAGTGATCCAATCATACCATTTCAACCAACAGTTCCACATTAGTGATCCTATCATACCATTTCAACCAACAGCTCCACATTAATGATTCTATCATACCATTTTAACCAACATCTTCACATTAGTGATTCTATCATACCATTTCAACCAACAGCTCCACATTAGTGATCCTGTCATACCATTTCGACCAACAGCTCCACATTAGTGATCCTGTCATACCATTTCGACCAACATCTCCACATTAGTGATTCTGTCATACCATTTCAACCAACAGCTTCAGATTAGTGATAGTATCATATCATTTCAATCATTATATTCTGTGCATGCACGCATCAACAAACGTATGTATCTTTTCAGTTCACATTTTTTGTTGATCTCTGTGATTCAGATCCATACTTCTCTTCTTTGTCGTTCGTTCTAAAAACCTCACTACCAAGCCCTGAAAAGGGCTTTGCAAGTACCAGGAAGTAGTCCGGAGAACGGAATGCGTTGTGTCGTAGTTTCCAGCCTGACTGCGATATTTGCATCTTTTAGTCCGACACATCCGACTTTAGCATGCCATTTTTGGGTACCGAGTAAGCCTTCCGTCTTCGATCCCTTCTCCTTAGCCAGTCTGCCTTGCTGTAGACTGTTATCCAGGATCACCGCATGGAGGTGGAGAAGGACCTTGGCAGCTCTGGCTCTGGCGCTAGCAGTCAGCTTTGGGTCGCTGACCGCTACATCTGATGCGCTGCTCAGCACCTCAATTCCAGAGCCATACATTATGATGGACAATACGATGGACGTTACATTGGAATTGAACTTTTATATTTTTGTGTTGGGCTTAATTTCTTTTGATGTCCATAAATTCTGTAATACAATGAAAGACCCTCACACATTATGTATTCTTATTTTGATAAGTTTATATGTACTTTCTACTTTGCTTATATTGCTACCAAGATTTACGATTGATTCTATATCTTGTAATAGTTTGTCTCCCAACACAATCTGATTATCTTTAGTTCTATTTATGCTCACAATCTTCGTTTTTATTTTGTATTCTCAGTCCACATTTCTGTGACCTCTCATCAAGCAAACGTAATTTGTTTTGTATTTAATTGCGAACAACAAAACATAACGAACTATCGACAATGCGCTAATTATACATCATAATTATGAAAGAAATCGATACAGTTTAGGAAAACCGTGCTGTTCTACTTCACTAGTTATTTGTAGGAACACACGGCTGATATGGTATTTAGTTTTGATATCACATATTGTAGGTTGTCTACCCCTGATATATCTACAGGACTGAGACAGTGAGAGATAAATCGAGAGAGAGAGAGAGAGAGAGAGAGAGAGAGAGAGAGAGAGAGAGAAAGAATAGATCTGAGTATTTGACATGACAGTTGCTCAGGAGTTGATGTATGCTAATAATGGAAGACGGCCCAAAATATAATTCGGTGGAGAGCATCCTCTGCATCTCTATGTTTCGATGGGATCTAGAAGCATTAGGTCAACTTAACTTAACGGCTTTATACTGGTTTAGAAGACTCTACAAAGTCTGTATACAACCAATTTCCTGGAGGGGGGGGGTTTTTAAGCGCGATGTGAGTATTCTCATTAGACTCAAACACTAGAGCTAATAGACCCGCAGCCAGTTAGGCGCCATCTATTGCGGCTCTTAACAAACCACCTGGGGAAAGGTACAAATAACTTGGGTAGATTTTTAACTTGAATTTTGTCCCGGACAGCGGCCGTTAAGCGTACAATTCGATTTCCAACTGCCAAGAAATTTTTAGCGTGCTCTACATTGAACACGGGAGTTCGAACCCGCGACCTCCAGCATCCGAGGCGGACACCTTACCTCGAGACCACCAAGTCCCCTCGAGACCACCGAGTTCCCTCGAGACCGATGAGTCCCCTCGAGACCACTGAGTCCTCTCGAGACCAGTGAGTCCCCTCGAGACCACTAAGTCCCCTCGAGACCAATGAGTCCCCTTGAGACGAATGAGTCCTCTCGAGACCAGTGAGTCCCCTCGAGACCAATGAGTCCCCTCGAGACCAATGAGTCACCTCGAGACAAATCAGTCCCCTCGAGACCAATGAGTCACCTCGAGACAAATCAGTCCCCTCGAGACCAATGAATCCTCAAGTATGCTTGACGAGAACATCGATGGCTACCCTGACACAATCTCTGAACCAAGATCATTAAAAGGAAAAGCTTAAAAAGCTGAGTTTTTATTTCTCAAGAAAAATCTCCGTAAACGAGGGGGTACAAAATACCCATCAGTTTATTATTGGCATGCATTTATCTTGGCATTTCATATCTGGATCGTGTTACAAACGAGAGTGTTCTTGAAACTGTATGGAAAGAGGCCAGTATAAAAACCTATTGACTATAGTAAAAACACGAAAATTGACATGGTATGGACATATATCACGATTGGTGGGGCTGACCAAGACCACCGTCTTGCAAGGCACTGTACCTGGGAAGCATGGGCGAGCGAGACCAAAAAAGAGATGGGAGGACAATATAAAAGAGTGGACGGGAAAGTCTATAATTGAAACTAATAACCTGGCGAAAAATCGAGACGTGAGGAGTGAACTGGTTCGACAAACTGCAATAACTGTGCCTCAACGACCTTCTAGGTTACGGGACTGATTATGATTTAGCAGAAAGCTGTTTAAAAAAAAATCTCCATTCCTCTTTCTGCTGGCTATTGAGTGGATAATGTAGTAGACTTCTACAAACGAAAATAAAATCCAATGGATTTTGACGAAAAATGAAATACAATAAAGACTTACCAAATGGTAATTTAAATTACGTCTGATGGTACACATAGAAAAAACTCAGATTATGACAATACAAGCCCTTAACGACGACAAGATGTTACTGGGAGACACGGTACTGCAAGAGGTATATTTATACATAAAATCTTTTTAGTAATATTAACAAGATAAGAGGTACCGATAGAGATACCAAACTAAAAATACAAAAGGCAAGAGTGGTTTTTATTGCTGTATGGAGTTTGTAGAAATAGAAAGAAATGAAGTCCACCACAAAAGTACAAAACTCCAGCACCAATGTCAAGTCCGTCCAATTGTGTGGCTCTGTAACGTGGGGAACAACTCCAACGTCAAGTCCGCCCAATTGCGTGGCTCTGTAACGTGGGGAACAACTCCAACGTCACGTCCGTCCAATTGTGTGGCTCTGTAACGTGGGGAACAAATCCAATGTCACGTCCGTCCAATTGTGTGGCTCTGTAACGTGGGGAACAACTCCAACGTCAAGTCCGCCCAATTGCGTAGCTCTGTAACGTGGGGACCACCTCCCAAGTCAAGTCCGTCCAATTGTGTGGCTCTGTAACGTGGGGAACAACTCCAACGTCAAGTCCGTCCAATTGCGTGGCTCTGTAACGTGGGGACCACCTCCCATGTCAAGTCCGTCCAATTGTGTGGCTCTGTAACGTGGGGACCACCTCCCAAGTCAAGTCCGTCCAATTGTGTGGCTCTGTAACGTGGGGAACAACTCCAACGTCAAGTCCGTCCAATTGCGTGGCTCTGTAACGCGGGGACCACCTCCCATGTCAACTCCGTCCAATTGTGTGGCTATGTAACGTGGGGACCACCTCCCATGTCAAGTCCGTCCAATTGTGTGGCTCTGTAACGTGGGGAACAACTCCAACGTCAAGTCCGTCCAATTGTGTGGCTCTGTAACGTGGGGACCACCTCCCATGTCAAGTCCGCCCAATTGCGTGGCTCTGTAACGTTGGGACCACCTCCCATGTCAAGTCCGTCCAATTGCGTGGCTCTGTAACGTGGGGACCACCTCCCATGTCAAGTCCGTCCAATTGCGTGGCTCTGTAACGTGGGGAACAACTCCAATGTCACGTCCGTCCGATTGTGTGGCTCTGTAACGTGGGGAACAACTCCAATGTCACGTCCGTCCGATTGTGTGGCTCTGTAACGTGGGGAACAACTCCAATGTCACGTCCGTCCAATTGCGTGGCTCTGTAACGTGGGGAACAACTCCAATGTCACGTCCGTCCGATTGTGTGGCTCTGTACTTCGATAAAGTTAACAAACTTCAAAACCAAGCTATGAGAATCATAACTGGTGGCATGAAGTCAACGCCAATTGTAGAACTTGAAAAGATTACAAAACTGCAATCCATGACCGACAGAAGAGACTGCAGAGCCCAGCTGCAGTCAGAGAAACTCCGAAGACTGACGGACCATCCAATGTACCAGAGGCTAAACAATTTGGGAACTGGGAAACTAAAGCGGAGAAACTTTGCAGAAATAGCCAAAGCAAAGATGCACGAAGATCCCATAAACGCACTAACAACACCAAAACCCATCACTACTGTACGAAAACCTACTTGGAGGCAGGATATATTTCCAGAGGTGGTAGAAAATATACCAGGTATTGCAAACAAAAACTGCCAGACCGAAAAAGAAAGGAGAGATACTACCCTAAGCTTCATAACGAAAAGCTACCCAAGCATGGACTGGACCCATGCATACACCGACGGCTCTGTAACAAACACTACACAGAACGGAGGGGCAGGAGCATTCCTGAACCTACCAAATGGCAGAAAAATAACACCGTCATTCGCTACTGGTAAGTACACGAGCAATTTCAGAGCAGAGGCAGAGGCACTGAGGGCGGCAGTGGAAGAAATGGTAACACACAGTGAAAATGAGAGCCATATAGTCCTGCTGACAGATGCTCTCGAAGTAGTCACAGCGCTAAAAAGCCAGAAAAACACTGAGCTTAATGACTTAAGAGCAGCACTCTGCAAACTGTGCCAACAGTCCGCACCAAAAAGGGTAGTGGTACAGTGGGTTCCGTCACACTGCAACATCCAAGGCAACGAGGAGGCAGACAGACTGGCAAAAGAAGGTGCAAGGCTACCACAAATAGATACCAGTATGACGTACGAAGAGTCAAAACGGCTTATCAAAGCCAGGTACATGTCCAAATGGGAAACCGAACATACTGGTTACACCAAAAACGATGCCTATTACCAGTTGAACCGAAGAGAGCAGGTCGTTGTCTTCAGACTTCGCACTGGCCACAACAGACTGAGGTACCACCTCTTCAACAAATTGAAGATAGGGTGTACCGACGAATGCCCGTGCGGTACTGGTAAAATGACCACTGAACATCTGCTGCAGAACTGCCCGACATACGAGGATCAGAGAGAGCAGATGTGGCCATTGCCAGTGGAACTGCAAGACAAGCTCTATGGTAGTGGCGAGAGTCTCAGGATGACCGCCGCTTTTTTCGAGAAAATAATGGTTACTGTCTGACTGTGTACGCAGAAGAAGAAGAAGAAGTGTGGCTCTGTAACGTGGGGAACAACTCCAATGTCCCGTCCGTCCAATTGCGTGGCTCTGTAACGTGGGGACCACCTCCCATGTCAAGTCCGTCCAATTGCGTGGCTCTGTAACGTGGGGAACAACTCCAATGTCACGTCCGTCCGATTGTGTGGCTCTGTAACGTGGGGAACAACTCCAATGTCCCGTCCGTCCAATTGCGTGGCTCTGTAACGTGGGGACCACCTCCCATGTCAAGTCCGTCCAATTGCGTGGCTCTGTAACGTGGGGAACAACTCCAATGTCACGTCCGTCCGATTGTGTGGCTCTGTAACGTGGGGAACAACTCCAATGTCACGTCCGTCCGATTGTGTGGCTCTGTAACGTGGGGAACAACTCCAATGTCACGTCCGTCCGATTGTGTGGCTCTATAAAGTAGGAAGCAAAGAAAAGCACATAAAAAAACAAATGTTCATCAATGGATGTCTGCGGCGAATTGAGGGAATAAAATGGTATGATAAAGTCCTAAATATAGAACTGTGGGAGAGAACCTATCAGATAGCAGTGGGACTAGACGTAAAGAGAAGGACCTAGATTACGGAAACCAGCTGATAGCATTACAAGGTAGGCACTGTTCTGGAATGCACAGGACAGGAGAAGTAGGGGGCAGACCTAAACCCTAATAGAAAAAGGAAGTTGGGGAAAATCTAAAAACGTCAGGAAATACGCGAATGAGGGCGCTAGAAATGTTGGTGTTGACATGAAAAATGGCGTGTATTTGTTGAGAGCCTATGCTCCGCAGGGAGTGAAGGGTTCTGATTTGATTGATTTATCAGTAACAAAGAGGTAAGGATAGTTTACTCAAGTAAAGACTTCGGGAAGACATTACTTATAGTTAGGGGATACATGTGACAGATGGTTATATGGCATATGACATAAATACTAAATGACAACGATCCCAGATACAAACAGTCTATGCACTAGTAAAACAAATACAATAAGGAACAGACAAAAAAAATACAGTAACAGGCAGCCCAGAATTGAACTTCTTCGTCTTCTCTTCTTCTTTCTTCTTCGCACACTCTCAGACGTCGACTTGAATTTGTTCAAAGAAAGCAGCGGTAATCCTGAGGCTATCGATACTGCTATAGAGCTTGTCTAGTGTTGCCACTGACGATGGCCACATGTGCTTTCTCTGGTGCTTGTATGTCGGGCAATTTTGCAGCAGTTATTCAGGGGTCATTTTCCCAGTACCACACGTGCATTCGTCAGTAGCACCTATCTTCAGTTTATTGAATAGATGGTACCTCAGTCTGTTGTGGTCTGTGTAGAGTTTCAAGGCCACCACCTGCTCTCTTCTGTTCAACTGGTAATAGACATCATTTCTTGTGTAGCCAGTATGCTCTGTTTCCGATGTGTCCATGTATCTGGCCCTAATAAACTGTCTTTCGAACTTTTCGTAAGTCATACTAGAATCTGGTTATGGTAACCTTCCACCTTCTTTTGTCAGTCTGTCTGTCTCCTCGTTGTCATGGATGTTAACAGTGGAATGAGACAAATTGTACTACGACTCTTCTCTGGGTTTGGACTGCTGGTGTAGTTGATAGAATGCTGAGCTTATGTCATCTAGGTGGAAAAATGCTTTAAAATGTAATCTCTAATAGTGCTTGTAGGACTCCCTGAATTGTTCGAAATCAACGTCATTGCACTCTAGGCGACCCACAGGTGCTCAATCGCTCTAAGTAAATGGCAAATATATTGATAGGTCATGTAGTACCCTGGTAGTACACACTCCCGTTCTATCCTTGTTGAAATGAATACATGAAGGAACGTGATAAACGTGCCAGAGGTAAACGACGCTAAAAGATGGACAGGGAAAAGTCTGGTAAGCTGTTCAGTTCAATCCATCCCGTAACGCATCAGGTCATTATGGCACAGTTTAAGGCACACCCACAATCCCACGCCATCTCTCTCTGTCCGCTGTCGCCAGTCGTGTCTCACCATGACGAAGGTTTTACTCAGTGATGTAGTCTGCCCATTTCTTCCTAGGACGTCCCCGCCCTCTCTTTCCTGGTACGGAACCATACAGTATCGAATTTGTAATTCCGCTGGACCTCATGACGTGTCCATACCAAGCCATATTTCGCCTTTTGATAGCTGTGAACAGATCATCAAAAGGCCAAATTGCGTTTTCTACTCTTCGTCGTATTTCTACATACGTGACACAATTCTTATAACATTTAAGAGTCTTCTAAAGCACCTCATTTCCATTGCATGCATTCTGCGCTGGATATCCGCAGTAATGGTCCAAGTCTCACAGGCATACACAAATATTGAGAGCACCAATGAGCGCATTAGTCGAACTTTTATGCTGAGGGCGAGCCACTTATCCTGCCATATGGGTTTCAAACGCGTAAGCGCCGCTGTTGTCTGTGCTATTCTGGCAATTATCTCAGACTGCGAGCCCTCGTCACTGATCCCAGATACTCGAACCGGTGTACAACTTCGAGTTCCTGACCATTTGATGTAGTAAACCCTTCCGTGTTATTAGTCTCCATGCCATAGCTCTGCCACGGCCTCCTTTAAATAAAGGAAGCCATGGCTCTGCGCCGCTCTATCCAATCTACTAATTAGCTCCTGGAGTTCCGTTTCCATGCCTGGCAGACCATCCATATAATCTGCAAATCGTAGGTTTGTAATCGTCTTGTCACCTATTCTGACCGTACCAACATGTCCCTCCAGGACTGCCTCCATTATACTTTCCATGAATGCATTAAAGCGTGTTGGAGAGAGTATACAACACTGCCTCACCCCAACAGAAGTGCGGAACCATTCGCCTAGTATTCCGTCTAAAGAAACTGTACTTGACGCCTTCTCATGAAGGTTTTCAATTACCTTCACAATACCGGTATTTCTATTGATCTTGTAATGCTTCATTGTTGTCCATAGCGCCGCATGCTATACTCTGTCGAGCACCTTTTTGAAATCGATGAAGACATGACACATATGTGTTGTTGATACTCTAAGTATTTCTCATTCAATTTCTGCAGATTAAATATCTGTTCAGTGGTGCTTCTTCCCGCTCGAAACCCTGCTTGCTCTTCGGCAATGATAGTCTCTGCCTGTAGTTTTAATTTGTTGAGGATTATTCTTAAAATAACTTTGCTAGGATGACAAATGAGGCTAATAGTTTTATAGTTCTGACACATCTTTAGGTTCCCTGATTTAGACAGCGGTAAAACCACTGATTTCGTCCAGATGGTTGGCCACTATCCTGTCCACCAAACTCTGTTACAGATGTATGTCAGAGCCTCAATTATTACCTCACCTCCGACTTGTAGCAGCTCTGCTGGGATATAAACCAAACCCACAGCATTACCCCCCCCCCCTTTTTTTAGCATCTTCACCGCTTCAGTTACCTCTTCTATTGTTATCAGTTGATTCTGCTCTAACATATTCGTTTCGGGGGCGAATGCATTTCCTGCGTCATCTCGACCCTCATTCTTATATAATTCAGAGCAGTACTCTGTCCAACAAGCCCAGATGTCTTGGGCTTCTGTGAGACATTTCCCTCTCTTATCCTGAATCGTTGTATTGCGACCTTGTATAGGTCTTACTATGTCCTTGACTATTTTATATGCCCCCTTGGCATCGTTTCTTCCCAGATTTTACTCGATATCTGAGCATTGAGCAGTTATTCATTCTACCTAGGTTGTACTATCAAGGAAAAAAAGAGGAAGATCCATTGCAGTCGACCTTTAATGTACAGATGGCCCCTGAATGGAACTTAGATAAGTTAGAAGACGCTGGAATAATGTTTTAAAACATAGTGATAGTGCTACTAGATGTCCTAATATGTTCGGAATCGACGTCATTGCACTCTGGGCAGACCCATAGGTAGGATCAAGATGTAGTACAGTAAATGAGATGGCCGCAGTCAGTGTTTCATTGCTGGCTGCTTGCATCAGGATCAGCTAACTTGAACTATCCAATAGTCCTATTCCGATTACAAGTGGTGGCCCTGTCAAAAGAATAGGGATCGCAGTCAGTAGGCAAACTCAGTACCCCAAACAGTCAGTAGACAAACTCAGTACCCCAAACAGTCAGTAGACAAACTCAGTACCCCAAACAGTCAGTAGACAAACTCAGTACCCCAAACAGTCAGTAGACAAACTCGGTACCCCAAACAGTCAGTAGACAAACTCGGTACCCCAAACAGTCAGTAGACAAACTCAGTACCCCAAACAGTCAGTAGACAAACTCAGTACCCCAAACAGTCAGTAGACAAACTCAGTACCCCAAACAGTCAGTAGACAAACTCAGTACCCCAAACAGTCAGTAGACAAACTCAGTACCCCAAACAGTCAGTAGACAAACTCAGTACCCCAAACAGTCAGTAGACAAACTCAGTACCCCAAACAGTCAGTAGACAAACTCAGTACCCCAAACAGTCAGTAGACAAACTCAGTACCCCAAACAGTCTGTAGACAAACTCAGTACCCCAAACAGTTGAAACTGAATGTTTCAGGTCGTAAGGTGCAGCTATCACAGCAAGCTATGAAACGTTCTTTTCAGGACGAACACATAAGAAGAAGACCCATAGATGTGCAGGCTCTCTCATCTAATGTCATATATATACTGATGGTAACCACACAGTAAAACGAATTATTTCGAATAATATTCAGGAAATCTGAATGAACAGGTGGGCGACGGGAACAACAGGTCGTGGTGTATTTGGCGAAATGTCACGGGCAAAAAGTAACGATGACATAAATAAACTACATCGAAGAGATCAAAGTCTCATCCTTCAGTTCCGAACAGGACATACCAGAGTCAAATATATATATTTGGCGTTCGCCTTATTTCTCTAATCTCCAAGGCGGTGTGGGTTCCACTGTGATTTTTATTTTGCGCCTGTCGGTGCAGTGCATCCGACCAGCATGGATGTTATGTAAGGGTCTGCTTCCTCCTGCATTTTCTAAGGGTTTGCTTCCCCGGGGTAACAACCGGTGTTGTGATTGAGGAGTGAACCTTTGGATTGTGAGCCGTATCGCTTAACCAAATAGACCATGCCGTCCCCTAGTTATTATCTATGAGTTGCTGACCACTGCCAGTTCTTTTCCTTCTGGATCTTTGGCTCCATTTCCTATAAATCTACCGCCATTCTCTTTTATGTCATCCATCACACCTCACTTCTCCACTAAAAGCAAACAACACAAATATTTCAAACAAATAAAATTACAAAATGCCAAAGACACATTTATTTAAATAAATGTTCATGAAAAAAGGCATGTACACATATAAATTATACAATCAGGTTTTGGACAAATGGAGTCAGGTCATAGGGGCTTTCCATAAAAAAAAGTCCACATCGGATATATATATCAAAAGGACATGGTGGAGGTGGGGTATTTAAGTTGAAAGTGGACGCTCACATGGCAGCCCTGTCACGTAAATTCAACCATCTTTTAACTTAACCAGCTCAACGTCTTTATACTGGTTTAGAAGACTGCAGTTTCTTTTACTTCACCTGATCTAAAAATAACTATGCACATTCAATTTATTCTTGAATGTATTAATTGACTCTGCCTCCACTATTTCCTGTCGCAATGCATTCCAAGGATTACTCTGACTAAAAAAACTATTTCCTAGTATATAATCTGGACTTTCCTGTAATTAATTTGTAGCTGTGCCGTGCCCTTTTTGTTCTTGTAGGCGGCTGTACTTTGAAAAACTTGTTATTGTCTAATTTATCCGTTCCATTGATTATCTTATAAACTAGCATAAAATCACCTATAATTCTTCTCTTTTCTAGACACCTTAGGCCAGTTTTTCCTCATAACTGTAATTCTAAAATCCCACTCAGTTTTGTCACTACTCTTTGTATCCTTTCCAGCATATTGATATCCCCTCTAAGATAAGGACCCCACACCTGAACACAGTACTCCAATCTAGGTACAGCTAATGCTTTATACAGTTTCACCATTACTTCCTTGCTACTATGTTTAATTTGATCTTTGAAAGCTTCTTACTGTTCAGCTAAACCAAAACATATCTTCGGATTCTGTCCCTTTTAGCAGTCCTTTCTATCTGTATAGACTCAAAATCTCTCTTAAGTTTTTCTTCATCTTCTTTGTTTTCAATCTCCCGCTACAAAGCCCTGAACAGGGCTTTGCAAGTAGCAGGATGTAGTCCAGAGAACGGAATGCATTGTGTCGGTAGTTTACAGCTTGACTGCAATATTTGCACCTTTCGGTTCGACACATCCATCTTCGGCAGTACTTCATCTATTACTTTGATCATCCTCAGATCAAAGTCTCTGGTTTCTCTTACAAAGGACACTGTTGTTTATAAGGCTGTATTATCTCCATACAGCTTTTGCCTCATATATGTCTCACGAGGCCAGTATTAACTTAACGCCTTTATACTGGTTTAGAAGAATCTGCAGAGTATTTATACAACCAGTTTCATTTGCATTTCCTTGCTCTAAAAGCTATGCACATTCAATATATTCTTAAATACGTTAATTATCCCTGTCTTTCCTACTTCCTGTGGCAATGCATTCAAAACATTCACTACTCTATGACTAAAAAAATATTTCCAAATATCTAATCTGTTCTCTCGCTTCCTGCGTGAGCATGCAACTTTGTAGGATGTGTTCCATGGTCATGATATGTTCCTCACATTGTCATCTGCCCCAATCCTCATTTTGTTGTAAAGATGAACCTTGAGTCTCTTATGCCCAGTTCTCAGTCTGAAGATGATGACTTGCTCTTCTCTAGTTAAGTTATAGCTGTTGCATTCTGTTAGGAAGTGGGGGCGTTGATCTGCCCATTTCCCCCTGAAGTTGGTTCTAATTACGGTCTTGGTCTCATTATATGTGATACTCAGGTCTGTTTGTGGGGAAGTTCCTCCAATCTTTGCTACTTTGTCTGCAGCTTCATTGCCTTCAATACTGCAATGGGAGGGGATCCACTGTATGAATAACCTTGGATGTTCTGTTGATAGCTGTGTCAGGGAGACCATACATTGCCCGAGATCCCCATCTTTATGTTGTTTTAGCCGTGCTAATACTGACAAGGCATCAGTCAGGAATACTATGTTTTCTTGATAGATATCTTCATCTTGGATTACAAGCTTGGCTGCGGCCTTCGGTGCCTCTGCTCGCGCACAAAGTTATTGGAGTTAAGTTCCTAGCGCAAAGAGGTTCAAACTTTTATGCACCTGATATCGGAACCAAACAAAAATTACTAGTACATTATCTAGGAACAACTGTTGTAGTTTGTTAAACTATTATTATACCGTCTATTACCATTGCTCAAAACTAAACAAAGTCTTACAGTATAGGGGTAGGTGATTATAACATCTAAGTGTGTGTGTTTGACAAGGGCAATAATGTGAATGTCCACAGGAGGGGTCAATTAAAAGTGGACAAGAGCTGGATATGAGGTAGGGGAGAATTTTAAAATATCACAATTTAGTGGATGTCTTTCATGGATGACCCCAAATCATAAATAACATAGGTTAAAAAAAGTATTCAAGGAACAAATTAAACTTAAATGGCCAATAAATTATTAACAAGTGGTATAATCAAGTCAGTATAGGTGCCCTTTGGGGGCCGCGGTAACGAAGTGGTTAGTGCACTGACTTCCCATTTGGTTCGGGATTTTTTTTCTAACCTCAAAACTGGCTCCTGTGGTCGACCCAGCCACAAAAATTGAATACCATAAAAATCTGGAAAGTAAAGGCGGCCAGTGTGATGCTGACCACATCATCCATTATATGCCGTGGGTTATAAAATAATATGGACATAACACCATATTTCCTATGCGCCACATGGCGTGATGAGATCTTTACTTTTTACAGGAGCCCTTTTTTTTTTTTTTTTTTTTGCATTTGCCTTATTGCTCTATTCCCCAACTCAGGTGTGTATTGCACTGTAGTTTTTATCTTGCGCCTGTCGGCCCAGTGCATCCAACTTCAGCATGCATTTTATGTAAGGATCTGCTTCCTCCTGCATTTTCTAAGGGTTTGCTTCCCCGGGGTAACGGCCGGTGCTGTGATGGGGATCGAACCCAGCACCTTCAGATTGTGAGCCGTGCCACTTAACCACTAGGCCATGCCGTCCCCACAGGAGCCCTTTGAGTTCAGACGTTTCACTTTTACCGCACTTTTTTTTTTACTGACACCTCTCCTTGGTCTGCTTTGGTCATTTCGTGGTTATCCGTTAATCATATTGTGTCCCTGCCACCACAGTCGTACATGTAGCTAGTTGGCTACAAATACTGGAATTACACCAGTTATACATGTATAGCACGGTTGCGTGTAGTTAATTAATTGATAAGAGGCAAAAAATCAGTGTCTGAAGTAACAACATGTTTCGAGTTTCGACATCTGGTCTTCAACCGAACCTATCGTAAATCCGAGGATCGCATGTACAGGAAAAAATGTGATGGAAGTTAACAAAATGAAATTGAGCTGATAATAATCTCCCACCCTAGATAAAAAAGGTGGTTGAATTACGAGCATTAAGCCGTTTTAATGTTACTTCTTCTTCACATGATCAGTGGAGAAGAATTACTTCCTTCTTTTGTTCCTGTATTATATATGGGAGCAGAAAAATTGCTTCTCATATCAAAGGTTCCAACCATCCTCCAGTCAACCCAGCTGTAAATTGTACCTGGCCTACTGTTAGATAAAAGAAACAGGAGGGAACTGGCAACCACACCTCATTCAAAGATGAGGCATAGTACAATGAAGTATGCAGCACTTCATCCCCGGCAGCAGTGTCTGCTATGGGATTACATTTAAAATTTACATGCAACAGCACATTATCATATCATGAAAGAGGATCAAAGAATAGTACACCTGTAACCTGCCCGGCACATCATAAGAGGTGCCTCTGTCCATGGTTGAATGAGGGTATACTATGCAAAAAAGAGACCTAATACCTAAGTGGAGAAAGTGTTATAACGGCAGGTAACAAATAACAATGTAATTTAAAATGGAATAAACAAAATTAACTCAGTAATCTAACATTCAGGATAGATACAAAGAATAGTTACATCGTCACTTTCCAGGAAAAAAAGAGCCATTTCCAAGCCACAAGGAAAATTGACCAAATAAGAGACAACTATAACTGCCTTGATTGAGGGGAGCATGTGATCCTGTTCCACATGAGAATAGAACATAACAGTTTGAATAGTCACTTAAATACTTAAACTGGCATTGTCGCTCATGTGTACTTGCAGACAAGCAACACAGACTTAACTTAACGTCTTTATTCTGGTTTAGAAGACTCTGCAGAGTCTGCATACAACCCGTTTTTTGGAGGGTGATTAACCGATGTGTGAGTTAATCTTAATGGACTCAAACACTAGAGCAAAGTAGACCCAAAACCTGTTGGGCGCGATCTATGTAGCTATTAACAAACTACCTTACCATAGCCGATGTTATGCCTTGTCACACAGTTAGTCAACTCTTACAAAATGCTCTCTGTATGGCAGTGGTGCTATTCTTGTCTTTCTCATACACAAAGACCACGGTAGACTACTCAGGACATATCCTACAAGACTGTTATATGCTTAGACAACTACGTACTGACCACTGGCCCACGGAGACGAACCTCCACACAAAGTTAATTGAGAGCCTTGAACTCTCTACCACAGCAACTGGTCTTCATGTGGGGACACACAAAAATAAAAATGTGACGAACGAGACGACCGTAACCTGCCAGGGATAACACCAGAGATGGCTAAAGACAATTGGGTTGCCCGAGTAGAAGAGTGGTAGAGCACTCGCCTCTCACAGCAAAAGTACCAGGTTCAATCTCTGTTATCAGCATGCAACAGTCAAACCAGCTATAAATGGGCACCTGGTTTATTTTAAGGATGGAAAGGCAGCAATTGACCATTATAAAAAAATTGAGACTGATTATACTGAAGTCTCTAATACTTCATCCCGGACAACAGTGTCTGCTGTGGGACAACTTCTATATTTATCATAACCCTTTACAGTACAGCCTGATTAATTAGAATGGGATGTAAAGGGTTAAAACGTGAATCTAATCAACTAGGCCGAACTATAAGGGGTTAAGGTCCATTGAACATGGAAGGAAATGGTGCCACATGGATCTACTGCCCGAAACATGCAGGTGTCTGGGACAATGAAAGATCTGATGCAGTGGTGACGAAAGACAGGGTTGAGTTGATCTACAGAATGATGAAGAGACAGGAGGTTGAGAAAATGCATACATGCACAGAATGATAGATTTGGGAGTGCCTTGGGAAGAGGGGAGAAAGTGTGTTCTGTCTGAAAAGATTAGAAAAACATGAAATCAGCACCTGACTGGATATATATATATATATATATATATATATATATATATATATATATATATATACGCTTAGCTGGCTGCTTGAACAGATAACGGAGTACTTATGGGAATGTCCCCTGTGTGATGATGTTGGTTTCTAGAATCAAGAATGAACATGAAACTGGCTAAACCGGAGACCATCAATCTATTTTTGCCTCATTTCATTATATGTCAAAATGTCATTGCGCCTGTCCCAAGGTTGTCTGACTAAAAAAAAAAGCATTCCAAATAATATTGAAAATCATATATATTTTGTGTATATTAGTACATACACATTTACAGTGTCTGAAGCTGTAATGCAGTGAATGAACTGACAGTAACCAGTGACTCATAGCTGGGCTCTTGCATTAGGGCCAGCAAACCAGAGCTGACCAAAACCCTGTTCTGCATCTAAGTGGCAGGCCTAGAAACAGGCTGCACTAGTGTAGTCTGGCTAAGATGATAGGAATTGCAGTGGGAAGGCAATCACAGTACCTAAAAAGCCAGGTAAAAACGGATGTGTCAGATCGAAAGGTGCAGATATTGCAGCTCACAAGTTTCTGTTCAGGACAAACAATGGAAAAAGAAGATGTGTTCTTGGATTATTTTTAGTTTTACAAATTAGTTATGACGAGTATTTTCTCTGGCAACATATAGTTGCAAGACATGGACATTATACGGAGTAATTGAAAAAAAAAAATAATCTTACGAAATGAAATAGAAGGATGTTGAAAATATTGTGGACAGAGAAGAAGACAGAGTATATATATATATATATATATATATATATATATATTTATATATATATATACATACATACACACCAACGATCAACTTATAGATACAGAGGTGATAAAATTCATATAGTATATATATATATATATATATTTATATATATATATATATATATATATATATATATTTATATATATAAACGAACGATCAACTTATAGATACAGAGGTGACAAAATTCATATAGGCCAATGATACAGCAGTAGCTGCCCAGGGAACAGGATTCGAAGAAGTCAAACATAAAGTGACAAATGCCCTTGATGCTCTTGCTCTATATTGCCAAAAAAAATCACCTCAAACCAAACCCCAGCAAAACTCAAGTATGTGCTTACCATCTCAGAAATAGAGAGGCAAAGAGAACGTTGCAGATCAAATGGCAAGGACAGGATCTTGAACACAGCACAGCCCTCAAATACTTGGGAGTAAAGTTGGACCGCATGCTGTCTTATGCCGCACATTGTCAGGAGACAAAACAGAAAATACATACGAGAAATAGTATCATACGAAAACTGACTGGCACAATATGGGGAGCAAAGCCAGATGTCCTCAGAACATCAGCACTCGCTCTAAGTTTCTTTGTAGCTGAGTACGCCACACCAGTCTGGAAGAACTCTGCACA
The DNA here is from genome assembly GCA_036924085.1 of Ariolimax columbianus. Classification (NCBI taxonomy): domain Eukaryota; kingdom Metazoa; phylum Mollusca; class Gastropoda; order Stylommatophora; family Arionidae; genus Ariolimax; species Ariolimax columbianus. The sequence continues at coordinate 25,272,199 of JAVGWX010000005.1, read as the reverse complement.
CATCAAACATATAGCTACAACAATAAATGAGACATGCCTAAAAATTACACCAACTGAAAAAATATACCCCCATAGTTGGTATAGCGCCACCAGAGATACGAAGAACTGTCGCATCAGAGAAAGAAAGAGAGAAACATGTAAATGACCCAAGACACTCTACTGTTCAGACATCAGGTGCAGCACCAAAGACTAAAGTTTCTTACTGTCAACCTAGCCTCTACAGACTAGCCCAGGAAATTGATGCACTGAAAGTTGGAAACAGTTGACACAGGTCCCCTTGATTGAGTTACGGGAGGAACCTGCGCCTAGACATCTCCTGCCCTGCGCAACATGGAAGTCACTAAATAGACTTCGAACTGGTGTATCATGATGCAGGAAAAACCTGAAAAGATGTGAATACAGGGATGATGAAACATGCAAATGTGGAGTAACACAAGACCAGGACCATCTGATGATCCGCCCAAACACTTGTAGCATGGATGACCTGCTGAGTGCCAGGGCAATCCATGTGGCTGAATACTGAAAGAATAATGTGTGACGTAGTGCCTAGGGTACATAAAGTAGCTAAGTAAGGAAAGTAAGTTTAGATAAACAAATCCCCATCAATTGAACAGATAATAAAAATAGATGCAAAAAAAAAAAACAACTAATAAAAAACAACAACTTTTGAACAGATAATAAAAATAAATCACAATGAACAGATAATGCAAACAAATCACCATCCATTGAACAGATAATAAAAACAAATCATAAAACCAGATAATACAAACAAATCCCAATAAACTGCACAGAAACAAAATTTATAACGGGTGAAATACAAGCAAAGATTCACAAAAATAGTTTAATTTGAGAACAATAGAAGACATGAATATATCCAGTTGACCTACATTGTGCTGATAAAGCATAGAGGTAAGACCTCTCTCAATAAACAAACAAAATAATGAAATGACGAGTGTATGAAACCAGCAAGTTTCAAGCAACCCTGCTCTCAAAGGAGCTGAGATCAAATGCTTAGTCCTATTGGAGACAGCTGATAAACTGTCCGGGCAACAATTTCTAAAAAATTATGAAATTCCTACCCAAATTGCCACCTGGCCTAGTAAGCAGCAGGAAGTGAGGTTGCAACCAGCTTCTTAGCTAGTCATACAGCTTGCCTGTTTGAATACCAAGATCCCAAGTCAATTTTACTGCAAATATTTAGTTTTGTCATTCATGATTATTTGGTGATTGACTTTTTTTCGCTCCTATTGAAGCATATGGCCCCCATTTCAGCTGATCCTTGTACAGGAAACCTGTATTTGAGTATTTTCAGCAGCAGTTTTAATAGCAATAGTTTTACATGATGAGGCTGCTGGTCAAATGCACAATCTTCTTTAGTCACATTTTATAGCATTCTTTGATTGTTACAGTGGTTCTTTTCTATCTGAGACACCAATCAGGTAACTACCATTTGGTCCATGTCTGTTTCTGCTCTCATGTTAAAACTACATTTGAGAATGGAGGCAGAAGAATGGTAAGATTGCCTGTTTCTCACAAGACTGATACTGGATTCAATCGGTCATAAATAAGTATCAATCTTACAGTAATCACAGGCAAGGCAGCATGAAAGGGAACTAATCACTCCATACACAAAAATCAATAAACAAAAGCTGATATGCCGAAAATGTGAATCTTTAACACTTCCTCCTGAGTGCATTTTTGGTACCTTGTTTTAGTCAAAACCTGTTCAACTCACTGTGTAGCATATGTCTTCAACAAATACACACCAAGTCATCATATGCTGACTTGTTGAAGTTTTTGTGGCTTAAATTTTCTTCAGTCCCGCTTCTCACTTTCCTTACCATATGTGGCAGGTTGCAGTGTTACTATTCATTGCACCTCTTTTGAGCCCCGTTATGCATTGCATCTTTTGTGTGTACTATATTTTTCTGCAGTCCATCATATATTCCGTTAAAACAATATTTATTAAGTGAATTTCACAACAGAGGAGGTCAAAGGTAATCTGTTTGGAAACCCAATTTCCAATATTTGACATGCAAAAGCACATGAACCTCTCACTACATACATCATTTGTAAAAAACTGAAGATCTAAGCCGCAGTTGTTCTATCTACCCTCTTATATGCGTGTGAGACCTGGACCATGTATAGTTGTCATGTCTAGAAATGAAACCACTTCCACATGCACTGCCTGCAAAAACTGCTGAGGATTAGATGGTGGCAAGACATGTTACCAAATACAGATGTGTTAGTGCGATCAGGCATGACAGGTATACACACAATATGTACAACACAGCTGAGATGGGCTGGCCAAGTGGTACGCATGTCAGATCGAAGTCTACCAAAAGAGCTGATCTATGATGAAATGCAAAATTTCAAGAGAGCAAGCAGTGGACAGCAGAAAAGATACAAGAACACACTTAAGAGATCACTGATCCAGTGCAGTATTAACCATGACGACTGGGAAAGAATCGTCATGGACTGGTGCAACACTATTGCTGAAGGTGTTAAGAATAAATTATGAGGAGACATGACGTATCAAGAATACATTATGATATCCAGAGACGATCTGATTTGGACAGAGAAAAAGACAAATGTAGACATTCGGCAAGAGTTGAGCATAGAGGAGAACTGGTTTATCAATTCCATTTTGGCTAGAAAATGCAAATACTTTGGTCACATCAAGAGACAACGGTCTCGAGAGAACAGTGGAGGAAGGTATGGTGCCAGGTAAAAGAGGAATGGGTAGACCAAGAAGACGATGGCACAAAGATATCCAGGAATGCCTGGGTATAACTATGGCGGAGTTTTGGCAAGGGAAAGAGTTTCTTTCAGACAGACTGTGTGTGATGAGAGCAACGTTTTATAAAGGACATGCTACATGATGATGAAAGACGATCACTTTGCAAGTCAGCTCACAGGAAACCGTCCTCCGCTCCGATGGAAGTGGGCATTCTATTTCCTTGTACTAAGTGCAATAGACAATTCATGACTTCAACTGGCTTATTTAGCAATCCTCAAACTCAAGTGAGCAGTGAATGTTGACAAAGTGGCCCTTAACGATTGTAGAAGACAAGCAACGAACAGATGTCATTTGTATAGCAGTAATACGCCAGAGGGATGGCAGAACTGAGAATAAAATGTTGATAAAAAAGAAATTATCATAAATATAATTACTATATTTACATCGTTTTCTCCACTGCTGAGATCTGCCCGATGAATTGATTAGGGTTGAAGAATTTAGATCTCATTCCCTGGCGGTTGATGTCTCCTGTATTCAAGTTTTCAGTCGTGCTAGATCTACAGTAACGTTGCCAGGAAGTTGAGTCTTTTCTAGGTCTGGACAGCAGCCCCATAGCTTCTGCAGAACAGAGTAGTTTTTTAGGTGTCTTTGGGGTTGGTGAATTAGATCAGATCTATTGCCTACATTCATTGCTTTCTTCCATAATTTGGTGTAATGGTGAACAATAGTTTTGGTCTCTCGGTATTGTTTCATTTTGCTACCAGCTCTAACATTCTCTGTAATCCCACAGTTGGAGGGATGCCATTGAGGTCCTTTTGATATTGTTAAACTCAGCTTTCTTTCCCTGAAGCATGTGTTTTATTTCTGGTGTTGTGCAATGATTTCAAGTAGGTGTCTGCAGTCAGTGAAGAAAACAATCTCCAACAGTCTGAAGACCACCACATGCAATCTTCTGTTCAACTGGTAATAAGCATCATTTCTTGTGTAGCCAGTATGCTCTGTTTCCCTAATAAACCTTTTGGACTCTGCGTATGTCACAATTGAATCTGATATTACAATGGCATCAGAAAAAATAAAAACCTACTGACTTTGACATATCAAAACTTGTGAAGCCTATTTGGCAGAAAGAAGTTTTCCATTTTTGTAAAATTTAGCATACAAATTAAATTAATGTTTTGTTTCGCATGAATCTTATGGCCATGACTATAGTAGGATCATTAGTGAAAACAATGCATTGTGGGTAAACTTTCTGTGGTGGTTTCTGTAAGTTCTACATGAGGTTGCTAGCCCCATGCACAACCCTTCCTAATCACCTTTAACAAAATGCTAGGGGGTATTAAGTGGTTCTATTCTTTTCTGATGGTGCTGGGATAACTTGCTAAACTGACTACTGAAGCCAGTTGTAAAGACACAGTGGCTCAGGATATGGTGATCAACCTGCCTTAAACTTTTGGCTATTGGTCTAGAGCCTAGTAGTGCTTGACCTAATCAGTGGACAATTGGTGGCAGGGAATGAACACAGTGACCCCACTGTGGCACATTGCTAATCTCTCGAATGGTCTGCAGAGAACCTTGTTTTTTGTGCTTTCGTCTTTTTATTCTCCATTCCCCAACGCGGTGTGCATTATACTATGTTTTTATTTTACGCCCGTCGACCCAGTGTAAGTGCCTGCTTCCTACTGCATTTTCTAAAGGTTTGCTTCCCCGGGGTAACGGTCGGTGCTGTGATGGGAAGAGAACCCAGCACCTTCGGATTTTGAATGGTGTCACTTAACCACTAGCCAACGCCATCGCCCATCTTTGTGTATGACAAAGACAAGAATAGCAACACTGTCCCACCGAGAGCATGTCTCAAGAGGCCACTAACTGTGTGACATTGCATAACACCAGCCATGATTAGGTGGTTTGCTAAGAGCAGCATAGATGGCGACTAACAGGCTGTGGGTCTACTTTGCTCTAGTGTTTGAGTCTATTAAGATGGACTCACATCCGTTAACCACCCTCCAAGAAACTGGTTGTATACACTCTGTAGTCTTCTAAACCGGTACAAAGACATTAAGTTAAGTTACTTAGTGCCAGGGCGGTACATTTCTGACCTATCTTGGACGGGATGAAAATCCAGACACCCCATGCCAAACTGCAAAAAAAGTAAGGAGAGTAAAGATTTTGTTTGGTGCCAATTGGGCACAATAGGGATATGGTGTTAGGCCCATGTTATCTTGATCAACGGCACACTATGGGAAGTAGAAAATCAAATTGCTGATAGTTCAGTGTGAATATCACTAAACCAAAGTACAAATCTGGACTTATTGGTGAACATTTTAGCAACTAATTACAAACAGGCAAATCATTATTTTTTTAAATACCACCAAAAAAAAATACCCTCTTCATAGCATTTACTCCCATTATTAATATTCACTGGGGATATTTAAAGGTTTTATAAATAAAGAAGATAGCACACAGTGTGCAGGCCAGTTTTAAAAAAATGTTATCTTTGACAGAAAAAATATTTCATGTTATAATGTTGCCGTTTTTTCCTCGGACAGGAGATCATCATGCTAACTGATTGGATACTCACTTTTCACAGACAATTTTTCAATGAAATGCTGTGTCATCTTATGATCATATAGACTTTAAAATCTGATAAAATGTTAAAAAGAAGTAAAACTCGTTGAGGATTAAGTTTGCATGTGTGTTATCTTAGTTATTTTATAAAGGAATTTAGATAACATATATTTTATGTTAACATTTTGCCTAGTGTTTCAGACACAACAGACCAATCAAATCATCTATTTGCATGCACACTCAATTGCAAATATATACAAAAAAAGACCTTTACACTCAAGGGGTAGAAGAGGAGTGACTAAGTGTAGCCGGGGAAGAGACTTTTTAGATGTTTTGGTTATCTGACGCCTATTTGCAATCAATGAATTATAATGTAACGAGATACTACAAAAAGGTTAGATTTCTTCCCCATCAACAGCAAGTCCATCACCACGATAGACTTATGCATTACTATTTCATCAAAATAAGAAAAATGTTCATCTGAATAAACAATGTGGAGGCAATGATGCCTACACACAAATCAGTATGTTTACAGTAATAACAGCAAAAATTAGCATGCAAAACAATTAAATTACATTTACATTTTTAGATAAAATACATGTATTATTAAAACAACCTTCCATGCTTTCTTGTGGTTATGTACGTAGCACTCAGACATAGACCTGCGTCGTTTCTTCCTGGCTATATTAGAGCATATCACGCAGAGAAGCAGTATAAAGACTCAAGTTACTTTGCAGGCTTTCTATTTTATGACTACGGAGATAATACTGTGCAAATAATTTGATTGATCAGTTAGTAGTATTTTACACACAACATTAAACATGTGATGAGATGAGCATCATATGTCATGAACAACACGAAAATCAATGAAACTGACAAAAGAAGCAAATGGAAAACTTAAAAGTTATTATATACACAGAGAGCATCCAATTGACAGAGCAATTAAAGGGCTTGTCTCACAGAAAAGTGTGTAGAGGGGTGGCTCAGTGGTCTCAAGGTAAGGTGTTCGCCTCGAGTGCTGAAGGTTTGAGTCACGATGAAGACCAGGATTTGTTCATGTGGATCTGGTAAAAAATTTCCCTGATCTTTGGGTAGTGAGATCGTACTCCCTTATTCACTGTCGAGCGCGTAAAAAATTCCTTGGGTGTTAGAAATAGAAAAGAGTAGGCTTAACGGCCGCTGTCCAGGCAAAATTCAAAAATTCTATTTGAAAATCTACCAAAATTATTTATACCTTCCCCCAGGCCTAGTAAGCAGCAGAAAATTTTAAGATACCCACTGTGTTTAACCGAAACCTTCGGCTGCCTGGCAACATATATTAACATGCCAGTTTTAATACCAGGATTCCAAGAAATAGTACCGGATTAAACCTCTGGTCTCGTCGTGCTGAAGTCTACCCAGTCGAAAACGAGTATCTAACTTACTGTAAGAAAACTGATCTACTAAAATAATCTCGAACACGTCATCCACAATGACAGTGTCTGCTGCGGGACTACCTTTTTCTCTTACATTGAGGGTAATAGCATTTAAAGCCCAGTCAAAGCATGATCCAGTACACCCAGTTGTAAAAATGAGAATCTGACCCTACTCTGGTACAAACGACAAGACAGTGAGCCATGGGCCCGCCTATCTCAACTAGATGTAGCTGAGACGTCGTGCAGTTACGTCTAACAATTCATCTACTATGGCAATACCTGTTATTTTTCTCTTATTCTTCAATAACACTTGGTAGTAGTGAGCTATTTACTTTTGTGTTCACTGCATCTTATAATATTTTGAGAAGTGTTTCTATATCTTTCTTCAACCCCCATAAGACTTCTGAGCTTGGTGACATGGGAAATTTTACATTCTAGAGCTGTGCTTCCTAAACTTTTCAGTCTGTGTAGCGCGCTGCCGAATGGTTTCGATGACTGCCTGCCAACATGGAGGGCAGCGGATTAAATCCCTGATAAGGCATATGTTGTTTTCAAGTTGGAGGTGAAATAAACAAACATAGCCAGCACACGACGGGGCGACAGCAGTAGCGAAGCGGCCTGCAGTCATCAACCTAAAATCCCCTCGACTACTCCAGCATTGGGAACAAAGTCTTCTACGACAGACCCGCAGGATTTTATCCATTGCAAAAGGAATGCGTGTCCAATTTATTCATTATTCTCGTCTACGACCTTAAAATTGTATAGCCAATTCTATAACACTACTACTATTGAATGATAGCAGTCATATTGGTCTTTTGTTGCAAACTGCTGAAAATGTAAATAATTGTTCTTTTTTTAATGTGAGAAAACCTATATTATTTGTCCAGTTTCTTGATGCCATTTGCACACCACGATTGAGAGTTGATGGACCACGTTATGAAGCATTGTCCTTTTAGTGGTGAGACATGCAACTTTCAATGCACCAGTCTTATGGTGTATCTAATATGAGTTTGACCTCACCTTTACATACTCTTCAGAATATACATGTGGAAGTCGAACGTGATAAGTGTGATCACATTATACGTGAACAATCAAATCAACCAACAGCGCAAGTATTCAATACCATGGCAACAGAACGAAGAGAAAGAACACACACACATGTGACAACAGAGTAGCTGGTACTCAAAGGAATAACGTTCTATAATGCATGCATAGTACTGAATCTTCTCGACAGCACAACATTAAAACAAACTTGTGAAAAAAATGAATTATAAAATGATTTACAAAATTTGAAATCTTCAATTCCAATGCAATGTTCATTCTTTTGTATAGCTCTGAAACACTGAGAACAACATAAACAACTACCAAAAAGAGATACAGACTTTCATAAATGGATTCCTGCATGAAATAGAGGGGCTAAAATGATAGGGCAAGATCACTAATGTGGAACAGGTAGTAAGAACCAGACAAATAGCTGTGGAATATGAGGTGAAGATAGGTTGGTGTTGCATATGACATGCATTATGGAAACCTGCTGATATCATTACCAAGCAGAAATCCCCAAGGTGAGAAAAGTAGAGGCAAACACCCATCGAGTTGAGAGCTTGTATGAACAAAGAAAACGGTAGATGTGGACAAAGTGGGAACAGATGGGCCAGAACAGGAAGTCCTAGCGAGTATTTTGTCGAAGACCTGTGCTCCATAGAAAGCTGAAAGGCTTGATTGATCTAGGTACAATACTGGATTCTCCTTACAGACTTCAAAATAAAATACTTTTGCAAATTGAATTTTATAACGGTTTACATATTTTAAAAAATTGATATCATCTTCATGTTCATCCTATTTCCTCCCCACTTAAACTGATCACGTTAATTTATCAACTGAGCAATGTTAGACCCATATAGACCCTCCTTAACCGTCACTTACAACATCACTGGCAGGTTACAGTGTTACTATTCTTTACTCCCCCTTTAGGTCCTAGCAACATATGATCAATAGTGGCAACGACACTTAGAGAGCTGGGTTTACAGATATCTTATTTCAAACTCGCTCTGTTATTCATTCTTCTTGTTTTGTTTATTTTATTCTCCTTATCAAGCACAGGAGCAGCACTGCAGCTGGAATACCTCATGAAAATATAGGCACTCAAACATCCATTCATTAATATTTAAATATCACATTATGAATACAAAAATGTTGTACGTAAGCTCATTCTTCACTTAAAAATAATGAACAGACATATGCAACTAACCTGAGAAGACATTCAAATCTTTCTATTAAACACACAAATAAATGTTACAATTTACAGCACATATATTTGCTGAAAAAATCCTTTTAAAGAAATAATTAATATAAAATTTAAAAAACGCAAAACATTAAGTTTCATTTTTGGCTGCAGAACAAAGTAATATTCACTGGGGGGGGGAAAAGCTATTAAAATATTCAATATTTAAACCACTATTCCGCTGCAAGAAAAGATACATAAATATATGCTTTCAAAGTCCTCACAAGAAACACATAAACAAATTATTCACAAATATTACATATTGAAGCACAAATTCCTCCATTGAAAAAAAGAAAAAAAAAAAAGATACACAAATTTATTCTCACAAAGCCGTACAAAGAAACTATTCAAAAAGGTAACACAAAATTATATATTTAAACAACAAGTTCCAGACAAAAAAAATATATATATATAATTACATGTTCACATAGTTTTCACAAACAAAATTTAAGACCAATAATTTATAAGTAAAAATAAGAAGTAAACATAAATAAGTTTTTCTCCTTGAATGTTTCAAGGCAGAGTTATGTACACAGCCACAACCAACTCTTGAACTTAATACACAAAAATCCGCTAATGTACATGGTAAAAATTAGTCGCTCAAATTGTATTGTATTCTGTGTCTAGCCGACTCTAGTTGCTGTGATTTGTTAAGTGTCTTTGTTCTTTATTCCAGATGAAGGACTTGTGACTGTAATGTATGTTTCCGTCCCAGTGCGGTAAATAAGCCATGATCATTTATGTTAATGTCGACATATTCGTTTACAGTACTTACTTTCCATGTCCTGGGCACCACGTCAGACATCATGTTTCCAATGTTCAACCATGTAGATTGTCCTGTCATTCCCCTTTAACATGTCATTCCAATTGCCTATTTCCAGAAAGTTTGGACAGATCATCAGGTGTTTCAGGTTATGTGCTGCTCCACCATTGCATCTTCTTTTGTGTTCGTTCTCAATCTCCAGCTACCAAGCAAGTAGCAGATGTAGGCCAGAAAACGGAATGTGTTGTGTCGCTAGTTTACAGTTTGACTGTGATATTTACATCTTTCAATCCGACACATCCGTCTTCGGCAGCACCATTGCATGTCTCATAATCCCTGTATCTCCACCTCTTTAAGTTCTTCCTGCATTGTGACACCAGTTTGGAGTCTATTTAATGACTTTCATGTTGCACAAGGCAAGCGGTGTCCCAGCGCAGATTCCTTTTGCAGTTCAATCCATGGGATCTGCGGCAGTTCCATCCATTTTTTATGCAGCATTTTCCGGGACTAGTCTCTAGATCCTGTGTTGACTGTAAGAAACTTAACTAAATTTCATTCTTGTGTCCTGGTGTCCAAACATAGGGTACCTTGGGTCATTTCCCTGTTTCTCTCTTACAATTTCTGATGAGACACTTCTACGTGTGTCAGGTGGAGTATATTTATTCCAATTATGGAGTATATTTGACAGGATTTTTACAAAGGTGTTACATTTTCCTGAAAGTGAGGAAATAATAGTAACGCTATAACCTACCTGGCATGTCATAAGAGGTGACTAAGAAGAGTTGGGCATAGGGATCTCTACATCATAGAAACTATATATAAGATGTGAGAAGCAAAAAAGACCTCTACACCCCACCTGTAAAAGAGAAGTCAAGCGATTCTATACAACAATTTTCTCAAACATATCCTCAGTTCCAAATTGTGGATTTATTTTCAGTAACTATTTAACTTGGAATCCTGGTATACACAAATGGGCAGGTTGTGCCTGCTGACAGGTCTCCGAAGCTACCCGTAGCAGGTTTTTTTTTTATGACTTAACTTTCTGTGGCTTACTAGGCCTGGGGGGAAGGCAGGTATTTTACATTGGGTAGAAATTTCATTATCTTTTACAATTTTTGCTTGGACAGTGGCTAACAGGCTACTCTTTTCTATTTTCAACAGCAAGGGGTTATTTTACATACACAGGGTGCACACATAACCTTTGAGTTTTTTATCCATCTCCAAAATGACTAGACCATGGGACGCTTGAAATGTGCGGGATCCGAACACCCATCGCTTTGTGCTTTCATTTGTTCATTTCTTGAGAGGCAAGCGTCTTACCTCTCAGTTATAACTTTAACATTTCCATAAAACATGAAACAATCACTTCTAAGTGTCTCCGCCTTGCCATGGTAGAGGTGTTTGAGTATCACCTATTATCACAAGAGCTACATCTGCGGTAGCATGGTCTTCAAAGTTAGACGGGTTGAAGAGAAGAGGACCAAACCCTAAGATAGGCACAAAACCGATGCCCTACAGCTAGGCAAATGACAACCTAAGGCTTAAAGAAGACAAAAGAGTCGGCTGAAATGGAATCCAGTGAGCTGCAGACCTAGTGAAACTGCAATGCAACTTTGCTTGAAAAACTTATGAAGAAAACATACTCCAACACTCATAAAAACCGACATGTAGTTTCAAACAACAAAACTGAAGTAAACAATTAATTAAATTGCAGTGTGATTTGACAATGAAGATATAATTTCCTTCAATACCCTTGTTGGACTTTTGGTTTCGTACCACTTATCTGTGGCAAGGCAACATATCAAATCTTATGTCATTCAATGAGACAAAAGCATTCATCAGGGCAACATACAGTGCAAAATTGAATAAAGACCACCTTGGCCACATAGAAAATTCTCCGGCTACGTACAGGTCACAACAGACTTAGATGCCATCTATACAACAAGTTCAAGATTGGCACTACAGAACATATTTTCCAGTCCTGTCCACTGTATACCATCAAAAGAAGTAAGATTTAGCAACAGCCAGTGTCCTTCCACGAGAAGCTGTACGGAAGCGTACAGAGCCTTGAGTCGACCGCTGCCTTCGTTAGAGTCATTGAAATTGAGGTCTGAAGATGAACAAGGAAGAAGAGGAAGAAAATCTTATGTGTATTAAAAATTAATATTTAAACAGACTTTAGTTCAGAGTCTGACCCATAAATAAAACTATTCTTCGGTGATCTTAACATTCAAACGCCAAACTCCGACAAACAGCACCAACCATTGCATTTGGCGAATGTTGAATCATGTTAAATATCATTATTCTGACACCTATGCTTCATAATAGTTCAATATCTAATTGTTATTTATGTTATTAAATCCGAAGTGGTTGATGTAGAATTCTATAAATATGTGCATAGGTTCTTCATTATACCTCATATGGCGGAGGAGAATAAAAAAAGTCATAGTGGATTATTACTGGCTTTACTATCTGAAAATAAACCAGCTCTTCTTCTTCTGCGTTCGTTCTCAATCTCTCGCTACCAAGCCCTGAACAGGCTTTGCAAGCAGCAGGATATAGTTCAGAGGACGGAATGTGTAGTGTCGCTAGTTTACAGCTTGACTGCGATATTTACACCTTTCGGTTGGACACATTCGTCTTCGGCAGGAACTACAGTTAAATAAGTATATTGAAATCAATTCTTTGCTACCTAGGCAATATATGAACATTATTTAAAAAACAAAAGAGTTTATTTACAAGGCTCTGGATAAAGTGGACCACATCTCTCGATAGCTAGAAGAGTAGAAGTTTACAAATGACCTGGTTCTTCTATCCCTCCGACTTTTAATATGATTGATATTCAGTTGTAGGTCTGCATATCATCATCATCAGTCCCATAACGTAGAAGGTCGTTGAGGGACTGCTACTGCAGTTTGTCGCATCAGCTCCCGCCATACAACAACGATGTGTCTTGGGCCGCTACACACCTGACGGAGCCCATACTTCTCCAAGTGGCAGTTCATTATAGTTGTGTCTAAATTTCATACACCAAAGCTGACACTGTTTGCAGCTAGGGCAAAAATCTCGTGAAGTTCAACTGTGTGAACTAGACCGTGAAATATGACATGTTTAAGCGTAGTGCTATTCATATAGCCGGTGTCCATTCCATGATAATTGGAGGAAAGAAAACACACAAAACGAACAAATTAACCAGTCCAAATGGAAAACAACACTTTTCCGTGAACACAAGTGTAAGCCGTAGACTAGTGTGAATTCCCGGCAAATCCATGGTCTGGCGGCATCTATAATGAACTAAAACAGCAGAGTAATGTAGACCCGCAGCCAGTTACGACGCCATCTTTCCAGCATATGCACCTGGACAAAACTAAGATGAGGTTGAAAGCAGATACTACCAATCAGATTTTGGTGGAAGATGATTTGATACATATGTGGAATCGTTCATTGATCTGCGTAGCGATATCGACAAGCTAGGTGGTACAAAAAGAGATATTGTCCTAAGAATTAAAAAACCGAGGCAGGCTTTCATTTCACTATGTTCTTTATGGCAATCATGGGTGATTGGTTCTAATACAAGATTCAAGATTATCGAATCTAATGTGAAATCAGTGTTGTATGGTTATGAGACATGATGAACTATAGTGGTTCTCACAAAGAACAGACAGACTTTCATCAACAGTTGTCTATTGCGGATTTAACGGCTGAGATGATACACTAAGGTGACTAATACTGATCTATTAACAAAAACTGGGCAACTGCCCATACTCCTAGTCATTCGAGTTTGTCGATGGGGCTGGATAGGTCACACATTGAGGTGTCCTCCTGATAGCATTACAAGATCTGCTTTGGGCTGCCCATGACAAGAGACAGGCCACGGCATACATGGAAGAGAGAACTCGAATAGAACATTCAGAAATCAAGGAAATCACAGGATGAGTTGGCACAGTTGGCTCAGAAAATGACAGTTGTTAGATGAAGGCTTAATTTTTTCCTTATATGTTGATTTGTTAATTCAGTATTGTTATTTGTTGTCCCTGAAGGCCTATAGGTCGTAACGAAGGTTTTGTTTGTGTTCTCGTCTCGGTGCGGTATTTGACCATACCAATTTTAAAATTTTGATTAAACTCAACCGTAATAAACTTTTACATTTTTTTCATTAATTTTTTTCCCATTATATACATCCGCAGAGCCGCCACAGCCTCGCCTTATTTTAATTTTAGATGAAGGTATATGCTCCTCGGGGAATTCAAAGGTTATTGATTGTTTGACCTTTACCTGGAGTCCATAGACCCCTAGGGGCTTAGTACGTAAATATAACAACTTCTGTTGCCCAAGATGAAGGTAAACTGACAGTGATAAGGACATTCTAAATTAAACATAACTATAGCAACACGTGGCACACAAGAGAAAATTGCTTCTTCCCAAAGGTCAGTCCAATGGCAACAATTGCCATCAGGGATGAAGATAACTCTTCCTCTACTAAGCCGCAGCCTATATGAGGTGTTGTGGTCAGTTCCCTTCCTTGCTGTTTATACCCTACAAACTCATATGCCAGGTACCCCTATACAGCAGGGTTGGGTCGATTACAGGAGCTGTTGCACTAGAAACGAACCACACCCAAATTTGTTTCTGTCCTTCCGTGATTTCGAACCCTGGCGCGATGTAATCCCAGTCTTAGCAAGCCAGCTCACTGTTGACTAGGCTACACGCTCCACTAGGATAACAAAATAAGTGAGCAAATGAGATATTGACGAAGCAATGTACCACACACATGACTCAATAACTGCTCGATATGCCACACACATGACTAATAATAATAATAATGCTCTCACACATGACTGAAAAACTGTTCAATATACCACACACATGATTGAAAAAATGCTCAACATACCACACACATGACTGAAAAACTGTTCAATATACCACACACATGATTGAAAAAAACTGCTCAACATACCACACACATGACTGAAAAAACTGCTCAATACACCACACGCATGACTGAAAAAAACTGCTCAATACACCACACGCATGACTGAAAAAACTGCTCAATACACTACATGCATGACTGAAAAAACTGCTCAATACACCACACGCATGACTGAAAAAACTGCTCAATACACTACATGCATGACTGAAAAAACTGCTCAATACACCACACGCATGACTGAAAAAACTGCTCAATACACCACACGCATGACTGAAAAAACTGCTCAATACACCACACACATGACTGAAAAAACTGCTCAATACACCACACACATGACTGAAAAAACTGCTCAATACACCACACACATGACTGAAAAAACTGCTCAATACACCACACACATGACTGAATAAACTGCTCAATACACCACACACATGACTGAAAAAAACTGCTCAATACACCACACACATGACTGAAGAAACTGCTCAATACACCACACACATGACTGAAAAAACTGCTCAATATACCACACGCATGACTGAAAAAACTGCTCAATACACTACATGCATGACTGAAAAAACTGCTCAATACACTACATGCATGACTGAAAAAACTGCTCAATACACCACACGTATGACTGAAAAAAACTGCTCAATACACCACACACATGACTGAAAAAACTGCTCAATACACCACACACATGACTGAAAAAACTGCTCAATACACCACACGCATGACTGAAAAACTGCTCCTCCCCCATGTATACATTTAAAGTGTAATTAATCAATGAGACTGTGAATAAATTGTTGGAAGAAGAAATAGAGGCCCATTACAATGAAGATACATTAAAGAATGCAACACATCTCATGGAAATGAGGGAAATGAAGAGGTCTTTGTGTCCTCAAACAGTGAGGTGGCAGTTGGTCTTGTTATCTCTAACTCATGACAGAATAAGCCACCTTGGTTTATGCAGCTGGGTAAACTTGAGCTACAAGAAAGTCAGAAACTCAGTCCCATTACTGCGAGAGGCAAGTACTACTTTCATTTTTTCTATGCTTTTGATCAAGGCATAATCAAAACCAAGGTCACACATGACTAGGACTTGATTTTTAGTTTCTACAGGATGGGGTAGCCAGCCCTATGCCCAACCTTCCTTAGTCCCTTCTTTTAACATGCATGGCAGGTTATACTATTCCTATTCTTTGCTCCCCTTTTCATCGTCATCAATGCTCTTCGCTCCTTGCGGGACATAGGCAATAGACACCCCTTCTCCAGCATGTTAAAGTCTTGAACTGCCCTTTCTGCCTATCTCCAATTAAGGTACAGGAACTGAAGTTCATTTTTATAGTCTCTTCTCCCCAGTTGTTTCTTGGTCTACTTCTCTTTCTCTTCCCCTGTGGATTCCATGTCAGAGCCTGTATGGGCAACATTTAATGGTGATTTCCATAGCGTGTGTTCTGTCCAACCCTATTTCTATGTTTCATCTGTTGCTCCACTGGTTGTTAGTTTTCTTTCCACTTATGCCGTTAAGCAAGACGGAGAGCCACATCTAGTCTCGATTTCCTTGCTGAACCAAATAAATAAACACTGCCCAAATACTTGAACTCATGGGCCTGTTTAAGAGCATTATCATTAATACTTATGTTGAGTGGCCCAGGTGTTCTGCTGATCATCATAGTTTCTGTTTTTCTCTCGTTAATTCGCATATTGTATTTAGCACAGGTAGTCGCATGCGCGTTCATGCGATTTTGCAGTTTATTTTCATCGTCGTACAACAGACACTGGTCATTTGCAACGAGCAATTCATGTATTGAGTTTGGTTCTACTTCAGGTGTCTCAATTTGACTGGTCTCTGATATGCACCTAGATGTTAACCTTTAGCACGCTTTATAATTTAAAAACAAAAATTTGCATCTTGCTATCGTAGTTGACTTTCAAAATTTTAAACTTTTCTGTTTGTTTGTCAATAAATATGACTTTCTTGTGTGTAGAGACACAATTGAATAACGGACATGTGGGTGTTATTGTTTTTGTTGTGTGTTTGTTAGTTTCTGAGATACAAAAAGAAGATGTTGAAAATTTATGTAAATCTCGAATAAAATTTGGACTCAACCGCTAGGTCTAGTCGCTCCGATAGAAATCCATGGAAACCCCAACAACTTATCTTTACTGTGTTTACAATATCGACACAACTGTTAGTTTCCAATTCAAACGTAGTTCTTTCATCTAAACAAAAAAAATAATCAGATCTACTCGATAAAGATCTTTCCCAACAACCAACTTCACCTTTCGCAAAAAAGGCGGCTTGCTCCAAACAGCGTATAAGAACAAAAATATTTCAAAAACCATTTGTAATCAAACATACAATACTTTTACCGGCAAAATATCGTGTGTGGATGGTGACGTATTCAGCATTTTTTAAAAATGGCTAGGGTCTCCGTACCAAAAAAAAAATTATTTTTTAAAAATTACGATTTTGTAGGCCGAACTGGTCAAATCAGTCTAGACCGTAGCACGCTAAAGGTTAAACAGCAGAGGGGAAAGCACACACCTGTCTTACGCCGGTGGTGATTTGAAAAACATCTGTGACACCATCAGCCGTCCTGACGTCATTTATACTCGTACAATACAGTGCTCGGACATCAAGTAGCTGGCCTTAAACACCATAGTCTTCCAAAGTTTAATTCTGTCTACCCTGTCAAACTGGTTGTTGTTGGCTGTTTTCCCATAGGTTTTAATTTCTCCCCATGTCTTGTTATCACTTTTGAGCCTTGGCAAACACTGGTACCAAGACTATAACAATTAATATTACTATTATAACACAAAAATAATGATGAATAACAACAAAATCGGCTATCACATACTGACTAGTGTTAAAACAGGATAACCACAGAATAAAAATATATACACGAGCCAGAAAAATATAACATTGCAAAAATTCCATAAAACAACATGACGGCTGAAGACATTCACACATCAAAATTGTCTTTTCTTCTTCATACCTTGCAGCTGACTCCTAAAAGGAATCCTGCACAAAAGCACTTAATATTAAGGAGGACTGAAATAAAACTGGAGGTTAATGGTCATTGCAAAACTCAAAGGGTTAAAATAAAAATTGACAATGGAACAATAAATAGACGATAATCAATGTTTTTGGTTGATTAAGGCATTGATCAAGAGCATAGAAAAAAATAAAGGCAAAAAGAAAACAATTTAACTGCGTAGTGTAAGTAGAAAACTGAAAAAGAAATATAACAAAGCAAATAAAGCACGGAAAACATAGACATTAAAGGAAGAATACAAAGACTTTGATTGATTGACTCAATAGGTAAAATAAATTCATGCTAATAGAAATCCATTGTGTCAGTCACTATATTACATTTCAAGTTTTTTCAGTTATTTCCCGACAAAATGAGTTGCCAGCAATGATTGCAGTCTATGTTTCAATTGAAACCAGAAGAAAAAAAGCCAGATAAGTTAATCAATTTTGACACCATGCACAAACTACAGAGATTAAGAAAGAAAATTCAATGGCCGTATTGTGCCAAACACTATCATATAATGACTCAAAGAATTAACTGCAGAATAACTACACACCGACTAGTAAAAAGCGGACAAGAGTGGAGCATGTCATGGGGAAATAGGTCTGATCAAGAATACTCACTGCTCATCCATGTTCAGGAGTTAGAGACTTATAGCTAAGAACATGTTGCCATTGGTCTACTTTTGAAGAACTCTCATAGCTGAGGCGCATGACACACGGCCTAACAAAAGCTAGTCAATGGAAGGCAGATCGTGGACAGGTTTTCTGATGAAGAACAATACACCCCGAAGCCAAAGCAAGCTGATTTCATGAGTGGAGCTGCAGAGCAAAAGAAGATAGCTCAAAACAGGATTCGGTAGACAGCAACTCTATGGCACTTAATTAGCAGGAAAGAATAATTCAAGGACAATCAACTGGTATCACAATCTGTCTTTGACAAAAGATGATCTTGACAAGGGGACCTTCATGAGCATGAGCATGAGCAAAAGGAAACATCTATGATGAAAAGGAGACATCTGTGATGAAAAGAGTACATCCAAGAGTGGAAAGGGACATCCATGAATAAAATGGGACATCCATGGGCAAACGGGTACAACCATGATGAAAAGAGGACATATATTAATAAGAAAATAATACATCCATGAGCAAAAAGAGACATTTATGAGCAAAAAGAGAAATCCACGAGGAAAGGGAAACATTCAGAAGAAAAAGAGGACATTCATGATTGAAGGGACATCCATGTGCAAAATGTGACATTCATAAACAAATTTATGAGCAAAAAGGAGCAACCATGATAAAAAGGGGACAACAAATGAGCAATCAGGGAACTTCCATGAGCAAAAATGGGACTTCCCACAAGGAATCTGGACATAAGTGCCCCACACTCACAAGCCTCAAACCTTGATGCATTTACACCAGTCATATCTTCACATGCTGTTCCACCCCGAAACGCATATCATATTGCGGTCTAGTCTTGTTCTCCACTCGCATCTGATCATCCAGCAAACTCCAAAAAAGCTTCTCTTTGCTGGTGTAAGGCTCCTCGTCAAACTTGAAGTCTTTGCCCAGAATAATGTTGAGTGCAGACATGTCGTAGCGATGGCAACCTGTGTATTTGTACAGGGGGCGTCTGAAGTAGTTACAGCCAGAGTTTTGAGCGCCAGGCGGGCTAATGCATTCTTCTAGGAGAGCACATTTGACCCATGGTAACATCAAGTCTCTGGCAATCTTTTCAGTATTGTAGATGACCAGGTGGGAAGATTCTACTGCATGCTGAAAAGAGCAAAGAGAAAAATTGTTATTCATTGATTGAATATACGAGGAGTATAAAAATAACCATAATATGGAATCATCATGTGGCATATCCTTTGCAAAACGTCTTTCCCATCACAGCCTGTCTGAAAGAAACTTGATCTCTTGCCAAATCTTCAGAGTCAAACCCAAGCATTCCTTGACATCTTGGTGTCATCATCATCTTGGTATGCCTCTGCCTCTCCTGCCCAGCACCATACCCTCCATTACCGTTCTCTCAAGACTGTTGTGTCTTTTGATGTGGTCAAAGTATTACAATTTTATGTTCATCATGAAATTTGTGAACCAGTCCTCTATGTCCAACTCTTGTTGAATGTCTGCATTTTTCTTTTTTTTCGATCCTTGGTATTTTGAGGACCTGCCTATAACATTTTGACCTGAAGGACGATTCTTTTCTTAGATGTTGGGGTAACTGCCCATGTTTCGCAGACGTAAACTGCCACGGGAAAAACACATGTTCTGAAAAATGTCACTTTTCTTGGATTTCTGATGTTCTGCCATACTTTCCTCAGGTTGTACAGCCTATGCATTCCCATCCTTCATCTGATTTCCTTTGAGCCATTGTTATCAATTCAGGAGCCAAGATAATCAAAGTTCGTGACCACACTCCTGAAATTGAATTCATGTTGAAATTGTTTTCTCAGTGATAATTAACTTGGTTTTGTTTATGTGTACAAAGAGATTTTTTAAATCTCCGCTGCATCTGCAATTAGCATCTCTAACCCCTTTGCACTATTTGATAACGTCAAAGTATCATATGAGCATGGGATGTTTTATTAATAAAATATATTACGGCTACTTTGACTTTAGAATTTAACATGGTCACCCTTAAAGTGTGGCGCGTTAGCTCAGTTCATATAGAGTAATTCGCTATTTTCTGTGGTAACAGTGTGCCTCGATTCGAATTGCGCTTGGAGACCCACAAAAATCTGGATCGTGATTTTAATCGAGGAGCTCTTCTCCAGTCAACCCATCTGTAAATGGGTACCTGACGCATGAGTTCGGAAGTAAAAACAGCAAGGAAGGGTACCGGCCACCCCACCTCTCACAGGCTGCGGGTTAGTACAACGGAGTCTTCAAAAACTCCATTTCCAACCAGAGGTTAATTCTGCTAAATTTCCACTTGACTTTTACCCTTGAAGGGTGTGTCTCAATAGCATAGTGCTAGAGCACTCACTTCTCATGAGTACCTGGGTTACTGTTAGAGAAAGGAAAACAGAGAGGAAGGCAACTGGTCATCCCCAAGAGAAGGAAAGGCAGTGGGTGACCCACACCTCATAAAAAAACTGAGGCCTATAGGCATCCCAAAGACAGATGATAGATACGTGGGCTGGATAGATGAAAGTGAGTGAGATGTAAGGTCATCCTGATATAACCAAAAAGACTGTTTTCTTGAAACTCGCAAGCTTCATCACAAGAGGGGAAATTCTGAAAAAGAAAAAAAAAGAATAGAGGTTTACACAGATCTAATAAGTGAAACCAACCCTGTACATGCTCCAGATCAAAGCTGTCCAACTAGCAGCCAGCAGAGCTCTTGTACGTGGCCCATGTAGTGTTTAAAAAAAACCCATCTTCTATTACACAATTTTCAGGCTACAGTGGCTCTATTCTTAGCAAACCAGGTATGGGATCCAGATGCTGAGCAGTGCATGAGCTGCATCGATTAGTGACCCAGAGCTGCCAAGACCCCTATGTACCACCTCCACACAGTGATCCTGGATAACAGATTGCAACAGAGCAGGCTGGTTAAGGAATCTTCTTCTTCTTCTGCATGCGTCTCAATCTCCCGCTACCAAACCGTGAAAGTGCTTAAGTAGCAGAATGTAGTCCAGAGAACGGAATGCGTTGTGTCGTAGTTTACAGCTTGACTGCGATATTTGCACCTTTCGGTCCAACACATCCGACTTCAGCAAGCATTTTTTTAGTACTGGGTTAGCATTCCCTCTTCAATCCCTTCTCCTTAGCCAGTCTGCCCTGCTGCAGCCTGTTATCCAGGATCACCACGTGGTGGTGTAGAAGGGTCTTGACAGCTCTGGTTCGCAGGTCCTGACGCTAGCAGTCAGCTATGGGTTGCTGACCACTGCAGCTCATGCGCTGCTCAGCGTCTTGATCCCGGTTAAGGAATCAAAGAGGGAAGGATAACACGGTACTCAAAAATGCCATGCTGAAGTCGGATGTGTCGGACTGAAAGGTACAAATATCGCAGTCAAGCTGTAAACTATAACACATTCCGTTCATTGGACAACATCCTGCTACTTGCAAAGCCCGTTTCAGGACCTGGTAGACGGAGATTGACCACGAATGAAGAAGAAACCAGGCATCACTTGAGTGGCAACTTTCTTTAGTCACTTTACATGACATGAAACTTATGGAAATAAAAAAAATAAAAAAAGTCCAATAGGTAGATAATCAGTGCTTGAAAAAAGAGCTTGTCTGTGGCAAGTTAAAAATATTTCTTGACAAGTACAAAAATCAGTTTTTAATTACATTTTAAATCATTACAACATAGCGATCCACGCAAGATTATTAATGATATTACGGTTAGAATATATTGTACATAAGCTAGTGTAACAGTTCCCGCCGGAGCAAGGGGAGTTTAGGATGCCTGAACATGTTAAAGCTTAAAGCTACATGAATGCATGTCAAGGTCACTCACTGTCTCAGCAAAGGAGAACAGAGTTGGGTTAAGGAATGTGGACAGGTAGAAACTGACCACTGGCCTTCCGATTTTGGTAGGGGGAGATTGATGGACAGACGAAATTGGCAACGGGGCTTGCTGCGAGAGAATGAGTGACAGGTGTGCAAAGTGTTTCGTTCCAATTGGAATTGAAGATGACCATACCTGAGATCGATTGGTCAAGCTCTGGTCTTGCTTGAGGATATATAACTCGAGACAAAGTTTAGCTCGAGAGGCTGGAGAGAGAGAGAGGCTGTATGGAAGAGAGAGAGAGACTGAATGTAGATAGTATGTTTAACTCACCGACTTAGATAGAGGAGCGATTGATAGACTGTTGGACGAATGTTTGGTGATAGAACAGGAGCGCTCAAATAGGTGTGTGAGTTTTGCATTAATAGATAATCTGAAAGTGAGTTTGTAAGCAAGGACACATTGTGAACGAGTTATGTCGAGATCGCCCGCCTGAGGGGATTTCAGTGAGCAAGAGTATTTGAAAAGGTGTGTTGAAGACGCAGTTAAGGCGATGTGTGTGTGATGCAATTGCAAGGCAATAGAACTGTTTTTTTTTAGATAGTTGGGAATTCCATCAATAGCTAATGCTTACAATTCCCGTTTTAGTAGAATGTTTAGTTAAGATATGTATTATATTGTGTTTGTAATTTCTCTACTCATTCTATGATATGAGTATGATATAATAAATATGCCACCTGCTGTGTGATATGTCATTTACTGAGTATGGTCATGATGATGTGGATGAGTGTGAGAATGTTCTAAGTTAGATCACGGCCAGGGCAAAGAAATAGAGGATCTGCTACACTAGCTTATGATGGTTAATCTAAATGGACCTTTGCTACCACAATTTAAACCTTCTAAAGCCATCAATAAATGGTACTTCGGTGCTAAAACTACCAAGAATGTTCAAGAACACAAACGCCATGCCTCTGACAGCAGTGCATTTTTTATTAAGACGAAATAGGCTAATACTTTGTAAGTAATACAATATATTTTGGTTTGGTATGCTTTGTTATGTAGAAATAAAAGTGACTTAGTGCCTAGTTTAAGTTTGTGAACATAAATTGCATGACTGTAGTCTGACCATGCTGACTGGTGACATATTTGACTGATGGGTGGGGGGCCACCTAAAAATTGTGAAGCCCTGTAAATAATAATCTTCAACTGCAATGCAAAGGCTGTGCTGTAGTATGGCTCTGAAACATGGAGAAGAATAAAACAGGTATTTGACTTTCCTAAATTGAAGCATTGAAATGGTAAGACAGATCAATCATTTGAAATTATTGGAAATAACCAGACATATATCATTGGAACACAGAGAGAGGGCGCTGGTGTTGGATAGAACATACATTATCTCCCTGAACCCTGGCCAGCCAGTCTGTAGAATCCAATTCCCCTGTGCCCCTGAGGAATTACGCGCAAGGTAGACATCTGAGGAAACCTATTTACTATGACAAAACTTTGTGCTCTAATTTCATTATTCTATCTCAAATTAACTGACCTGGTCATCTCCAAAGTTCCTACTTGTTATGCCAGCTACTACTTCTTCATCAATCAGCTGATGCTATGCTTCTAGTACAGTGGGGTTCACGAAAGAGACTGTGTGTTTCAGGTCTTCACCGGTCCCCCACAGCTTTTCGAGCATGATCGCACTCCAGGCTAGACTGCCTCTCTTTGGTCTGAATAGGTAGGGCAGTCCTGCAGAATATGTTCTGGTGTTTGCTTGGGTGCTCCACAATTACACATAGCGGTGTCTCTGAGACCCATTTTGTGGATGTGGGCCTTGCGTCTACAATGTCCACTTCTGAGTCTGAAGATCATTGTCTGCCCAACTCTGTCAAGTTTGTCTATGCTGTCATTTTCTGACTTGTATTCTTTGTGCTGGTCTCTCCATTCCACCCTTATGGATCGTTTGATGAGTGCATTTGCTTCTTTATAGCTCTGCGGATGGGGAGTCTGTGTGCTGCCACTTCTGGCTTTTGCGAGCTCATTTGCTTTCTAGTTTGTTACACTAGCAAATTGTATATATATATTTATTGAAGACCACCCTGTATTAAATTTACTTGATAGATTACGTTGGATACACCCACCCCAAGGGACAGAAACAGTTCTAGCCTTTTTGACCTGCCATTTCCCGAATTTTCAAAACTACTTTCCACAAAAAAATCAAATTTAATGGCACAATTTTCTATTTCATGGCTGCTGCCACATTTGTTATCTCCAGGAATGTGCGTACTGTGTAGAAGTCATGATTTTATGGTCAAAATCTAATCAGTACAGCCCGAAATACACCTTAGAATAATGGTCCAACTGTCATACCGAATCATGTGTGGCTCAGGAAGTTGGGAATTTACACATCGGTTCATTTGTGCTGTGGGTTCAAAGCGTATAAACAAAAAATTAATATCATTACAAGACAATCTATAATATGGAATCCCCAAGGCAAGAGAAACAGAGGCAGACCAAAACGCACATAGAGAAGAGAGATTAAGACAAACCTAAAGGAAACACAGAAAACTTAGACAGAGCTGCATTGGTTGGTGATTGACAGGTTGACCTGGAACGTATTTGCCGAAGACATGTGCTTCACAAGAAGCTGAAAAGCTTTGATTGGTTGATTAATTTCTTCCTCCCAAGTAAAAGATCCGCAGGATCTATACAGGATTAATAATTACACTGTAAAAATTCTGTTACCTGGAAGAAGTATGAGCCCTGGTCCATGTTAAAGAATCTGAACATTGCCAGGTGAGTGAAGGATGAAGTTGGGTCCTTTATCGTCCAGCCTTGAATGCCAGACTCTTTGGCTTTTGTCAAAGTGACACTCATGTTGCCATCAACAAAGTAGTAGCCATCATCTACCCAAATCACTGCACCATGCTTGTTCAGCATTTCCTGTTTAAAAAAAAAAACCCACACACACAATGATAGAAAACATGATCTCAACCTTTTAAAAAACACACAATGATAGAAAACATGATCGCAACCTTTTAAAAAACACACAATGATAGAAAACATGATCTCAACCTTTTAAAAAACACACAATGATAGAAAACATGATCTCGGTCCTTATAAAAACAAAACAAAACAAAATGATAGAAAACATGATCTGAACCTTTTAAAAAACACACAATGATAGAAAACATGATCTCGGTCCTTATAAAAACAAAACAAAACAAAATGATAGAAAACATAATCGCAACCTTTAAAAAACCCAAACACGCAATGATAGAAAACATTTTAAAATTTAAATGCTTGCCTTATTTATCTATTCCCCAAGGCGGGTATGCGGTGCACTGCGGTTTTTATTTTGCGCATGTAGGCCCAGTGCATCCAACTTCAGCATGCATTTTATGTAAGGGTCTGCTTCCTCCTGCATTTTCTAAGGGTTTGCTTCCCCGGGGTAATGGCTGGTGCTGTGATGGGGATCGAACTCAGCACCTTCGGTTTGTGAGATATGTTACTAGTCCACTAGCCAACGACTTCCCCGTAGAAAACATGATCTCAATATAAAAAAAAACATCATGAGAATATGGTGTTATGCCCATATTATCTCAACCCGGGAGCCATTGCGGTCTGAAAAAACATTACTGCCTTCAACTGGGGAATGAACCAAAGACCACTCAGATGCATAGCCAGCGCGCTACGCGGCTCCTTAGTTAGCAGTCTTCATTTCTCAGCATCATTAATCTTTCCCTCCCAAGTAACGATATATTACTTTTTCAAACACCGTCAGGCTTCAGTGTTACTGAAGCTCTTTCTAGCATTAATACGTACCTGAATACATATGGGTCTGTAGCTGCGAATGTTCAAATACTTGACATGAGACGGATACTTGTCAAACTTGAACTGTGTGATTGCACAGTTCCATGTGCTGTTACAGTACTTTGAGAGCTGTAAAATGAGAAGGTAGAAAGCAATCATACAAATATGAAATGACAATTTTTTTGGTCTATTTCTAATAAATATAAACTGGGGTCTCTATAGCTGAGATGTAAGAAATGAACGAAAGCATGAAACGGTGGGTCGTTCGAATCCAGCAATTTTCACACGCCCCCTGAGATACCTAGTCTAATGGGGGAGGGATGATAAACTCTGAGGTCCCATGTACGTACTGTGCATGTAAAAGAACTCTTGGCAATCAAAAATAAAAAAGAGCAAGTTGTTAGCTATTGCCTGGGCAAAAATTCTAACGGCAATGACATTCCTACACAATAGTGACTGGCATGAAGGAAACCCCTCCAACATACAAAGACACAACTGGTCAAACATCTAGAATGTGCTAGACAGTTCTGCCAATTTGAACACCCACCTTTCTTACATCAAGGCTAGACTGTTGCCTGACCACATAATGTTCAAACCTATAGTGAGACTACTACCAACTACGTTTTGTTAACATGGGGTGTAGGGATCTTCTTATAGTTTCTGCAGGGTTGACTAGCTGGCCCTATGTCCAACCCTCCTTAGTAGTCGCCTTTTATGACATACCTGGGAAGTTATAGTGTTACTCTTCTTTGCTTCCCTTTCAGACACAGTTAACACACGGGCATACATATATTACTACTCTTGTCTATTCTGCTCTTTATATGGGCTTTTATATAAATCCACTATCCTGTGAGCTTGTATATAAATGTACTATTCTGTGAGCATGTATATAAATGTACTATTCTGTGAGCTTGTATATAAATGTACTGTTCTGTGAGCATGTATATAAATGTACTGTTCTGTGAGCATGTATATAAATGTACTGTTCTGTAAGCTTGTATATAAATGTACTGTTCTGTGAGCCTGTACATAAATTTACTAGGCATGCTCTCGTGGTCAGAAGCCTGACATTCAAACTGCTCGGTGAAGCGTTACCCTAACACCTTGCTGATAACTGTATCGGAAAGAAAAATAGAGTACAAACTTTCTCGAGGAAAACAATGATAAAGGTGGGTAGATAATACCAAGAGATGGACACGGAAAAGTCTGACAGATTGAATCATCAAGGTAAGGAGACAGAGGTACTTGAAAATCCGCTGCAGTTGACTTAATGGCGAGAAGATGGCAATATGAATTGAAATGAACATAACATAACAGGCTCTCACATTGTGGAGATGGCAGTATGAATTAAAGTGAACATAGAATAACAGGCTCTCACATTGTGGAGATGGCAGTATGAATTGAAGTGAACATAAAATAGCAAGACTGGCGGTGTGGAGATGGCAATATGAGTTGAACATAAAATAACAAGACTCTTACAGTGTAGAGATGGCAGTATGAATTGAAGTGAACATAAAATAACAAGACTGGCAGTGTGGAGATTGCAATATGAATTGAAATGAACATAAACTATCATGGGACAGATGAAATACATCACTTTGACTTACCAGCATTTGCTCTGAAGTTGATAATCCCAAATCATACATCACAACTTTGTACTGAGGCAGCAACAATTGAATGGACTTCATCAGCACTGCTGACTCCTTAAAAAGGTCTGGTTTAACCCCACTGACAATTACAGGTAGACCGGAGGTGACTCTAGGGCTTGGAAGAATGTCTGGTACCTTGTCTATGTTGATAACCTCGTTACCAACCGCGTCAACACTCACACCATTGACACTGCTGCTCGCTGCTAGCCCAAGCAATCTTAGGTACACGGGGTCAACTGTCAACTCTTGTTGATCTACACATGGAATAAATGTAGATTTATGTTAACACTTGATCTACCTAAGGAATAAATGTAGATTTCTGCTCTCTTGATCTGTTTAAGGAATAAATGTAGATTTCCGTTAACTCTTGTTGAGTTGTCTACTTAAGGAATAAATGTAGATTTCTGCTAACACTTGATTTATCTACTTAAGGAATAAATACAGATTTATGTTAATGCTTGTTGACTTATCTTCTTAAGGAATAAATATAGATTTATGTTAATGCTTGTTGATATTGATCTATTTAAGGAATAAATGTAGATTTCTGCTAACACTTGATTTATCTACTTAAGGAATAAATACAGATTTATGTTAATGCTTGTTGACTTATCTTCTTAAGGAATAAATATAGATTTATGTTAATGCTTGTTGATATTGATCTATTTAAGGAATAAATGTGACTGCTGAACAACTGTGTCCTACTTACGAAGAACAGAAAGCCCATATGGCTGTTAACCGTATCTTTTCTGGAAAAACTAATTGGAAATATGAATGACCTCATGCTTTCATTAGATAAACTTGGCAATGGTCTTTCTCTGTGTTCACCCTGAAAAGGACCCTGTGCTGCAGTTTACAGCCAGGCTGCAAATTCTGTGCCTTTCGGCCGACACATCTGATTTTGTTTGGATGCTGGGATTGCTTTTCCAACTGCAATCCCTACTCTCATAGCCAGACTACACTAGATCAGCCTGTTTACAGGGTTGTCATTTGAAGGTGAAATATGATCTTGCAAGGAGGTTAAACCACTTCCACACAGGTTGCCTGAGGCGAATATTCCACATCCGATGGCAAGATCGTGTCACTAACATCGAGGTTCTCTCGAGGGCTAACATGCCCAGCATCCACGCACTGCTAGAAAAAGCACGACTAGGATGGGCCGGACACCTCGTCCGTATGTCAGAAGAGCGGCTCCCAAAGAAGCTTCTTTACGGCGAGCTGAGAGAGGGATGGCGTGAGAGATGGCGCCCAAAGAAACGTTTTAAAGACGGTCTGAAGGACTCACTAAAAAGTTGCCAGATAGACATCGACACCTGGGAATGTCTTGCGAAAAACAGATCTGACTGGAGAAGCGCAGTCAAATCGGGGGTAGCTGCTGGTGAAGATGACCGTGTTGTGAAAGCCCAGAACAGACGCGAGACGCGGAAATCCCGAGCAGCGGGAACACCATCCCCTTCTACAAACCTCGTGTGCCCGATATGTAGCAGATGTTTTCGTGCTTGCATTGGCCTGTTCAGCCACATGCGCACCCACACCCAACAGGGAAATCTCTGACAAGGATGATGTCGGCGGTCCTCATCGACAACGATGGACAGCTATTATTATGATCTTGGTCAGGTCTGGTTCACTGGCCCTGATGCAAGTGGCCAGCTATGAGTTGTTGGCTGTTATCAGCTCATTCGCTGTGCTTCAGCCCCAAGTTGACATCTTAAAGCGCAAGTAGAAGGTCTATAATGCTTGACTTGGTTTGTTTTTTAAATGTTTTTTTTACTTGCGTTCGCCTTATTTTTCTAATCCCCAAGGCGGTGTGCATTGCACTGTGTTTTTATTTTGCGCCTGTGCATCCGACTTCAGCATGCATTTTATGTAAGGGTCTGCTTCCTCCTGCATTTTCTAAGGGTTTGCTTCCCCGAGGTAACAGTCGGTGCAGTGATGGGGATCGAACCCAGTACCTTCGGATTGTGAGCCGTGCCACTTAACCACGCCGTCCCCTCTTGACTTGGTTTAATCCTTCTGGTTTGCCTAGGAATACATGGCTACAATGCTTGCTCTCCAACCATTTATATATATTTTGGGTCATATTCTTGAACTTTACCCGTGAGACTGCAGCTATCCTGGTCTCATCTCTTCCAAGGCGGATTCCTTAACATAGACTATAACAAGTTTTTCAAAGTACAGCTGTTTACAAGAACAAGAGGACACAGCTACAAATTAATTAAAGAAAGGTCCAGATTAGATACTGGGTGAATGCTTGGAATACATTGCCACAGGAAATAGTGGATGCAAGGTTCAATGAATGAATTCAAGAATAAATTGGATGCACATAGTTATTTTTAGATCAAGTGAAGATGAAGCCCATGGTAGAGAGCCTAAGCAAGGCAATAATGCAAGCCGCTACTGAAACCATCCCAAGAGGAGCTAGGAAAAACTATAAGCCCTACTGGAATGATGAGTTGCAGAAAGTGGAAGATGCAGTAACAAATGCTAGGAACATGGCAGAGCGAGAAAAATCCATGGAGGCAAACATCGCCCTCAAAGCCGCTGCGGCGAAGTACAAACACACTCTCAAGCAAACAGCAAGAGAAAGCTGGAAAAATAAAACGAAAAGTCTAAACCTGGACAAAGACGGAAACAAGCTATGGAAGCTAGTCAGAGCCATGAACAACGAAACCCCGTCAAATAAACAAATTACTATCAAGCAGGGCGAGAACTTGATCACAGGTAAGAAAGCCGCAAACGCCTTTGTCGATCACTATGCCAGAGCAAACCACATCGAGGTCCCTGCAGATAAGCATACAGACATTAGCGAAGAGCTAAAGGGACACGAAAACATGAATACGGCACCTGAAGAGCACATGATGGCCAAATTAACAATGCGCGAAATGGAAGAGGCTATGAGAACACTAAAGAAAAGGAAATCTCCCGGAAAAGACGGGATAACAAACGAAATGCTGATGGGGCTGGGCCAAACAGCGAAGAGGAAACTGCTATCGGTCCTGAACCTAAGCTGGAAAAGGGGAATTGTACCACAGGCATGGAAAGACGCAATACTGGTACCAGTACCAAAAACAGGAAAGGATAAAACAGATCCAAATGGATACAGGCCCATAAGCCTACTGAGCTGTGTCGGCAAGCTGATGGAACGGATGATAAACACCAGACTGATGTGGCATCTGGAAGAAAAACGAATACTAATTCCACAGCAAGCCGGCTTTAGACAGCACAGATCCACTGAGGACCAGGTCATCATCAAAGCCCAGGAGATAGAAGATGCCTACCAGGCACAGAAACACACAGTAGCTGTTTGGGTGGATCTGGAAAAGGCATTTGACAAAGTCTGGAAAGATGGACTTAGAGTCAAGCTAAGAAGAAGTGATGTTTGTGGGAAAATGTACAAGTGGATCAACCACTACCTCAAACAAAGAACGGCCAGAGTCCAAGTACAAGGGCAGATGAGGAAAAAGGTGACACTCGAGCAGGGAGTACCCCAAGGGGGAGTACTGTCACCCACACTCTTCCTGGTATATATAAACGATATTACAGAGAATGTACCAAGAAGAGTCCATAGCTCAATGTTTGCAGACGATCTGGCTATGTGGACCTCTGAAAAGAATCTTACCATAGCAAGAAATCGGATGCAGACGGCCCTAACATCGCTGGAAGAGTGGGCGAACTCATGGCTGGTCAAAATAAACGAGGAGAAAACCACATGCACAATATTCTCGCTCTCATTAAAACCCCAAAGTACCAAATTAAGTCTAAATGGCAAATTCCTGCAGCCAAACGACGACCCAACCTATCTGGGAGTAACATTTGATCGGCGCATGACATGGAAAAGTCAGATTGAGAGAAACCGAATGAAAGCCAGAGAAAGAATGGCAATCATGAGGAAACTTGCTTGCACAAGCTGGGGAGCAGACGAAGGCATACTAAAGAAACTGTACACTGGAAGAGTGAGACCAGTTCTCGAGTATGGCATTGCGGCATGGACAACAGCAGCGAAGGCGAACTTCGATAAAGTTAACAAACTTCAAAACCAAGCCATGAGAATTATAACAGGTGGCATGAAGTCAACGCCAATTGTAGAACTTGAAAAGATTACAAAACTGCAATCCATGACCGATAGAAGAGACTGCAGAGCCCAGCTGCAGTCAGAGAAACTCCGAAGACTGACCGACCATCCAATGCACCAGAGACTCAACAATTTGGGAAATGGGAAACTAAAGCGGAGAAACTTTGCAGAAATAGCCAAAGCAAAGATGCACGAAGATCCCATAAACGCACTAACAACACCAAAACCCATCACTACTGTACGAAAACCTACCTGGAGGCAGCATATATTTCCAGAGGTGGTAGAAAATATACCAGGTATTGCAAACAAAAACTGCCAGACTGAAAAAGAAAGGAGAGATACTACCCTAAGCTTCATAACGAAAAGCTACCCAAGCATGGACTGGACCCATGCATACACCGACGGTTCTGTAACAAACACAACACAGAACGGAGGGGCAGGAGCATTCCTGAACCTACCAAATGGCAGAAAAATAACACTGTCATTCGCTACTGGTAAGTACACAAGCAATTTCAGAGCGGAGGCAGAGGCACTGAGGGCGGCAGTGGAAGAAATGGTGACACACAGTGAAAATGAGAGCCATATAGTCCTGCTGACAGATGCTCTCACCGTAGTCACAGCGCTAAAAAGCCAGAAAAACACTGAGCTTAATGACTTAAGAGCAGCACTCTGCAAACTGTGCCAGCAGTCCGCACCAAAAAGGGTAGTGGTACAGTGGGTCCCATCACACTGCAACATCCAAGGCAACGAGGAGGCAGACAGACTGGCAAAAGAAGGTGCAAGACTACCACAAACAGATACCAGTATGACGTACGAAGAGTCAAAACGGCTTATCAAAGCCAGATACATGACCAAATGGGAAACCGAACATACTGGTTACACCAAAAACGATGCCTATTACCAGTTGAACCGAAGAGAGCAGGTCGTTGTCTTCAGACTTCGCACTGGCCACAATAGACTGAGGTACCACCTATTCAAGAAATTGAAGATAGGGTGTACCGACGAATGCCCGTGCGATACTGGTAAAATGGCCGCTGAACATCTGCTGCAGAACTGCCCGACATACGAGGATCAGAGAGAGCAGATGTGGCCATTACCAGTGGAACTGCAAGACAAGCTCTATGGCAGTGGCGACAGCCTCAGGATGACCGCCGCTTTTTTCGAAAAAATAATGGTTACTGTCTGACTGCGTACGCAGAAGAAGAAGAAGATCAAGTGAAGGAAAAGAAATTGGTTGTATACAGAATCTGCAGAGTCTTCAAATTAGTATAAAAACTTTAAGTTAGTTAACATAAGGAATAAATACCTTTTATCTGAATGCTTGACGCCATTTTGATGCCAGACTGAGTCTTGCTGACAATTGTGTGTAAATTGGGTGATGGAGATGACAAAATCCATAATGCCACAGTGGACACAGCCACCAAAATCAAAATCATATAGAAGTTCTTGGTCTTCATTCTGTCCCATGGCGACTTCGCAGTCATCTGGCCAGTATTTTAAGAAGCCAAATCTGATTTTTGCTTCAGCCTTTTTTTATATTCACGTTTCACAGCATTGCCTGTGAATGAAATCAAAGTGTTGTTTTACCAGCATCACATGTGAATTTAATCAAAGTGTTAACTCTCACTTTTTCCAATGAATTAATCTGAGAGCTTATTCTTGAGAGGAAAGAACCCCTGCAGTCTAATACAGACCAAGGAAGTCCAAAAGCAGACACTGCCAGAAAGGATGAAGTGTTAAAGCTAATTGTCTGAGCTCTATTGCGTGGGATGATCAGTTCCATTTTTCGTGCCTTGCTTTTTCTAACCGTGTCAGGTATCCATTTACAGATGGGTGAACTTAGACTGAGGATTAATCCTGGTATTTTCTTTAACCACTCTGCTGATCTGACATTTAAAAAGTCAAGGTACACAGTCGTAACTGCTGGTTGAGAAATAAAGTGTTAGAGATATCACTTTGCTCAGAAGCAGTAGTATGTTTATCAGATAGGGTGGGCTGTCTCCTTCCTCACTGCATTTTTCCTTCTTTAGTTGTAGTCCAGGTTACATTTCCCGCTGGGTCGACTGTCAACTGTAACGAAGGTTGTGCCATGGAAAGCATGTGCTCTACTATTTATACTAATCAGACAGCCGTTTGTCACACACAAAAAACACAACTAAGGTGGGTTGTGTATGGGGTTAGCTGGCAACTACATCATGTAAATAAAAGTGCCACTGAGCCCCAATGCGAGACCACACAAATTCTTTGTAAGTGCTGGCCTTGTGCTTTTATGGTGTTTAAACAATATTTTTTTGGGGCGTTCACCTTATTTCTCTATTCCCCAAGGCGATGTGCGTTGCCCTATATTTTTATTGTGTACCTGTTGGCCCAGTGCAAGCATTTTATGTAGGTGTCTGCTTCCTTCTGCATTTTCTCTAAGGGTTTGCTTACACAATGTAGCGGCTAGTGCTGTGATTGAGGAGCGAACCCAGAACCTCAGGTTTGTGAGCCATGTCACTTAACCACTATCCCATGCCGTCACCTCTCCTATTGTATTGAAAACAATGAATGACGCAGACAATTGTTATAAACTGGCCATCATACTTGACCCCTTTAATTGTTAGACACTCATATTGTTCAGATCATTCCGTAACTGGTGACGTCTGGTGGGGCACCCATGAAGACACCGCAACCCTTCTCTGTTAGAGGCTGGCTGCTACCTGTGCATCCTCTGGTCGGAGATTGGTCCATTCTTTTATGTTGTCCTTCCACCTATTTTTGGGATGACCTCTTCCGTGTCCACCTTGTATCTTTCTGTGCATGGTCGTACTTGCAAGTCCGTCTGATCTCGATATGTGGCCGTACCAAGCAAATTTCTGTCTTTTGACCATTGCCAAGAGGTCTTCAAAAGACCATATTGCTGCTGTAATTCTTTCTCATATTTATTTATTTGTAACCCAGTCTTTGTATTTGATGTTTAGAAGTCTTCAAAAATATCTCCAAGGCCCATATGCACCGCTGTAGGTGGGCTGTAATTGTCCATGTCTCCCAAGCATAAAGGAATATTGACAGGATCAATTTGTGCATTAATTATATGGTTAGACACAGATACAAAAATAATCTCCCCATTGTCTGGCATATTTGGAATATGGTGCTAGGCCCTTATTATCGTGGCCAATGGCACTTAGAGTTGATGTGATCAGCATCATGTCGGCCACCTTTACATCCAAGATGGCTCTGGTACCCTATTTTTTAGTCTGAGTCGACCTCATAAAATCCGACACCAATTGGGGAACGAATCCAGTACACTACCTCTGCTCCCTCAGATACAGTGAAGAGGTATAATCTTCTATGTATGAGGGTATGTCAGTAAATTGGTCACAAATGGCTATAAGAATACAAACTAAATGAGACATGAAGTTAATAACCATTTATTTTTACAATTGTGCAGATGAGTCTGGTATGCCAGTGTGCTGGTTTCAAATGTAACGTCACCTTTTTCTTGACTTTTAGTTCACCAATTATCTACCGAAGACGGATGTGTCGAACCAAAAGGTACAAATATCGCAGTCAAGCTGTAAACTCGCGACACAGTGCATTTCGTTCTCCAGACTATATTCTGCAACTTGCAAACCCCTGTTCAGGGCTTGGTAGCGGGGGATTGAGAACGAATGCAGAAAAAGAAGTTCACTAAAGGTTTTTTTAAGCTCTAATAGTTTATCATTCTTGAGAGCTTGCATAGTTAGCATTGAATCAGTAAGTAATATAACCATTGGCTTATTGTCTTGGTAATCCTTTCTGCAGCATTAAGTAGTATCTGTACTTCAGTCGAGTGGTTTGAACATAACTTTCCAGTGGATAAGCTAGCAGCTTCGTTTGTTTGTTCGATGTTGGATATATAACAGACATTATGATAATCACCAGGTAGACATCTCTAGAGATGTATTATATGTACTACTAGCTCTCAGGTTTGACAAAGTCCAGCAAATGAGCTATAAACTTTTAAAAGTAATTGTCAGAAAGTGAATCATACATCAGTGACTCCCATACTACTATGGCATATGGGAGAGGGGACTAATGTCTGGTCAGGCAAAATATACTGGCCAAGAACCCCTTTTTTGACTTCCTTGCAGCCCTCCCAGGAAACGGCTGTTTACATGGCAGCCTGGCTAACAAGGTGGGAGTCAATGCCAAAGACAGGCAGATGAAGCCAAGCATAGCTCAACAGGCTGAAGGACCCTGGTCCACATTCATTTACATGATCAGAATTTGAGGAAAGCTAATGCAACCCGCTATTTAACGCTCTTTGCAGGGGAGGAAGACTAGCGTCTGGTCAGGCAAAATATACTGGTCAAGACCCTCATCTCGGCTTCCTCGTAGCCCTCCCTGAAAATGGGCTGTCTTCATGGCAGCCTGGCCAACGAGGTGAGGGATCAACGTGAACCCCGTAGTAGTGAGTGTCATGCAGATGAAGCCAAGCATAGCTCAACCGCCTGGAAGACCCCGGTCCACCTTCATCAGCACGCTCAGTATGTGAGGAAAACTCCTGCAACTCATTACTTAACATCTTTTTCAGGGCACACTAGAGTAAACCTACTAATTGTGGGCATTCGAAACGTCTTTTTCAGGGTGCACAAAAGAGTAGACTTACTCACTGTGGGCATTCTACATCAACCAATCAATTTAATAATTACACTTACATTTCCCCATATTTTTCAAAATAATCTAAACAAAATTAAAATAAGATGAAGCTGCGGTGGTACTAAGGATTAAAATGAAGTGTAGAAAATATGTATAGTATACACATGCAGCATTTGATATATATAATTTTATATTCTTTTTATTTGTTCTCATCTCCTTTTGATGTATTCATCTCTTTCTCCATGATGTATTATTTTATATGTGTATTGTTCATTGTCTCTGATGGGCTTATGGTCGCAACATAGGCTTCACTCTCGTTTTCGTTTCATGGCGGTTTGTGAATCATACTTATAAATGTTTTTTAATATTCAACATAATCTTCATCAACATTGATAGACTTATCACACTACTTTTTTTTGCAGAGCAGAGCATACATAACAATAACTCCAGCATGACAATGGAGGTTGAGGGCAGTACAATGAGTACTGTAAATGTTTATGACTCAATTCTTGCTTCGGAAGAAAAGAAAGGGGTGGTTTATAGTATGAGTGATTAGAGGACAGAGGCTTCAAACCTTCAAAATCTTGTGTGGTTCTGCAGTTCTAGCCATATTGGGATTTGTGGGAATGAAGAGGTGACATGTTGGCCTCAGGGACATTGACAATGAATGGATGTGAAATTTTGAAGTTGATCAAAGATGACCTCTTGGGTGAAAACACCGCAGTCAATGAACCAGCAATGCACAGATTGCAAAAGTTTTAATAATACGTTGATCTAGCAGAGAGGGGCACCTAATGGATGTCGATGGAGTGTATACAACCAGCGAGCTACAGGAACCACCAATATCTACATTCTTTGTTGTTTACTGAGAGGGGCAGAGCAAATATGGATTAGCTGGGAGTGCAACAACGTTGATTCATAACAGAATTGAACATAAAAGTCATTGGTCTGTGGTCTCAGCCACATTTCACCACACGTGCAATCTCTTCGCCATCCATGAAAGATTTGCCGCCAAGGTGGGTTTTCAGTTGGAGAAAACAGGTGGAAATCGCTCGAGAGCTGTAAGGTGGATATTCAAGAAATTGTCACCCTATTTTCATTTTCACCTGGGTTAATTGAGCTGTATGCAGTTTTCTTTTAACTAATTTCATCCCGTAGCTTCAACAGAAGACGCCTTGCATCTGCTATCTCACAGTAATCAACAAGTTGGATATTGCTTCAACGTAATGACCCCTTTAGAAACTTCAATTTTCAGCTTTCCAATCAGCTTGTGGCCTAGTTACTGACTTGTTCTCATATATCAATTGTGTGGCAATTGTTAATTTCAGTCCATGCCTATGTGATGTTTCTTTAACATTGTCTGCGGTCTAGTGTTATAGATGTATGCTTAATTATTCTTGTCATTTGTCTGAATCATTTAAAATAACTATATGTCCATCAATACAATGCAAGCTAACATGTTACGCATTACACATCTTAAAAGTGTGACCTGCCATATATTACATATGTTGGAAGTGTGTGACATGTTATACTTAACTTAATGTCCGTATACTGGTTTAGAAGACTCTGCATACAAACAGTTTCCTTTGCATTCACATGATCTAAAAATACCCATGCACATCCAATCTATTTTTACATGCATTAATTGACCCTGCCTCCACTATTTCCTGTGGGAATGCATTTCAAGCATTCACCACTCTCTGACTACCAAAAATTTGATTGGTATCTAATCTGGACCTTTTTTTAATTCATTTGTGGCTATGCACTCTTATTCTTGTAGGCGACTGTATTTTGAAAAACTTACTTAATTTATCCTTTCCATCTTATAAACCTGTATTAAGTCACCTTGAATTCTTATCTTGTATAGACACTGTAGGTCGGTTTGATCTGACAGCCCAAGCATCTTCTAAAAGATGACAAAATAATTATAGTTCATCGGACTAGTAACCTCATCCCGCATAAAAACCATT
Source organism: Ariolimax columbianus (assembly GCA_036924085.1). NCBI lineage: Eukaryota > Metazoa > Mollusca > Gastropoda > Stylommatophora > Arionidae > Ariolimax > Ariolimax columbianus. The sequence continues at coordinate 25,233,891 of JAVGWX010000005.1, read as the reverse complement.
GCGATTATAGTCAGCCACTGTAGAAGGATCCAGGCTTCTCGTAAAAGGATTAGCTGCAGATAAGATCTATAGAGCACATTTCTGACTCTTTCCTCATAACTATAATTCTAGAATACCCCTATCAGTTTTGTCGCTCTCCTTTGTACTACATACTACACATGTAAGGAATCACACAAAAATATCACACACTAACCCACATAGTAGTACTTTCTTCTTCTTCTTCTTCTTCTGCGTACACAGTCAGACAGTAACCATTATTTTTTCGAAAAAAGCGGCGGTCGTCCTGAGACTCTCGCCACTACCATAGAGCTTGTCTTGCAGTTCCACTGGCAATGGCCACATCTGCTCTCTCTGATCCCCGTATGTCGGGCAGTTCTGCAGCAGATGTTCAGTGGTCATTTTACCAGTACCGCACGGGCATTCGTCGGTACACCCTATCTTCAATTTATTGAATAGGTGGTACCTCAGTCTATTGTGGCCAGTGCGAAGTCTGAAGACAACGACCTGCTCTCTTCGGTTCAACTGGTAATAGGCATCGTTTTTGGTGTAACCAGTATGTTCGGTTTCCCATTTGGTCATGTACCTGGCTTTGATAAGCCGTTTTGACTCTTCGTACGTCATACTGGTATCTGTTTGTGGTAGCCTTGCACCTTCTTTTGCCAGTCTGTCTGCCTCCTCGTTGCCTTGGATGTTGCAGTGTGACGGAACCCACTGTACCACTACCCTTTTTGGTGCGGACAGCTGGCACAGTTTGCAGAGTGCTGCTCTTAAGTCATTAAGCTCAGTATTTTTCTGGCTTTTTAGCGCTGTGACTACGGCGAGAGCATCTGTCAGCAAGACTATGTGGCTCTCGTTTTCACTGTGTGTTGCCATTTCTTCCACTGCCGCCCTCAGTGCCTCTGCCTCCGCTCTGAAATTGCTTGTGTACTTACCAGTAGCGAATGACAGTGTTATTTTTCTGCCATTTGGTAGGTTCAGGAATGCTCCTGCCCCTCCGTTCTGTGTAGTGTTTGTTACAGAACCGTCGGTGTATGCATGGGTCCAGTCCATGCTTGGGTAGCTTTTCGTTATGAAGCTTAGGGTAGTGTCTCTCCTTTCTTTTTCGGTCTGGCAGTTTTTGTTTGCAATACCTGGTATATTTTCTACCACCTCTGGAAATATATCCTGCCTCCAAGTAGGTTTTCGTACAGTAGTGATGGGTTTTGGTGTTGTTAGTGCGTTTATGGGATCTTCGTGCATCTTTGCTTTGGCTATTTCTGCAAAGTTTCTCCGCTTTAGTTTCCCAGTTCCCAAATTGTTTAGCCTCTGGTACATTGGATGGTCCGTCAGTCTTCGGAGTTTCTCTGACTGCAGCTGGGCTCTGCAGTCTCTTCTGTCGGTCATGGATTGCAGTTTTGTAATCTTTTCAAGTTCTACAATTGGCGTTGACTTCATGCCACCTGTTATAATTCTCATGGCTTGGTTTTGAAGTTTGTTAACTTTATCGAAGTTCGCCTTCGCTGCTGTTGTCCATGCCGCGATGCCATACTCGAGAACTGGTCTCACTCTTCCAGTGTACAGTTTCTTTAGTATGCCTTCGTCTGCACCCCAGCTTGTGCCAGCAAGTTTCCTCATGATCGCCATTCTTTCTCTGGCTTTCATTCGGTTTCTCTCAATCTGACTTTTCCATGTCATGCGCCGATCAAATGTGACTCCCAGATAGGTTGGGTTGTCGTTTGGCTGCAGGATTTTGCCATTTAGGCTTAATTTGGTACTTTGGGGTTTTAATGAGAGCGAGAATATTGTGCACGTGGTTTTCTCCTCGTTTATTTTGACCAGCCATGAGTTCGCCCACTCTTCCAGCGATGTTAGGGCCGTTTGCATCCGATTTCTTGCTATGGTGAGATTCTTTTCAGAGGTCCACATAGCCAGATCGTCTGCAAACATTGAGCTATGGACTCTTCTTGGTATATTCTCTGTAATATCGTTTATATATACCAGGAAGAGTGTGGGTGACAGTACTCCCCCTTGGGGTACTCCCTGCTCGAGTGTCACCTTTTTGCTCATCTGCCCTTGAACTTGGACTCTGGCCGTTCTTTGTTTGAGGTAGTGGTTGATCCACTTGTACATCTTCCCACAAACATCACTTCTCCTTAGCTTGACTCTAAGTCCATCCTTCCAGACTTTATCAAATGCCTTTTCCAGATCCACCCAAACAGCTACTGTGTGTTTCTGTGCCTGGTAGGCATCTTCTATCTCCTGGGCTATGAGGATGACCTGGTCCTCAGTGGATCTGTGCTGTCTAAAGCCGGCTTGCTGTGGAATTAGTATTCGTTTTTCTTCCAGATGCCACATCAGTCTGGTGTTTATCATCCGTTCCATCAGCTTGCCGACACAGCTCAGTAGGCTTATGGGCCTGTATCCATTCGGATCTGTTTTGTCCTTTCCTGTTTTTGGTACTGGTACCAGTATTGCATCTTTCCATGCCTGGGGTACAATACCCCTTTTCCAGCTTTGGTTCAGGACTGATAGAAGTTTTTTCTTCGCTGTTTGGCCCAGCCCCATCAGCATTTCGTTTGTTATCCCGTCTTTTCCGGGAGATTTCCTTTTCTTTAGTGTTCTCATAGCCTCTTCCATTTCGCGCATTGTTAGTTTGGCCATCATGTGCTCTTCAGGAGCCGTATTCATGTTTTCGTGTCCCTTTAGCTCTTCGCTAATGTCTGTATGCTTATCTGCAGGGACCTCGATGTGGTTTGCTCTGGCATAGTGATCGACAAAGGCGTTTGCGGCTTTCTTACCTGTGATCAAGTTCTCGCCCTGCTTGATAGTAATTTGTTTATTTGACGGGGTTTCGTCGTTCATGGCTCTGACTAGCTTCCATAGCTTGTTCCCTTCTTTGTCCAGGTTTAAACTTTCCGTTTTATTTTTCCAACTTTCTCTTGCTGTTTGCTTGAGAGTGTGTTTGTACTGCGCCGCGGCGGCTTTGAGGGCGATGTTTGCCTCCATGGATTTTTCTCGTTCTGCCATGTTCCTAGCATTTGTTACCGCATCTTCCACTTTCTGTAACTCATCATTCCAGTAGGGCTTATAGTTTTTCCTAGCTCCTCTTGGGATGGTTTCAGTGGCGGCTTGCATTATTGCCTTGCTTAGGCTCTCTACCATGGGCTTCATTTTGGTGTTTCGTGTGTTGATGGTTTCACACAGCCCATCTGTCAGGATTGCAAATCTGTCCCAGTCGGCTCGTTTGTAATTCCAACGTGGGAGCGGTTTTGTTTCCTGTGGGCCTACTTCCATGTCAATGGTTAGCCTGATCGGCCTGTGGTCGCTACCTGCCAGTTGGTTTAGCACCTGGCGGCCTATTTTATAGTGTATGTCCTGTGTGGAGAAGGCCAAATCTGGAGTCGAGGTGGTATGCCATGTTCTTGAATAGAAGCTAGGGCTATCCTCCGGCCTATTGATTAGGGAGAGATTTGCATCTATCTCCCAATCTTCCACTTCGTCACCTCTGCTGTCTGTGTCAGAGTATCCCCATCTCTCCGAGTGGCTGTTGAAATCTCCAACTACTATGCAGTTGGAGTCTCTGACCTCCATGCTCGAGAGCGATAGGTCTCTGTTTGGTGGTCCGTACAGATTGAAAATGTGGAGCTTCGTCTCTTGAGCCATTATGTCAACTCCTACAATTTCTGCTTGTCCGGTGTGATTGACAGGTACCGCGCTACTCGGTATGCTGTTTCTGGTCAGTATCAGGACCCCTCCTTTGTGGCCTTCTCTATCTAGACGGAAGGTCTGGTATCCTCTGATTGAGAATTTATGGTTATTGTTGAGGTGCGTTTCCTGGATACATGCCACGTCAATCTTACCTTCATGCAGGTGGTGTGTTAGGGAAAGTTTTTTGTTAATGACTCCCTCCGCATTCCACTGTAGTATTTTGAGGGTCTTGAGGTTTTGGCCAATAGACGTTACCCCATAGCCATGTGCCTTGACTCCACGACACATGGGTGGGTGACCACCAGTAGTCAAGGGTGGGCCCCTTCGAGGCGTGGGGCCCGGCGCTATCGCTGCCTGGCGGGTCTCCTCAGGATGAGCGCCATACGTTTTTCGAATAGGTTGTGCCATCATACTGTGATTTACGTTGCACTGTTTTGTTAGGCTTGCGGCCCCGTGCATCCGATTTCAACAGGCGTTTCTGTAGGGATGCCCTCCTTAGCCTTTGGCTGTCCCCAGCCTATCTGCAAGGCAGCAGTTGTTTACGATCAGAGTTTTCTCTCCTATGGAAGTTGTCTTACCAGACTATCGAGTCTTCACTACTCGTGTCTATAGGGTGCGATGATGATATGATATATGAGGTGGACTGGTTTACCCGGAAGAGAGGCAGTCCAGTGTGTCTGTGTCCCAGGATCGTCACGTCCTGCCAGAAACGTAGCATTTGCATGTGAGTGGGGTATCTCTTTTTCCCTTTATTTTCTTGGCTTCTATGCAGGGATGGTACGCCTAGCATTCCCCGCCACCTGGGGTGTTGACACAGTGGGGCAGGTGTGCAATGTCCGCTGGTCTGCATCTCTTCTGCGTCCAGCATGATAGTTATGGCTGATAACGTACAGAGGTAGATATCGTAGCCGGAGTGCATTTAGCCAGAGGACAAGCCTGGTAATGTCACAGAGAAGTTGATCGCCTGGTGTGCGGACAACTCTCATGGTCAGTGGTTGAGTCTTGCCAGTTCACAGTGTGGTGGCTGCTCTACTGTTTTCGACACCCCGACCAGGTTCTAAGTCTTTGGTTGGTGTTTTTCGCACCCCATCGCCGTATAGGGTGAGTATCAAGCAGTTGTCCGCCCGCTTTGATTTGCGGGCGGCAAGGACCTCTTACTGTGGCTCTACCTGATAGGGCTGGGGCGCAAGCCCCAGGTCCCGAGCATGTAGGAGCCTCCCATTGCAGTGGTGCTGAGATTTTGGGCGGGATTGCGGCTTACAAGGGTTCGGCCGTAATCCCCCACATGGTAGCCTCGCGCCCTTGGCTTATCAGCCTGGTACGTGAACCAAAGTGTCTGCGGCTCCTCTCGATTTGAGCTGGTTTTCCGTAGCAACGCCCTGTCATTAGTAGGGTAAAACTGACCTGTCTTCAGATCTATTTCCAGCACCCGTTCACTATTTGGTCAGACGAATTTATTGAGGGCTTTTGTTTGTGTAGTACTTTCAAAATGTGGAACTATAAAAAATACTATTATTACAGCATAAAATTTATAGTGCTGAAGAATAAAGACAGTCCACCTTGTCAGTTGGCCTACAGTATGCAGACATGATCTTTATTTCACCCCAACGTGGCACTATCACACCAAAATCCATAGTACGGTATTCCCTTAACGATGGAAAGGAAAACACGCAGTAATGATAAATAAATACAATCGATAGTGTTTATGCAATCTATAGTGTTTGTCTGTTTGTTAATAGTAACTACTAGATACAGGACAAGTTGATCTCGGGGAGGATAGGATAGGACCACTGCACCTCCATGCATGCTATAAAACAAATTGCTACAGACACTACCACCGCATAAGCACGTAAAAACCTCTGGAGCAGGCTCCTGATAGGAGGTCACATGTAGTGGTAGCCACGTACCCGGATGGAGTGAAAAAATGGACAAGAAAATACAAGACATATGCATGTGTGTGAAAATGAAGTCAACAAATAAAGATTAAATTGAACAAAGCGCTAACAGTTGGAAACTACTATTAAATACTACACTGCAATAACAAGACCCTATTATATCATGTGTCAAATCTGTAACAAGAGCGACAAAACTAGAACTTTAAACTCGTTTGGGATGATTTACAGCATTCATTGTTTAGTCACTCCTCTTCTACCCTGTGGTGTTGAGATGACCTGGATTCAGATTTTAAAATAAATATGTGATTGATCTATTGTGTCTTTATGTTGGGGATGGACTGCCTCCTTATAGGCATACCCATTATGGTCCATGGCTGGATTTTCTATATTTACAGTTAGCCTATAAATTTAATGGCTGTTCAAATACCTATCACACAGTTGATGCTGATGGTAAAAGAAATTTAAAAAAAAAAACCCCAAAAAACAACTTTAAGCGACGGCTCGACTTCATCGCCTCGGGTTTTCCCCCATTTTAGCTCGGTCTCTCTCGGCAGATGGGTACCCCGCTGCTCCAGCGACGAACCCAGGGATCTCCGGAAATATTTACATCATGGACCGACTGTCGCAACTCAAATTCGAGCCATGACCGCCTGAACACGAGGCAAACAGCTTGACCACTTCGCCACAGAGACCCCCAAAAATAAAGTAAAGATTCTGTTTATCCTCCACCATGCGGCGTATGGGGAATATGGTGTTAGGCTCATATTTATATGACTAATTGCACACTAGGGGTGATGCTGTCAACATCATGCTGGTCACCTTTACCTCCTAGATTGCTCTGGTACCCAATTTTCAAGACTGGGTCGACCCCGGGAGCCATTTTTGAGATAGAAAAAAAAATCCCTCACAAATTGGGGAATGAACCCAGACCTGTTGGCTGGGAAGCCAGTGCACTAACCACTGAGCTACCGCAGACTATATCTTGCAAACATTTTCATAAGCTAGAAAGTTGAAGACCCCATGCAAAGTTTACCCTAATGATGTCAAAAGATGAATCAATAGCCGCATTCATTGAATGGGAGCATATTCATCTAAACATTAAGGAGAGAGAGAGGGAGAGATGAAATGGATAGGATACTTCCTTAGAAACCTAACAATAGTATAGTCAGATGTGTTGGATTGGAACTCACTTGGGAAGGGAAGAGTGGGGAATCGAAACAATACCTGGTGATAAATAGTGGAAGAGAAGGTGCCTAAATGGTTCCTCTACTTGTTCGATCAGAGTCGGATGAAACACGATCAAGTTTTGTGACATAAGTCTGGCTAACAAGGTGGGGATTAATACTGCAGTCCCCACAGTAGTGAGCTCAATGAGGAGATTCGCTTTGCACTAGCCAGGAGGATCCTGGGTCAACCTTCACAAGTATGTCTTGGGATGTAAGAAGGGCTAATATAAACCGCTATCGCATGAGAGGAGACTAACGTCTGATCAGGCAAAAACATACTGACCAAGACCCCCATCTCACTTCCATGTAGGCCTCCCTGGAAATGGGCTGCTTTTATGGTAGCCTGACTAACAATGCGGGGATCGACGTGATCCCCGTAGTATTAAATGGCACGCAAATGAAGCCAAGCATCGCTCATCCCCCGGAGGATCCAGGTGCACCTTCACTAGCATGCTCGGGATGTGAGAAAAGCTACTGCAGCCTGCCACTTAACGCCCTTCTCAGGGCACAGAAAAGAGTAGACTTACTCACTGTGGGCATTCAACAACAAACTGCTACCAAATACATGTAAAGAGTTAACTCCAGCAACCTTGAACAACATCAGATTCCATGCTTTCCGTCAGAGTCACTCTTTCTGTTGTTTACTCATTTTGCAAAATACCCCTCTACTTCTATAGAAAGTGTGGCGGAGTGGTTTGCCTCTGTTGCAAAGAGGCGAAGCTCACTCCTCTTGGTCTTGACACATTTCAGCCTATGTAGATATAAATGCCAAAAAAACAGAGGTCATGTACCAACCAGCACCAGGCATGCCGTTCACAAAACCAGAGACTACAGTCAGCGGGCAGACGTTGAATGCTGTAGACAAATTCACATATCTGGGCAGCACGCTGTCGAGATCTGTCAGCCTAGACGATGAGGTGGCAAGCAGAATAGCAAAGGCCAGCACAGCCTTTGGTAGAATGCGCTCGATGGTCTGGGCACGTCGTGGCATCAGCGCCAAGACCAAACTCAAAGTCTACCATGCAACCATCATTCCAACCCTACTATACGCTTGCAAAAGCTGGACTGTATACTCTGGACATGCAAGGAGGTTAAACCACTTCCACACAGGTTGCCTGAGGCGAATATTCCACATCCGATGGCAAGATCGTGTCACTGACATCGAGGTTCTCTCGAGGGCTAACATGCCCAGCATCCATGCACTGCTAGAAAAAGCACGACTAGGATGGGCCGGACACCTCGTCCGTATGTCAGACGAGCGGCTCCCAAAGAAGCTTCTTTACGGCGAGCTGAGAGAGGGCGCCCAAAGAAACGTTTTAAAGACGGTCTGAAGGACTCACTAAAAAGTTGCCAGATAGACATCGACACCTGGGAATGTCTTGCGAAAAACAGATCTGACTGGAGAAGCGCAGTCAAATCGGGTGTAGCTGCTGGTGAAGATGACCGTGTTGTGAAAGCCCAGAACAGGCGCGAGACGCGGAAATCCCGAGCAGCGGGACACCATCCCCTTCTACAAACCTCGTGTGCCCGATATGTAGCAGATGTTTTCGTGCTCGCATTGGCCTGTTCAGCCACATGCGCACCCACACCCAACAGGGAAATCTCTGACAAGAATGATGTCGGCAGTCCTCATCGACAACGTTGGACAGCTATTATTATTAGATATAAATGGGTACTCGACTGACAATTAAGGACGGCAAAGTGACGAGAAAGGGAAGTGGTCACTCCACTTTAAAAAAAAGCTGATACCTAGTCCGATAATGCTTCTTACACCTGATCCCCAACAGCTACGCCTGACATTAGGCTAGCTTTAACCCATTTAATTATTTGGTTGTCAATTCCTCAACTAAGTATCAACAGTTTCCTCAGAGATCCCCTAGGATCTCAACTCTGTTCACCAAATTCAAGTTAAGCTTGCCACTGTGCCATTATTTAAGAGGCTTTGAGTGCTTAGTTTGTGAATTGTTCTTTGCCCCTAACAGCTTTAATTTAGCATTGCTAATACCTAGTAGCAGATAGGCGGTGGTTTCATTTTTTTTACTGTCCCTATTTTTCCTCTTACACTGAGCAAACATGTGTCTTTATGTATGGTCTTCTTATCCTCATTCAACAAGTCTTAACAAAATTATGTCTACAGGTGAAGTCTAGTTCAGAGGATTGCGGTTGCAGTAGTGGGTTCGTCACTGTGGGCCAGTGTTCATTACACAATTGTCACAGTCTTGTAGGTTATGTTGGGCTGTTTGTGGAGATATTCCACGCATAGACACGCGTCACGGGCACCCATTTTTTAGTCTGTGTAATTGGCTATTCAATCATGTGCTGTTCTCACATACAACAGGATCCCTTGCTCCATTCTACCAAGGCAGTGATAGTTGTCTCGTTTAGTTGACTTCCTGTATGGCTTGGATAAAAGTCTTCTTTACCTGAAGGGTGATTGTTCTTTCATTTTGTTCTGATGTTGTTCATTATTTTACTAACTTATCTGCTCTCGCGTGTCTTGGTATGCTGCAGGGTGATGGATTACATTGCAGCACTACCCTTCATTGAGATTTGTTTGTCTATGGCTTTTTTAAGCTCTGGAAGTTTATCATTTTTGAGGGCTTGCAAGTGTGAAATTAGATCTGTAAAGAACACAGCCTACCAACATTAAACTGTTGTGTTGTTTAATATTTCCTGCAGCCGTATGTATCATGAGGTGGTCTACTTTAGTGGCCCCTTGTCTGGGAGTATATAAAAACAATGAGTTAATGAGTTGTTGAGTACTGTCCAGTGGCTGGCTTGGGCTGCAGCCAGTTTCTTCTTTGTTGTTTGTTCCCAAACTTTGGCTACCAAGCCTTGAAAAGGGCTTTGCAAGTAGCAGGATGTCAGGAGAACGGAATGCGTTGTGTCGCAATTTATAGCTTGATTGTGATACTTGCATCTTTTGATCCGACACATCCGACTTCAGGCTGACATTTTTGGGTACTGGGTTAGCCTTCCATCTTCAATCTCCTTAGCCAGTATGTCCTGTTGCAACCTGTTATCCAGGATCCCCATGTGGAGGTGGAGAAGAGTTTTGATTCAAGTGGTAAAATTATTTTATTATGGAGTTTACAGTTCTTTACAAGATCAGTTAATGCCATTTCAACTTACCTGTGCTTTTGTATCCTTTAATTATTCTAGTTTTTCCTCACTCTACATTGCACCTCCTCTGTATTTTCTGATTTTCAAGGTTATTCATACAATTGATTTATCTAACCAACCTAACTTTTAATATTTTCTCACTCTTCTTTTCTGTACTCTCATATCCTTCCTTCAAAAATGCACATTTTATTATTATTAAACTTTGTGAGACCCTCTGCACATCTGTCACCTAAAGCCATTATATAGCTTCTGTTTACTTTAATTTCATTCTGTACGTTTTCAGTAAGGTGCTTGTTTACTCCAACATCCTTTAAAAAAAATGTTAATAACTAAACGCTAACCACTGTACAGGTGATTATTGATTGAGATATCATCATATTGTCAATAAATTGAAAACATACTATACTTGCAAGCCTATTAAAATGACAGCTGAACACCTGCTGCAATGAAGACCTTTTGACAAAGAGAATGAAAGCAGAAGTGTGTACTGCTAATATTAGTCAGCAGGCAAGATATGTAATGAAACAAAAAATGTGAGGATGGCCAATATTTATAAATAAAAAGAAGAATGTTTGGGATGTGTGAAAGGGTTGTCAAATTACAAAGATCAGTGAAATAAATGCATTTCTCAACCAGGCCATTATGTATATGAATTGTCAAATTACAAAGATCAGTGAAATAAATGCATTTCTCAACCAGGCCATTATGTATATGAATTGTCAAATTACAAAGATCAGTGAAATAAATGCATTTCTCAACCAGGCCATTATGTATATGAATTGTCAAATTACAAAGATCAGTGAAATAAATGTATTTCTCAATCAGGCCATTATGTATATGAATTGTCAAATTACAAAGATCAGTGAAATAAATGCATTTCTCAACCAGGCCATTATATATATGAATTGTCAAATTACAAAGATCAGTGAAATAAATGCATTTCTCAATCAGGCCATTATGTATATGAATTGTCAAATTACAAAGATCAGTGAAATAAATGCATTTCTCAACCAGGCCATTATATATATGAATTGTCAAATTACAAAGATCAGTGAAATAAATGTATTTCTCAATCAGGCCATTATGTATATGAATTGTCAAATTACAAAGATCAGTGAAATAAATGTATTTCTCAATCAGGCCATTATGTATATGAATTGTCAAATTACAAAGATCAGTGAAATAAATGCATTTCTCAACCAGGCCATTATGTATATGAATTGTCAAATTACAAAGATCAGTGAAATAAATGCATTTCTCAACCAGGCCATTATGTATATGAAGCAAGAACTCACTTGGATAGATACTAGTGCCAGTAAAACTGAGGATGTTGAACTACAGGGGATTGAAGTGACCACAAAAAAACCAAGATTGGAGAATATAATTAATATACCACCCTCTTTGATACTTATTTACTTTCCGTGCCCAAGCACCCCGTCATACAGCACGCATCCAGTATTCAGCAACAAGGACTGCCTTGACATTTGCCTCCAGCATGTCACACCTATTGCATGTTTCTTGGAGGTGCAGGCAGATCATCAGGTCTTGTATTGAGCCACAGTCACACGTGTTATCATCTGTGTATCCCAGTCATTTCATATTCCTCTTGCACTGTGATACATCAGTTCAGAGTCTGTTTAGTGACTTCCATGTTGTGTACGGTAAATGATTCTGATTCTAGGAACCAACATCATCACACAGGGGACATTCCCATAAGTGCCCCGTTCTCCGTCCAAGCAGCCAGGCAAGTGTGTGTGTGTATATATATATATATATATATATATATATATATATATATATATACTTGGAGTCCCAGTCAGGTGTTGATTTTGTGTTCTTTCGGATCATTCTGTAGACTGTCCAAATCAACTCAATCCTGTCTCTCGCCATCACTGCGTCATTCACCACAGCTTGTCCCGCCACTGCATCAGCTCTTTCGTTGCCCCATATGCCTGCATGTCCCAGGCAGTAGATTCATGTGACACCTTGTATACCAGAGTTGTTCAGAAGAGAGGCGCACTCCCTTCTTAGCATGCACTGTTCTATTTTACGGGAACATGCGCTGCGAGTCTGACAGTATCATTGCATGTGTCACCGGTTGCGTCACCAGCCAAGCCAGGGCCAATGTTACCGCCTCAATCTCCATCCTCATACTCGATGTGACAGTGGAGTAGGCTGCTGATTTCTCCCCCACCTCCTTGCCATTTTGGTAGCCGACAAAACCCCAACCGCATTTGTTTACATCTCTGCCGGCAGAGATCCTGTACAGAATTGGGTCTTGTGGTCCTGAGTGCTGCTGGATCAGCTTCTGTCCTAGTGCTGCCCCACTTGCGGCACTCTCTGCTCAGTTGTATCACCACCCTTGACAGGGGGCTCTCGTTGCCCACTTTTACCCATTCACTACCTCTTCCCACTTCTTCCAATGCACAGACCCTCATCAATCAGGGAGTCTTCTGCCTCTGCCGTCCATGACCTTCCTCGCTTAATGCGTCTGCCTTTGAGTGTATCCAAGTCTTGGTGCAAAGGGTGGTGTTCGTTGTTGGCAACATTAGCGTGCGTCTTTACCTGCGCTACTTGATGTTGCACCTTGATGCTTGGCAAATCAAGCAGGAATTTCATGGCAGCAATAGGAGTATCTCTAGTGCATCCCACAACTGCTCTCGTGGCCTCGTTCTGGATTCTCTCCAATCTATCTATCTGTGTCTGCGATAGTGTGAGTAACCCAAGACCGTAGTCCAGGATAGACAAAACCAGTGCTTGGATCAAGAGGAAGAGAGTCCATTGGTGCTTGTCTGTGGCCGTCATGACTTTGATTGCATTGATACCCCTCTTTGCTTTCAGAATCACATTGTCAACATGTTATTGAAAGAGAGACTTCTGTCGAATGTGATACCCAGGTATTTCATGTCATGCTCTCATTCATGTTGGTGCCCATGCAGGTGGTCCCTGGTAGTGTATCTGAGACCAACCTATTGTTTAGGGAGAACCACACAATCTTGGTCTTAGATGGATTAATTTCGGCGCTGAAATCGGTGCACCATTCAGACAGTTTCTCCAGCTTGCTCTGCACACCCATGACAATTTCTGTCCTGTCTTTGCCCTGATTGTATAGCAGGATGTCGTTTGCATATGTGAGGATCCTTCCAGGCCCAGTCTCCTCCATCTGTGCAATTTTGCAAGTGTACACATAAAAAAATACAGGAGACAGAGGAGAGCCTTGGGGCAGTCCTGGCACTATGGTTCTGATCTCAGACGTCCAGGAATCGCACTTTAGAGTGACGCTTCTTGGCATGCAATCCAACGGACGATCCAGAGATAAATATTGAGGTCTACCAAATAGGTCGAATAGTTTGATGTAGTTGACCATATTGTAGGCATTTTGCAGGTTGATCGTCGCGATGACAGTTTCCTCTTTTGTTTGGAAGACCTCATATATGTTGTATGACAAGACAGCTGCTCTGGTGTCTCTGCCAGGTCTGTATGCGCCTAGGGTGTCTGGAAGTTGACCTGTGTTTTCCAGCTCACTGGCAACTTTTCTAACAATGATTCTCTCCAGCACCTTACCGTACACATTTTGTAGTGTGATGATGTGGTAGTCTTTTATATCAGTAGCATCATTGCCTGGTTTCGCTAGGTGGACAAGATAGCTGTTGGCCATTACTCTGGTTGTTGGCCTGCCTTAAAACTCCTCTTAAAATCATTTGTAATCTTTGAGAGCTCATCTTCCCCACAGTCCTTCAGCAGGTTGTATCATATTCCATCGGGTGCAGGTGCACTGTCCAAGGCTCTCTTTATGGAGTGTCTAACCTCCCTGGTAAATGATGCCAGGGGCAAGTTCCTATCAAAGTTTCATCTCTGGTGTCTGAATCAATTCGTACCATCTCTTGATATGGCGGCTTTCATGGCTTGTCTGTATCTGCATTGTTGATTTTAGGAAGCCATGTCTGGATTTAACTCTTGTGCTCTACATTGGGTGTCTTGTGTCGTGCTCCAGTTTTTCTCGTTCAATTTCAAACCACCTCTTTGATGATGCAAAGTGAAATTTTCTTACAAAATTGTCAGAAGTGCCTCATTACTAATGATTATAATGTGAAATCAAAGGAGTGGGGAAATGGCACTGAAAATAGTCACGGGTTTCTTTGAGACCGACAGAAATCCACTGTGTATATTTTGTTATTCACGGTTCTTGTAGTGCAAACAGACTCTGCTTATAAAGTAAATCAACGTCCCTTGAGTGGGTACTTGTTTATTATCATTAATGATTTCTATTTGTAAGATCTAAGAAATATGTATGCCACAGTCACAGTGTCTTATACAACAGACATATGTCAGATATGGACTGTGTTATTGACCTTGCTTTTTGGCAAAGGTTAATCTCTTTCAAGCAGTCTTTTAGACTATATCAGCCATTGTGCAGATATATATTTGTGCCGAGCTTCCATTGCTGTGAGTCAGCTCTATCGGTTGTCCCAAGTCTTTGAGGTCCAGTCTCACAAATCACACTTATTCACATTACCACTACTTTGCAAATATTTTAAAATGCGGGATGGGGCAAAGAATACAAAAACAATCAGATAGAGAGAGAGAGAGACACTCTGATGAAAAAATACATTTATAGATATTTAATAGATAAAGAACTATTTTAAAATCTAGTGGTCTTTTATTAGATACATTGAAGGATGAAGGAAAGAAAAAGATAAACACAGAGTGGAAGCATGATTAGTTAAGAGACAGAAATAGAAAACAACTAATAAATAATACACATAGACAATAAAGAAAGCAAGTAGCATGCCCTTTGCAGGATGCCACTATTACAACTGTCAGCCTATTTGGCTATTATACACTTCTTGGCAGGTGTGCAGTACAGTATGTTACAACTAATTACTTCCCGTACATGGAGTAATGAACTGGAACAATAAATTCAGCAAAGAAAATGGGGCTGGATAGGACATACACTATGGAAGGCATTGTCCAACATAGCCAGACGGGCTCTTACATGGAATCTTCAAGGGAAGAGAAAGTGAGATTGACCCAAAAATACATGAAGAAGAGAATGTAAGAAGGAACTAAGATTAAATAATTACACCTGCAGAGAGCCAGAAAGTTGAAAGAGTAGCCCAGGAGGACTGTGACCGTGAGCGCTGGCAAGATGTCAATGGCTTATGCACCGAGAAAATGACAGGCTTGGTTGAATCATCTTCTTCTTCGTACGCTGGCTTGGTTGAATGATTGATGAATATTTCTCCCAGCTGTAAATGCAACCTGACAATGTCAGAGGACAGTTTTGCATCTGCGGCAAGAGGTACGGAGTTCGTACTCTGTCATCTGCACTCAATGCAGCATTTAACAGGTTTTACAAGCCCTTTTTCATTTACTTGGTATATTTTATGGCTAGCTATCTTAAGAATATCATTTGTCAATTTTTCGACAAAGTCATTTACGTTGTCTGATATTATTTAGACCCTCTAGTCTAGACCCACTCTTTATCATACTGAATACTGATTGCTAGTTTAAGTTATAGTAAAAAGATTCTCCTGTCTGCTTTTTACTTTTGTCTAGCTGAAAGTTTGACTAAACAATGACTAATATTTATGGTATTAATTGTATATTTTTCTCTGATAACTGATGTTAATTTCTATAAGAAGTGGTCAAATCATAGATATAGTCTCTATTATGATAGAATTAACTCCAATTTTGTTGCAACTAAGCCAGATGTTTTTATGCTTAAAAAATGTATGTCTGAGGCAGCTCTAAGTTTGTAATTTGTTTATTTATTATTGTTACTGGTCCATCATGAACATTAATAATTAGTCTAAGTTTAATTAGATCTATAAATCTACATTCAATAGAATAGGTCTAATTCATTATTTATAATTTTATTTTTATTACTCACTAGGTACTAAGGTAGGTTGGTTAACTAGGCTATTTTCACAGAAATCCAATTCAGGCAATCAATTCAATAGGAAAATAGAATTTTACTTTGTAGTAGTTGTAGTGTTACTTTTATTCCACTTCCCCATGCCCCAAAGTCAAAGCATGCGTCAATTTAAAATATTCATCCTACTATTTAGTCACTGATTCGGTGTCCTTTATCTCTGAATGTTTTCTGGTTTTTCATTCCACTGTGTGCCGGCTACTGATGCGTAACAAGTTGTTTTTAAATTATTAAAAATTAACGACTAACGATACCGTCTTGACGTTTATTAACTTTAAAGTGTTTATAATACTCACACAGGTCATGCTACCATGGGTATGGCAACGATAGTGTGAAAAATGTAAACATAAATCTAAACTAGCAACTGCAATGAATGATGTGCCTGCAGTCCTCTAATTAATATAATTTAAGTAAGAGATGGGTTGTCATTGTATGATTTGTTTTTAGTGTCTAAAATTTATCCCTCTTCCGCAAAAAATGACTGCAAATGTTACTATTGCACCTTCTAGCGGCAACAAACGTGTACTTACCTTATTATAAAAGCTTAAGCTCAAATCGTCAGCACAATAAACACATTATGTACCTCTCCTTATATCATTTTAATGATAATAACTAAACAGTATCAATTTTGAGACAACACTGGTCAACACCATCAGCGCAGTGTCTTCTTCGATAACACACGATAACTACTTTGATGATTCCAAAACGCAAGAGCCATCGTTTTTTCTAATTATTTTAGCTAAGTAACTATAATAAACTGAGTATATTTATTTCCAAATTAGTTGATGCTAATACATAAATAAAATTATCATTTTAATTTATATAATTTTTTAGATTGACATTTAGATTTCAGAGTTACAGGAAATTATTTTCACATACGACTGATTAACTGTAAACACTCCCTGTTCCATCTTTGGTTTCTGGAGTTTAATAAATGTAAAAAAAAAAAAAAAAAAAAAAAAAGAAATTTCATTGGCCATCTTGTCATTGTTAAGAGCTAAATTCAAGAATGTTGGCTTTTTTTAATTTATTAGAAACCAATGACGTCAAATAAAGTGTTTTTATTTGTTTTGGCCTCTTCTCAAATTATGATCTGGCAACATTGGTTCCAATCTGTTTCATGCAAGAGAGGGAATAACTGCAAACTTACAAATTCCTAACATTAGAAACTTTCAACGGTCCAATACTATTTCTTGCGTTTACTCTATTATCTACTGTGAATTAAATTTTAAATAAGTATGCCAGTAAACAAAACATCTTGTCAGACGGACGGCATTTTTGGAACCCCATTAGAACCTTTGTTTAACAACCAAGAAAATGGTGCAAGTGCAGAAGTTCTTCAAGACTGGCTGATAAGTATGGCTGTAACCAATTCTAAAGACATCACAACTGCAACTGCCACGCAGGTAGTGAAAGCAAAGTGTTAGAACATACCATACTTATGTCAACAGGAATAAAATGTGCAAATAATTTATACTCAAGTAAAAATAATGTTAGGGGTAAACAAACACATTAATTAACTTTAATCAGCCTTTGCAACACACAATAGAATATAAATCTAGAGTCTATACTGAGCTCTATAGTATTAATTTATTAATTAAATTAAGTATTAGTAAGTACATTATAGATTAGCAAATAAAATATATATAAGAAATAATAGTTGCTAAAGACCATACCAAAAGTTTAGACATTTAAAAAAAAAACCAAAAGATAATCACGAAAAGCCTCACACAGTCTTATCATAATTGGCTCTTTCCGTCTTCTCAGACGATAGTAAGTTGTGCTTTTAAAAAAATGTAACTACATTCCATTACGATAAGAAAAATCATAACTGTTTGTGACATCACATGGTGGGGCATGTCCTCTCAAACGCTGAGGCCTTAGCGTATCTACTATCAGTATCTCCTTTGTCGGTATTCCATGCCTAGTCATACCGCTCCATGCAACACAATCCATGGCGTCCTGTTCCCATGATTCCAAATCAATTCCCGCATCATTCATATTCCACTTGCATACATTCTTGTACCGAAATAGTGGCAAACCCTAAGACCTTTTCCCTAACTGTAATTCCTCATAGAGGAGATCCTTTTGTACTCTGCCATCCTCCGAGTGTGTCTCGGCCATGGAAAAGACAGTGACAGTGCCAAACTCTGACTCCTCACACTTCTTGACATAAAACTCTGAGATAAGTGACAAGACTGGATAATGGTAGGGAATATAAATATTCTTTAACTTCCAGGTATAGCTATTAACTGAAATTGCTCATTTTACATGTCTTGCTTTTTTGTTGTGATCTATTAGTTTTCATTCATTCCTTGACTCTGACAAAAATGTTGTAGCCATAAGTAAGGTGTCGTTTTGTTTTTGTCCTGGTGTGTTAACTTGTCATTACATTACCCATATATGTTTTTATCGACTGGAAATATCCTTCAACTGAGACCAAGTAAATTGAATCATTCATCTAAGTTCATGTTGGAATACTAAACTAGTGATGGTATCGAGACGGTTAATTTTGCTTGAATTATTTTTGAATTATCTTGCACAATTGTAGGCCATATTTGCTGACCTTTGCTGGGGTTGTTGAATGCGTTCATCTCCTTTTTGAAGCATAGGACAATCAACGTAGAACATTTCTTACACGTCTTCATGTGATCACATCTTTGAGGTTTACACCATGAGGCCAGTTCCTATGATGAACTCGACCATTATTTGGAACTCCTTTTTAGCTCTGTACAGTTTTGAGTTTGGTGTTGAATCATTGGGCCAGTTCATCTTTCTTAACTGGTCCATCCTTCTGTAATATATGCTCATTAGTTTGTTCATTTAGTTCACGTGTGCACAGTCAAAGCTTGTGCATATGTTTGTTCAGTCTGTTGTGCCCTGTCCTGAGGTGAAGAATGGTGATAGTTGTTGTTGGGTTATATCTTTTCTCTTCTGACAGCCTAGATAGCTCTAATTTTCTCAAAATATGTGAATTCATTGCCCTCTTGTTCACACTTTTTTCCTGTTTTTGCAAGCCTATGTGACTTGTTGTTCCCTGGTATGCCACAATGGGATAGAAACCACTGAAGAACTGTTTATCTTCTGGTAGATTCCTAGCTTAATTCATTCCTCAGATACAGGAGTTTGCCATCCTTGAAATCTTGTACAAATAGTGCATCTAAGGGATGCTAGTGCGGAGCAGTACTTGAGCTGTAGAGGTGAGCGACTCAAAGCTGATTGCTAGAGTCAGATCCAGCGAATCAGAGCTGCCAAGACCCTTCTCCGCCTCCACGAGGTGATCCTGAATAACAGGCTGCAACAGGACAGACTGGCTAAAGAGAAGGGATTGAAGAGGGAAGGCTAACCTGGTATCCAAAATGCTATGCCGAAATTGGATGTGTTGGACCGACAGGTGCAAATATTGCAGTCAAGCTGTAATCTATGACACAACGAGTTCTCTAGACTACATCCTGCTACTTGCAAAGCCATTTTCAGGGTTTGGTAGTGGGAGTTTGAGATGAATGAAGAAAAAGATAGTGCAACTGTTAAGATGACTCTAGACTGTATACAAACTCAGAGGAAGATGTGTGCTTTTGTTCAGGATGCACTGTGCTATCAGGAGCTATCAGCTCACTTCATCTGCAGTAAAGGGCCACAGGATTTATATTTGAGAGGGGTGGGTATTTTGAATGTATTACTCTCACAACAGGATCTGCCTAGTCATTATTACCCATTTGATTTGTACTTACTTACTTAGTCGCTCTTCTTCTACCGTGAGGTGTAGAGGTTTGCCAAAGAGAACGCCACACTGCTCTATCCGCCGTCTTTTTCCTGGCCTCTTTCCAATCCAGGACTCTATCACTTAAACTGTCGTATGTTGTCTTCCCAACGTACTTTGGGACGTCATCGGGGTCTGCGTCCTTGACTTTTGATCTCCCATGACCGCTTTGGTATCCGATCTTCTTCCATTCTACAGACATGGCCAAACCACTGTAGTTGGGACTGCTCCACTCGTGTCTGCAGGGGTTGAACTTCCAGATTGCTACGTATTGTCTGGTTACGGATCTTGTCCCTTTTCGTCACCTGAACCGCCTTTCTTAGGTACGTCATTTCTGAAGTTTGTAATTGCCTTTCTTGGGCTGTAGTCATTGCCCATGACTCACATCCATATGTCAGGACAGGCACATAGGTCGAGCGGTATACATCCATCTTTGTTTTCCTGCTTATTTTTCTTCTACTGAGGAAACCTCTGTTTATTGCATGGAACAGTCTACCTGCTGCTGCCCTTCATGCAGTTAACTCCTCTTTGATTCCTCCCCTGCTGTCTATTACCCTTCCTAGATATTTAAAGTTGCTGACCTGCTCCAGTGCTCGTGTTCCCAGGGTTATCTGATGTCTCTTTTCATCTCTGGCGATCACCATGGTTTTTGTTTTGGAGTTGCTGATGTGCATTCCTCTTTTCTTTGACTCTTCTTCCCAGACCTGCAAGTTGATCTGGAGATGTGCTTCGGTTTTCGTGATCAGGGCCACATCGTCTGCAAATGCTAGTTCCGATATGTAACTTGGTCTCATCTTCCAGTACCCAACTTGATACTTTTTTGTCCGTTCCTTGCAGGCTTTGATGACTTCATCCATGAGGAGTATGAAAAGGTATGGTGATAGAATGTCCCCCTGTCTTACTCCGCTAGTGGTCTTGAACTCTCCTGACTTTTGATTTGATGTCCGCACATAATTTCTGCATGTTTTATAGAAACTCTGTATGGCAGAGATCAGGGGTCCTGGGATGTTCTTCCTTGTCAGGCACTCCCAGAGTTTGTCCCAAGGAACTTTATCAAATGCTTTCTCCAAATCCAAAAAGCAGAGATGCATCTCTTTATCATATTCAAGAGCCTTTTCACTTAGCTGTCTAAGTATAAAGATAAGGTCTTGAGTACTTCTGTTTGCCCTAAACCCACATTGAGTTTCATCCATGTTTGGGTCTGTTAGACCTCTTAATCGCCATTCTAGAATCCTAGAGTAGACTTTCCCGGGGACACTCAGAAGGGAAATACCTCTGTGATTTTCACATTGTCGATTGTCGCCCTTTTTAAATATTGGTATTATTGTTGCAACCTCCCAGTCTCTTGGTATCTTGGTATCTTGTGGCGTCAAGCTGCCTTGAGAATCTTCATAAATAGCATCTCTCCTGCCGCTCCCATGTATTTAACCATTTCTGGTGTTATACCATCATGTCCTGCTGCTTTACCAATCTTAATTTTCTCCAATGCTGCCTTTAGTTCTTCCATTGTAATATTATCGTTTCCCTCCATGGCTCCCTCTTCTTGAATTGGGACTGTTACTTCCAGAGCTTGGTTTTCCTCCACTCCAAGGAGATCTGAGAAATATTCTTTCCATCTGTTCATTACCTCTTCTGGGGCGGTCAACAGCGCATCTTGTTTATCTTTAACAAATTTCATGGGGCATTCCTTTTCCTTCCTCATGTTCTTTAAGGTCCTGTAGAACAGTTTCTGGTTTTCTCCAGCATTATTTTCCAGTTTCTCTCCAAATTCTTCCCAGGATTTCTGTTTGGCCTTGAGCACAGTTTTCTTTGCTTCTGTTCTAAAATTTATTTATTCTTTATATTTCTTTGTTTGTTCTTCTGTATTCCTAGCCCCTAGGTATTGCTTCCATGCCTTTTTCTTTTCTCGTATTATTGTTTTCACTTCTTCTGTCCACCATGGTGTACTCTTTCTCTTCCGCCCTTCGTTGGTTTGACTGCATGCCTCTGCTGCAGCCTCTTTGAGGATGTCTTTGAATTTTACCCAGAGCATTTCCATATCTTCTTCAGATTCCTCTATCCTTTCTATTGCTGTTGTTATGAGCCCTTGGTATCTCCTCTTAACATCTGGTTCTCGTAGTTTGTAAGCCTTAATTTTATTTTCTCCTCGTGTATTATGTTTCATGCTTGCTGATGGGTGTTGCCTGGCTGGATAGTGTTTTTCAATTTCTCTCTTTATTTTAACTAGGTAGTGGTCGCTTCCTATCTGGTCCTCTGAACACTCTAGCATCCTTTACCTGCTTGAAATCAGTTTTCCTCACTATCGCATAGTCAATTATGGATCTTTCATTTCTTGTCGGCTCGCATCTTGTGTAGGCATGGATATGCTTGTGTGGAAGCCTTGTATTTGTAATGACAAGGTTTTGTTCTCTGCAGAATCTCAGCAGTCGTTTTCCATTGTCATTTAAGACATCTTCTCCATACCTACCGATCACTCCATCCCATCTAGAATAGTCGTTTCCAACTCTTGCGTTGAAGTCTCCAAGGAGAAGTATTTCATTATGGCAATCGTCAATGGTCCTTTGAAGGAGCTCATAAAATTCATCTTTTATGTCAGTGCTCTCATCTTCGTTTGGTGCATACACAGTGACGATATCCATTTGACTATCCTCCTCTTGTAGACTTAGAACCATCAGTCGTTCTGAAATGAGCTTCCATCCTTTAATGTTTGCTTTGTTGTTACTATTCACTATACAGCCAACCCCTGCTCTGGCTCGTTCACTCATGGGAACTCCGCTGTAGTATAACATGTTGCCGTCATGGTCCAGAACGCCCTGTCCCTTTTTCTTTGTTTCTGTAAGTGCCAGGACTGACAATTTTGCTTTCTTTATCTCCTTTATAAGTTCATGTTCTTTTCCGTTTATACTTCGTACATTCCATGTTCCGTAAATCGTGGTCCTTTTTCTCGCCTGTTCGTTGCCGTTGAGGTCAGTCCGATTTTCTCTATGTTTTGACTTGTAATCGGTTTTTATTTTAAGACAACAGGTGATTAGCCTGTTGTGTCTTTACATGGTGGAGGGGCTGCCTCCATGCCTGCCGACCCGTTTTTGTCCACGGCTGCTTATTTATTCACAGCTAACCTCCAAATTAGGAGGCCTTTCAGCAATCCGCAACCCTGCTGATGCGCCTGGTAGGAGGTAGGTTCCTCCCCCAGGTTGATTTGTACAATGGACATATTTTCTGTTTTGCTAGCAGGAATAAAACTCAAACATCTCATCATCATGTGTATTGCTTGTGGAGTGAAAGATACATTGTAGTTAGTGTTTGGGGTCAGGTGAAGCATACTGACCAAGACGCCTCATGTCCCCACTCTGTGTACCTGGAAGCAGGCTGTGATATATCATCCTGGCCAATAAGGTGGGGATTGACACTGTCCCTGTAGTGGTGGTTCTTCTAAGAAGCCATGCATTGCATTATAGTTATGAGGATGCAAGTCAACCTTCTTCAGTATACCTGAAGATGTAAGAAGAGCCCCTACAAACCTGCTAATTGAAAGAATTCATTACGAGTAAAGAGATCAGTACAAGTAGCTTTGGCAATAGCAATAGTTGTTGTTTACTCAAGCTGTTTCATTCATACAAAAAATGACATTTCATTTAGTATGTTTTATTTATGAACTCCCTGCACAGAGTTTTGTCCCAACAGAGGCTGGAATCAAAGCTGTGTCTTTACAAATCCTTTTTTTTTTAAATGAACAATTTTTTTTACGCGTTTGCTTTACTAGTTTCTACTGGCGGAGGCGTGCCTATTCCACCCTAGACCATAGTCAATTCTGCAATATTAAGACGCATAAACCAGTGCTTGGATGCATGTGTGCGTCTGTATGTACCTATGCTAGATTTGTGCACTCTTAGAAGCCAGCCCAACCAAAGTGCAATGGAAGGGCCTCACCCTAAAGGCATGTGTGAAAGTTGTGCAAGAATATGATTGTTGGACAGAGTCAAATTAAACAAGTGTGTGTGGTAAGAAGAAGCGAGGTAAGTATGTATGATTAATGTACAAATTTACAATTCCTACAACATTCCTATCCTTATATATGGCTCCGAAACTTGGATGGTCTTGCTAAGAAATCAAAAGAGTCTTGATGCCTCCCATATGCGTAGTCAGAGGTACATCCTTGGAATCCACTGGTTATCAATGTTGAGGTCATTCAACAAACACATCTTGAGAGTTAAGAGTATTGTTTCTATCATGGACTGTTGTTGTCACTCTATCTTAGGTCGTGTGCCAATCATATTATATATTTACATATTAAAATATGTTTTCTG
The DNA here is from genome assembly GCA_036924085.1 of Ariolimax columbianus. Taxonomy (NCBI): domain Eukaryota; kingdom Metazoa; phylum Mollusca; class Gastropoda; order Stylommatophora; family Arionidae; genus Ariolimax; species Ariolimax columbianus. The sequence goes on along the minus strand of JAVGWX010000005.1, from coordinate 25,209,958 downwards.
TTCTTTAGAATATTTTCACACATGGCAGCTGGTCTGAGTGTGTATTTCTCATGTGTGACAGATTTGAACTGCCTTGTCAAGCTAAGTTTGCTGCACTGGATATTTTTGACAGGTAAGAAGTTATTGGGAGGAACAGGTGGCAGAGTGGTTAGAATACTGTCCCTTAATCTGAAGACATGACCTAATCAATCCTTTTATATAATGGGGTACAGGTCAGGTTAGGTCATGTTATCCCGTAGCCAGTGAGGTCGTTGGGGCACACATGAAGATATGCTCACAACCCCATACCACCCTTCTCTGTCAGCGGCTGCTGCCTGTGCCTCTTCTGGTCTGAGATTGGTCCATTCTTTTATGTTGTCCTCCCACCTCTTTTTGGGACGGCCTCTTCATCGTCTGCCTTGTACCTTTCCGTGCAGGATTGTATTTGCAAGACCATTTGATCTCGATATATATGACCGTACCAAGTGAGTTTCCTTCTTTTGACAGTTGCCAAGAGGTCCTTTATTTGTTTTTATGGCTTATACTTTCTACACGACTGGATAGCCGACCCTACGTCCAACTCAGTGATCTCTTATGACATGCTTAGCAGGTTATAATGTTACTATTCTTTGCTCACCTTTTGAGCTCCGCAACACACGGAAAGTCTTAGTCTGGAAACATATGCTTGAAGCAATGTACAGCTCAGGTTTAGTCTATCAGAAGTGGAATAAAAACCTAGCCTACCCCTGAACTGTGACTTATGGGATAAGCAACCTTTATTTCTTAGCTATATTATTCTACCTCATCTGAAATCGAACAATGCTGTAATGATAATTTTTGTTTAAAGAAAGAAAGTTATAGTTTTATTGTTCTCTACATGCCTGAGTGTAATTGCTTTTAGTGCAAAGATCAGGGACTTGCTGAACCATAGGGGTCCTGCGAATAAGTTCAAAGGGTTCCACCTTTGGTTCTTCCGGCTCAGCAAATAGTTTTGATTGGTTCCAAAAATGGTCTCAAGGGATTCTGCAAAACAGTCATATATGTCTCAGTACACAATACAAACACTATGGCATCTATTTGTGCTATTTGGCCTATGATTAGTAGTAACTTTACTATTCAACATTGCCAACAACATATCTTTGTTGCCTATATAATTAAATAAAATCAATAAAACGAACATCTAAATAACATTATTTCTCACTGTTTGTACGTCAATCACTGTACCTCATGGTCCTTAGCATCCAGTCATATCAATACGTATTTTTGTATGACTCATGATAGCTCAGTTGGTAGAACAGAGGGCCATAGTTGAAAATTTATAGAACCTTAGATCGCTGATTCGAATCTGGCTCATGAGAATTTCTGTTTATTTTAGGATGGTATGATAAACACCATTATTGAAGATGTATCAAAAGCTGTTCAAGACAGTACATACTTATATTACACTTAGGGTTTGTACGAGGGACAGTCATTAAGTAACAGCAAGTTTATTATAAAGTGCATGGAAGAATAAGTAGAACAGTACATCTTATGTCAGGACACAAAATGGCTCTTTAGCAATACTCCACGTAGGGCAATCAAGCGACACCCTGGGGTTTACTGGGGTGTCACGAAACATTCAAATATTATGATCAACTGCATGAAGATGTAATACAAGAAAAAATATTATCTTCTTCTTTGTCATTTGTTCTCAAATTTCTGTTACCAAGCCCTGAAAAATGCTTTGCAAGTAGCAGGATGTAGTCTAGAGAACGGAATGCATTGTATCATAGTTTACAACTTGACTGCGATATTTGCACCTTTCGGTCCGACACATTCTGCTTCAGCATAGCATTTTTTGGGTACTAGGTTAGCCTCTTCGATGCCTTCTCCTCAGCCAGTCTGTTCTGTTGCAGCCTGTTATCAGGATCACAGCCTGGAGGTGGAGAAGGGTCTGGGTTGCTGGTCCTGGCCCTAGCAGTCAGCTATGGGTCATTGACCACTACAGCTCGTGCATTGCCAGAAAAACAATATTTGGGGGACAGTGTGGGCTAGTGGTTAAGTGACACGTCTCACAACTTGAAGGTGCTGGGTTCCCTCCCCATCACAGCACCGGCCGTTACCCAGGGGAAGCAAATCCTTAGAAAATGTAGGAGAAAGCAAACCCTCACATGCCAAAGTTGGATGCACTGGGCCAACAGGTACAAAATAAAAACATAGTGCAGTGCACTGCCTACAGTGTCTCGAAGAGAGAAGAATTCGGGGTGACTTAATACAGGTTTATAAGATGATCAGAGGAATCGATAAATTAGACTATAACAAGTTTTTTAAAATACGGCCACCTACAATAACACGAGGGCATAGCTACAAGCTGACTAAAGAGAGGTCCAGGTTAGATATTAGGAAATATTTTTTTAGTCAGAGAGTGGTGTCTGCTTGGAATGCATTGCCAGGGGAGGTAGTGGAGGCAGGGACAGTTAATGCATTTAAGAATAAACTGGATGCGCATAGATTTTAGAGCAAGGTGATGTAAATGTAACTGGTTGTATACAGACTCTGCAGGGTCTTCTAAACCAGTATAAAGATGTTAAGTTAAGTCAACATCGGCTTGGGGAATAGAAAAATAAGATGAACGCACACAAAAAAAATATTAAAGATCACTATTAACTAAAATCAAAGGAAACAGGTACAGTTTATTGAACACACACTCAGAGAGGGCAGCAGGAAATATCGAGGGCAAGAGAGGTTGAGGACGACATGACAAATTGTAGGAAAACATGAGATGCTGAGATTCTCAGCGCATATATTGTTGTGGAGGAAATCGTTCATCAATGCTGCATAGTAAATTGTTATTAGTGTACATATTTACAGATTTATGCTGAAACACATCTTGGACCTTTATGCTCATGTACAAAACTCTAAGAGTAGCAGCAAGAGAAGTGATTGGGAGTGTATACTCAGTCGTGTGAAAAACCAAGCATTTCTGCGTATTCTCTCATGTTGTCAGATTGCCAGCAAACTGAACTCTCATTATGAGGTAAGATGGGGGCGATTAGAGTTAAGATTCGTACGATTAATTTGGTTTTGTTGCTATAAATAATTTAAAATAATTTTTATATTATGTCCCACATAAATGTGATTAAACTTTTGTGACAAGAGTATGAACCTATGCTGAAATGAAGAGAGCTGCAGAGGATAGGGTTCAATGGAGAGACATGCTCAATACAACCTTACAACCAATCTTAGGACTGACCAACCAGATGATGATGACATTGTTGTTGTTTCGAATGTCCATGATGAGTTCGTTTACGCTTTTGTGCGTTCTGAAAAGGATGTTGATTGGTGGGTTGCAGCAGCGTTCCTCACATCCCAAGCGTGCTGATGAAGGTAGACAGAGGTCCTCCAGGCAGTTGTGCTATGCTTGGCTTCATCTGCATGTCGCTCACTACTACGGGGATCGTGTCGATCCCTCATCTCGTTATCCAGGCTGCCATGAAAACAAACCGTTTCCAGGGAGGGCTACAAGGAAGCTGAGGTGGGGGTCTTGGTCAGTATATTTTGCCTGACCCTGACTAACATATCTGATCAGTATATTTTGCCTGACCCTGACTAACATCTGATCAGTATATTTTGCCTGACCAGACGTTAGTTTTCCTCCCCAGATGATGGTGATATAATAGAGCATCTATGTGGCAGAGAAGTTACAGTCCTTGTCTCTTATGACAAAGAAACTAGGTTTGGTCTCTGGACTCATCATATTCTGGACTACCCATCCATAAATGAGTACTCATCTTACAGTGAGAAATAAAAAGGCAATGTCGAAAGAAACTGGTCTCTCAGCTTCAATATAAACCTGAGGCTTAGTAAAGTAAAGTCTCTAACACTTCATCCTTCGCAGCACTATTGGGTCCCTAATACCAGAATAAAATAGCAATGGTTACCCAGACCTCGTTACTGGTTTCAAAAGGACCCAACAACAAGCTTCAAGACCCAAAAATGTAGATCAGCCAGAGGTTGTGTATTAGGTCAAAACTCCTCATTCTCACTCTCCAGTTGTCTATGTACAAGCTTTTATCTAACTTGACATGATTGTTGACCGTTTGCGCAGACTTCTATTTCTCTTATTTTAAACATCTTGGCAACTGTCAAAAGAAGGAAACTCACTTGGTACAGTCACATATCGAGATCAAGTGGTCTTGCAAACACAATCCTCCACGGGAAGGTGCATGGCAGACGACGAAGAGGCCGGCCCAAAAAGAGATGGGAGGACAACATAAAAGAATGGACCAGTCTCCGACCAGAAGAGTCACAGGCAGCAGCATCTGACAGAGAGGGATGGCGTGGAGTTGTGAGGATGTCTTCATGTGTGCCCCAGCGACCTCACTGGTTACGGGATGACCTGACCTGACCTGAAACATCTTCCCCATAGCCCAGAGAGTTGAAATTGTGTACACATCCTCTACTAGGGCAGTCTGTTAATCCGCAAAATATTTATGGATCCTTGAAGGTAGTAAGTAGCCTGTCCTTTGCAGAACTTCGCTTCTTATAACCACCAACATATTTGGCTGTTATAAGTTTCTTGGCAAGTGTGCAGTACGGTAGGTTGCCATTGCTTTCCGTACGGGAGGAGCGAAAGAAACCCATGTCTGTCAAACTGGACACAAGTGTGATTCGAACAGGGTGTGTTGAGATTGTGAAATGGACACTTCACCCTTAGGCCATGCAGCCTCCATATCTTTGAAGGACCTGTCCTTAAATAATATGCTTTTCGCATTCAAATTGGGGAACAGCGTGGGCTAATGGTTAAGTGACACTGATCACAATCCAAAGTTGTTGGGTTCACTCCCCATCACAGCATCGGTTGTTACCCCAGGGAAGCTAACCCTTAGAAAACGCAGGAGGAAGCAGACCCTTACATAAAATGCCCACTGTAGTCGTCTGCACTGAGCAGACAGATGCAAAATAAAAACATAGTGCAACGCCTTTGGGAATGGAGAAATAAGGTGAACGCATTAAAAAAACCAAACATTTAAACATTCAAAATAGAGTTTGGCAACTAAGTGGAATGATAAAACATGTTCATTAAGTTGGAAAATCATGAACCACCCATAGTAAACACTGAAGATAATGCTGGTGAAAATTTATATTATGATTTCTAGAGGCAATGCCTGGAATATCAATTGGTGGACAGAACATAAACAACTTGCATTTCGCTGTTGACATGGCGTTAAACATCGTAGAATGAGTAGTTCTTCAATGTGAAAATAAAGGACTCAGCTTAAATCAAAAGAAATCCGAAGTAATGGTGGTAACTAAGATGCACAAATTTTCAAATTGCTGTATAAAGGTGAACGAGACAGAACTAAAGCAAGCACACTCATTTTAATACTTAAGAACCTTCATCAGTTCTGATGGGAGATGAACTTATGAAATAAAGAACAGAGTAGCCAAGACAAAAATCAGTCTTCCAGAGTATAAGTAGAGTCTTGTACAACAAAAGTCTATATCTCGATTTAAGGAAGAGAGTCCTGCCGAAGACGGATGTGTCGGACTGAAAGGTGCAAATTTCGCAGTCAAACTGTAAATTAGCGACACAATGCAAATCCGTTCTCCGGGACTACATCATCCTGCTACTTGCAAAGCCTTGTTCAGGGCTTGGTAGCGGGAGATTGAGAATGAACACAGAAGAAGAAGAAGGAAGAGAGTTCTTTGATGCTATGTGGAACCCATACTGACGTATGGCAGCGAGTTATGGACAATCAGCTTGCACGTATTGGAGACAACAGAGAGTTGTGCTTTTACAGAAGAATGTTTAAAGTTTCATACAAATTGAATAACGGAGTTCTTGAGAAAGCACAGACACAAAGAAAGCTTATGGCAAAAATCAGGACAAGACAGTTATCCCTTTTCGGCCATGTCATGAGAATGGGTGGAATCACTGGCAAAAGGGACTGAGAGAGGCAAAGAGACAAATTATTGGACAGTAAGAAGAAATGGGAGGTAATCGACTGCGAAACTGATAAACAGCACCCGTGAAAAGAGTAAATGGAGGTCCATGATTGCCAACCGGCAGGGCACTTGAGGATGTTGATAAATAAAAGCTTGTATCAAAAAACTTTTCCTCAAAAATTGAGTTGAACATACAACATGGAATTCTTAAGGGAAGAAAGAGACAGAGGTAGTCCCAAAGATACGCCTAGAAGAGAATGGTGAGAAGGAACTAAGATTAAATGATTACACCTGGAGAGAAGCAGAAAGAGCAGCCTAGGACCGTGCATGCTGGCGGGATGTTGTTAATGGCCTATGCACCGAGAGGAGCGACGGGCTTTGATTGATTGATTAAACTACAAACATAAATATAAGAAGATTTTGCATGTATTTGTTGAACTCCACTGCGTGCCGAAATCACATGACTGTGATGAATACAAAATTTCAATAAAAATGTTTGAAATGACTTCTTCTGCATTTTGTACTCTCTCTCCTCATTTCTAGACCTTCACAAAATCTTTGTCTTTGCAGGTGATCACAGTCAAGCGAGCAAGGCGATGTCTCCTTGATGCTGGTTATAGCTATTCCTGTGAAAGTATTCTACAGTCGGAAATGAGAGTACTGAAAACATTGTCTTTCAAAATATCAAGGAACAGCAGTCTTGATTTTATAGAAATTTTACTTGAAATATTAGGTAAAATGTGTGGCTACATGTAATCATGTACGATTTGCCTGTAATATGTTGTTTTTCCACATTGCCTTCAGTGAACAAGTACGTAGACAGTTCTGTGCAGGTTTATATATATATATATATATATACATCATACTCTTGCAACTGTCAGCCCTATTATTGAACTATTATAAGTTTTTTGGTAGGTTGCATTACTTTCTGTACATGGAGATGTGATTGTACCAAGAAAAAAACATTAGAGCAAGTTAATAAATAGGACATAAATGGCTATTTTTTAAAACATGAGATGCACACTTAAAAACTGTTTATTATTGCACCTACATTGTCCCTTATTAACTCTGCATAATATCCGCCAATATTAACACACATATTCAATCCCTGTATCCGTGCACCAAAACCTGCAGCATCGAAGTGGTCATTTACATTTCACGTTCAACCTATTTGTCATTCGCGTAAACGTCTCCTGCCAGTTGGGGTTTTAGTGCACCAAACAGGTGGAAATCACTCGGGGCTGTAAAGTGGATGTTCAAGAAGTTGCCATCTTAGTTGGTAGATTTTCTCCTGGGTTAATTGAGCTGTATATGATCTGGGATTGCCATGATGGAGCATTACTCCTCCAGTCAGCAGGACTGAATGTTTTTTCTTAATTGCACCCTGGAGCATCAACAGAACTTCAAAGTAGCATTTTTTAAATGAATATCCTTTGCAGAAAGTTCTATTGCCCTCCCAAAAGGCACATCAGCATGCTGTTCTTGTATTGTACATTGTGTGAGTATGGACACCATCTTGTATCTCAGCTGCGTACGTGCATATGACATCTAGCGGCGTCTGCTACCTAAAGTAATCACAAAACTGGATGTTGCTGCCACCTGTAGAAACTACCAACTACATTTTTGAGCTACACCATATGTTTTTGACCTTACTAACTTAAAAACGTATCGCTTTATTTTATGAACCACAACTTGTGCTAACTTTAAAGTAACTGAAACTACTGATTTTACATTGTTAATACATTTACTGACCCAAATTTTTTCTAAAACATAGACAATTTAGAGGCGGTTCCTGTTTTTGTTTCTAAGAATTGACGTCACTGCACTCCGGGCATACCCAGAGGTGCTCAGTCTCTCTCAGCAAATGGCGTAGGATATGGATGCTGATGGTCCCTGTAGCTCGCTGGATATACACTTTCCTGCTCCATCCTCTCATTCACCATTCTACGCTCTAACCTTGTTTGATGTCAAAAATTTGCAGCCTGCGGATTGTTGCTTTATCTATTACGATGTCCTTATCTAACAGGCAGTTATTGATTGATTTTAAAATATCACTAATGTGCTCATGATGGGAGCTTGTGAAGCCAAGATGTCAGCTCTTTCATTGCCCTGAACCCCAGCTTGAGCAGGACAGTAGATCCATGTCAACCCCTGGAGGTTTTAGGCCTTAACAGCTGCTATCCACTCGTAAGCTAAACTATCTCTTCTGTACCTTCTGAAGTACAGCTTGCGCGCCTGTCACGATGACTGCCTTTGTTATAAAAGCACTGATCTGTCGGGGTATATGACGGCATCAATCTCCTGCGTGTTCTCAGTAATCAACTGATTCACTTCGTGCTCTGCTCCTCCGCTGCTGCATTCTTAGGCGGTTCGTAAGTAGTTGTCAACCCTAGGGGTGAAAACAAAAAGTCGCACTCACTGTCATGACGTCACAGCCATCATTAATACTGTGTGTGACCACCTGTAGTGTCAATACAGGCTTGGCATCGGCGACTTGTGAAATTTGCAGAGTGTCTCTAAAAATGATTGTGGTATGGCCTTCCATTCTGCAATGAGTGCCCTCTCCAGATCATTCACATTGTTGTGGCGGCCCCTTCTCTTCAGTTCATCCCACACGTGTTCAATCGGGTTAATCTGAGGAGAGATTGCAGGCCAATTCAGTACAAGAAAAGGTTGCTGGGCTAAGAAATTCCTGGTAACGTTAGCTGTGTGAGGCCTAGCGTTATCACGCTGAAAGATTTCCAGGTCTAGGTGATTCTGGAAGAAAGGCATTACGATGGCTCGCAGTACTTGATTAACGTAGACATCAGTGGTAATGTTAGTTCTGAAAACATGAAGGGGAGTACGGTGGTCATTAGAGAATCCACCCTACACATATACACTTCCACTTCCATATCTGTTATGCTGGACTACACAGGCATCGGCATATCATTCCGGGACGATGCGAGACGAGATTTCTCCTATCAGCAAAGGAGACATTGTTGATTGCCATTCCACCCTTGGACGATGAATATTGTGTAGGGCTTAAGCCAGCCTGTTCGTTCGGTGACATCTAGTAAAGATAAGTCCAATGTTGGGACATCTGTTTTGCAAACCAGCAGTGCGAAAGTCTTCGTCGCACAGAGTTTGCGCTGATGCGTCTCACGGCGTCAGGTGTCCGAGATGCTGTTCGGAAGCGATTGCATAGATGTATTAAAAGAATTTGATGACCTTAAGCTTGTGTTGTTGTATGAGGTTGATCAGGCCTGAGGCGGTTATTCGTGGTACCTGTCGTCCAAAACCACTGGTTCAGCATTACTATAGTGGACTGGTCACAATTAAAATGTCTGGCATTATCGGTGGTTGCCATTGCACTCCTGAGCATATCAATAGCCTGCAATCACTCTCGTAGCAACAGTCGAGGCATGACAAAAATATTAGCAGACTTTCTTTCGATGAAAACAAATAATGGCCTTTTACTTGCTGGAACGTAACAAATGTGTGTGCCAAATTTCAACGTGACTCAACCATTTATAAAGCCAGAATTGATCAATTCGTTGCTTTGCACATGAAGCACGTTAAAAAAGGGAAGTAAGAATGACATGCACAGGAAAATGGGTCAGTGTGACCTTCATCACTTGCACACTTTCTCGGTTTGTGTAAATAATAATTATCATAAAATAAAGTGGTGCATTTTTAATGGCTGCTAGTATATATATATATATATATATATATATATATATATATATATATATATATATATATATATATATATATATATATATATATATAGACACACATGAGGCATGTTTAAATGAAACCGGACCAAACTGCAACAAGTGAACATACGTACGATGCGCATGATGACGTCACTTCTGGTGTAAACAGCACATACCAACCGTCAAGTTTGCAAAATTTCAATTATCATAGTTTTCTCAGCAGATCGATGAATACATGGCGGGTGTGATATGGAATCCGTCCAGGATCAGCGAGGGGTGATTCGGTTTCTGACAGCTGAAGAATGTTGACCAGTTGACATTTATTGCAGAATGCAGGCAGTGTATAGTGACAAAAGTGCATCAAAGACAACAGTGAAGAACTGGACACCAATGTTTAAAGAAGGATGTGAGTTAATGGAAGATCTTCCGAGACAACTACTTAACTGGTTGACATCCATCAGCTGTTAGAAACCGAATCACCGCTCGCTGATCAACTCTTGGCGGATTCCGTATCACAACCACCATGTTTTCAACGGTCTGCTAAGGAAATTATGAGTCGGAGGATAATGAAATTTTGCAAACTTGATGTTTTGTACGTGCTCTTTACTCCAGAATTGACGTCATCATGCGCATCGTACGTATGTTCACAATAGCTGTTTACTGCCATGGTTTGCTAATTCTAGAGTCATTATTTAGTCAATAGCTGTTTACTGCAATGGTTGAGATGTTTGCTAATTCTAGAGTCATTATTTAGTCAATAATTGTTTACTACAATGGTTGAGATGTTTGCTAATTCTAGAGTCATTATTTAGTCAATAATTGTTTACTACAATGGTTGAGATGTTTGCTAATTCTAGAGTCATTATTTAGTCAATAATTGTTTACTACAATGGTTGAGATGTTTGCTAATTCTAGAGTCATTATTTAGTCAATAATTGTTTACTACAATGGTTGAGATGTTTGCTAATTCTAGAGTCATTATTTAGTCAATAATTGTTTACTACAATGGTTGAGATGTTTGCTAATTCTAGAGTCATTATTTAGTCAATAATTGTTTACTACAATGGTTGAGATGTCCTAGATTGCAGCATTCTTTATTTTTAACATGTAGATATATTCCAAAGTTTTTATTTGTTTGTGCACATCAGGATACAACACCCGTGGAGAAGGCCTTCTTATCAAGGTTTATCATGATACTGCGGTCAAGATCTTGACTATGATATACTTACACCGACATGAGGTTTATGACAGACTTTATCTGAGCACTGCTGGTGTTGGTGCAGTCATGCTGGTCTCCTCCCAGGAGCAGAGGTATCTGTTAGTTTCCATTACTTTCTGCTGTGCCTGAGTAGTTCTTTTGGTTGTAATGTAAGCTGCCATTTAAAAAATAATTTGTGTCCACATAAATCACTTATCGATAATGTTAGTAGAATGGTACACAAAGAAGCACTGACTAATAGCTTCAGGTTGCAGACATGGGTGATGCAAGGATGTCGTCTCTCGTCCTTTCAGTTCTTGTTGGCTATATATTGGATGAAGACATCTGTCGATGGAAAGAGATCTGGTATTCAGTGCACATTATGGTCACAATTGGAGGACCTGAATTACATAGATGTTCTGGTACATTTGTCACACGTGCATAGTCAATTGCAAAAGAAATCGGACAGAGGGTCAAAGAACAGTCATCCAATTTAGGACTGAATATCAGTGTGAAGAAAACCAAACTCCTTAAAATGAATTTGATTAACAAAAACCAATCATCCTAGAGGGACGGCCGCTGAAAGGGGTGGATGCCTCGACTTTTTGAGCAGCACAATTGACATGTCAGGGGCTACTGATGCAGATGTAAGGACCAAAAATGGAAAAACAAAAGTGGAATACCAACACTAAACAACATATGAAGATCCAGAGAAATCAAGGTTCACACCAAAGTTAGAATATTCAATGCCAGTGGCAAGTTGATTCTTTTGTATGGAATAGAAACATGGAGAAGGAACAAGGTCATACAACAAAAACTCCAGTTCATCATTAACAGATGCCTACAAAAGGTAATAGGCATCAAGTGGCAGGACATGGTGTGGAATGAGGGAAGACCTGTGGGAAATGATCTAACAACAGCCACTGGGACAACAAATTGAGAGAAGAAAATAGGGCTGGATAGGACATACAACGAGGACGATACCATCCAACATAGCTAGGCAGGCTCTCACAGGAATCTGCAGGGTAAGAGAAAGAGAGGTAGAATTAAAAATACACGGAGAAGAGAATGTAAGAAGGAACTACGATCAAATGGTTACACCAGGACAGAGACAGAAAGAGTAGCCCAGGATCATGTGAGCAAGTGAGATGTCAAGGACCTATGCACCTTGGCCTTCCTCTTGTTCTGATGACCTGCTGTGTGCTCTTGCAGACTAGCACTGTTGATAGGCGTTGAAGCAATCTTATATATATATCCAAGCTATTTAATTAGTTGATTCTTCTTCGTACGCTGTCAGACGTCAACCATTATTTTTTCGAAAAAAGCAGCCGTCATCCTGAGGCTGTCGACACTGCCATAGAGCTTGTCTAGTGTTGCCACTGGTGATGGCCACATCTGCTCTCCCTGATCCTCGTATGTCGGGCAGTTTTGCAGCAAATGCTCAGCGGTCATTTTGCCGGTACCACACGGGCATTCGTCGGTGCCATCTATCTTCAATTTGTTGAATAGGTGGTACATGAGTCTATTGTGGCCAGTGCGAAGTCTGAAGACCACGACCTGCTCTTTTCTGTTCAACTGGTAATAGGCATTGTTTTTGGTGTAGCCAGTATGTTCGGTTTCCCATTTGGTCATGTATCTAGCTCTAATAAGCCGTTTAATTAGTTGATTCAATATTATCTTTATTAATCCAACAGAACAAAGCTGGCAGCTGTAATGATGGATAAAATGTTGCTAGCAGTAGCAGTGGTAACTACAGCAGTGCACATCATTGACAACACCCTTACTCAGAAGGTATGTCACATCTGCTGTTAAGTACTTCTGTATGTTTGTAAGACAAAAGGAAAGTGTGTTGTACCCACTGTTTTAACCCTTTCCACTCTGGGCTAATTTTGATGAATTGTATCTTTCAGTTAGGGGAAAATGCAGAAATTCATTATTATTGAACAAATCCAAGGCACATCTCCAGACTAACTTGCAGGTCTGGAAAGAAGAGTTGAAGTAGAGAGGAATGCACATCAGCAACTCCAAAACAGAAACCATGGTGAATGCAAGTGATGAGAAGAGATATCAGCTAATCCTGGGAATACAGCCACTAGAGCAGGTCAGCCACTTTAAATATATAAGAGTTGTAATAGACAGCAGTGGAGGAATCAAAGAAGAGTTAACCTCTTGAAGGGCAGCAGCTGGTATACTTTCTCATGCACTATACAGGATTCCTCAGCAAAAGAGAAATAAGCAGAAAAACAAAGATGGATGTATACCGCTCGACCTATGTGCCTGTCCTGACATATGGATATGAGTCATGGGCAATGACCACAGCCCAAGAAAGGCAACTATAAACTTCAGAAATGAGATCCCTAAGAAAGGTGATCCAGCTGACGAAAAGGGACAAGATCCGTAACCAGACAATCAGTAACAATCTCGAAGCTCAACCCCTGCAGACACGAGTGGAGCAGTTCCAACTGCAGTGGTTTGGCTGTATCTGTAGAATGGAAGAAGATCGGATACCAAAGCAGTCATGGGAGGCAAAAAGTCAAGGACAAAGACCCCCAGGATGTCCTAAAGTACGCTGTGAAGACAACATATGACAGTCCCTAAGTGACCGAGGATTGGATTTGAAAGGAAAAAGACGGCGGATAGAACAGTATGGCTTTCTCTCGGGCAAACCTCTACACCTCTCGGTAGAAGAGGATTGACTAAGTAAGTAATATTGAACAAATTGAGCTAAAATTATGATCTAAACAGCGTAAGACATATTATTAAACTATCTATGACATGAAGTAATCATAATAAAGATTATATATTAGTATGAAGCGTAAACTGACATTAATGCAGAAGTGGAAATTAGAAAGAACATATATTTTTCGTGCTTGCTCCGGCTCGTGTTTTGTTGATATATTCGTCAATTCCTTTACACCTATCTTTTATATTATGTGTCCCAGTCAAAGCCTGAATCATCCACGTTTTGAATATTCACGAGTAATCTAGATCATTGGACTCATCCTCTCCAAATGTAGGCGTACCTTGACGGGGTTGGAGAGCTTGCGTGTCCCAGTGATCCAGGGGGCTATGCCGGCAGGAGTTTTAGTCCTGTTAGGGTCACCCAAGCCGGACAGGTCCTTGGAGAGGGGCCAGACTAAGAGGCTGAGGAGCAGGTGGAGCCTTTTAGGTGGAGCTGCAGAACCGGCGAGTGGTACACGCTCTGGGCTACACCAATCCACCCCCACTTCATGGGTTAAATGCATTCTTGCCTCGTTCTTTACTTTTGTCTTCTATCAGTCATCCCAATGGACGTAGAAGAGATGCAGGCCAGAGGACATTGCACCTCTGCCCCTTTGTGACAACCTCCCAGGTGGCGGGGAATACCAGGCGTACCATCACTGCAGAGGAGCCAAGAATACTAAAGGGGAGTAAGGAGATACCCCACTCACATGTATATGCTACGTTTCTGGCAGGACGTGACGATCCTGGGACACAGACACAGACTGCCTCTCTTCAGGGATACTTGAAAAATGGGTCCATAAGCTCATATCATCATCATCACACATCCTTTCGAGCAAGACCACAGTCTGCCCAAGCAACGTTAAGGTGCTGAAGACGGAGGCAACCAGCCAAAAGGTGCACCACAGAAATCAGGATGCCACGCAAATACGCAACATGAGAGTATGCCTATATCTGCAAAACGTTATGGCGCTCGGTCTATGGTGGACAACCAGGCAGGTACAGTGCCGGGTCCCCCGTCTCGAAAGGGCCCAAACTTTATTAATGGAGGTCCTTCTCAGATGCCTAGTGGAGTCAGGAGGCAAGAGAATAGAGCTACTGGCCAAACAAAACCCAAAACAAAGGAAAGAACACTTAAAATAATGCACTGGAATGCTGAAGGCATCAACAGCAAAAGAGATGGCTATAGTAAAAAATTAGAGCTTGAGAATATTCTATATGAAGAGCAAGTAAATGTATGTTGCTTGCAAGAAACACATCTCAATAAAGATATAGCCTTCAAAATTAGAGGATACCAGTGCTATAGGTCTAACCGACAAGACAGGCAGAAGGGTGGAATACTGACACTTGTGAGAAATAGCATCAATGCTTATCAGCAGGAAGTATATATGGAGGGGGCAGAATACCAGATGATGCATCTCAAGACAGAAAGTACAGAATTCCACCTTCTAAATTATTACTGTCCGAGTGATCGTCCACTGGCACTGAATACGATTGCAACAAAGGAAAGACTGATTGTGTGTGGAGACTTCAATAGCCACTCACAGAGCTGGGGCTATGATCAAATGGATAGGAGGGGTGAGGAGCTAGAAAACTGGCAGGATGACAATGGACTTATCCTGATTAACCAGCCAACAGACCCACCGACCTTCTACTCGAGATCATGGCACACCACTTCTACACCAGATTTGGCATTCCACTCACCATGCATGGAATGGAACATTACACGCATTGTAGGGAAACAACTTGGAGGTAGTGACCACAGACCAGTATTTCTAACTATTGAAAAGGAATATGTCAAGGAAAGTAGTACCCTGCCTCGGTGGAATTACAGGAAGGCAGACTGGTCAATGTACCAGCATCGGTCTAGTGTGCTGACTAGAAATCTAACAACAGATGAAGACATAAATAAGGTAGTCGATAATTTCAGCAGATGCATACTACAGGCTGCCCATGAAACAATACCTTGAGGGGCCCGCAAACAATATAGGCCATACTGGAATAGGGAATTAGAACAACTGCAAAACGAGGTAGAAACATCTAGAAAGCAAGCAGAGATTAGTCCATGTCAAGAACACCACAAAAAATATCAACATGCTAAGGCCAAATTTCAAAGGGAAAAGTTGCAGGCTAGAAGAAGAAGTTGGAGGGAGAAAACAGAGTCTCTGAACTTTGAAAAGGATACTAGGAAACTGTGGAAGTTGGTAAAACAACTTAATGATGAGGGTGCACAGAGAAACACAAAGATTACATTAAACAAAGATGGAAACATCCTCACAGGCAAACAAGCCGCTGATTACTTTGCGGACTCTTTTGCAAAAGATAGCAACATTGAAGTAGACAGAGAGAAACAACAAAGTGTTCGTGAGGAACAACAAAATACAGAGCGAGATGGTGCCATACCCGAAGTTATGGAGACACCAATCACATACAAAGAACTAGAGTTTGCAATATCCAAACTGAAAATGAGAAAGTCGCCAGGAACAGACGGAGTGTCCAATGAGATGATCAAGAACTTGGGAACAGCAGCAAAAACAAAGCTCCTTCAGATCTTCAACATTTGTTGGACATCAGGTACAGTCCCACAGACCTGGAGAGAAGCAATCATGATACCACTCTCAAAACCAGGGAAAGACAGTTCCATGGCATCCAGCTATAGACCAATCAGCCTCACAAGCTGCATATGTAAAACAATGGAACGTATTATCAACCTAAGACTCCAGTGGTATCTTGAGAGCCAAAACCACTCCACTGAAGCAACTCCACTGAAGACCAGGCAACATACCTCTCACAAGAGATCGAGGACGCATTCCAGGACAAGAAATTAGTATTAGCAGCATGGATAGACTTAAGGAAAGCTTTTGATAAGGTTTGGAAAGAAGGACTTTTAAAGAAACTGAGAAATAATGGAGTGATGGGTAGGATGTACAAATGGATAAAAGCATACTTACATAACAGAAGAGCCAGAGTCCAACTAGATGGTCTCAAGAGTAAGAAAATTCTACTGCGTCATGGTGTGCCTCAGGGAGGAGTTCTTTCACCTACACTTTTCATAGTCTTCATCAATGACTTGATTGCTGAGCTACCACAAGGAACAAAAATTGCAATGTATGCATATGACTTGGTAATATGGTGTATAAATGAGCAAGCAACAGTGGCCACCAGAATGCTGCAAAGAGCTATTGATGCCTTGACCTCATGGACAAACAGATGGTGTGTGAACATTAACACAGAAAAATGTAGCACTACACTTTTCACCCTCTCCCCAAAACAAAAAGCTGGAGTTATCAAGATAAATGGAGAACACCTCAAAGAAGATAAACAACCCACCTATCTTGGAGTTACATTTGATGATAGGTTGACATGGAGGGAACACATCAACAAGGCAGCCAAAAAAGCCAGGAGAAAGTTAGCCATCCTGAGAAAATTAAGTGGAACCACATGGGGTGCTAGTGGAAAAATACTTAACAAAGTTTACCAACAAGGTATACGGCCACATCTGGAATATGGGTCAGCAGCGTGGTGCCCCGCAGCAAACACTACCCTAAAAGAGGTGGATAAGGTGCAAAATCAGGCACTTAGGGTCATTACAGGAGCAATGAAATCAACACCTATTGTGGAAATGGAGAAAATGGGAAGGATACAAGCACTAAGAGAGCGCAGAGACACAAAGGTATTAACACAGGCAGAAAAGTTCCACTGCATGCCGAGCCATCCAATGAAAGACAGATTTCAAAATTTAGCAATGGGAAGACTGAAAAGAAGTAGTTTTATGCATCAGGCAAAACGGCTTCGCAGGCAAATTGTAGATCTACCTGAAGTTGACATCCCCCTAAAGTCTGTGCCAGAACAAACCCCTTGGAGAGAGGAGCATGGACTATCAGTATGCATTCAAACAAAAGTGAAAGGAATATTAGACAAGGATGAACAGAACAGTGTGCAACGTAGGATAGTGATCCTCAATTTCCTGGATGAAGAATACCCACAAGACCTCTGGATCAGAGTATATACAGATGGGTCAGCACAGAATGCAGTAAAGAATGGTGGAGCAGGAGTGTACATAGAATACCCAAACAACATTAGGGAAACAGTCAGAGTACCAACTGGGAAATTCTGTCATATATATGATGCAGAAATACAGGCAATCAAGGTGGCAACTGAGAAACTGTTGAACACCAATGTCGGTCCACAACCTGTAGTATTTCTCCAAGCACTTAAATTTGAGAAACTGCCAGATCTACAGGCTATACTGTCTGAACTGAGCAATCAGCCCAAGATTGTCATGCAGTGGATACCTTCTCATTGTGGAATACCAGGAAACGAGAGAGCAGATCGACTGGCAAAGGAGGGTGCTGCAGACGAGCAACCAGATGGGCCAGTTACATACCAACAGAAGATAAGGATGATCAAATCAATCAGAAAGCCACCAACAGTAACACCAGACGATTACCATAACATGAACAGACAGGAGCAAACTGTTGTGTTGTGCATTAGAACAGGACACAACCGACTCCGCAGCCACATGTACACAAAAATGAAGATTGGCAACTCAGCCATGTGTACATGCGGACAGGCGCCCCAGACAGCAGAGCACATACTACAAAACTGCCCCGAATATGATATACAGAGAAAATCTCACTGGCCCATAGAAACAACACTGGAAGAGAAACTTTATGGACCTGTATGTGAACTACAAAAGACAGTGAAGTTTATACAAGAGACAACATTGCAGATATAGACAATATTTTAAAGCGAACGAAAGAAGAAGAAGAAGATTGGATTCATCAAATAATAAATAATTTCTACGGTCTTGAAGCCCAAGTTTCGCTGAAATAAATGGGTAGACTTTCAAATCTCATATCACGATTTGTAATCGATCTACTGGAAATATTTGTACATATAAGCGTCAATTGCACATGCGCAGACGCAACCATCGTGTATAGAGACGTCACAAAAATGAAATTCTGCAAACTATATCACGAAACACAAACTCATGTTTCAGAGATCCATTTTGGTCAAGACGGTCGGCCATTTATAGGTTTTTGAGGGCCAGTGTCGGGTGATACAAGCTGTACAGGGTTAAGTACTCATCTCATGTATCTTTGTAAGACGAAAGGAAAGTATGTCGCACGCACTGTTAACTACTTGTGTATCTTTGTAAGACAAAAGGAAAGTATGTCACACCCACTGTTCAGTACTTGTGTATCTTTGTAAGACAAGGAAAGTATGTCACACCCACTGTTCAGTACTTGTGTATCTTTGTAAGACAAGGAAAGTATGTCACACCCACTGTTCAGTACTTGTGTATCTTTGTAAGACAAAAGGAAAGTATGTCACACCCACTGTCAGTGCTTGTGTATCTTTGTAAGACAAAAGGAAAGTATGTCACACCCACTGTTCAGTGCTTGTGTATCTTTGTAAGACAAAAGGAAAGTATGTCGCATCCGTGCAGTCTGACTGAGAGAATAGGGATTGGAAAGGGAAGGCAAACCCGGTCACAAAACTTAAGTGCTGAAACCGAATGTGTAAGGCCGAAAGACTCAGATATCACACATGGTGCATGAAACAAGATTGGACCACCCACAGAAATCTAAAACACAAGAACAGATGAGATGGTAATAAGTATGAGGGGCTTCAAATGAAAACCTTAAAAGCGGGATAGAAATTAGAAACACCAGGCCTTTTGAATAATAACTTGTTGATATGGTTGCTAAGGATGTTAAGAGTGTCCTGCACCTGCCATAACGGTGCAGATGAACAAAGTGATGTCATAATTGCAGTTAAAAGATGGCCGCCCCACTACTGACATGTACCAAAGAGAAGCAGCGTTCTTTCTCATCTGTTTTTTTTAGCAGTGAAGGTGTGAAATCTATAGAAATTAATCGGCCAATGGAGGCTAAGTATAGTGATACATGCCTTTCACTCACCCGCATTTGGTGATTTTCTTTTACAAGGCAGTCAATGGCTGCATTCGACTCTGGAGTCACTACTCGGTGTGCTTGACCCGATTATAAACAGTCTAGTCTGTCACAGAACTCATACCGTTTTGGAACTTCCTACTCCCTCATACACTTGCTGGAGTGAAAGGCATGTTTCACCGTAGTAGACCTTCATTCGCTGATGAATTTCTTTGCTGCTCAAAAAAATTAATAACAAAACGCTGCTTCTCTTTGGTACATGTCAGTAGTGGGGCGGCCATCTTTTAACTGTTATTATGATGTCATGTTGTTCATCTGCACTGTGATGGCATGTGCAGGACACTCTTAACATCCTTAGCAACCATATTAAAAAGTTACAATACAAAGACATGGTTTAAAATAATTTCTATCCCACTTTTAAGGTTTTCATTTGAAGCCCCCTCTGTAATGAATCTATTTTGTTATTTGTGTGAATGTGAGTAAGATTGATAATGTATAAACTGAAAAGCTCACATCTCTCTTTGGTAATTGTTGTGAACATTAGATAGCCATCCACCTGCACAAGATCAGTGAGGTCCCTATTGAAGACATTCAGGACTTTGTCAAGGTGATTGCTGTGTTCCTAAGGGAAATGAGTGCAATGCAGAATAGGGCAAGGTGAAGCCAACGTTTTTAAACATGTATGTAAGATCTTTAACATCATCATATCAATCAAATGAATTACAACATAACAATCATATAGGTGTACATGTTAGAAGTTGAAGGTTAAAGCACATTGTAGTGTTGGAAGGCTCCGATGGCTGGGATACACCCGGAGGATGGACGATGAAAGAATACCAAAATATCTTCTCAATGGGGAATTACAGTTGGAGAAAAGGTTTCGGGTCTGGCCACTACTTCGGTACAAGGATGTATGTAAGCGGGACATGAATGATGCAGGCATCGATTTGGAATCATGGTAACATGACACTATCGATCGTGTTACATGAAGGGGCAGGATTAGGCATGGAATACAGACAAAGGAGATACTGATTGCTATAAGCTAAAGACTCCGCATTTGAGAAGACACTACACCATGTGTTGCCGCAAATGGTTCTGACTTTCCTTGCACACACCATGGAAGATGCTTCTCTGCTCGGATTGGTCTTACGAGTCACATTCATTACCATCATGGACTGTAGTTACATACCTTATTTTCAAAGCACAATTACTATCGTCTGACAAGACGGAAAGAGCCAATGATTACTGGAAAAGGGACAGAGAGACAATGCTTGATTTTTTAAAATGTTTACAGTCAAGCCGAATTTGGAAAAATTGTCTTACTGTCCAAGACAAGTGCCGCAACTCTGTATCAAATAGCTTTTTTTTTTTCAATATAAAATTGATATTAAACAAATTGAGTGAGCTGTGAATAAACGGACACAGCAGCCATCGACTCATAGCAGGCTACTTGATAAAGGGTCAGCAAACCAGAGCTTCGGTCGCCCTAGAAACAGACAGCAGTAGTCTAGTCTACACAAGAGAATAGGGATTGCAGTAGGAAGGTGCAGATATTACAGCCTCGCTGTAAACTACGTCACTACGTCCATTTCAGGATGAAGAAAAAGAAGATTCCCTAATCTGTATACACATCCAAATACATTTACTGCCTGGTATTCTGATTTTATTTCTCAGCAGTTTGGTAAATAATATGTGATGCTTTGGTGAAACTTTAACCAAGATACAAATAGATCTTAAGTGTGTGATATATTATATTGTGTGAAAACTTGACTTTGTAAAAATACAAGGGCGATTTGAATAATTTTGCCTTAAGAGGCGATAATTTCATGAATGTGCAAGATTTATACTTGAGCTTTACATTTTCTTAAAGTTTGGAATGTCATTTAAGTAATGTGTCATTATTTTTCAACGTAGTCACCATCCCGATCCACACACTAATGCCAACGTAGGACAAATTGTTGCATCCTTCGAGGAAAAATGAGACGCCTTCTCCCGAAACCAGGTATGCACAGCTGCTTGCATCTCCTCATCATAAGACTAGCAGTGTCCCTTGAGGTGCTTCTTCAGCTTTGGGAAGAGGAAGAAGTCACAATGTGCCAGATCGGGACTGTACGATTGTTGCGGTAAAATGTCGTTCATATCGCGTCAGAACACCCTGACACACCTGCGAGCTTGGTGCCGTGCATCCACAGCTGTGATTGGTTGTCCGATGCAAGCCTTGTCATGCAGGTTCGTCATTGCTGGATTGTCACCTTTTACAGTCTGTGCCCTCCTGACAGTACTGACACCCACACAAGCGACACTTTATTGCAGTCATTCTTTGATGCATGTCGATGGGACACAACCTTCCACCATCAGAAATTCAATCACAGCACGTTGGTTCAATGTAGACGCAATTTTACTGTCTTCCGTGTGCATGTGTCAAGGTGCAGATGCTTGCCACTACATTCCCGTGTAGCCACTTCATTAGAGATTATTTTCATACAGGTGCAAAGTGGCTCTGAGCAATGCTGTCATAGTTAAGGTACTTGAGATAAAACTTATCAAATCGCCCTCGTAAATGTATCCGAAGGCCCGAAAATATTAAGAAGTGAAAAAGTTATCATATTTTATAAATTGACTTTATAAATGTGTATGTGTCAATTGGCATGCACTGGTGAAAGTTAGATATCGTACCAATTATGGTTTGTTTAATTCAGTACACAGTCCCACATTATTTAAACAAAGTAGAATGAATCCATGTAGAATTTTTCTGTTTGAACTGGGCTTTATGAAAGTTATTGGTGGTCAGGGCTTAAAGCATTGGAGGGCCAGAATCATTCCTGTGGGTCGTAGGTTGAATCCATTGAATTAGTTTCCCATAGATGGTTGTGTACTTGGGGAAAATTCACTACAGTGTGTCCCTTATCCTACAATCTATCCTGAATCCCTAATGTGCAGAATAACTAATGAGAGTTTCAGGTGGGTTTTTACCATATATGGTCCTGTTGATATGTGAAGCTTCCGGTAATAACCAGAACCCAACCTGACTTTTACTTAACTTTTCCATAGTCACAGTGTGTGAGGAGTTGCCTGTGTGCAATGTAAATTCTCATATAGACAAGTATGGGTTGATGTTTATGTGATCACACATAAAACTGATGCACACTTATCTCTGTGGGTATGCTATGCCATTGATATCTGTCATTATCCGCCAGTATGACTTAACATAACGGTCCAAGCACCCCATGTTTGGATACTGAGAGCAGTGCACAATACTTATATGCAAGCAAAGTTTCTTACAGCCCCTACAGACTAGTCCTGGAAAAAGCTGCCTCGAAAAATTGAATGAACTGATGCAGGTCCCCTTTATCGAGCTACGGGAGAAACCTGCACCTGGATACCACTTGCCTTACTAACATGTAAGTCACTAAATACGAGGCGTGTTCAAATAGAACCGGACCTAACTGCACCAAATGAACATACGCACAATGCACATTATGACATCACTTCTGATGTAAACAGCACATACCAACCGTCAAGTTTGCAAAATTTCATTATCCTTCGAATCATAGTTTCCTCAGCAGATCATTGAAAATATGACGGGTGTGATACGGAATCCGTCCAGATTTGATCACCTAGTGGTGACTCGGTTTCTAACATCTGAAGGATGTCAACCAGTTGACATTCATTGCTGAATGCAGGCAGTGTATGGTGACAAAAGTATGTCGAAGACAACAGTGAAGAACTGGACAATGATGTTTAAAGGACGTGAGTTAACGAAAGACCTTCCGAGACCAGATCAGGCTCAAATTGTTGTGTCAGAAGATGCCATCGCCAAAATTAATGCAGTAATTCGGGTGGACCGTCGCCGGAGCTTACGTTTGCCACACTTTTGTCACCATACACTACCTTCATTCTGTGATGAATGTCAACTGGTCGACATCCTTCAGCTGTTAGAAACCAAATCACTACTTGCTGATCAACTCTGGGTATATTACGTATCATAACCGCCATATTTTCAACGGTCTGCTGAGGAAACTATGAGTCTCAGGATAATCAAATTTTGCAAACTTGATGGCTGGTATGTGCTGTTTACATCAGAAGTGATGTCATCATGTACATAGTAAGTATGTTCACGTGGTGCAGGTAGGTCCGGTTTCATTTGAACACGCCTCATAGGTTCTGAACTGGTGTATTGCGATGCAGGAAAAACTTAAAGAAATGGAAATACAGAGATAATGAGACATGCGGCTGTGGAGCAACAGAGTACCGAGACCCCCTGATGATCTGTCCAAACCTTTTGGAAACATGCAATATACTAGATGATGGTATGTTGAGGGGGAATGACAAGGCAATCTACGTGACTAAACATTAGAAACATGATGTTTGAGTCCATGATGCAGAAAGTAGAAGTAGCATAGCTTTTTCTGTTTCTGTCATCAGGGTTCGCATGTCTGTCATTTTTTAATCTCAAGTTTCATATACATAGGTATCTGTTATAGTGCAGGCCGTATCTCAGTGGACCTGACAAATATCTCAGTGGACCTGACAAATATCTCAGTGGACCTGAAAAATATCTCAGTGGACCTGACAAATATCTCAGTGGGCCTGACAAATATCTCAGTGGACCTGACAAATATCTCAGTGGGCCTGACAAATATCTCAGTGGACCTGACAAAAAGTGCATTTGTTCATAGTCAACGATACAGTTTTGTGTCATCATCATCATCTATCCACTTGTGTTGTTAGATGTCATGGGAAGGTGTAGTTTTTTTGTCATGTGCCAGCTTTGTTGCCGATGTTGTCATTCCGTATTTCTTCAGTGTCTCACTGACACCATCTATCCATCTTTTTCATGGTCTGCCTCTTGCTCTGCAACCCTGATGTTTAGTATGGTATATACGAGCCGCTGGTAACATTCTTGTCAGGTGTCTGAACCATTTTGTTCTCTGCCATTCCATGTATTCCATGCATGGTGTTGCACCCACCTTCTGTCTGATTACTTCGTTGGGTACTCTGTCCAGCCTTGTGACCCCAACAGCCTTTCTCAAACACTTCATTTTGTATATTATGATCGTGCCTTGGTAAGAATCAATGTCTGATACTGGTAGCAGAGATTTGGTATAAAAATAATGTTTATCAGCTGTCTTTGTATTTTTGTATTCATTGGAATGTGTTTTGTTTAAAACGATAAAGTCTTGTGTTTCTTTTGTTTATGCAGCAGATTGTTTTAATTTTCATTTAATATGCCACCATGGATCAAGTTATTTGTTAAGACAATATTGTGATCACCCAAATTCTGTGATTATATTTTCCTTTAAACATGTCACCATAATTCCAGTTATTTGTTAAGACAATATTGTGATCACCCAAATTCTGTGATTATATTTTCCTTTAAACATGTCACCATAATTCCAGTTATTTGTTAAGACAATATTGTGATCACCCAAATTCTGTGATTATATTTTCCTTTAAACATGTCACCATAATTCCAGTTATTTGACAGTATTCTGATCACCCAAATTCTGTGATTATATTTACCTTTACCATAATTCCAGTATTTGTTAAGACAATATTCTGATCACCCAAATTCTGTGATTATGTATGATATGTGTGTGAAGATTATGGATATTATATTTTATCAGAAACAATTTTGTACTATTAAATATGATGTTTAGCATTCATCTTTACTGTGTGACTTTTGTATGTTGGAATAAGTCAGTAGTTAGCTGCCTTTTAAGTTTACATTCACATCTGATAGTACTTGTTGCATCAATGCCAAGTTTCTTTAGCCACAAAGATCTAGAACTTTCTTCCAGGGCTTGTTGAGTTGGAGTTCCACCTCTAAGATTGTTCATCCCATCCTGTTGTTGCTGTTTGTCCATCATTTCTGAAGAGGACCACACTGTAGATCAAACCAATCAGAGCCTGAAAGCATCTGTCACACTGAGGGCAGAGAAACACTGTCTGACTGACAGACGGAGGCAACTCGTCTCTTGTCATTCGTGTCGCTTGATTCTTGTCAGCTCCATATGTGCCGTGCCAGCAGAGACTTTGCTACGCCAGGTAGAGCGATCAGCAGCAATGTTCTCCCAATTATCAGGGTCAATGTTGCAGTTCTTCAGAGTATCTTTGTAACGTTTTATTTGGCCACCGCGAGCTCGCTTGCTTGACTCAAGCTCGCTATACAATATTTTCTTTGGAAGCTGCTCATCTGGCAAGCGGACAACATGGCCAGTTCATCTAAATTGCATTAAGTTTTGTGGATGCTTGTCATGCCAGCCCACGAAAAAACTTCTACATCTGTGATCCTATCTTGCCATTTTATGTTCAGCAGTTTCCTTAGGCAGCCCAAATAAAAATGGTCAAGCTCCCATCCTACAATACAATTGGAAGAACCTAAACTAGTTTTACATTCAATGTCCCGAAGGATCGATACTATGCAGTGGGAAATCAGGTTGGGGCTTCTCTGCTAGTTGTTACAGAGTGAAGCAGGGCATACAGGACAACATTCTTTATTTTGAAGATGGAGGCAGTGACCTCAGCCCAGGAATGGCTATCTGAGATCTCTTTAATAGGAGAAGTCATTGTGTTAGTTAGACTACCAATCCTTACTTCGGAAAGTACAGTAGGGTTGGCTAAGGTATGAGTGAATAGCAGTTGGATAGGCCTGAAACCTTCAGTAGTTGGTGTGGATCTAATGTACTGGGGTTCGGGGCAATGAAAGCGTTGTTATCTTGACTATGCAAGCACCCATTTGGGATATGGATAGAGGTAACATTTTGAAGTCTATCAATGACCGACTGTTGTATGACGGTACTGCATTAGATGAATCAGCAACACACACAAGCTGCAGAACTTTGAAATCAAATGAGGGTCGAGTGAAGTGGGGTATGAGAGGACTGACCAGGAGTGTGTGCAATCAACATGCTACAGGAACCATCATTACCCACACCATTTACTGAGAGAGACTGTAAGTATGCTCAAGGTGCAGTAAAGTCGATTCAATAGAAGAGGAAAAGTGTAGCGTTTGACACATTCTCCACCAACACAGGATTGTTGTATCAAAAAACAGATTTAGTACTACTATGGATTCTGGCCCACGGTAAGATCCCTGGAAACGAGAAAGCAGCTCGCAAAAGCTGGAAGTGGTGGCAAGCAGATTCCCCATCCACAGAGCTATAAAGAAGCAAAGGCACTCATCAAACGATCCATGAGGACAAAGAATACAAGCCAGAAAATGACAGCATAGACAAACTTGGCAGACATAGATCTTCAGACTAGAACGGAACACTGTAGACATAAGGCCCACCTCCACAGAATGGGTCTCAGAAACACGACAACATGCGATTGTGAAGCACCCAAGCAAACACCAGAACATATTCTGCAAGAATGCCCTACCTATGCAGACCAAAGAGAGGCAGTCTGGCCTGGGGGAGCGACCATGCTCGAAAAGCTGTAGGGAACCAGCGAAGACCTGAAACGCACAGTCTCCTTCGTGAACTTCACCAGACTAGAAGCACAGCATCAGATGATCGATGAAGAAGAAGAGAGTTCCATCAGACCAAATGTGTAATAAAGGATTCTCAGCATGCTACACCACATGGGAAATCCTAATGCTGAGTCACTTTGATGTGGTCATCCAACCTCCGAACATTAACTACAGCAGTTCTAGTATAAGAATGGCAAAAATATGGCGCCCTAATGGCTGCGGGTCTACATTGCTTCGGTGTTTTAGTTCATGCCTCCAGGCCATGGATTTGCCTGAAATTCACACTAGTCGACAACTTACACTTGTGTTCACGGAAACGTGTCGTTTTCCATTTGGACTTGTTCATTTGTTCATTTTCTTCCTTCCAATTACATCGCCTGGACATCAGCTAAATGAGTTAGCGCTAAGCTTAAACATGTGTCATATTTTCATGGTCTAGTTCGCACGGCTGAACGTCACAAGATTGGTGCCCTTCGCCCTAGCTGCAGACAGCGTCAGTTTTGGTGTGACTAATTTAGACACGACTATAATGGACTAGAACACGGCTCGGGAGAGATGACCAACACATGACTCACACGCTGAGTGATGTCCCTATGGCCTCTTGCGGTTATGGGAAAGGCACAATACACAACAACGACATTTGTCATCCCCCTCCACAGCCTTGCGGAATACCTGTTTACAGTAAAGGCTTTGGAGGAAAAATCTGCATCCTGCGCTATCTCCAGTCGTCTCGATAAAATCATGCCACTGGCCAAAGGTAGCTTAGGGCCAGAGAGAGAGGTTGACTAAAGGTGCAGTTTCTTCCTCACTTTAATTAAAATCACAGCGCAAGTCACCCATTTCAGCGGACACAGCCAGAGAAAAGACTGTCCACATGGCTGAACAAAGAGAGTGTTCTTTATCACATGTAATGGATGAACATCATCAGTATAAGAAGATTGTATATTTCCAAGATACACCACTTATTGAATAATTGGTTAATGTTTAACCCTGGAACATGCACAAGCATTGTATGGTTCCTTAGTATTCCATCTGATCTTAAGTAGCAACTTGGTACTGGCAAAGAGGAAGTCAGTTCAGTCAGGATTTTGTGGGCAGGACTCAAGAAGATGGCACATAATAGAAACAAATCAAGAGCATCTGTTGCAGCCCTATGTTCCAAGGGGAACCAGATGGATAAATGATGATGCTGATAATGAATTTAGTACTTGACTTAATCCTTGTAGTTTCCCTGGTACTTAATCGTTTGTGGTTTTCCTAATACTTGACAATTCTTTAGGTTTCCCTGGTACTTGACTTAATCCTTGTGGTTTCTCTTGTAGTTGACTTAATCCTTTAGGTTTCCCTGGTACTTGAC
The DNA here is from genome assembly GCA_036924085.1 of Ariolimax columbianus. Taxonomy (NCBI): domain Eukaryota; kingdom Metazoa; phylum Mollusca; class Gastropoda; order Stylommatophora; family Arionidae; genus Ariolimax; species Ariolimax columbianus. The sequence goes on along the minus strand of JAVGWX010000005.1, from coordinate 25,181,685 downwards.
TTAATCCTTGTGTGTCCTTAGTACTTTACTTAATCCTTGTGGTTTCTCTTGTAGTTGACTTAATCCTTTAGGTTTCCCTGGTACTTGACTTAATCCTTGTGGTTTTCCTAGATGTGCGCTGCACATCACCCTTGTTCAGTATGTTGTATCTGACCCTGATGTGTGATGGGAGCCTTTGTCAGTATGTTGTACCTGACCTGCTGCACATCTTGACATTCCCAACTGCTCTTAGGTTTCCTATACGGTGACCAACTGCAATGGTTTCCCTGTACTCATCAATTTTAGATTAAAACCATATCAGATGGTCTTTAGAAGCTGCAAACAGAGTGACAATAAAGTGATAGAGGACAGACAATAAAGTAATAGAGTGAAGACAGATAGACAATACAGTAATGGATTGAGGACAGAGAGACAATAAAGTGATAGATTGAGGACAGATAGACAATACAGAGATTGATTGAGGACATATAGACAATAAAGTGATTGATTGAGGAAAGGGAGACAATAAAGTGATAGATTGAGGACAGATAGACAATACAGTGATTGAGGACATATAGACAATAAAGTGATAGATTGAGGACATATAGTCAATAAAGTGATAGATTGAGGACAGAATGACAATAAAGTGATAGATTGAAGACAGATTGACAATAAAGTGATAGATTGAGGGCAGAGGGATAGATGGAGGACAGAGTCAATAACGTGATAGATTGAGGGCAGAGTGACAAAGTGAGAAATTGAGGGCAGAGTGACAATAAAGTGATAGATTGAGGGCAGAGTGGTAGATTGAGGACATAATGATAGTTTGAGGACAGAGTGACAGATTGAGGACAGAGCCAAAGTGAGAGATTGAGGGCAGAGTGACAATAAAGTGATAGATTGAGGGCTGAGTGATAGATTGAGGACAGAGTGATAGATTGATGAGTGACAATAAAGTGAGAGATTAAGGACAGAGTGACAATAAAGTTATAGATTGAGGGCAGAGTGACAATAGAGTGAGTAGTAAATTAACAATAGAGTGTCTGAGTAACAGAGTGGTAAGACTATCAAGAGTGTGTGAACAGTTGGGTGGTAGAGTGGTTAGGTTCTCATGGCAAATGTTTTAGGATCAATGTCCATTATCAAAACGTACTTCAGTCATCAAATTGGAATCTAAATTATTGTTAGGGTAAAAAAGGCAGCAAAGAAGGAAACTGGCTACATCACCTCCTAAAACAGCACATTCCTAGTACAGTGAAAGTTGCTAACACTTCATCCCAGACAACAGTGTCTATTGTGGGACTACCTTGACCTCTTACAAACAACCACACGTTTTCAAGTAAAGAGAACATTTTTAATACAAATAAGCTGAGCTTTACAAATGTGGCATATAAAATAAACATTTCAATAATAATGTATTTATATTACTCTTGTTTAAAAGACAATGCAGTATTCACAATTACTTTATAAAACAAATGATGGAATAATCAAACATTCAAATTACTCTAAATGCAATAAAAGGAAATATTTCGTGAAAATGTTCACTAACTCTATGTCTGACCGAGATCAAATGATTAGAATTGGATCATAGAATTGTGTGATGTTTCACAAGATCTGATGTATTGCTTCAGAATTAATATTGCCACCCAATCTATTCATTGTAAGGCGCAGCATGTATCCTTGGCATGTTTATATCCCGGCGGAGCAGATTAATCACAACAATGACCCACACATCGCTCCCCACCGAAGATTTTTTTAAATAATCAAACATTCATATTACTCTATATGCAACAATAATTGTGTTCTTCGCGCGATAAAATAAATATTTCCTGAAAATGTTCACTACACTAACTCTATATTTGACCGAGATCAAATAATCAGAATTGGATCATAGAGTTGTGTAATGTTTCACAAGATCTGATGTATTGCTTCAGAAATAAATATTGGTCACTATTCATGGTAAAGGTGTATGTTTCCGTTATATCTGGTTAAGGTTGGATTTCTCAACTATTTCACAAAGCCCTAGTGTTTAGCTAAAGGTATATGAGGGTTTCACAAAAGACAGCGATTGAATCAAATAAAAGTGGTTTTTTTCTTGTAAACCTATTTGGCGGTTGTGGTCAGAGACCAATCAGCTCTGTGTGTGTGAATATTTCTGTACTATACTGCTGCAGAGAACCCAGATCAGATGAACTGAATATTCTGTTTACCTTCCGTTAGAGCAGATTAATTGCGACAATATCCCGGCTCACGCATCGCACACCATCAAGGATTTTTTCGTTGAAACACAGCATTGGACAGGTTTGTCACTCCCCCTACTCCCCAGATATGGCTTCCTGTGACTTTTGGCACTTTCCAATACCCAAGGTGCCACACAAATGGATGAGATTTCAGGACACGGAAGTAATCAAGAGAAATGCCTGATGGAGATCCCATTAACTGATCTCCAGCAGTGGGAGAACTGTCAAAAGACAAGACTCTTGAATGGTGCCTCAACCAGATATGTTTAATGGAGTAAATACCACAACAAATAGAAAGCAGATCATCGCTTTCCTTCATAAACTCTGCAGCCCATCTCAAGAATCTTTCATCACCAAACAGTTTATCTGTAAATTGGGTTGGGGAATTTCATGTTGTCACTCTGCTCCTCTTGTGAAGTCAGCAGACCTGGAAAACAAATTCTATCATTTTCTTGTTCTCTGGACATGTCTGTGTGCCAAATTTCTATTGCCGAACAGATAATTTTTCAGTGGTCTGCTCACAGTCCGAATATTATAACTTGATCTTTTCTTGGCACGGAGTAGTCTGCTTCTGCTATATTAGATTCCAGGTGTATTTTAACATTTCTTTATTCAGTTCCTATCAATAGTTTGACTACAGTTTCTAACATATTCAATTTACTGAACTTCTGTACAAATTATATTTGAAGCATTCTTATTTTACTAGTCTCATCCATACTCAACTTATTTACTTCTGTTAAAATTGCATTTCAAACGTGTTTTGTACCAGTTCCTATTAATAGTTTTACTAGTCTCATACATACTCAACTTATTTACTTCTGTTAAAATTGCATTTCAAACGTGTTTTGTACCAGTTCCTATTAATAGTTTTACTAGTCTCTAACATATTCAATTTACGTAACGTCTATAAAAATTATATTTGAACCATTCTTATTTTTTTCAGTTTCCATTTGGCATTCAGTTTTACTGCAGCCCTTCACATTACTCAGTTTACTGTAAACCATTTTTACAGTGTTTATTCCCATTACTGAGGTCCATCAAATAGAGTTATAGGGTTGAGGAATAAAGGCTGCTAGCCCCTGTAGTCACCATGCAGTGTACAATTTAGGTATTTAATTTAACCCTGATAAAAAATAAACCTATACTGTATTGATGTTTTCAAACCTGTTTTCCCATAGCTAGAAGACCGGTTATCGGAACCATGTTTGCCCCTCACTTCTCGTGGTTCATTAAGCTTATGTAGATAACATTTTAACCATCTTCTAACCGTTTCATTTTGCATGGTCAGAGCTAGGCATAACACAAGAATTGCTAAAACAGTTTTAATAACTAGCTAAAACTAAAATCAAGACCTTGCAAAACAATGAAGTCAGTGCCTGTAGAACGGGGCTTTTTCCTTTCTCCTAATACAGCCACAGCTCAACATCATCTTGCCAAGGTAGCATCAATCTGTCTGACCCACGGCAAAGCCAGCATCACTTTCCTTCGGTAGTTGGGGTCCATTCTCTTCTCTGTGTCAAAATAGATTGGGTTTCTTTCCAGGTACACTGTTTCAAGCTTCTTCAGCTTGGCCAGTGTTTTAATCTCCTCCCAGGAATCCACAGCATTGTCGTTAAACTGCAATGAGAATAAAACAATTATTTAAATGCATACCAATCAACTCCAGAGATGCAAACTGCACACCAGAACAATGACAATGAAGAGAGGAAGAATGTGATACATTACAGATCATAAGAGCAACAACTATGAGACACAGATCAGGGGACCGCAAATGCTAGTCGTTAAGTGACACGGCTCACAATCCGAAGGTGCTGGGTTCGCTCCCCATCACAGCACCGGCCGTTACTCTGAGGAAGCAAACCCTTAGAAAATGCAGGAGAAAGCAGGGCCTTACATAAAATGTATGCCGAAGTCGGATGCACTGGTGCCGACAGACGCAAAATAAATACACAGTGCAACGCACACTGCCTTGGTGAATAGAGAAATAAGGCGAAAGAAAAAAACAACATAGATCATTTAAAACATATTGCCAATTAACAGTAGATTTAAAAATAATTTGTAACCCAAGATAGTTACAAAAAAAACATTAACTGCTACCTGTTCCTTGGCAGAGCAAAATACCCTCCAATTTCAGATTTTAATGTCACCTAGAAGATGGCTGACAATTCGCGGAGCAAGCTGTTGTTTACCACAGAGTTATTTCCTATATGTGCACATTTAAGAATACGGTAAGATTTCAAAATTGACAGATTTGATGGGAGGAGATCTGGACCCGAGAAATAATTTATTATTTGATCAGACTAATGATAATGTACGTGGATATAGACCTTTACTGGGACACAGTACAGAGACAGATAAGGATATTGAGGTATTTAAAGTGGATATACTCATAACATTATGAGCATAATTTATTTTCTAGGGTCGTATTTCTCTTCTGCATTAATGACATTTCACCCTAAAATCCCATACAGCTGAATACTGCTTGTTCTCATTTCTCGGTTACTACGCCCATCGTTGCCTTCTGTCTTTAATTTGTATGCAAGGAGAAAGTATAGATAAAGTATTGAAAACAGCTTGGACGTTAGAGCCAGTGCATTTTCGCAACAAAATGAGCGATTTATCTGATAGTGAGCAAGCAGGGCCGTGATGATAATCAGATAGAGAGTGATAACAACGAGCTAGATCTATGTATGCCACAGCAATGGTATCATTGATGGTCGGGTCAGTTTACGATGATCGTAGGCCTAGTGTAAACGACACAGGGGATGCATGTTCAGCGTGCACTGCGCCCGATGGGTGTAGCTTTTATTGTAGCACGTGCACACGTACAGCAATTTCTACTCCTCCATCATTCATACATAACATACTCAAAATGTATTCCAATTTCATAACAAATAAAAAAGTTATAGATAAATAAGACAAGCACCCATTTCTCATTGATTTTTTTGATTTAATTCAGGATTCTATAGATCATAATGGAAAATGCTGTTGAGTCTCAAGGGCTAAATTCTATATTTTACGAAAAAAGACAAGGACATAAAAAACATTAGCTTTGTACATCGGTAAAAAAAATATTGATCGGAACATATAGAGATAAATTACACTGTGAAATCCTAAAACCTCAGCTAAAAAACATTAACTGCAACCTGGACCTTGGCAGAGCAAAATACTCTCCAATTTAAGATTTTAATGCCTCCTAGAAGATGGCTGACAATTCGCGGATGCATAAGCTGTCATTTACCACAGAGTTATTTCCTATATGTGAACATTTAAGAATATGGTAAGGTTTCAAAATTGACGGATTTGGTGCGGGGAAATCTGAACTTCAATACCTGAGAAATTATTTATTATTTGATCAGGCTAATGATAACGCATGTGAATTACACGTTAAATTTCAACACAAGTCCAATTCGTACATTTACTGCGACACAGAAGACAGAGATAGGTAAGGTATCGAGGCATTTAAATGCTTCATATTAACATATATTTTAATTATAATACTACATGTCATAGATAGTTTAATTATGTGTCTTAAGATCCTTAGGTCGCAATTTTAGCTTAATTTCTATGATTTTAATACATTTTTTGGTGAAAAACAAATATCTGTCATACAGAGTTGTGGTACTTGTGGTAGAAAAAATTATTCAGAGAGTAAATTGCAAATATTGAGCATAATCTTGTTATTTGATTTAATCTGGTACACTGTCCTATTTTCTATGAGCTTCAGTGTTTCTTTCGATATGTAGCTCTGTTTCTTGTGTCATTCTATGAAGCATTTCGTGTGCACCCGTGATAAAAATGTATCTTGTCATCTATTCTATCTGATCAAATAATTATATCAAGAACAACAAGCTGCTGTCAGAGTATCTGGTTGAACAGATTGGTTTGAAGTACAAAATAGAGTACGGCAGGAATGTATCCTCTCTCCATATCTATTTCATTCTTATGTGAAGTGAATAATGAGGAATATTAAAGATGATGAGAATATAGAAAGTTTAGATCACTTTAAATTCGGCGAATTCAAGATCCCAGAACTAAGGTACGCAGATGACACAGTGATACTATCAAACAGTGCAGAGTGGATAGAGCAGCTAAAAATAGATGCTGCAAAGATCAAAACAGCTTCGTAAACATAAATAAAACAAAGATAATGACCATCGACAAAACAAGAGGTCAACATAAATTCAAACTCAGGGGTGTGGAAATAGAACAGGTCATGAACTTCGAATATCTGGGCTCCAGAATTGACAACAATAGTCACTGGAAATCAGAAGGAGATATGCAGAGGCTACACAACCTGAGGAAATTATGGCACAGAGGCTACACAACCTGAGGAAATTATGGCACAGAGGCTACACAACCTGAGGAAATTATGGCACAGAGGCTACACAACCTGAGGAAATTATGGCACAGAGGCTACACAACCTGAGGAAATTATGGCACAGAGGCTACACAACCTGAGGAAATTATGGCACAGAGGCTACACAACCTGAGGAAATTATGGCACAGAGGCTACACAACCTGAGGAAATTATGGCACAGAGGCTACACAACCTGGGGAAATTATGGCACAGAGGCTACACAACCTGGGGAAATTGAAAAATAAGGCGAACGCAAATTAAAAAAATAAATTATTTCTCCCCCCCCCCCCCCCCCCTTATTTATCTATTCCCCCAGGCGGTGTACGTTGCACTGTGGTTTTTATTTTGTGCCTGTCGGCCCAGTGCATCCAACTTCGGCATGCATTTTATGTAAAGGTCTGCTTCCTCCTGCATTTTCTAAGGGTTTGCTTCCCCAGGATAACGGCCGGTGCTGTGATAGGTATCGAACCCAGCACCTTTGGTTGTGAGCCGTGTCACTTAACCACTAGCCCACGCCGTCCCCATTTTTATTTGTTATGATATTAGAATACATTTTGAGTATGTTATGTATGAATGGAGGGGTGTCTAAAATGTCATGCTAGTGTGCAAAAAGTAGAAATTGCTGTAAGTGTGCACCTACTACAATAAAAGCTACATCCATCGTGAGCAGTGCACACCGAACATGCATCACCTGCGTCACTAGGCCTACGTTTATCGTAAACTGATCTGGCCATCAACGATACCATTGCTGGGGGTATTCTTTTTTTTTTTTTGCGTTCGCCTTATTTTTCAAATTTCCAAGGCGGTGTGCGTTGCACTGTGTTTTTATTTTGCGGCTGTCGGCCCATTTCATCCGACTTCAGCATGCATTTTATGTAAGTGTCTGCTTCCTCCTGCATTTTCTAAGGGTTTGCTTCCCCGGGGTAACGGCCGGTGCTGTGATGGGGATCGAATCCAGCACCTTCGGATTGTGAGCAGTGCCACTTAACCACGCCGTCACCTTGCTGGGGGTATAGATGTAGCTCACCATTATCACTCTCTATCTCGATATCTGATTGGTTATCATAATAATCAGAGTTAGCGTGTCAAATAAATTGAACAGATTCCGTCTTGACGGCTCTGCATGAACTCTATCAGATAAATCGCAAATTTTTTGATAAAAATGCACTGGTTTTAACTTTCAAGCTGTTTTTGATACTTTCTCCTTGCATTCAAATCAGAAGGCAACGATAGACACAGTAACCAAGAAACGAACGCAATGAGAACAAACAGGATTTTAAGAGTTAAGAGATGTTTAAGAACGATTGGACATGAGCCCAACATCTCCATCATTCTGAAAACACATCAGCTCCCTGCAAAGTTCAACAAATACACGCCAATTCTTCCTGTCCTGTGCCATCCTTTTCAGCTCTGTCCACGTCTTCCCTTATGTTTGCCGCAAGCTCTCTTTTCCATGAGTGTTAAGGTCTACTTTACTTCATGTTTTGGGGATTCTAGAACAGAGACTGTCTTGTAATGCTATCAGCTGTTGTCCGTAATGTGTGTTTGATCAAATACCAGCTTTTCACATTATGTTAAATCCCACTGATATCTGTCCGTGGCCAAAATCGAAACACCCACATTGAGGCAGACAGTGGGGAAAAACCCAGTTAGTGGGGACAAACCCAGTTAGTGGGGACAAACCCAGTTAGTGCCTACATTGACTCTCAACAGATCAAGTGGTTTGGTCATTGAGTCAGAATGCATTATGACCAGCATGCATCAAGAGCATATCATATACAGGTCTCCTGTTCACGAGCAAAGAGGCAGATCTCAACGTTGGTGGATCAAGGGTGTCTCTGACACTCTCAGGAAGTTACACCTAATGATAGCACAAGCCTCCCACTTGGCGATAACAAGAAATCTATGCATCCTGCATCTCTGCGACGCCATATGGCAAGGGCAGTAAAACAAAAAGAAGCTATCTGTCCGGCTCATTCCTACGGTTTCACATTAGTGATTTTATCATACCATTTTGGGGAGGAAGACTAACATCTGGTCAGGCAAAACATGATGATCAAAATTGTTAGGGTCAGGCAAAATATACTGATCAAGACCCACACCTTGACTTCTACACAGTCCTCCCAGGAAATGGGCTGTTTTCATGGCAACCTGACTAACGAGGTGTAGGATCGATGTCATCCCCATAGTAGTGAGCAATACGTAGATGAAGCCAAGCATTACACAGCTACCTGGAGGATAGCTGTCCACCTTCATCAGCATACTCAGGATGTGAGGTAAGCTACTACAACCTGTCACTTAACACCCTTTTAAGGCCGCACAAACTTACTCATTGTTGGTGTTATACAACAATCATACTATTTTGACCTCCACATCTCAGGGTAATAGGAGTTGTCACATTAAATGTTAAATGACCATCTACAAAGTTGCCACCAAAATTATAAATCTGAGGATGTCAATACACAATGAGCTAGCTACTCACCCAGAACTCTGCCAAATCTTCAAGATGCTCCACATTTTCAATTTTTTTAATCCTGTTTCCTGCCAGGTCAAGAGTTGTCAGTTTGGTCTGTTGCAATGTAAAAACAGTAAAGCAATTGTAAATTTAGGGATAGCATTCAAAACATAAAAAGAAAAAAGGTAACAGCAGGCTGTACCAAAATTTAAAAAAAACAGTAAAGTTAGGCCCATGGTAAAATTAGCAAAAAGCAAAAATAGTAATGGTATGTACATAGCAAAAAGAGTAAAGAAAGGTCAATGATTAATATAGTAACATTTGGCACATTGCAAAAATAGTAACGGTAGGTGCACAGTACAAATAGTAAAATCTGAAGCACAGTAAAAATAGTAAAATCTGAAGCACAGTAAAAATAGTAAAATCTGAAGCACTAAAAATAATAAAATCTGACACACAGCATAAATATTAAAAGTTGGCACATAGCAACATTTTTTAACATTTGGCACATAGCTAAATTAGTAAAATTTGGACTATATCAAAAAGAATCAAATTTGGCACATGCTTACATATATATTATAGCAGATCATACAAAGCCATATCAATATTATTTAATCTTGTCAAGTTAGAAGAAACTTTAAAACCTAAAAATCTTAATCAAACTGTTTTCAGCCCAGAACAACAGGATTTGGTTACATGCAAAAACAGTAACAGCCCGTTGATCTACTGTTTCACAGCTGCTATGATGGCGTTGTTGCTAAGAAAATGTTGCCCATGCAGTTTATCTTTCATTGGCCCGAACAGATGGAAGTCAGAAGGCGTCAAATCCGGACTATACAGTGGGTGTTGTAGGACAGTCCAGCTAAGACTGACAACGTGCTTCAAACTGGCATAGTACCTAGTGTTATTGTGTTGCAAATGACAGGTTGTCTTCTTCTCTGGCCTTACCCTGGAAATTCGGGCCTTCAGCTCAGTCAGCGTCACAATGTGAAGGTCAATTTTGATGGTTTGTCCAGGTTCAAGGTAATCAAAAATGATTACCCCTTTCCTATCCCAAAAGACAGTGCACATACCTTTACTTTCTGGGGGCTGCGTCTTGAACTTTTTCCTCAATATAGTTTATTGTACATATTATTTTGCTTTATATTTTGAATTAGTTTTGTTTTAATTAATAATGTCGTTAATAAATATATAAAACAATTAAATAATGTCGTTACATGGATAGGTTAATAAATATAAACAATCAAAGAAAGTTTTCTTTATCTATAAATCTAGCTGAAATATGTAAACAATCAAAACAAGTTTTCTTTATCTATAAATCTAGCTGAAATATGTAAACAATCAAAACAAGTTTTCTTTATCTATAAATCTAGCTGAAATATGTAAACAATCAAAACAAGTTTTCTTTATCTATAAATCTAGCTGAAATATGTAAACAATCAAAACAAGTTTTCTTTATCTATAAATCTAGCTGAAATATGTAAACAATCAAAACAAGTTTTCTTTATCTATAAATCTAGCTGAAATATGTAATCAATCAAAACAAGTTTTCTTTATCTATAAATCTAGCTGAAATATGTAAACAATCAAAACAAGTTTTCTTTATCTATAAATCTAGCTGAAATATGTAAACAATCAAAACAAGTTTTCTTTATCTATAAATCTAGCTGAAATATGTAAACAATCAAAACAAGTTTTCTTTATCTATAAATCTAGCTGAAATATGTAAACAATCAAAACAAGTTTTCTTTATCTATAAATCTAGCTGAAATATGTAAACAATCAAAACAAGTTTTCTTTATCTATAAATCTAGCTGAAATATGTAAACAATCAAAACAAGTTTTCTTTATCTATAAATCTAGCTGAAATATGTGAAAAAGTAGCACATTGTTGCCCTTTTTATGTCTAGCTGAGAATACACACGTGTTGGTAAGACTTCGTTTTCTGCTAAAAACATCCACTCTGCCATTTTACAATTTAGACAATCAATGCTGTCCACTCAACAGTTTTAAAAAGATGTGCCTTTCTTGTAACAAAGTAAAAAAAGAATAGAAGAAATAACAAAACTCTAGGCGCCACTAGGCTGACGACTCACACAACTATCAAGCCCCTCGATATTCTCCAGGCCATTGTGACTGAGATACAGCTCATCCAGCTCTGCTAAGTTGTCCAGTCCATCAATCTTGAGTAGTCTATTGCTCTAAGTTTGAGGAAAACAAACAAACATTTTTGTTAAATATTGCAAGAGTATCTGGGTAAACATCAGATTGGTTTGCAGTACAAAAGGGAGTACGACAGGGATGTATCCTCTCACCTTATCTATACAACATATGTGCAAAATGTATAATGAGAAATGTTAGAGAAGACGAGAACATTGAAAGTTTCGAGCCATTTACGATTGGAGGGTACGAGATTCCAGAGTTACAATACGCAGTGATACTTTCAAGAAGTGCAGACGGGCTGGAGCACCTAATTTCAGCTAAATGGACACAGTAAAGATCAAAATCTGTTTATAAACATAAATAAAACAAAGATAATGACCATCAACAAAACACAATGACAGCATAAATTTACAGTGGGTGGTGAGGAAATAGATCAGGTCACACATTTTGAAATCTGGGCTACAGAATTTATAAAAATGGCGGCTGCTCCAACGAAATCAGAAGAAGACTTGCCATGGCAATGCAGAGACTGAACAGCCTGAAGGAATTATGGCAGAGCACCAACAAACTGATAAAAGTAAAAGTTTTGAGAGCCTGTGTTTTTCCTGTGGCAGCTTATGGCTGCGAATCATGAACGATTAACAAAACTTCTAGACAAAGAATCAAATCCTTCGAGTCAAAATGTTACAGAAAGATCCTCAGAATACCCTGGACAGAGAAAAAGACAAATGTAGACATTCGGCAAGAGTTGAGCATATAGGAGAACTGGTTAATCAATTCCATTTTGGCTAGAAAATGCAAATACTTTGGTCACATCAAGAGACACAACAGTCCAGAGAGAACAGTGATTGAAGGTATGGTGGTATGCAAAAGAGGAAGGGGTAGACCAAGAAGATGATGCACCAAGATATCCAGGAATGCCTGGGTATGACTGTGGTGGAGGCTGGAGTTTTGGCAGGGGAGCGAGTTTCTTTCAGACAGACTGTGATGGGAGTGACGTTCTATAAAGGACATGCTATATGATGAATTGCAAGAGTTTTATATGATTAATAATAATTCGCCCATCATCGTCGATGAGGGCCACAACATCATACCGCATCCTTCAGTATGTGAGTGCGTTTGTGACTGATCAAGCCAATACGAACGTGGAAATTTATTGACACTGGCAGGTGCCATCACCATTCTCTTTGCTCTAGACTTCCTGATTTGTGCATCTATCCTGGGCTGATTGAACACAGAGGCCCTTGCCGAGCCAGGTTTTCCCAGGTGTCAATGTCTATTTCCCATCACTTAAGAGACTCCTTCACACTGTCCTTGAAATACTTTTTTGGATGTTCCTTTGATCGTTCTCCTTCACTAAACATGGTCCCTCTTTGGAAGTCTTTTGCTTGACATATGAGCAAAGTGGTCAGTGCATCTCAGTTGCGTTTTTTGCAATAGTACATGAATACCCGGCATGTTGGCTCTGGATAAAACTTCATTATCCGTGACATGGCCCTGCCAGTGAATATGCATTACACTTTTCAGACAAGTCATGTGGAAGTGATTCAGCCTCCTGGCGTCTCCAGCTTAGACAGTTCAACTCTCACACTTAGCACACTGAACAATAAAAGTTCGGAAGTGCCCACAGCAGCTGAATTATTTTTCAGCATGTTCAGTTTTTTCTAGGTCGTTCACTTTGAAAATCTGTTTTTTGTTGTTGTATAAATATGATTTGTTTGTGTGTAGAGACATAAATGAATAAAGAACTACTTGGTGTTATTGTTTTTGATGTGTGTGTGTTAGTTTATGAGATACAAGATGAATTTGAAATTTTTTTAAATGGCAACATTTCTATTTTCCCATGTCGCAGGGAATCGGGACTGTCGGAATGTGAAAATTGTCACAGAACACCAAAAGTGTTTCTTACAAGACCATCAAATCTGCTATTCTCCCTTACAAATGTATTTAATACTGCTAAATAAACAAATTAAACAGATTTAGCTCCAAAAAATATGTCGCAACAACTTACCTTTATCACCCGCAATAATGTAATAATCGTCGTCCCAGAAAAGAAAACACATCGTTTCAAAATCGCTATACCTGCCATTTAGGTTGTTTGAAACTGCAATAACGGCATCCCTATATTTAGATTCAAAATGGCTGTGTTTCAACTGGTGTTAACACACAGCAATGCTTTAGAATAATTTTTTGATGGCGATCTGCAAATTTTCTTATCGCGTGGCTGTTTACATGGCCTTCAGGTGGACGTGTAGCAGTTTTAGTTGTCTGGTAATCCAGCCATTAGTGTGCTAAAGGTTATGATTAACCCTTTACTTACTTATTCTGTCCACTTGTACTGCCGAGAGTCATGGCGAGCTGAAGTTTTTACTCTTAGTGTGTTTTCATTGAACGTTGTTAGCAGAGTTATGCAGAAACTGGCATTGCAAGAGCACATACATGACTTGGTGCAGGCTTCCTTGAAGATGTTGTAATCTCATACTCCAATTATAAGGAAGATAAGAAGGATGAAGGTCAACTGTCGATTCTTCTTCTTCTTGTCTTGTCCCTTTTCCCACCCAGCCAGAGTATAGGGTTACCACTACTGTAGACCTCCTTTAACCTTTACCACTTCTAAGGTGTTAGATTACAACAACTTGGTAGTGTTCCACTGGCGTTGCACGCCGCCAGCTCTAGGGCCATCTCTTTATCGTAAATAAACTAAGGGGTTAATTCTATAGTGACGGCTGAACATATTGCTCTTTTGATTGTAGAGAGTTCCAACTTCCGTCAAGTACGTTTATACGAAGAAAATGGCTATTGTGAAATTTGTTTTAGATTTTGGAAAGGATTTCTTGTTTTTCCTGTTTGGATTTCAAGATTCACCCATTTTTAAGAATGGGGGAGTTAATTTTCTGCAACAGATTTTTTTCAAGGGTAGATCTATTTAGTTTGTTTATATAGAGACAATAATTACGTTTATAGTCGAAGTGACATGTGTAGCCATTACGGAAAACATCAATAGTAGGCCTAGTTTGTTTTTCGGCAAATTTTATTTTATTTTTCATAACCAAGGGACCCTGCTACCGGGTGAGTCTATATGTTTGTGCTATTTATTACCATCACCTTCATCTTCTTGTATTTCAGAAACTAATATACACACAATAACACCAACAAGTTCTTTATTAATATCTCTAGACATGCAAAAAACAAAAAAATACAAACAATATTTTACAGCAATTAGAGGTTCTCAAAATCAACAACTATGTCGGGGTATGACGTACTGAAAAATGATGTGGATACATGAAATAGACGTAATTTTGTAAACTGAGAATTAGAAGGTTAAGGAAGCCTGAGTCACAGCATTTAGCTTGATCTGACAGCGGTTGTTTCTATATTAATTTGTTTTACATTGCGAGGTCACTAGACAAATACAGAACTCTCTTTAGTCATCTTCTACGACATCCACTGGGGGGGCCGCAGGACTCTCTAGGGATCTATGTCTAATTTTAGTATTACTGTTATACATTGTAGTGGTTGTGGTATTATTACTATTAATTGTAGTGATAGTAATAATAATACTCTTAATTGTAGTGATAGTATTATTGTTATTAGTAGTAGTTATTGTAGCAATTTTGCTATTAACTGTAGTGATGGTAGTAATATTGTTATTAATTGTAGTGATAGTAGTAATATTACTATTTTAAACAAATCTGTCAGGTCATGCGGCGCATAGGAAATATGGTGTTAGTACCATATTATTTTGTAACCCACTGCACTTAGTGGATGATGTGGTCAGCATCACGCCTGTCGCCTTTACTTCCCAAACTGAACCTGTACCCATTTAAGGCTGGATCGATCTGGGAGCCGTTCCATTTTGAAAAAACATTACTGCCTCAACTGGGGAATGAACCCAGGACCGCTCAGATGCGAAGCCAGCACGTTAGTGATAGTAGTAATATTGCTGTCAATTGTAGTGATGGTAGAAATATTGCTATTAATTGTTGTTCGGAAGGAAGACTAAAAACTGGTCAGGCAAAATATACTGATCAGACATGTTAGTCAGGCTTAGGCAAAACATACTGGACAAGACCCTCACCTTGGCTTCCTCGTAACCCTTCCCGGAAATGGGCTGTTTTCATGGCAGCCTGACTAACAAGTCGAAGGATCGATGTGATCCCTGTAGTAGTGAGAGACACGCAGATGAAGTCAAGCATGGCACAACCATCTGGAGGACCCCAGTCTACCTTCATCAGCATGCTCGGGATGTGAGGAAAGCTACTGCAACTTGCCACTTAACGCTTCTGGGGTCTCACAATAGGGTAACCTACTAATTGTGGGCATTCGCAAATAACAACAACCACTCATGTAATCTCAATGTTTTATATATATATATATATATAAAATATACACACACATACATATTTATTGTTCTGTGTTCTGCTGTGGTCTTTGTGTATGACAAGGACAAGAAAAACGCGCAACTGCCACACAGAGTGCGACCACCTACCTGTATACTAAGACAATTAAGTCGCTGCAGAGTACTCAAGCCTTGTAGTTTGGTGATTTTGTTCTTGCCCAAAAAGAGGTGGCGTATATTGGTAAGTTGGTCGATCCCTTCTATGACCTGTGGGTATAATATGCAGTGTATTAGATAGGATGAATGACAAGGTGTGTGTGTGTGTGTACTGAGTGTATTAGATAGGATAAGTTCCAGGGTGCGTGTGCTGAGTGTATTAGATAGGATAAGTTCCAGGGTGCATGTGCTGAGTGTATTAGATAGGATAAGTGACAGTGTGTGTGTGTGCTGAGTGTATTAGATAGGATAAGTTCCAGGGTGTGTGTGTGCTGAGTGTATTAGATAGGATAAGTGACAGTGTGTGTGTGTGCTGAGTGTATTAGATAGGATGAATGACAAGGTGTGTGTGTGTGTGTGTGTACTGAGTGTATTAGATAGGATAAGTTCCAGGGTGCGTGTGCTGAGTGTATTAGATAGGATAAGTTCCAGGGTGCGTGTGCTGAGTGTATTAGATAGGATAAGTGACAGTGTGTGTGTGTGCTGAGTGTATTAGATAGGATAAGTTCCAGGGTGTGTGTGTGCTGAGTGTATTAGATAGGATAAGTGACAGTGTGTGTGTGTGCTGAGTGTATTAGATAGGATAAGTGACAGTGTGTGTGTGTGCTGAGTGTATTAGATAGGATAAGTGACAGGGTGTGTGTGTGTGTGCTGAGTGTATTAGATAGGATAAGTGACAGGGTGTGTGTGTGTGCTGAGTGTATTAGATAGGATAAGTTCCAGGGTGCGTGTGCTGAGTGTATTAGATAGGATAAGTTCCAGGGTGCGTGTGCTGAGTGTATTAGATAGGATAAGTGACAGTGTGTGTGTGTGCTGAGTGTATTAGATAGGATAAGTTCCAGGGTGTGTGTGTGCTGAGTGTATTAGATAGGATAAGTGACAGTGTGTGTGTGTGCTGAGTGTATTAGATAGGATAAGTGACAGTGTGTGTGTGTGCTGAGTGTATTAGATAGGATAAGTGACAGGGTGTGTGTGTGTGTGCTGAGTGTATTAGATAGGATAAGTGACAGGGTGTGTGTGTGTGCTGAGTGTATTAGATAGGATAAGTGACAGGGTGTGTGTGTGTGCTGAGTGTATTAGATAGGATAAGTGACAGGGTGTGTGTGTGTGTGCTGAGTGTATTAGATAGGATAAGTGACAGGGTGTGTGTGTGTGCTGAGTGTATTAGATAGGATAAGTGACAGGGTGTGTGTGTGTGTGCTGAGTGTATTAGATAGGATAAGTGACAGGGTGTGTGTGTGTGCTGAGTGTATTAGATAGGATAAGTGACAGTGTGTGTGTGTGTGCTGAGTGTATTAGATAGGATAAGTGACAGGGTGTGTGTGTGTGCTGAGTGTATTAGATAGGATAAGTGACAGGGTGTGTGTGTGTGTGCTGAGTGTATTAGATAGGATAAGTGACAGGGTGTGTGTGTGTGTGCTGAGTGTATTAGATAGGATAAGTGACAGGGTGTGTGTGTGTGTGCTGAGTGTATTAGATAGGATAAGTGACAGGGTGTGTGTGTGTGTGTGCTGAGTGTATTAGATAGGATAAGTGACAGGGTGTGTGTGTGTGCTGAGTGTATTAGATAGGATAAGTGACAGGGTGTGTGTGTGTGTGTGCTGAGTGTATTAGGTAGGATAAATGACAGGGTGTGTGTGTGTGTGCTGAGTGTATTAGATAGGATAAGTGACAGGGTGTGTGTGTGTGCTGAGTGTATTAGATAGGATAAGTGACAGGGTGTGTGTGTGTGTGTGCTGAGTGTATTAGATAGGATAAGTGACAGGGTGTGTGTGTGTGTGTGCTGAGTGTATTAGATAGGATAAGTGACAGGGTGTGTGTGTGTGTGTGCTGAGTGTATTAGATAGGATAAGTGACAGGGTGTGTGTGTGTGCTGAGTGTATTAGATAGGATAAGTGACAGGGTGTGTGTGTGTGTGTGTGTGTGTGCTGAGTGTATTAGATAGGATAAGTGACAGGGTGTGTGTGTGTGCTGAGTGTATTAGATAGGATAAGTGACAGGGTGTGTGTGTGTGCTGAGTGTATTAGATAGGATAAGTGACAGGGTGTGTGTGTGTGCTGAGTGTATTAGATAGGATAAGTGACAGGGTGTGTGTGTGTGCTGAGTGTATTAGATAGGATAAGTGACAGGGTGTGTGTGTGTGCTGAGTGTATTAGATAGGATAAGTGACAGGGTGTGTGTGTGTGCTGAGTGTATTAGATAGGATAAGTGACAGGGTGTGTGTGTGTGTGTGCTGAGTGTATTAGATAGGATAAGTGACAGGGTGTGTGTGTGTGTGTGCTGAGTGTATTAGATAGGATAAGTGACAGGGTGTGTGTGTGTGCTGAGTGTATTAGATAGGATAAGTGACAGGGTGTGTGTGTGTGCTGAGTGTATTAGATAGGATAAGTGACAGGGTGTGTGTGTGTGCTGAGTGTATTAGATAGGATAAGTGACAGGGTGTGTGTGTGTGCTGAGTGTATTAGATAGGATAAGTGACAGGGTGTGTGTGTGTGCTGAGTGTATTAGATAGGATAAGTGACAGGGTGTGTGTGTGTGCTGAGTGTATTAGATAGGATAAGTGACAGGGTGTGTGTGTGTGTGTGCTGAGTGTATTAGATAGGATAAGTGACAGGGTGTGTGTGTGTGTGTGCTGAGTGTATTAGATAGGATAAGTGACAGGGTGTGTGTGTGTGCTGAGTGTATTAGATAGGATAAGTGCCAGGATGTGTGTGTGTGTGCTGAGTGTATTAGATAGGATAAGTGACAGGGTGTGTGTGTGTGTGTGCTGAGTGTATTAGATAGGATAAGTGACAGGGTGTGTGTGTGTGTGTGCTGAGTGTATTAGATAGGATAAGTGCCAGGATGTGTGTGTGTGTGCTGAGTGTATTAGATAGGATAAGTGACAGGGTGTGTGTGTGTGCTGAGTGTATTAGATAGGATAAGTGACAGGGTGTGTGTGTGTGCTGAGTGTATTAGATAGGATAAGTGACAGGGTGTGTGTGTGTGCTGAGTGTATTAGATAGGATAAGTGACAGGGTGTGTGTGTGTGCTGAGTGTATTAGATAGGATAAGTGACAGGGTGTGTGTGTGTGCTGAGTGTATTAGATAGGATAAGTGACAGGGTGTGTGTGTGTGCTGAGTGTATTAGATAGGATAAGTGACAGGGTGTGTGTGTGTGCTGAGTGTATTAGATAGGATAAGTGCCAGGATGTGTGTGTGTGTGCTGAGTGTATTAGATAGGATAAGTGACAGGGTGTGTGTGTGTGCTGAGTGTATTAGATAGGATAAGTGACAGGATGTGTGTGTGTGTGTGCTGAGTGTATTAGATAGGATAAGTGACAGGGTGTGTGTGTGTGTGTGCTGAGTGTATTAGATAGGATAAGTGACAGGGTGTGTGTGTGTGTGTGCTGAGTGTATTAGATAGGATAAGTGCCAGGATGTGTGTGTGCTGAGTGTATTAGATAGGATAAGTGCTAGGATGTGTGTGTGTGTGCTGAGTGTATTAGATAGGATAAGTGACAGGGTGTGTGTGTGTGTGTGCTGAGTGTATTAGGTAGGATAAGTGCCAGGATGTGTGTGTGTGTGCTGAGTGTATTAGATAGGATAAGTGACAGGGTGTGTGTGTGTGTGCTGAGTGTATTAGATAGGATAAGTGACAGGGTGTGTGTGTGTGCTGAGTGTATTAGATAGGATAAGTGACAGGGTGTGTGTGTGTGTGCTGAGTGTATTAGATAGGATAAGTGACAGGGTGTGTGTGTGTGTGTGCTGAGTGTATTAGATAGGATAAGTGACAGGGTGTGTGTGTGTGTGCTGAGTGTATTAGATAGGATAAGTGACAGGGTGTGTGTGTGTGTGTGCTGAGTGTATTAGATAGGATAAGTGACAGGGTGTGTGTGTGTGTGTGCTGAGTGTATTAGATAGGATAAGTGACAGGGTGTGTGTGTGTGCTGAGTGTATTAGATAGGATAAGTGCCAGGATGTGTGTGTGTGTGTGCTGAGTGTATTAGATAGGATAAGTGACAGGGTGTGTGTGTGTGTGTGCTGAGTGTATTAGATAGGATAAGTGACAGGGTGTGTGTGTGTGCTGAGTGTATTAGATAGGATAAGTGCCAGGATGTGTGTGTGTGCTGAGTGTATTAGATAGGATAAGTGACAGGGTGTGTGTGTGCTGAGTGTATTAGATAGGATAAGTGACAGGGTGTGTGTGTGTGTGTGCTGAGTGTATTAGATAGGATAAGTGACAGGGTGTGTGTGTGCTGAGTGTATTAGATAGGATAAGTGACAGGGTGTGTGTGTGTGTGTGCTGAGTGTATTAGATAGGATAAGTGACAGGGTGTGTGTGTGCTGAGTGTATTAGATAGGATAAGTGACAGGGTGTGTGTGTGCTGAGTGTATTAGATAGGATAAGTGACAGGGTGTGTGTGTGTGTGTGCTGAGTGTATTAGATAGGATAAGTGCCAGGATGTGTGTGTGTGTGTGCTGAGTGTATTAGATAGGATAAGTGACAGGGTGTGTGTGTGCTGAGTGTATTAGATAGGATAAGTGCCAGGATGTGTGTGTGTGTGTGCTGAGTGTATTAGATAGGATAAGTGACAGGGTGTGTGTGTGCTGAGTGTATTAGATAGGATAAGTGACAGGGTGTGTGTGTGCTGAGTGTATTAGATAGGATAAGTGCCCTGGGACAAGTGTCACGGTGGTTAACCGATGTGCGAGTCCATCATAATAAACTCAAACACTAAAGCAAAGTAGACCCGCAGCCTGTTAGGCACAATCTATGCTGCTCTTAACAAACCATCTAACCATGGCCGGTGTTATGCCATGTCCCACAGTCACCTCTTACGACATGCTCTCTGTGAGGCAGTGGTGATATTCTTGTCCTTGTCATACACAAAGACCCCTGCGGACCACTTATGTTTATAAGGAGTGAAAAGAAAAATAGGACAAGCAGAAGACAAAAGCATGCTTCCTATCAGATGGATACAGCACAAGGTAATAGTTTTATGGTTTATAAGTTTATTGAACGACTGATTAGTGTTGTGGTAGAGCACTCCCTTTTCATGACAAAGGTACAGGGTTCAACTCCCGCTCCAGCTGATGGCTATGAAAGGAAAAAGGCAGCATGGAAGGGAACTGGCCACCCCACCTTACAAAGCTGTGGCTTAGTACAATGAAGGCTCTAACACTAACACTTCATTCCCGATGACCGTGTCTGCTGTGGGACTCTTTCTTTTTTTTTTTTTTAAATAAGGAGTCAAAAGTATAATAGAACAAGCATAAGATAAAAGCAGGACTTTCAGAGGGCTACAAAAATATACAGGTATTTGCCTGCTGCCAGGTAGCTGAAGCTTTCTGTTGCAGGTTCTTTCTGTGATTTTACTTCCTTTAGACCTTACTAGGCCTAGAGGAAGGTAAGATGTGTATTGGGTAAGAATTTATTTTATTTTAAAAATGTGTGCATGGACAGTGGCTAACAGCCTGCTCTTTTTGATTTCATACTGTCAAGAGTTCTTTTACAAGCACATCATGTACACAGGACCTCAGAGTTTATCAGCTGTCTTCTAAAGGACTAGGCGCTACATCTTACCTCTCTTGAGACCAGGGGTCACCTGAAACTTGTGGGTTTTGAACACCAACTGTTTCGTGTGCTTCTTGAGAGCACCTTACCTCTGTAAAATGTGGGTGTAAAGACAAAGAAAATATGGACGGACATACCCTGATTCTGTTGTCTCCCAGCTCTAGCATCTCCAGCTGAGTCAGATGGTTGATGTTCTCAATCTTGCTGATCTTGTTGTTAACCAGGAACAACTTCCGCAGGTTAGTCAATGTTTCCAGCCCTTCAATCTTCCGCAGACGGTTGTAAGACAGGTCCAAGTGCCTGATAAAGAGACATGACGGAATCGGAGAATTGACAATTAATGATGTCATAAATAAACTACATAGGAGAGACCAAAGTCACATCTTTCAATTCCGAGCAGAACACACCAGAGTCAATAGCTACTTGAACTACATCAATCCTCAGCTCCTGTCCTTGTGCAGACATTGCTATCTCATCCTGGTGAAACAGTTTGACACCTACTCACTGAGTGCAAGGCGCTTGTGGACACGAGGAAAAGATTCTTACAAGAACTGCCGTCAATTGCCAGCACACTGTACGGAGCAGTGAAACAACTGAAGAAGACCTGTATCTATATAAGAATGGCATTGGGCTGCCAAGAGCAGACTTGCTCAGCAGCTATGGGATAATTATTAAAACAAGAACATGGAATCAGAGAAACACCAAGGCTAGCCACTGGTAAACAAAGTATGCTAGTAGTGAAGATAAGCACTCTGAGAAGATTGCTATGTGATCAGCTAACTCTTTACAGTTGCATCTGATCGTGATTAGCAGTGCGCAAAAATTCAATTGCTTTAACCGAAACAGATCTCATAAAATGTGTTTTGCTGTGTTGGTTAGCTACATTTCAGTTTTTGAAATGACCTTAGGTATAGCTAATTTTTTGGCACAAACAGCTTCTGTTTAATGAAAACTTTTCTGTTTCGTCAGTATTCACGTCGTTTGAAAAGTTTCAAACTTGTGACTTTTTGCGCAAAGGAATTAGGATTTCAAGAGCAGAGAAATGACATATTGTTTGATCATGTGGGAAGGAAGACTAACGTCTGATACTGCAAAACTGATCATTCGTGTTAGGGTCAGGATAAACATACTGGCCAAGACCCTCACCTTGGCTTTCTCGTAGCCCTTCCTGGAAATGGGCTGTTTTCATGGCAGCTGGCTAACAAGGTGGGGGATCAACATTTTCCCCATAGTAGTGAGCGACCCGCAGATGAAGCCAAGCATAGCACAACCATCTGGAGGATCCTGGTCCACCTTCATTATCACGCTTGGGATGTGAGGAAAGCTACGACAACCCGCCCTTTAACGTCCATTTTAGGGCACACAATAGAGTAATCCTACTCATTGTGGTCAATTAATAACAAAAATACAAACACGTGTGGGAAATAAACAAAATCACTGATATGCCCCGCTCCACCAAATTGACGTTCAACGCTTCATACTAATATATATTGTAATTATGAATACTTCATGTTACAGGTAATTCCGTTGTGTGTCTTTAGATGTTTTATTCAGTTTTAGCTGAATTTATTAAATATCAATTAATTTTATTTTTTAAAGAATAAAAAACTACTTGACATACAGAGTTATCGCACTTGTCCTGGACTGTAAGACACACATCTATCAAAGTTTTGTTTGTTTTGAGTTCACCTTATTTCTCTATTTCCCAAGGCGGTGTGCGTTACACTGTTGTTTTTATTTTGGGTCTGTCAGCCCAGTGCATCCGACTTCAGCAGACATTTGATAAAAAGGGCCTACTTCTTCCTGCATTTTCTAAGGGTTTGCTTCCCCAAGGTAACGGCCGGTGCTGTGATGGGGATCGAACCCAGCACCTCTGATTGTGAGCCGTGTCACTTAACCACTAGCCCATGCCCCCACATCTATAAAATTAGACCGGATTGTAAAGGGATAAACAATCTATGATGATAAATTACAAGAAATGGATAAAAGAACACTGCTTACTAAAATGATAAGACATGCAAGGTTCACTGGACACATATTCAGGAAGTAGGCTCTGGAAAATCTTGCGACAACAGGAAAGATTGAAAGCAAGAGAGGTAGCGGACGATAAGGGAAAGCAAACTGAGATGGGAAGATATAATCAAAGTTAAGATAGGTGTCGAAGGTATTGATCGCCAACACAACTCATCTTGGCTTTTGATAATGATGAGTAAGCAACAACGACCATAAAGTATTTTTTGTACACAGAAAATCTTCTTCGTTCTTCCTCAGATCAAGATCCTAGTTTCTCTCACAAAGGACACTGTTGTTTGTAAGGCTGTTTTATCTCCATAAAGTTTTTGTCTCATATCTGTCTCGCGAGGCCAGCATTGTTCTCTCTCTTCCTGTGTGAGCATGTAGCTTTGTAGGATGTGTTCCACGGTCATGGTATGCTCAACACATGGGCACCTGTCATCTGCCCTAATCCTCATTTTGTTGTAAAGATGACCATTAAGTCTGTTATGCACAGTTCTCAGTCTGAAGATGATGACTTGCTCTTCTCTAATTAAAGTAGCTGTCTTCGTTTCAGAAGTCGGGGTGTTGATCAGCCAATTCTCCCCTGAAGTTGGCTCTAATTATGTCCGTGGCCTCATTATATGTGATGCTCAGCTTCTCCACACTTTGCTAGTTTATCATTGCATTAAATATTGCCGTGGAATGGGATCCACTGTATGACCAACCTTGGGTGTTCTGCTGAGAGCTGTGTCAGGGAGTATATACATTGTTTGAGATCTTCATCTTTGTGTTGTTGCACAAAGAAAATAATAAATAATTTTAAAAAAAAATATAGTAAATGCACAGAACAACAGAAAACAATTCACAAAGTCTGTCAGATTCTAGAAAGGGAAGCTTAAGATTTGCAACTCCATGAACGTCATAAAGGTGATTAAAGAGGGCTGTGTAGGTGTTAGCAGCCTAAAGAATGTAAATAAATTGCTACACAAACCACCACAGACTTCCTATAAGGGGTAATCTATAGTTATGTCTCTTTACTCCAATTCATAAAATTAACTAAAAATAAGTAACAGATCAAATTCACCAGACATAAATAATACCCCAAATAATGACCAAACATGAATGATGTATAAAAATGACCAAACATGATTGATGCATAAAAATGACCAAACATAATTTATGCATAAAAATGACCAAACATGATTGATGCATAAAAATGACCAAACATGATTGATGTATAAAAATGACCAAATATGAATGCTGCATAAAAATGACCAAACATGATTGATGTATAAAAATGACCAAACATGATTGATGTATAAAAATGACCAAACATAAATGATGCATAAAAATGACCAAACATAATTGATGCATAAAAATGACCAAACATGAATGATGTATAAAAATGACCAAACATGATTGATGTATAAAAATGACCAAACATGAATGATGCATAAAAATGACCAAACATGATTGATGTATAAAAATGACCAAACATGATTGATGTATACAAATGACCAAACATGATTGATGTATAAAAATGACCAAACATGATTGATGTATAAAAATGACCAAACATGATTGATGTATAAAAATGACCAAACATAATTGATGTACGGGTTCAAGACACCGAGCGACGAAAGATCTGCGGCGAGCCATAGCTGACTGCTAGCGCCAGGATCTGCAAAAACCCTTCTACACCCCCAAGCCCGGTGATCCCGGATAACAGGCTGCAATAGAGAACACTGGCTAATTGAGAAGGGATCGAAGAGGGAAGGCAACCCGCTACTCAAAAATGCCTGCTGAAGTCGGATGTGTCAGACTGAAAGGTGCAAATATCACAGTCAAACTGTAAACGATGACACAACGCATTCTGTTCTACATCCTGCTACTTGCAAAATCATTTTTGGGGCTTGGCAACGGGAGAACGAATGAAGAAAAATGATGCACAAAAATACCACACATAAATGATACATAAAAATGACCAAACATAAATGATACATACAAATTATCTCTCTGAAAAAGGCTGCTTTTAAAGAATCTATCTACTCATCTTATTTTTTTACTACTGTAAGTTTGTCGACTAGTAAAATACAAAGGTAATGGTAATCCATTAGCAGACACTACAGATGAGTGAGAATGAAGTGTTTAGAGACTTGCCTAGTACCAATTTACAGAACTGTAAACTTGAGCATGTTAAGACCTGGGATTGAATTCTGACTCTTTGGTACATGAGATGTACACTCTAACCAATCAGGCTAATGATTTTTCTTCTTTGTTCGTTTTCAGACTTCAACTTCCATGACTCCCGAGTGGTCCACCAGGGTCTTTGTGTATGACAAAGACAAGAATAGCACCACTGCCCCACAGAGAGCATGTCGTAAGAGGCGACTAACTGTGTGATGTGGTATAACACCAGTCACGGTTATGTGGTTTGTTAAGAGCTGCATAGATGGCGGCTAACAGGCTTAGGGTCTACTTTGTACATCGGTTAACCACCCTCCAAGAAACCTGATGTATAAAAACTCTGCTAGTCTTCTAAACCAGTATAAAGACGTTAAGTTAAGACTCTATCAAAGGCAGCAATAAACCAGTATAAAGACGTTAAGAAGACTCTAACAAAGGCAGCAATAAACCAGTATAAAGATGTTAAGTTAAGACTCTAACAAAGGCAGCAATAAACCAGTATAAAGATGTTAAGTTAAGACTCTATCAAAGGCAGCAATAAACCAGTATAAAGACGTTAAGAAGACTCTAACAAAGGCAGCAATAAACCAGTATAAAGATGTTAAGTTAAGACTCTAACAAAGGCAGCAATAAACCAGTATAAAGACGTTAAGTTAAGACTCTAACAAAGGCAGCAATAAACCAGTATAAAGACGTTAAGTTAAGACTCTAACAAAGGCAGCAATAAACCAGTATAAAGACGTTAAGTTAAGACTCTAACAAAGGCAGCAATAAACCAGTATAAAGACGTTAAGTTAAGACTCTAACAAAGGCAGCAATCAGCATTAAGGCACAACTGTAACAGGTGTTCTGCTGTCACAGGGACTGTGTTGAAAGCACAAAGGTCTGTGGTGCCAATTTTAAATTTATTATAAAGTGACTGATGAATAAATGTTTAATACAGTCTAAACTGGTGGATTCCCTGTGAGCACTTCTCTGTGGGGAGGGGAAGGAGAAAGGGGTACCGTACCATACTATCAGAGAAGAGTTATTAGACTCAAGTGACAAATACTGATCAAGACTCCACCTCAAGTTCTCATTTGTGCTCCTGGCAACAGGCTGTGCCACACTAATCTGGCCAAGGAGGTGAGGATCGACACTGGATTCCACACAGTAGTGAGATTACCTGGCATTGCACTACAGCCAGGATAATCTCGGCCCACCTTCTCAAGTACACCTCAGGATGTGAGCAGAGCCACTGTAAACCACAGCCAAAGAACATTGTCCAGAGTACCTAGCTCAAGTACAAGTAGCATTAGCAACTACGGTTACAAGAACCAAAACAAGCATCTTACTCTAAGCTGACGAGCAACTCCAAGTTCACAATTGTTTTAATCTGGTTGTCATACAGGTCAAGCTCCCTCAAGTGGACAAGAGTACTTAGTCCTTCAATTGTCTTTATCAAGTTCTGACGTAGACACAGTGTCTGAAAGGTATTTGAAACATTCATTAACATTTGATTCTTAACATATCAATCTTGATAAATGTAATGAAACAGTAGTCCTATGCTGTTGTTACAGATCCAGCAGCACTTGGGCTCTTGTTCTTCCGCCCAATGCCATGTAATGATAGCTGTTTGTTAATTGTTTTTAGTACCGTTCAAAGTGTCCCATTTATCTGGCTTCTGAGGAAGATGCATTTTCCTAACCTCATTGAATGCCTGAGACTCAAAGTGGTGATAATAAAAAAAAATAATCCTATAGCACACGCTGCAGTCTGGGATAAAGCGGGGATGAAGATGCAGCACAGTGAATGAATTCATCTGTTTGTCCTATCTTTGGTATGTTGAATCTTCTTCTTCTTACGCTGACAGACGTCAACTTGAATTTGTTCGAAGAAAGCAGTTGTCACCCCGAGGCTGTCGAAGAGCTTGTCTAGTGTTGCCACTGGTGATGGCCAAATGTGCTTTCTCTGGTCCTCGTATGTCGGGCAGTTTTGCAGCAAATGTTCAGCGGTCATTTTCCCTGTACCACAGGTGCATTCGTCAGAGCCACCTATCTTCAGTTTATTGAATAGGTGGTACCTCAGTCTGTTATGGCCTGTGCGGAGTCTGAAGACCACAACCTGCTCTCTTCTGTTCAACTGGTAATAGGCATCATTTTTTGTGTAGCCAGTATGTTCTGTTTCCCATTTGGTCATGTATCTGGCCCTAATAAACCTTTTGGACTCTTCGTAGGTCACACTAGAATCTGGTTGTGGTAGTATTGTACCTTCTTTTGCCAGTCTGTCTGCCTCCTCGCTGCCTTGGATGTTACAGTGGGATGGAACCCACTGTACCACTACTCTTTTTGGTGCGGACTGCTGGCATAGTTGACAGAGTACTGCTCTTAAATCATTAAGTTCAGTATTTTTCTGGCTTTTTAGTGCTGTAACCACGGCCAGGGCATCTGTAAACAGGACTATCTGGCTTTCATTGCTTTCGCCTGTCGGCATTGCTTTTACTGCAGCCTTCAGTGCCTCTGCCTCCACTCTGAAATTGGTTGAGAATTTTCCAGTTGCCACTGACAGTGTTATTTTTCTACCATTTGTTAGGCTCAGGAATACCTCTCCCCCTCCATTCTGTGTTGTGTTTGTTACAGAACCGTTGGTGTATGCATGGGTCCAGTCCATGCTTGAGTAGTTTTCCGCTATGTACCTCAGGGTTATGTCTCTTCTTTCTTTTTCAGTCTGGCTGTTCTTGTTTATAATACCTGGTATATTTTCTACCACCTCCGGAATGATACGCTGCTACTATGTGGGTTAACGTACAGTAGGGATGGGCTTTCGTGTTGTTCATAGGGCCTTCGCTCATATTTGCTTTGGCTATTTCTGCACAGTTTCTCCGCTTTAGTTTCCCTTTTCCAAATCTATTTAGTCTCTGATGCATTGGATGGTTCTGTCAGTCTTCTTAGTTTCTCTGCTTGCTGCTGGGCTCTGCAGTCTCTTCTGTCGGTCATGGATTGCAGATTTGTAATCTTTTCAAGTTCTACAATTGGCTAGTATGTTGAATAAATGGCATCTCAATCAGATGTAGCCTCCGTAGAGTCTAATGATTACCATCTGATTAGCTCTGATAAAATGTGTCATTCAGTTGTTAAGCTGGATGCTCTGTTAAATTATTCAGTCAGGTCACTTTAAGAAAAAACTAAATTAAACGTAAAAAATCTTTAAATTTCTACTATTGTGAATTAAAATTTGAACATCTCCAAATCCTAAATAAAACACATAATTTCTATTGTCATAAAACATTTATTTCACCTTATTTTGATGCAAAACTGATCAAACAGAGCACTAACCTCAGCACCAGATGCATTCTCCAAGTTCCTGATTTTCCCAATACGGCAATGGTTGAAATCTATGTCCTGTATCGATATGAATAAGTTAGTTGTAACAATTGGTGTAAGAAAACCAAGCTAAAAATGAACCCAATCACCTACAAAATAATCATTTAGGGAGATCTGTCGGAAGA
Source organism: Ariolimax columbianus (assembly GCA_036924085.1). NCBI lineage: Eukaryota > Metazoa > Mollusca > Gastropoda > Stylommatophora > Arionidae > Ariolimax > Ariolimax columbianus. The sequence goes on along the minus strand of JAVGWX010000005.1, from coordinate 25,152,707 downwards.
GGTGGATGTCTACTTATTTGCGCAGCATAATTGACATCAGAATTGGAAAGACAAGAGTGGCATTCCTAAAATTAAACAACATATGGAGATCTAGAGAAATCAAGATTCATATCAAGGTTAGAATATTCAATACCAGTGTCAAGTTGGTGCTGATGTATGAAGCAGAGATATGGAGAACGACCAAGGTGACACAACAAAGACTCCAGTTCTTTGTTAATAGATATCTACAAAGGAAAATGGGCATATAATAGCAGGACATGATAAGGAATGAAGACCTGTGGAAAGGAGCCAACAACAGCCACCGGAACAACAAATCAAGAAAACAAAAACAGGATTGGATATGACAAGCTGAAGAATGCATCATACAACATTGCTAGGCAACCTCTCACATGGGATCTGCAGGGAAAGAGAAAGAGGGGTAGACCTAATAAAATACATAGAGAAGAGAATTTGAGAGGGAACTACGATTAAATGACTACACCTGAGAGACAAAAAGAGTAGCCTTAGACCATGAATGCTGGTGAGATGTGGCCAATGACAAATGCATCAAGAGGAGCTACGAAGTTTGATTGATTTAACAACTGGTGTGTACATCAGTTGATGTCATACATGTAGTGGTACATTGTTTGTGCATATTCATTTAATGAACAATATTAGTAGGGGTCTAGTCCTCCTGGCAAGTTCAACCAAGCCGAACATAGTTTATTAGACTGGAAGTCAGAAAAAGTTGTATAGAATGGTTCTTCTTCTTCTGCGTTTGCTCCAAATCTCCCGCTACCAAGCAGAGGGGAGATCCTCGCCTAGTCCTTTCAGTGATGGCCGATAAACTTGAAGGTCCCATGTGCATGCTGTGTATGTAAAAGAGCCCTTGGTAGTTGACAATCAAAAAGAGCAAGCTGTCAGCCACTGTCTGGGCAAATATAACAACTGCACATTTCCTACTCAATAACGACCTGCATGAAAGCCAAACAAAGAAGACAGATCCTTCATCATGCAAAGAGACAACAGGCCAACACATGTGTGTCAACACACTTGATTGCAAGTATGTACAAAAATGGGAAGGAAGGCTAACGTCAGGTTCAGGCAAAACATCCTGGACAAGACCTTCACCTTGATTTCCTAGTAGTCCTTCCCAGAAACGCGCTGTTTTAATGGCAGCCTGGCTAACGAGGTGAGAGATCGACGTGATCCTCGTAGTAGTGAGCGACACACAGATGAAGCCAAGTATCGCACAACCGCCTGTAGGACCCGAGGCCACCTTCATCAGCACGCTTGAGATGTGAGGAAAGCTATTGCAACCCGCCACGTTTTTTAGGGCGCACAAAAGAATAATCCTACTCATTGTGGGCATTTGAAACAACGAAGCAACACATGTACAAGAATACTTCTGCACCATGAAGAGTATCTCTATTAGAGATTAACATGGTACCATTGTCTTGAGAAACAATGAAAACGAAGAGAGAGAGAGAGGTAAAAGTAAAGGTTTGTCCTATAGTAGTTACACTGCTGTTGCGGAATGAAGTTGATAGAGACCAGTATTCTAAGCCACAGCTTGTATGAGGTAGGGTGGTTAGCTCCTTTTCTCGTTGCCTTTTACTTCTATAATCATGTCAGGTACCAATTTACAGCTTAGTCCGACTGGAGCATACTGATAGCGGGATTCATATCCTGTACGGAAAAACTATAAGCCCTACTGGAATGATGAGTTGCAGAAAGTGGAAGATGCAGTAACAAATGCTAGGAACATGGCAGAGCGAGAAAAATCCATGGAGGCAAACATCGCCCTCAAAGCCGCCGCGGCGAAGTACAAACACTCTCAAGCAAACAGCAAGAGAAAGCTGGAAAAATAAAACGGAAAGTCTAAACCTGGACAAAGACGGGAACAAGCTATGGAAGCTAGTCAGAGCCATGAACGACGAAACCCCGTCAAATAAACAAATTACTATCAAGCAGGGCGAGAACTTGATCACAGGTAAGAAAGCCGCAAACGCCTTTGTCGATCACTATGCCAGAGCAAACCACATCGAGGTCCCTGCAGATAAGCATACAGACATTAGCGAAGAGCTAAAGGGACACGAAAACATGAATACGGCTCCTGAAGAGCACATGATGGCCAAACTAACAATGCGCGAAATGGAAGAGGATATGAGAACACTAAAGAAAAGAAAATCTCCCGGAAAAGACGGGATAACAAACGAAATGCTGATATGACTGGGCCAAACAGCGAAGAAGAAACTGCTATCGGTCCTGAACCAAAGCTGGAAAAGGGGAATTGTACCACAGGCATGGAAAGACGCAATACTGGTACCAGTACCAAAAACAGGAAAGGACAAAACAGATCCAAATGGATACAGGCCCATAAGCCTACTGAGCTGTGTCAGCAAGCTGATGGAACGGATGATAAACACCAGACTGATGTGGCATCTGGAAGAAAAACGAATACTAATTCCACAGCAAGCCGGCTTTAGACAGCACAGATCCACTGAGGACCAGGTCATCCTCATAGCCCAGGAGATAGAAGATGCCTACCAGGCACAGAAACACACAGTAGCTGTTTGGGTGGATCTGGAAAAGGCATTTGACAAAGTCTGGAAAGATGGACTTAGAGTCAAGCTAAGAAGAAGTGATGTCTGTGAGAAGATGTACAAGTTGATCAACCACTACCTCAAACAAAGAACGGCCAGAGTCCAAGTACAAGGGCAGATGAGCAAAAAGGTGACACTCGAGCAGGGAGTACCCCAAGGGGGAGTATTGTCACCCACACTCTTCCTGGTATATATAAACGATATTACAGAGAATATACCAAGAAGAGTCCATAGCTCAATGTTTGCAGACGATCTGGCTATGTGGACCTCTGAAAAGAATCTCACCATAGCAAGAAATCGGATGCAGACGGCCCTAACATCGCTGGAAGAGTGGGCGAACTCATGGCTGGTCAAAATAAACGAGGAGAAAACCACATGCACAATATTCTCGCTTTCATTAAAACCCCAAAGTACCAAATTAAGTCTAAATGGCAAAATCCTGCAGCCAAACGACAACCCAACCTATCTGGGAGTCACATTTGATCGGCGCATGACATGGAAAAGTCAGATTGAGAGAAACCGAATGAAAGCCAGAGAAAGAATGGCAATCATGAGGAAACTTGTTGGCACAAGCTGGGGAGCAGACGAAGGCATACTAAAGAAACTGTACACTGGAAGAGTGAGACCAGTTCTCGAGTATGGCATTGCGGCATGGACAACAGCAGCGAAGGCGAACTTCGATAAAGTTAACAAACTTCAAAACCAAGCCATGAGAATTATAACAGGTGGCATGAAGTCAACGCCAATTGTAGAACTTGAAAAGATTACAAAACTGCAATCCATGACCGATAGAAGAGACTGCAGAGCCCAGCTGCAGTCAGAGAAACTCCGAAGACTGACCGACCATCCAATGCACCAGAGACTAAACAATTTCGGAAATGGGAAACTAAAGCGGAGAAACTTTGCAGAAATAGCCAAAGCAAAGATGCACGAAGATCCCATAAACGCACTAACAACACCAAAACCCATCACTACTGTACGAAAGCCTACCTGGAGGCAGGATATATTCCCAGAGGTGGTAGAAAATATACCAGGTATTGCAAACAAAAACTGCCAGACTGAAAAAGAAAGGAGAGATACTACCCTAAGCTTCATAACGAAAAGCTACCCAAGCATGGACTGGACCCATGCATACACCGACGGTTCTGTAACAAACACAACACAGAACGGAGGGGCAGGAGCATTCCTGAACCTACAAAATGGCAGAAAAATAACACTGTCATTCGCTACTGGTAAGTACACTAGCAATTTCAGAGCGGAGGCAGAGGCACTGAGGGCGGCAGTGGAAGAAATGGTGACACACAGTGAAAATGAGAGCCATATAGTCCTGCTGACAGATGCTCTCACCGTAGTCACAGCGCTAAAAAGCCAGAAAAACACTGAGCTTAATGACTTAAGAGCAGCACTCTGCAAACTGTGCCAGCAGTCCGCACCAAAAAGGGTAGTGGTACAGTGGGTTCCGTCACACTGCAACATCCAAGGCAACGAGGAGGCAGACAGACTGGCAAAAGAAGGTGCAAGACTACCACAAACAGATACCAGTATGACGTACGAAGAGTCAAAACGGCTTATCAAAGCCAGATACATGACCAAATGGGAAACAGAACATACTGGTTACACCAAAAACGATGCCTATTACCAGTTGAACCGAAGAGAGCAGGTCGTTGTCTTCAGACTTCGCACTGGCCACAACAGACTGAGGTACCACCTATTCAACAAATTGAAGATATGGTGTACCGACGAATGCCCGTGCGGTACTGGTAAAATGACCGCTGAACATCTGCTGCAGAACTGTCAGGAACATACGAGGATCAGAGAGAGCAGATGTGGCCATTACCAGTGGAACTGCAAGACAAGCTCTATGGCAGTGGCGACAGCCTCAGGATGACCGCCGCTTTTTTCGAAAAAATAATGGTTACTGTCTGACTGCGTACGCAGAAGAAGAAGAAGATATCCTGTACCTTCGCTATGAAAAGCAAGTGTTAAACCACTATGCTAATCGTACACATTAGATAGATGTGAATATATTTCCAATACATTCACAAATTGCATCAGAGACTGGTAAAATTGAGGCATCTGAAGCAGAACAGAACTCAATACACGAATTACTCTTTGCAGATGATCACTGCTTGCTGTATGACAATGAAAACAAACTGCAAAATTACATGAATGCACTTGTGCAATATGCGAATTGACGAGAATTAGCGAGAAAAAAAACAAACTATGATGATCAGTAGAACACCTGGGCCACTCAAGATAAGTGTAAATGATATTGCTCTTCAACAGGTCCATGAGTTTATTTGGGCAGCATTTTTTCAGCAGACGGTAGGACTGATAGGGAAATTGAGACTAGGTGACAGAAAGCATCTGCTGTGACATCAGCTGTCCCCACTGCGACGCATCAGCTGTCCCCACTGCGACGCATCAGCTGTCCCCACTGCGACGCATCAGCTGTCCCCACTGCGACTCATCAGCTGTCCCCACTGCTTAGACACCTGAGCATTAGTTTGGCAACAGCTGATATACAGTATATTTATGCCGACTCTGTGCTACCAGTGTCAAACATAGCCTCTGTCTAGGGCGCGTGAGAACAGAATTTAGACGTATGAAATGAAGTGTTTGAAGAAGGTCATCAGTGTTACCAGGAGAGACAGAATGCGGAACGACGACATTCGAAGTATGGTCGGCACTACGTCTTGTATCAAATACATTCCCAGGAAGAAAATAAGTTGGTTTGGTCATCTCATGAGAATGCACCCTCATCAACTTCCACTGATGGCTTGCAACACTGGTAGATCTGGCTACAAGACAAGGGGTGGCCACGAGGCAGGTGAATAGATGACAGAGTGATTGTGCAGCGACACAGGATAGACGACTTAAGCTCCCCATAACGTTCAACAGTACAAGTGGAAAGAAAACTAACATTCATCAAACGTCATATTGTTATCACTGATTAAAATATAGTTACTCACAATTGCATCAGGATCCTCCAATACAAGTTCGTTGTATATCTCATCACTATCGTCTTCTCCTTCAGACGTGTCTGGGGTGCGGAATGAGCTGAGCTGGTCACCAATGTTGTTTCCAGCTCCAGACATTTTTCTATCAAGAGAGGTAGAAATCATTGATGATTATACCTGCACAGGGAAAGGAAGACTAATGTCTAGTCAGGCAAAATATACTGATCAGACATGTTAGTCAGGTTCAGGCAAAACATACTGGACAAGACCCTAACCTTGGCTTTCTCATAGCCCTTCCTGAAAACGGGGTGTTTTCATGGCAGCCTGGCTAACAAGGTGATGGATCGACATGATCCCCATAGTAATGAGCAACACGAAGATCAAGCCATGCATAGCACAACAGTCTGGAGGACCCGGGGTCACCTTCATCAGCCCGCTCGAGATGTGAGGAAAGCTACGACAACCCACCACTTAACGTCCTTTTTAGGGCACACAAAAGAGTTATCCTACTTATTGTAGGCATTAAACAACAACATACAAGCACAGGTTGTGAAACATTTCTGAGGGGCATGTGTACATGTCAATTTGTGTACCATGCAAATATTTGTACACCAGACAAATGTCAACTGTACCACTTTTGATTATCTCCATTTCGATCTTAACGAAACATAGGGCCACCACGGTAGATGACCCCCAACCTGAAGCCAGCCCCAAAACACAGTTTTCACAGTGGCTAATCAATTCCTTTCCAGCTTTCATGTGAAGCCCAAGTCTTCCAACAAATATGCTCCAAGTCATCAAGCATTGACTTGTCTATATCCAGAGAAGTTTTTGTGGATCAGTTTCTACAGGATGGGTTATCCAACCACATGACCAACCCTTCCTTAGTCACCTCTTATGACATGTTTGGCAGGTTACAGTGTTACTATTTTTTGCTCGCCTTGTGGGACCTGGTAACACTTTTGCAGTGGTTGCCACAAGCAATTTATTGTATATGATGAAGTTGCCAGTCCAGTGAGTAGCTTCTGTTTTATTGCCTTTTACAACATGCTGGAATGTTGGAGTGGTTTTTGTACATTCAGTACATTTTGTACAATACATCAACCAATCAAACCCTTTTATGCTCCCAACAAGGGGAACTGAGACGCTAGTCCAGTCAGGCACTGACCAGGACGTCGCGTCAGGCACAATACACTGACCAAGACCACAATTTCTCTTCCATGTAGCGTTTCCTGGAAACAGGCTGTTTTCAAGACGAGATGTGGATCGATGTAACCCCCGTAGTAGTGAGTGCCACACAGATGAAACCAAGCATAGCACAAATGCCTGGAGGACCGAGGTCCACCTTTATCAGCATGTTCGGGATGTGAGGAAAGCTACTACAACCCACCACTTAACGTCCTTTTCAGGGCGCATAAAAGGGTAAACTTACTCATTGTGGGCATTAAACAAAAACAACTACATGCTCCCAACAAGGACAGATCTTAAAAAAGCACAGGTCAAGTCTTTCTGTACATGGTCAATAGCTCAAATTCATCCTATATCATCACTAAACCCCTTATATTTTTTTAGAATTTCTCTTCTCCGAATTGTTCTTTGTCATCCTCTTTGTTTTTAACTAATTGGATTTAACAACAGTGACTGTCTGGTAATGTTATCAGCTGGTGTCCTCAAAGTGTGACAAATCCAACAGTGATGTCTTATCCGCAACTCTCGATCCAGCAGGGTTTGTTCTGTCTCCTTCATAATTCATTAGTGATTTGATCATCTCACAGACTGACATGCTGGACATAAATTTATAGATCTAAATAAGTAAGAAGAGATAAATACATAAAAATGAGATATGCACATATACTGTTGTTGCTGCTATACCAAAGCTGCTAAGCAAGCCTACTCTTGGCAGCCCAATCCATACTTTTTCATAAATACAGGTCTTTTTCAGTTGTTCTGCTGTGCCAAACATTGAATTGGCAATTGTCGGCGGAACTTGTACAAACATTTTTCTCAAGTCTGCCTCGCTTTGCACTCAATAAGCGGGTGTCTGATTCAACAGGGCAAGAGCTGTGTCTGCATAAGGGCAGGTGTCGTGGGTCGATGTAGTTTAAGTAGCTATTAACTCTAGTGTGTCCTATTTGGAGCTGAAAGAAGAGTCTATGTTCTCTTCTGCGTAGTCTGTGTATGTCATTGTTATTTTTTGGTTGTGACATTTCGCTAAATACATTGCGACTTGATGTCCCCGTCGCCCATTTGCTCAGCCAGGCTCCCCTGTTATTATTTCTAAGAATTAATTTAACTGTATTTGCTACAAGGTCACTCCTTTTGTTAATTGGAGGTTCCTGTATTTGCTAGTCTGTCAGCCATTTCCATTTCTGGTATCTCTATTGTCCCAGAATCCATTGCACAGCAATGTTAGTCATGTGGGCTGTGATTATGTTTGTTGTTGATTGCCCTCCCTACTGAAAACAATCTTTTAGTTGTTGATTGATTGTAAATGATTGGAAACAGGCTTCCTATAAAATGGGCCAGCCCCACTAGTGATCTATGCTTCCCTTTGGAGCAAAAAGATGACTGATTGTATTGTTGGGTCAGTTGGCCTATTTTTTTCATCACCACTAAGGGGAGCCACATAAGCAACTAAATGTGATTTATCATTATTGAACAGTAGACATATCACAACATATATGGGGACAGGGTGGGTTAGTGGTTAAGTGACACACAACCAAGGTGCCGGGTTTGATCCCCACCCCACCACCGGCCGTTACCCCGGGGAAGCAAACCTTTAGAAAATGCAGGAGGAAGCAGACCCTTACAATAAAATGAATGCTTAAGTTGGATGCACTGTGCCGACAGGTGTCAAATAAAAACCACAGTGCAATGCATACTGCCTTGGGGAATAGATAAATGAGGCGAACAAAAAAAAACACACAAAAAAAACATATAAAACATGCATCATTCAGAAATGAGTAATATTTGTGATATGATAAACACACAAGACCTGATGGGCAGGAAGGAGAATGAAGATGGAAAACAAAAACAATATAACATTATCCAAAGCTACACTAAACCCTAGTCGACCTGTTCTTCTACAGGGGCAGATGCCCTTGTGTAGTTCCAACTCTGGTGTGAGCTGAATGCAGCCTGGAGGAGGATTTCCTGCTTAGAGGTCTAGGCCTGAGTAACTTATTACTTCAATCCATTGGGACATGTACAGCGGAGGGTGGTAACCGATGTGCGAGTCCATCTTAATAGACTCAAACATTAGAGCAAAGTAGACCCGCAGCCTGTTAGGTTCCATCAAAGCTGCTCTTAACAAACCACCTAACCATGGCTGGTGTTATGCCATGTCACACAGTTAGTTGCCTCTTACGACATGCTCTCTGTGGGGCAGTGGTACTATTCTTGTCATTGACATTCACAAAGATTCCAGTGCTCTTCTCGGGACTGTAAACCCTATGTCAGAAAACAAAATAAGACCATAAAGACCAGTAGTTTATGTGTGTTGCAGCTAAAATTATGAAAAAGTAACAAAGTTACATGACGGAAGCCAGTGTTCGTTAGCAGGTTTGACCTCATTACATGCACGAGTGGTTTGCCGGGGTCTTTGTGTATGACAAGGACAAGAATAGCGCCACTGCCTCACAGAGAGCATGTTGTAAGAGGCGACTGACTGTACTGTGTGACATGGCATAACACCGGCCATGGTTGGGTGGTTTATATAGAGCAGCATAGATGGCGCCTAACAGGCTGCGGGTCTACTTTGCTAGTGTTTGAGTCTATTAAGATGAACTCGCACATTGGTTAACCACCTAACACAGTGGAGTATTAAGCTGCTCAAGCCTAGCCCGCTAATCAGGAAATCCTTCTCCCTGCTATATCCAGCTCATACCAGAGCTGGGACCTGCACAGGGACATCTGCCCCTGTAGAAGTACAGGTCTACTAAGAACTAAGAACATGCCTTAATTCTAATTTTTCTTTTGTTTCTCTACAGCTGTCTCTGGGCATCTTTGCTGTTAATTAAATGAATGAGGATTTTTTGTTCTTGTATCAGAATCTGGGGAAGAATCATCCTCAAATGAATTGTTATGTCTGACAAGAACACCATCACATAAATACAGAAAGGGTCACATAAATACAGAAAGGATTAATAGCTTCAGTCATAAATGTCAACTTGAGTCATCCATAATTTGTAAGGTTTGTTTTAGTTTTTTTCAAACAAGGGGTAAGGGGCGCGAGGACAGATAGAAGAAGAAATGGGGGGGGGGGGGGGGGGGGGGTGTATGTGTCACACAAAGAAAGACAAATACTATCATTTATCTATATATACTTTAGTTTTCATTTCCTGGTTGGGATCAAGACGCTGAGCAGCACATGAGCTACAGTGGTCAGCGACCCATAGCTGACTGCTAGCGTCAGGGCCAGCGAACCAGAGCTTCCAAAACCCTTCTACACCTCCACGTGGTGATCCTGGATAACAGGCTCCAGCAGGGCATATTGGCTAAGGAGAAGGGATCAAAAAGGTAAGGCTAACCCAGTACTAAAAAAAATGCCTGCTGAAGTCGGATGTGTCAGGCTGAAAGGTGCAAATATCGCAGTCAAGCTGTAAACTACGACAACGCATTCTGTTCTCCAGACTACATCTTGGTACTTAAAGCCCCTTGAGGGCTTGGCAGCGGGAGATTGAGAACAAACGAAGCCAAGCCAAGCCAATTTATTGTCAATATTGAATGGTAAGGCTAGTAAAAAACGCAAGTCAGAATTATATCAATATAAAATATTAATTGCACGCTGACAGAGCTGCGAGTGAGCTATGTGAAATGATCAATTTTATTTTATTTAATCATGATTGTGCAAGCAGCCATTAAAGGCCATTCACTAAAACACAGTTCCATGGAACAGCAGTTAAAAAACCCTTCTTTATGTTTCTAGGGAGAGAACAATATTAGAAAGATAGATAAGGAAAGGGACCTAGGGGTTATAATAGATCATACAGGTAAAGTGAGTGAGCAAGTCCAAGTAGCAGTGAAAAAGGTAAATGCAATGTTAGGTATGATAAAAAGAAATATTAAACATACGAGCAAGGAAGTGATAGTCAAACTGTATAAAGCTTTAGTTAGACCTAGATTGGAGTACTGTGTACAGGTGTAGAGTTCTTATCATTGAGGGGATATAAACATGCTGGAAAGAAAACAAAAAAGAGCGACAAAGATGATAGTGGGATTCCAGAATTACAGTTATGAGGAAAGACTCAGAAAAACCGGCCTACAGTGTCTAGAAGAGAGAACAATTCGTGGTGACTTAATACAGGTTTATAAGATGATCATAGGAATGGATAAATTAGACTATAACAAGTTTTTTAAAATACAGCCACCCACAATAATAAGAGGGCATAACTATAAGCTGACTAAAGATAGGTCCAGATTAGATATTAGGAAATATTTTTTTAGTCAGAGAGTGGTGTCTGCTTGGAATGCATTGCCACAGAAGGTAGTGGTGGCAGGGACAGTTAATGCATTTAAGAATAAACTGGATGCGCATAGCTTTTAGAGCAAGGTGATGTAAATGTAACTGGTTGTATACAGACTCTGCAGGGTCTTCTAAACCAGTATAAAGACGTTAAGTTAAGTTAGCCATTGTTTCAAACAAGTGGACCTGAAGTAAGGGTGTAGCGATGTGGTTAGTAACACGGTTCACAGTATAAAAATGCAGATGTTCAGGTTCAACAAGATAGTGCTCATATAGGGAAGCAAACTTATTAACATAACGCATGGTGAAGGCGGATGCACTGGGCCATAAGGCGCACAACATAATACAGAAAACGAAATTAAAAGCTGGTTCGTTACAAGCTGCAAAACAGATTTCACAAACACTGCTTGCTTCATATGTGGTGGGGAAGAAGGCTAACGTCTGGTTAGGTAATATATACTGATCAGACATGTTAGTCAGGGTCTGGTAAAATATGCTGGCCGAGACCCGTATATACTGACTTCCCCATAGTCCTCCCTGGTAACGGGCTGTTTTCATGGCAGTCTGCAGTCTGGCTAACAAGGTGATGGATCGAATTGATCCTCGTAGTAGTGAGCGACACACAGATGAGGTCAAGCTTGGCCCAACCACCTGGTCCACCCTCATCAGCACGCTCAGGATGAGAGGAAAGCTATTACATCTCGCCACTTAACGTCCTTCTGAAGGCGCACAAAAGAGTAATCCTACTCATTGTGGGTATTCAACCACAACATATATGGTATACATATATCCCCTTATCAGATCTTCATCAACCAGTGAACCTGGCAAAGTTTACAGGTATATACTATCATAACAGGCACTGATAATTAATGTTGTATTGGAATGGTTCTTAATTATATTGTCATGATGTTAATAATTATAGAGTGGCTCATGGAATGAGGTGATGTAGTACTTAATTGCTTCAGTTTTTATTTTGTGATGTTATTCATTTATGTTCTATTGTGTGTGCTAATTGTGATCTGAAAACGGAACACATTCTGTAAAGATACCAGTCTGTCCCTGTTCAACATACAATGTCAACTTGTTCCAGATTTTGTTGTAAAATAAAAGTATTTTTGTTGGGAAAGTTGTGAACAAAATATTGCACCTCTGCTATTCAAGAACATGCTAAAAAGCGTACAACCTTAGTCGCACAAGTTGTCATATATCCTTCAATGAAACTGATTTAACCCATTCACTCCCACGAGCCGATGTTTCCGCTTTTGCGACTGTGTTCACGAAATCACATATTTTCCCATTCCTAGTTCTCTTATATGTTTTATTTTGGTTATTGATGAAAGTCCAGATTTTGTACTTTTATTTCCAGAAGAATTAGCGTGGATTTCATTGAAGAAATGTTAATTTTTGCTCTTGGAAATTATACTATTTTTGTTGTAGGGCAGCATTGAATCTAGCCCATGCTCCTTCAGCCAGACCAAATAGAGTTTTTAGAGTGCGAGCTAGGTAATCGTTCGATTATAATATTGCTAATGGTAGTGGTGATAAAGGTATCGATCGCTCTGATAACGATTTTTCAAATTCTTTATCTAGTCTTAGGTCTAAGTCGAGCAATGAAAGTGAAACTAATTATACTGATGAGGGGGCGGACTTCTCTTTTTTCTCAAGCAATGGTAGTAACAGTTCACAAACTGAGTAAAGGTTCAAGATTCTGCACAGTCATGCTGGTGTGTATAATATAGATGTGAATGTACATATATATTGAATACAGCAGGAGCATTTTTTCTGGGTGTGCGCAAATTGTAAACACTCACGCTGATGTCCATTGGGGCTTTTATTTTTTATCATGTTTTTAACTTCACATAATTTCAGTAAAATGTGAAAACAATCGCACCACATTTGGTGTAACTTTCAGAACACCTCTTGTGGATTACTGTCAATAGAAAGTTGCTATATTTTCCATGTAATGGTTTAGAGCTGAATAATGTGGAGAGGGGGGGGAGGTTCATCCCCAATTTTTTTCATAATTTAAAAAAAATAAAAAAACCCACAATGCAACTATAATCTCAAATACACAAATATTCATCTACATTTGTAAAATATATGTATTCCATTGTATTCTAGACTCAATTATGAACAGTTTGGTATATAATGTGCAATATTTCCCTACTATACGCTTGCGAAAGCTGGACTGTATATTCTGGACATGCAAGGATTACGGCGATTACGACGATTATTTTTTACGGCGAGCTGAGAGAGGACGCCCAAAGAAACGTTTTAAAGACGGTCTGAAGGACTCACTAAAAAGTTGCCAGATAGACATCGACACCTGGGAATGTCTTGCGAAAAACAGATCTGACTGGAGAAGCGCAGTCAAATCGGGTGTAGCTAGCTGCTGGTGAAGATGACCGTATTGTGAAAGCCCAGAACAGACGCGAGACGCGGAAATCCCGAGCAGCGGGAACACCATCCCCTTCTACAAACCTTGTGTGCCCGATATGTAGCAGATGTTTTCGTGCTCGCATTGGCCTGTTCAGCCACATGCGCACCCACACCCAACAGGGAAATCTCTGACAAGGATGATGTCGGCGGTCCTCATCGACAACGATGGACAGCTATTATTATTATTATTATTTCAGTGAACATTTATTGAAGATAAATAAATTACAACTATGTGATGCTGTGTTTGAGTTTCAAGTGGACAATAAAAAAAAAAAATTGCATTCCAAGGTCCAAAATATTTGGGAGTGAATGAGTTAAACAAACAGACTATTGTGTGCATGTTTTATGTGTATTTGTACTATAAGTTATACTATACACTTTAAAAAAAATGTTATTAGCTTTATTGCTTAAAAATAATACATTTATTCAGTTATATATAGAGGGAAGATGTAATCCAGAACTCATATCTTGTATCAGGGTTAATCAAGCAGGGTGACAACATGCTCACTGGAAAAAAAGCAGCAAATGCCTTTGTTGAACATTATGCCAGAGCAAACCACATTGATGTCCCTGCAGATAGGCATACAGACATTAGTGAAGAGAAAAATGGGCACGACAACATCAATTTGGCATCAGAAGAGCATATGATGGCAAAACTAACAATGAATGAAATGGAAGAGGCCATGAGAACGTTAAATAAAATGAAATCTCCCGGAAAAGAAGAGATAACAAACGAAATGCTGATGGGGCTGGGCCAAACAGCAAAGAGGAAATTACTATCAGTCCTGAACCAAAGCTGGAAAACAGGTATTGTACCCCAGGCATGGAAAGACGCAGTACTTGTACCAGTACCAAAGAAAGGAAAAGATAAAACAGATCCAAATGGATACAGGCCTATCAGCCTACTGAGCTGTGTAGGCAAACTGATGGAACGTATGATAAACGCCAGACTGATGTGGCATCTGAAAGAAAAACACACACTAATTCCACAGCAAGCAGGCTTTAGACAGCACAGATCCACTGAGGATCAGGTCACCCTCATAGCCTAGGAAATAGAAGATGCCTACCAGGAGCAAAAACACACAGTAGCGGTTTGGGTGGACCTAGAAAAGGCATTTGACAAAGTCTGGAAAGAGGGACTTAAAGTCAAGCTACGAAGAAGTGAAGTTTGTGGGAAAATGCCAAATGGATCAGCCACTATCTCAAAAACAGAACAGTCAGAGTTCAAGTACAAGGGCAGATGAGCAAAAAGGTGACACTTGAGCAGGGAGTACCCCAAGGGGGAGTACTGTCACCCACACTCTTCCTGGTATATATAAACGATATTACAGAGAATATACCAAGAAGAGTCCATAGCTCAATGTTTGTAGACGATCTGGCTATGTGGACCTCTGAAAAGAATCTCACCATAGCAAGTAATCAGATGCAGCAGGCCCTAACATCGCTGGAAGAGTGGGCGAACTTATGGCTGGTCAAAATAAACGAGGAAAAAACAACATGTACGATATTCTCGCTATCAAACAAACCCCAAAACACCAAATTAAGTCTTAACGGCAAATACCTGCAGCTAAACGACAACCCAAACTACCTGGGAGTTACATTTGATTGGCGCATGACATGGAAAAGTCAGATCGAGAGAAACCGAATGAGGGCCAGAGAAAGAATGGCAATCATGAGGAAACTTGCTGGCACAAGCTGGGGAGCAGACGAAAGTATACTAAAGAAACTGTACACTGGAAGAGTGAGACCAGTTCTCGAGTATGGCATTGCGGTATGGATAACAGCAGCAAAGTCGAACTTCGATAAAATTAGCAAACTCCAAAACCAAGCCATGAGAGTTATAACAGGAGGCATGAAGTCAACGCCAAATGTAGAACTTGAAAAGATTACAAAACTGCAATCCATGACCGACAGAAGAGACTGCAGAGCCCAGCAGCAAGCAGAGAAACTCAGAAGACTGACTGACCATCCAATGCACCAGAGACTAAACAATTTCGGAAATGGGAAACTAAAGACGAGAAACTTTGCAGAAATAGCCAAAGCAAAGATGCACAAAGACACCATGAACGCACCAACAACACCAAAGCCCATCCCTACTGTACGAAAACCTACCTGGAGGCAGCATATATTTCCAGAGGTGGTTGAAAATATACCAGGTATTGGAATCAAAAACTGCCAGACTGAAAAAGAAAGAAGAGATACAACACTGAGGTACATAACGAAAAACTACCCAAGCATGGACTGGACCCATGCATACACCGACGGTTCTGTAACAAACACAACACAGAACGGAGGGGCAGGGGCATTCCTGAGCCTACCAAATGGCAGAAAAATAACACTGTCATTGGCAACTGGAAAATACACAAGCAATGTCAGAGCGGAGGAAGAGGCACTGAGGGCGGCAGTGGAAGAAATGGTGACAGGTAAAAGGAATGAAAGCCATATAGTCCTGCTTACAGATGCCCTGGCTGTAGTCACAGCACTAAAAAGTCAGAAAAATACTGAACTTAATGATTTAAGAGCAGTACTCTGTCAACTATGCCAGCAGTCCGCACCAAAAAGAGTAGTGGTACAGTGGGTTCCATCCCACTGCAACATCCAAGGCAACGAGGAGGCAGACAGACTGGCAAAAGAAGGTGCAAGACTACCACAAACAGATACTAGTATGACGTACGAAGAGTCAAAAAGGCTTATTAGAGCTAGATACATGACCAAATGGGAAACAGAACATACTGACTACACAAAAAACGATGCCTACTACCAGTTGAACAGAAGAGAGCAGGTCGTGGTCTTCAGACTTCGCACTGGTCACAATAGACTGAGGTACCACCTATTCAACAAATTGAAGATAGGTGACACTGACGAATGCTCGTGTGGTACAGGGAAAATGACCGCTGAGCATTTGCTGCAAAACTGCCCGACATATGAGGACCAGAGAGAGCAGATGTGGCCATCACCAGTGGCAACACTAGACAAGCTCTATGGCAGTGTTGACAGCCTCAGGATGACCGCTGCTTTTTTCGAAAATATAAAGGTCGACGTCTGACAGCGTAAGAAGAAGAAGAAGTATCAGGGTCAGTAATCCAGAGCTGACTAAGACTGTATTCCGCCTCGAAGCTGTGGTCCTGGAAACAGGCTGCACTAGCGTAATGTGGCTAAGAGAGCAGAGATCGCAGTGGGAAGACAAATCCTGTACTCTCAAAAAATTAAGCTAAAATTGGATGTTTCGGGCAGAAAGTCACAGATATAAATTCTCACTGTAATCTATGACACAAGTCATTTTCAGGACGAATGTAAAAAAATAAGTTATCTGTAGTATTTTTTTTGCATTACTAGGATTATTATAACTCTAACCGTATTTTACAATGGATATTTATTTCTTATGATTTGTATTTGTCTGGGTCTCTAGAGCAGCAGTGTTAGTGTTGTCATTACTCACTAGTATTCCCTGGTTAATTTAATGTAGGCTGTCTCTGTCTCAATAGTCTCAGCAAACTTTTGAAACACAAACTGGCAACAAAGTTGGGCAATTGAATTAGCAGTAATAATATAATACTAATAGTTTTTAATACATTTCTAATGTATCATTGTATGTGGTCACGCTACTCGTCTCGTGGTTTTATATTTAGAATATTCCGAATATTCATATTAGTTTTAGCTGAAGCCAATCCCAATCAATCACTCAGGCAGGCCAATCCAATCTCAGTCAATCTGATTCAGTTCAATATATATGCCAATTCAACAGTTCAAATTTACCCTAAATGTTGTAATATTAGCGGTTATATTGTTAGTTGTGTCGTGTATAATGAGGCTAATTAATAGCCACTCACAGGGGAGTCAATTTGTAACACATTTTCAACTATTTTGTTTAGTTTAGTACAAATAGAGCTAGTGACTAGTGAAGAATGGAATTACTGGAATAGTCAAATTTTGTGGTACTGCCGGGTAAGTACACTACTACTAGTACTAAGCTACGCCGGTTGGTGTATTAAACTAACTGATTGTATCATTAATATATAGCACACAATTAAAATACATTCTTACCTAGAGATTTGTTGTCTGGAGCAGAGTACAATTAATGAGTAATTTTGTATAAATTAAGTAGTTTTTTTTTGTTGGTTTAGTCTCCACTTGATACTTGACAAAGCAGGAAGTGACGTTATTTATACGGTATATAAACTTCATGAATGGAGATTGAGGCGGTGACCTCCCGATACAATTTTTATAATGAAAGAACTTGCTTTTTTGTAGTTGTTGAAAGGTTTGCCTTTCTGGATTCTAATGGAAAAGGCCCGACCCTGTCAATCCCAGACCGTAGTCTTTTAGGTTATGTCAGGACCTATTGGCCAGTGTATGGATGCGTGTGTATAATGAAATGTATTGTGTGTCCCACTCTGACAGTTTTTCGGTACAGTAGACACTTTTATGTGCGCGGAGAAGTGGTTTTACATAGAAAGAGCTTTTTCTGCAATCATTGCATTCTTCAATAAAGGCTGCTGTTCTTTGTGTGGTCTCATTGCCACCGTACAGTTTCTTTTCTAGGTGACTGGACGTGGTGTGTCTTTCTGGACTCTTTTGAGTATCTTCTACCCATCTGCTACCATTATTAGTCTGGTCCATTTCCGGCTAGTGTGGCCCTACCTAATGAAAGAGGCGGCTTCTTCGCCTCGAAGTTGAGACTTTGGATATATATGCCATTCTGAGGTCTATCAATGACTACCTCTAGGACACAATAACATTTTGAAATAAGCCATTGATCGTGCCGGGAGGGACAGGAGCATGCACACACATCGATCATGTATCCACACACATAGTGGGCACCTATGATTTTGCAAGAAGTACTGTGATGTCTACTCTTGACAGAACAGAACAAACGTTTCATCAACGTGATGTCAGAAATTTGTCATAGCGTTAGTTAAACTTACACATAAATAGCAAGATTATGAGAATAAATTTAACTGATGACAATTAGGGGACACAATCCTACAAGATGTTAAATCATTCATATATAACTAGGCAAAGGCCGCCGTCCATCGTAGACGATGATAGGATAATTAATTTTGCTATCGTTTTTTTTATCTACTATTTATTCTGACTCTCTCGTCTCGAGCCGCCCGACCCTAGTGGCAAGTCAAGGACAAGACGACTAGGGGGCGACTACGAGATGCAGGGGATTTGGGAGCTTCATATTTACAAAGTAAGAGGTACAGATCAAGATATCAAAATAAACATTCAAGAAAAAAGATGACAAGAGTCTTAATTGCATTGTTTAATATATATGGAAATGAACATAAATTAAGTTAAACAAAAACATATGGTTCATGTTGAATGCACACAATGAGTAACTTTACTCTTTTGTACGCCCTGAAAATGGTGCTAGGTGACGGGTTACAGTAGCTTTCCGAGCATGCTGGAGAAGGTGGCCTGGGGTCCTCCAAGCGGTTGTGCTATGTCTGGTCTAGTCTGCATGACGCTCACTACTACGGAGATCACGTCGATCCCCCATCTCGTTAACCAGACTGCCACGAAACAGTCTAATGCAGTTGTGGATACCGTGGTCTGAGAAGGCAGCAACGAATAGTAATCGCTGTAACCTGCTAAGCGTGTCGAAAGAGTCTGATAAGGAGGTTTGGACATTTGACTGGATACCCCGAAGAAACTAAGATATAAGAAAAGATAACCTCTAGGCCCGATAGTAGATAAGTATGGAACGAGTCAAGTCATATTCCCAGTTATTCCCCGTTTGTTAACTGTATGCATCATGTGCTTGTCCTCACGGTTGTGACAAGCTTCTTCTTCACCATCATCACAATAGTTTAGCTCTCTGTGGAAGAGAGGAAGACTAACGTCTGGCCAGGCACAACATACTGATCAGACATGTTAGTCAGGGTTAGGCAAAATATATACTGGCCAAGACCCTCACCTCTGCTTGCTCGTAGCCCTACCTAGAAACGGGCTGTTTTCATGGCAGCCTGGAAAACGAGGTGAGAGATCGACGCGATCCCCGTAGTAGTGAGCGACACGTAGATGAAACCAAACATAGCACATCCGCCTGGAGGACCCTGGTCCACCTTCATCAGCACACTCGGGATGTGAGGAAAGCAATTGCAAGCAACCCACCACTTAACATCCTTGTCAGGGCTCGCAAAAGAGTAAACCTACTCATTGTGGACATTCACAAACAACAGCTTCATGGGGAGAACAGGTTTCCAACAAATACATGCCAGGTCCTCATGTCGAGGACCATCTGTTTCAGCTTTGTCCATGTCTTCTCTGTGCCTTTATGTCTATCTAGAACTCTCTTTTTCATATGTGTTTTGATCTGTCACTACTTCTCACGTCTTGGAGTTTCTAGAACAGAAACTATCGTGTAATACTATTCGCTTGTTTCCTTATTGTGTGTATATCCAACACCAGCGCCTTCTCCTCGGATCAGGCCTCCCTGAAATATGACTGGTTCTTTCCCAGAATGCCACGTTCGTAATATTTTCATGCCATTTAAATCTCTGTATTCTTAACCCTTTGAGATACGCCCTGGGGTTTGGCAGAGCTGCCGTTTTGCCCCATTTCTTTTCCTTCTGACATTTGATTGGATTATGACAAATACGATTTACTGATCTAGATGGCAGTCCTCGGGGACTGGATAGGCAAATTGATTCTGAATTGTGCTAAAATTTCGCTCTGCTGTTGTCCAGTGACTTCAACGCAAAGTGACTTTACTTGATAAGAAATCCTACTATATGGCCACGGGAAGTGGGGAAAAAGAAAACGCTACTAAAAACGTCCAAGCTTTCATTGGATGCTTGCGCCGAAATGGCGAATACAATGGCATGATAAGGTCACTAATATTTAATTGTGGGAAAAAAACCGGACAGACGCCAGTTGGACTAGACGTATGGAAAACGCGTTGACGATGGATAGGACACGCACTACGGAAACCAACTGATAGCATTACAAAATAGTTACTGTTCTGAAATCTTCACGAATACGCCGAAAGAAGACGGAAGAAAAAGAAGAAGAGGAAAGACGGATGACGAAGAAATAAGGAGAAGGAAAAAGAAGAAGGAAGAAGAAGGAGGAATAGTATAATAATAATAAGAAGAAGAAGAAGAACTAATCATATTTATAATAATATGAAGAAGAAGAAAACGAAGGAAGAAGAAGATGGAAGAGGAAGAAGGAAGAAGAAGAAGGAATAATAACAATACGAAGAAAAAGAAAAGGAAGAAAAAATAAAAAGATAGAAGCAGAACAACAATAAGAAAAAAGAAGAAGAAAAAGAAGGAGGAGGAGGAAGAAGAAGGAGAAGATATCACAAACATAGATTACATTTGGTTAGCTTGCTGTGTACATTCATATTGCTCTGTTATTGAATTATTTTCGGCGGAAAGTAAAGCGTCATTGTCAGGTGCAACATACTGGCTATTCTTCCATTCACGTCCTCGCCTGCAAACAGGCTGTCTATGGCGGCCTGGCCAGCGAGGTGAGTTTAGACAATCTGACACACTAGTGATGAACCTGCCGATCGATCAACACTGCTGTCGAAAGGAACGACATTCGCCTCTCAAATCGTCAAGGAAACGGTGGACGATCCACTCCCACAAGTTTCAAGCGACCCCTGGTCTCACGGATTGTACGAACTGAATGTCTGCATCTTGAGCTACTTCCAGTCGTCTTGATTGTATGTCTTGCCACTGGTTCCTGGTAACTCAGGACAAGAGAGTGAGATTGATGTCCAGCGCAGATTCTTGCTCAATATAACCCAATTTCAACGCAAGTTACATCTTCAAGAATACAACAGGCTGATGATGTCGCCTTCTTCGCTTGCGATGGGCAACTTACTTACTTACTGCATTGTACTAGAACAAGGAAGACAAGGTCTGACATTCGCCCAAAGATAAAGGAAGAGCAACTTTAGCTTGTATTTTACTGGATTACTGGGTGACCAGTTGTCGCCACCTGTAGTAGCTACCAGTAGGGTAGACCAAGAAGACGATGGCACCAAGATATCCAAGAATGTCTGAGTATGACTGTGGCAGAGGCTGGAGTTTTGGCAAGGGAACGAGTTGCTTTCAGACAGGCTGTGGTGAAGCGACTTTCTACAAAGGACATGCCACATGATGATACTGGGCGACCAGTTCCCCAGAGGCGATTACGCAGCTGCGTGTCCCAACGTCACTTCTATTATCTTCTGTGTTGGGCCACGATGGACCAGTGGGTGAAAAGTTTTCCGTCTGCAGTACCGTGGATGTTGTTTATGAGTTCGAGGGAGTCGGACCAACGCATAAGTGGTATTCCGCGTAGTCGTTTTCTGTCTCGTGGGTATCAGACTGATGTCGCTGTGCTCCAACGGTCATCAGTTCTCCGGGATAAGACGCTGATCCGCGCATGAGCTGCAGCGGTCAGCGACCCATAGCTGACTGCTAGCGTCAGTGTCAGAACCAGAGCTGCCAAGACCCTTCTTCACCTCCACGCAGTGATCCTGGATAACAGGCTGCAACAGAGCCGACTGGCTAAGTAGAAGGGATCGAATAGGGAGGGCAACCCGGTACTCAAAAATGCTTGCTGAAGTCGGATGTGTTGGACCGAAAGGTGTAAATAGCGCAGTCAAGTAGTAAACCACGACACAACGCATTCCGTTCTCTGGACTACATTCCGCTACTTGCAAAGCTTTTTACAGGGCTTGGTAGCGGGAGATTGAGAACGAACAAAGAAGAAGAAGAAGATCAGTTCTACGAAGTAGGTGACCAGCCTTGCGATGCTTTCCTTGTCTGCGTGGCCAACTGCATTCTTCATCAATAACATTTGCCGTACGTCAGTGTTGTGAAGACCTTCCAAACGTTGGTTGTGGACCAAGAGGCCGATGATACGTTTCTCGAGGGAGGCTTGGGTCACTCTAGTTTGGACTTCATTTCTATTGCAAGTGACCACGTTTCTGCCGCATAACACATTGCAGATAGAACTGCACCGTTGAATAGAGAGACGCGCAGAGTCTGGTCGTGGATATGGTCTAGTGCGTCTTTACTGAGGAGAAAGTCGCCCATTCCGCTCGACGGCGGCTTGTTCGTTCTGCATATCCAATAGGCGTCCGAAGCTAGATATACTGCTCTACGTCGTCCAGACTCTCGCCATATATACAGCCTGTATTTAGATAATACTTATCTACCATTTGCGAAACACACAACAAGAGTAGCTACGAAAACAACTGCAATATTGAAATGAAGACAGACAGTATTCCACGTATAAGCTAACGATGAGTATATTAGGTCATCTTACCAAAAGTACTACGATTATTTTAGTGAAAAATCGGAAACAATAAGTCATTTTATGATTTTTATTACAACGTAACAACTACCAATTCTGAACGAACAAACACATATAACATGTATGTATGTATGTATGTATGTATGTATGTATGTATGTATGTATGTATGTATGTATGTATGTATGTATGTATGTATGTATGTATGTATGTATGTATGTATGTATGTATGTATGTATGTATGTACGTACGTACGTACGTACGTACGTACGTACGTACGTACGTAGGTAGGTAGGTAAGTATGTATGTATGTATGTATGTATGTATGTATGTATGTATGTATGTATGTATGTATGTATGTATGTATGTATGTATGTATGTATGTGTGTGTGTGTGTGTGTGTATGTATGTAGGTAGGTATGTATGCATGCATGTATGTATGTATGTATGTATGTATGTATGTATGTATGTATGTATGTATGTATGTATGTATGTATGTATTTATTTATGTATGTATGTATGTGTGTGTGTGTGTGTGTATGTATGTATGTATGCATGTATGTATGTATGAATGTATGTATGCATGCATGCATGCATGTATGTATGTATGTATGTATGTATGTATGTATGTATGTATGTATGTATGTATGTGCGTGCGTGCGTGTGTGTGTGTGTGCGTGCATTTGTTTGTTTGTTTGTGTGTTTGTTTGTGTGCTTGTTTGTGTGTTTGTTTGTTTGTGTGTTTGCATGAGTGGGAGTGCGAGTTGGAACGCATAACAAGAAATGTTAGTAGCATGCCCTTTGCAGAACGTTGCTTCTTTGGCTATTATAAGTTTATTGACACGCAGGTTGAAAATACTTTCTGCTCGCGGAGAGGATTGTGGGATTGTGAATATGACGTTCAGGCTGCCTATAATTACATATACGAGGAGGGGTAACATATACATACATCCTTCCAAACATACATATATTCACATTGACACATACATTATAAATAAATATATATTTATATCTATATATCATCATCATCAGTCCCGTTTCTGATGATCTGCCCCAACCTCCCAGAAACCTGTGATATGAACGACATGATGGAGTCGAACGACAAGGCAGTTCAAGTTGCTGAATACTGGACGGATGCTGTGTGACATGGTGTTTGGACACGGAAAGTAAGTAAGTATCAGTCCCGTACCCTGGAAGATCATCGAGGCACCAAAACTGTAGATTTTGGACCATTTCCTGTCATTCCACTCGTTTTTGTGTCAAGATATTTGTTCTAGATATTAACCTTCTCGTCCACTCTCTGATATTGTATTCCAATCTCTTTTTCTGTCTCCCTCCCTTACGCTTGCCAGGCGCAGGTTCGTCTGGGTCAAACCAGACGATCTTGAAACATGTCCATAGCATTTTAGCCTGCGTGCTTTCACCATAGTCAATAGGTCTTTATATAGGTCGACCTCTCTATTAACGGTGCCCATAGCTGTTTTATTCGTGACTTGGTCTAGATACAAATTCCGAGGATTCGACACAGACATATCATCTCCTTTGGACAAATTCTTCGCTATAGAACCGCTGTCAGAGTCTAAGTGTCGCACGCGTAAAGGTACACTGAAATGACAAGAAATAGTAATGTTCGCCTAAGCATCTATATTCAATATTCCGCTATGCTTGTGAGACATGGACAGTTACAGCTGACCTTCAGTGAAGGATACATGCCTTGGAGATGAGATGTTTCCGAATACGTTTAAACGTCACGTACAAAGATCGTGTTACAAATACGAGATAGAATTACAACAGCAATATGGCCTTTTGAAGACCTCTTGGCAACTGTCAAAAGAAGGAAACTCGCTTGGTACGGTCACATATCGAGAACAAATGGTCTTGCAAATACGATCCTGCACGGAAAGGTGCAAGGCAGACGACGAAGAGGCCGCCCTAAAAAGAGGTGGGAGGACAACATAAAAGAATGGACCAATCTTCGACCAGAAGAGGCACAGGCAAGGATGGCGTGGTGTTGTGAGGATGTCTTCATGTGTGCCCCAACGACCTCACCGGTTACGGGATGACCTGACCTGACCTGACCTAGGCATCTAGGGCCCGTTTGGTCAATCGACCACTACCATGTCCGACTGCTGATGCTTGTAACCAAACCTCGTGTAATGCCGAAGAAGAGACTGCTATCTGCCGGAGCCATATAGAACATGGGCTGCCCCTCCTACGCCTACAGCCGATCTGTGGGAGACCTTTGTTACACATAGCTGACGTAGACATGATATGGTTAGCCGGATCTTCCTGGTCCAGGCAAACCATGTGACCAAACACAGACAGGTCCAAATGCGGACCATAGTGTCCGAGATGGACCATAGTGTCCAAGATGAACCATAGTGTCCTAGATGGACCATAGTGTCCGAGATGAACCATAGTGTCCGAGATGGACCATAGTGTCCGAGATGGACCATAGTGTCCGAGATGGACCATAGTGTCCGAGATGGACAATAGCGTCCGAGATGGACCATAGTGTCCGAGATGGACCATAGTGTCCGAGATGGACCATAGTGTCCGAGATGGACAATAGCGTCCGAGATGGACCATAGTGTCCGAGATGGACCATAGTGTCCGAGATGGACCATAGTGTCCGAGATGGACCATAGTGTCCGAGATGGACCATAGTGTCCGAGATGGAAGGAGGACATGTCTTTGCAGAGATCTCGACATTGCGGACGAGATCGAACCACCGGATACTGCTGATGCGTCGCTGGTTGCGCATGTGAAAGGCATCGAGTCTTCACATGTCCCGTTTAAGTAGTGACCAAGTCTCTGAACCATACAGGAGGACACGAATCACGCACACCTGCCATTATTTCACACACGGTGGAGGTCGTTCATAGTGGAGGCAGCAAGTCCGATCCGCGTCAGGCGTACTTAACACGTCAGGCATACTGCGTCCATCGGATGAAAAGGAACTTCCCAGGTATGTGAATTCATTAGTGCACTCCACCGTGTGACCACGGAGAACAATTCTGTGAGGACCAGTGTTGGAGCCAAGGTTCTGAATTTTCTTCTTGGCCCAAAATATTGATTGGCTCAGGTATGATGTTTTTTAAGTTCCAGTTTCAGGAGAGGCTGTTTCAGAGCTGCATTGTCTGAGCCGACTTGGACTATGTCATCAGCATAGGCGAGGTCTGTGATGCACGTTTCCATGTCAGTACCACGATTATGGGAGCTAGGTGGGAGGTGGGGGGTTAGGAATCCAGTCGATGGCTGGTCAGAAAAAGTCAGGGACAAGGACGCAGCACTGTTTGAACGGGAGGGTGCGTTGTCATGATGAAGCCATGGCATGATGTCGACAGGTCCTGTCGTTTGCATCAAACATCATCACGAAGGCGACAGATGACCTCTAGGTAGTACTTTATGGTAATATTTTTGAACCTGTGGTGCGTAGTCGTGGTACAGAACCCCACGAGAGTAAACAAAAATACGCCAACATGACCTTGACATTGTTGCGCACATTGTTACTGTTATTTGTTATGTGTTTATTCCTACTGTTAATTCTCATGTCCTGTAAGACCACCCTGGCCATATAGAAAACGATGCCTACCATCAACTCTCCAGGCGAGACCAGGTGATAATTCTCCGGCTACGCACAGGTCACAGCAGACTTAGATGCCACCTGAACAACAAGTTCAAGATTGGCACTACAGACCTTTGTGCCTGCGGCACAGCCCCCACGAAGGCAGAGCATATTTTGCAGTCCTGTCCACTGTTTACCGAATAAAGAAGTAGCATTTGGCAACAGCCAGTGTCCTTCCACGAGAAGCTGTACGGAAGCGTATAGAACTTTGAGTCGACCGCCGCCTTCGTTAGAGTCATTGAAGTTGAAGTCTGAAGGTGAACGAGGAAGAAGAAGAAGAAGCCATGACTCGTTGTCCACAGGTCCGGTCGTTCGCATCAAACAATATCACGAAGGCGACAGATGACCTCTAGGTAGTACTTTATGGTAATAGTTTGACCTTATGGTGCGTGGTCGTGGTCGTGGTACAGAACCCCACGAGAGTAAACAAAAACACGCCAACATGACCTTGACATTGCTGCGCCCATATCACGTTTTTTTGTGGACTCGGGGATGACGCATGACTCTACTGTGTCGACTGCGGCTTGTTTTCCAGGTCGTACCCATAAACCCATGACTCATGATCAGTGATCGCAGTGTTCAGGAAGTCAGGGTCGCCGTTTGCGCAGTCCACATGTCTCGTGAGACTTCCAGACGGAGTTGCTTCTGCTCCATCTTTAGCAGCCTCAGAAAGGTTTTTTGTGGACACTCCGAATAGCCAAATCATCTCTCAAATTGAAGTGTACCTAGTCAATACGTATCCCCACCTCATCCGCAAATTCTTGGATGGGGACATAAAGTTTCTTGAAGACCAAGATCCGTACTTGGTAAATGACTTCATCATTTCGGCCTGTTGAGGGCCTGCAGGAACGTGATCCACTCTCCACCGACAGGCGGTCATCTTTGAAGAGATTCTATCATTCCTTATTTTGTGTGATGCTCATGGGCATCGTCACCGAAAAAAAAAAAAACTGATGAATCTTCCGAATGGTTTCCACTTGGGTGTCGCCTAGCTTTTAGTAAAATTTGATGCACCACCGCTGCTCAATTCATTCCGTCATTTCCTGGTGAATGAAAACCCGACAGATAACACTGAATGGCTGACTGCCAGCGACTGACGCAATCTGCAGGATTTTTTGAGGGGAAGGGGAATTAACTCATGTGCCGAAGGACATCACCTTCATTTGTGTCCTTGAAAAAAAAAAAATTAAGGTCCTATACTTTTTTGAACACATCTCGCATTTATATGTATTTATATTAATACACAAGAGGGCCCACAAGCGCAATTTAAATTGAGATGCACAAAGTCACACACACAGAAATACACACATAGATATAAATATACTTAAACATATACTACGCATTTGTCTGGCTAGGTTTTTACTGTGACTCTGATAACAAAATAAACCCAACAAACCTAGGTTTCGAACGCATATCACTGTAGACAGAAGACTGACATTCAAACAAATTGGCCAGCCATTCCACATATTACTTTTACATTTATTTTCAATAGTTGAACACATTCGATTTTTTTTGCACGTGCCTGTTTCTTTGCAACGCAGTGTTAGTCCATAAGATTATACCTGTTTTTTCCCGAGGGCCGTCGAGCGTGAACTTTGGGTAACTCATACCATTCTTTTCCTTGACGATCGTCGTCATTGGCCACGGCTTTCTCTGGGAATACCCTTCTGTCAGTAGACATGGAGTTATCTCGAGATACCCTTCTATTAATAGCCAATGTTTTATCTGGAAATACCCGTCTATCATTAGACATCGAGTTACCTGGGAATACCCTTCTATCAATAGCCGTTGTTTTCTGTGGGAATACCCGTCTATCCGTAGACATCGAGTTATCTGGGAATACCCTTCTATCAATAGTCATTGTTTTCTCTGGAAATACCCGTCTATCAGTAGACATCGAATTATCTGGGAATACCCTTCTATCAATAGCCATTGTTTTCTCTGGGGATACCCGTCTATCAGTAGACATCGAGTTATCTGGGAATACCCTGGTAATAGGTATAGAATTGTCTCGGAATACCCTTCTATTAATGGCCATCATTGGCTCTGGGAATACCCTTCTGTATCTTCGTTTCGCGGACAGACTGCCTTCAGCAGCGTACAGTTTCCATTTTCTGGCATAACTCTTGATCGTCTCCTTCATTATGGGAGGGATGTATTTGACAGAGACGCTGGAGCGCTTCATGTTGTATTCAGTGTTGATATTGTAGGGGTCGTACTCCAGATCAGAAGTATCCACGATTTTATCGTTCGATCTTACTTTTCGGAGATTGTCGAGAGATTTTTCTGGAAAATTGTGTATTGAAAATATAAGATTTTTAAAGTAATACAGTAATCATATTAGAGTCTTTCGGGCAGATGGGACTCGAAATCCTAGGAAGGCAGCTCATCTAGGAGAAGGAAAACTCTGATTTCAAAACATCTGAAGCCTTGCAGATAATATACTGGCGTGGGACGGCGTGGGCTTGTGGTTAAGTGGCACGGCTCACAATCCGAAGGTGCTGGGTTCGATACCCATCTCAGCACCGGCCGTTACCCCGGGGAAGCAAACTCTTAGAAAATGCAAGAGGAAGCAGACCCTTACATAAAATGCATGCTGAAGTCGATCCACTGGGCCGACAGGCGCAAAATAAAAACCACAGTGCAACGCACACTGTCTTGAGGATTAGAGAAATAAGGCGTATCTTGTCGGGTTTTGTCAGAGATTGCTGAGCAATCTGTTTTGTGATAACTCTGAAAGTTGGTCAGCATCTACCAAACCTGACAACCGACGATGTGCGAAGGAGCACACGCAAGAGGATACAATGCCTTATCCTAGAGCGAGGAAAGACAACCTCAGCTGAGTGTTGTGACAGGGCAGACCAGGCCCTAAGCCTTGGTTGGCGGTTGGTCTAGGAGGGAAGCCCCGACAGGCGAACAGATAGAGCATTGCTCTGCTGGTCCTGCAGCTTGCCTTGTTCCAAATGTATTGGTATCACCTTTCCCTTGGAGCAAACAAGGCAGACCGAGAGAGGGACCATACTGCATGGGCAACACATGGTCTCTATATTTCTGTCCGGGCTTTGTGATAAAAACACAATTACTATCGTCTGGCAAGACGACAAGAGACTTGATGAGTAGAGTCTAAGAAACGGCTTTGAAATTATAATAATTCACATTTTCGCTCAAAGTGAGACATCATTTCAGCGATCTCCTAAAAGGAAATCTGTATCAAAGCATTTTCATGGGCAGTTTCAATAGCAGTGGCTTTACTTGATCATGTTGCTAGACACATACAAAACCCTCTTTAGTCTTTTCTTTACGATATGCTTATAAGATTACAATGGTTAATTTTTTCAGCCGTGGTACTTCTTCTTCTTCTTCTTCTTTCTCGTCCATCTTCAGACCTCGATTTTAATGACTCTAACGAAGGCAGCAGTCGACTTGATGCTGGCTCTGTGCACTTCCGTACAGCTGTCCGTGCCCTGGTTCCACGGCACGGAGGTAGGGAACCACCAGTAGAATTTGGGGGCTAAAGGGGGGTGGGGTCCGGCACTCTTCCCACCTAGCGGGACTCCTTGGATCGATCACAATCTATCTCGTTTAGTCATTTTGGTGTCCGTCATAATTAAACGCCCTGCGTTGCACTGTGTTATGCGCCGTAGTCCAGTGCCTTTGTTCGGGGCCGCCTTCTTAGCCCTTGGCTGTCCACAGCCTGCCTGCAAGGCAGAAGTTGTTTTTGGGGTCAGAGTTGTCTTTCCTATGAAGGCTGTCTTACATGACTATCGGATCGTCCCTTTCCGGGTTTTGATCAGAGTTGTCCGTCTCGTTGGGTGGGCGTCAGTCAGAGCTGTTGTGATCCTCCTATGCATGATAGGATTTGGGCCCTGGTTTTCCTCCGTTTTTGCTCACTAAGTTTAGCCGGTCAGTCAAAGCCGTTGCCCGGGGGTGGCGCTGCTGTTCGTCAGCAGTATAGGAGCAATACGTGATTTAGGCAGGAGCCGCGGAACCAAGTAGGGTCCAGGCCATCCTAGTTTGCTATGAACTGACTGACTGCCTGCCTCTTGCCTTGAGGTGCTATTCTTTACACACTCCTGCACTACCCCAAGTCGTAGTACAACTCAGGTGAAACAAATTTAACCTGAAAGCAAATGGCCATTCTCAGGTGTGCCCTTATCTATATTGTGCTCTACAAGACACGCAGTGCACATAGAAATTAAGGAAAGAAAGTATTAAAAATAAGTCAAAGTTGAAGCGAATCTGAAAATCAATATCGATAGTATTACAACATGGTCAAATATCCCAAGCTGCGCCTCTACAGATCGTACGTCGTTTCAATTCTCATGTACTGCTCCGATACGGTCTTACAATGAGACCGGAAACAGATAGAGGCCTTCCACATGCGCAGTCAACGACGTATCCCTTGGAGTTCGTTGGCAAAACTTAACGTCATCAACACCGATGTCTCCTGAAGGATATAATTCACGAGTATTTTCTCAGCGTTGGATCGGAGCCACTTCTCTTCCTTCAACCATGTAGTCCTCATCTCTGAGCATGTCCCGGATCGAGAGCCGCTACACTTGTCCCTAGGGGCGGGAAAAGATCGCACGGCTCATAGAGTTCGTCCCATTGGTCACCCACGTAATACGTGACTGAAACATCTTGACGTCGTTACAACTGCCAATGCAAGATATCTGGGACTCTGCCATCAACCATGGCCATTGCTGGTCTGGTTACCTAGACGAACTACTTGACTACTTAATTTCTTGACTACTTGACTTACATTACCTACTTGACTGACTTGTCTATTAGACTGGCTTGACCTGTTTAACTTGCTTGACTAATTCCCTTAATTGATTGACTTGGATGCTTGATTTACTTAACTACTTCACTTACGTGACGACTTGACTTACTTGACTACGTGACTTACGTGACTACTTGACTATTTGTCTTACTTGAATACGGGACTTACTTGAATAAGTGACTTACTTCCTTTACTTGACTACGTGACTTACTTGACTAAGTGACTTGCTTCATTTACTTAACTACGTGACTCACTTGACTAAGTGATTTACTTCATTTACTTGACTACGTGACTTACTTGACTAAGTGACTTGCTTCATTTACTTGACTACGTGACTTACTTGACTAAGTGATTTACTTCATTTACTTGACTACGTGACTTACTTGACTAAGTGACTTGCTTCATTTACTTGAATACGCGACTTACTTGCCTACTTGACTTACTTGACTAAGTGACTTGCTTCATTTACTTAAATACGTGACTTACTTGGATTTCTAGACTTACTTGACAACTTGCCCATTTGACATACTTGATTTATTTGTATGCATGACCTACTTGACTACCAGACCTATTTGACTACTTTACTTATTGGACTTCTTGACTTAGTTGACTTCTTGACTTGTTTGACCACTTGACTTATTTGAGATATTGACTTATTAGACGTCTTGATTAATTTTACTACTTGATTTACTTGACTACTTGACTTATTTTACAACTTCACTTATTTTACAACTTCACTTATTTGACTTCTAGACCTACTTGACTTTTTGACTCATTGACTTTTTTGACTACGTGACTTACTTAACTTATTTGATTGCTTGACTTGACTTATCTGATCACTATATCACATATATAACGCAAGAACAGAAACATAAACTAAACCTTTTGTCAGTGGCCCAACAAAATTCACTTGAAAACGACTTTCCAGGAGCGGTGGAGATGCTTTGTAGGTTTAGTTCAATTTGTCTGTCCTCGAAGGAAGAAGCTATCTCCTAACACCGACACTGACATTAAGAAAGATGGTGCTCAACAGTTTCATAGGGATGTGTGCACAGCCAGCAATCTGGATTATGTTCTGGTTAGATTTTGTTCAAGTTACTGTGTAATAAGAAGCACGTATCGCGCGAGAATCAACATGGAACAGGGCATGAGTGTACTTGTGTCCAGTTGGATTTCAAAATTTGAGAAGATGTGCCGAGAATTTGAAATACGTGTTCCAATATTTTCTTTCTTCAAGTTTACCAACCTAACCGCACCAACTGCGCAATGCATCTGTTATGTTTGTTGTTGTTTAATGCCCACAATGAATAACCTTAGCTGCAGTGGTCAACGACTCTCAGCTGACTGCTAGCATCAGGGCCAGCGAACCAGAGCTGCCAAGACCCTTCTACACCTCCGTCGGATGTGTTGGACCGAAAGGTGCAAATGTCGCAGTCAAGCTGTAAACTACGACACAACGCATTCCGTTCTCTGGACTACATTCTGCTACTTAAGCCCTTTCAGTATTTAATAGTGGGAGATTGAGAACGAACGAAGCTAAGCCAAGTAACCTTGCTCTTTGAAGCGCTCTGTAAAGTTCGTTAAGTGGCCGTTTGTAATAGATCACTTACTGAGCGCG
The DNA here is from genome assembly GCA_036924085.1 of Ariolimax columbianus. Taxonomy (NCBI): domain Eukaryota; kingdom Metazoa; phylum Mollusca; class Gastropoda; order Stylommatophora; family Arionidae; genus Ariolimax; species Ariolimax columbianus. Next base: position 25,119,968 of record JAVGWX010000005.1, on the reverse strand, counting down.
GTGAGAAACGTAGACCGCGATCCTCCAGGCGATTGTGCTATGTTAGGCATCATCTGCGTGACGCTCACTACTACGGGGATCACGTCGATCCATATCTCGTCAGCCAGACTTCCTTAAAAAAAGCCTGTAATCAGTGAACGCTACTTGGAAGAAAGAAATTGGTCTTGGTCAGTATATTGTGCTTGATCCTGACGCGACGTTCAGGTCAGTATGTTGTGCCTGACACTGACGCGGCGTTCTGGTCAGTATTCTGTGTCTGACCCTGACGCGACGTTCAGGTCAGTATGTTGTGCCTGACACTGACGCGGCGTTCTGGTCAGTATTTTGTGTCTGACCCTGACGCGACGTTCAGGTCAGTATGTTGTGCCTGACACTGACGCGGCGTTCTAGTCAGTATTTTGTGCGGCTCAGTTCCCCACTGCAACTTAAATAGGCTGATTTAGGGAGCCGTGGACAAAATTCTGGTACATTAAGGGCGCCATGAACGGGAAACTTATGGGAACCACTGGACTAGGTTGAAACATTCTGGTACATTAAGGGCGCCATGAACGGGAAACTTATGGGAACTACTGGACTAGGTTTTTTTTATCTCTAACAGGTACAAAAAACAACTCCACACTTACGGAGATTTCGAACGCAGATCATCTTGGTCAGTAGGCTGGCATTCAAACCGCTCGACCAACCATTCCTCATGCAGCAAAAACAACCCCAACAGCAACAGCAACAAGTACAGCAACAACACATCAAACAACTAACTCATTTTTCTCATGACGTCCAGATCAATGCCTTCAGAGTCGGACGCTCTAAGAACAATTTCTTTCGGCTCTATTATATTGGCGTGCCGCCATCTTTGAGCCATTTTTTTCCACTTCCAGTTTGTCTGCGTGGGTCTAGTGACCTTGCCCTTGTACACGAGCTGATCATCAAGGACACTGCTTAAGTTCGCATATGACTTCCAGCGGTTGCGGTTCAGCAAATCAAAAAAACATCTGAGAAATGACAAGAAGCATAAAGGAGGAACTACAGTAATAATACAGAAGTAATAACAGTAAGAGTAAATGAGGATTAATAGTAAAACCAAATAACAGTAAGAGCACTTGAGAAATAACCATAATAGGACATGAGAATTAACATTAGGAATAAACACATAACAGACAAGAGTGGCAGTAGTTGTGATCAGAGCAATTTAGCCTTAGTTCAGTAATCTGCTGTGTGAGGTCAATTGGCAGTTGCTGACATGTGTATCGAGAGGTGATACTAACGGACTGAAAGGTTGATATCACTTGGTTGTGTGTATGCGTTCAAATATTTTGACAATTTGTGGTTGTATGGTTGACAAATTGTATGCCATGCATTTGTATTTGGTTGTTGTTTTGGTTCTGACAAATTGGATGACTTGCATTTGTATTTGGTTGTTGTTTTGGTTCTGACAAATTGGATGACTTGCATTTGTATTTGGTTGTTGTTTTGGTTCTGACAAATTGGATGACTTGCATTTTTATTTGGTTGTTGTTTTGGTTCTGACAAATTGGATGACTTGCATTTTTATTTGGTTGTTGTTTTGGTTCTGACAAATTGGATGACTTGCATTTTTATTTGGTTGTTGTTTTGGTTGTTTATACATAATTACAGCTATTGATATATGTGTCAATGTGTGCTGATCGGTGGAGAAGTGTAGCCCATCCAGAATGTAGGCCTCCGCAAACAGATGTTTTCGAGGTTGAGAGGAGTTGCAGAAAAAGCGCTGGCATGCTGGGACACTGAACTGGCTGACTTAGAGGAAGAGGCTTTGGAGTAATGTAACAGTAAATGTTGACTGTTAAGGCTTGTTGTTGTGTATATTCTATCACATGTACGGGGAGTCTTTGAAGATAATACTAAGTTAATCAGAAACTTAAAGATTTTAGTGTCGAAATTGTTCTGTAAGATTGACTATGGCATATGTTTGTCAAATACGTTTTTGTGGGAAACAAAAATAATTTTGCCGTTTTTTTGAGAGAGGGATAGGTGTCAGGAGAGACTCTGTGATAACTAGCCTGAGGATAAAATCACGTTAGTTCGTGGCCTAACAGGACTTAGTATAAATGGTCATGGGTCGTAAGGAGAGGCGTGTTAATGATACCGCCTACAGACAAGGGCCCCCAGGAAAATTGACCTGAACTGTTCGGGTGTAACACTGAAGGGCTGTGTCCTTAGAGGAAGGCGCGGAATCCAGGGCGGGATAGGTTTACCTCAACGAGTAACGATAATTCATAACGTTGTTTTTGTTTTGACGAGCTAAAGCACCCGCAGGGAAAGAATTGAGCGTGTTGGACGTAAATGAATTGAAATTGGCTGTTTGTATTGTTTAATCCATATGTAAAAATGACCAGCCAGATATTTTTTCTCTCTCTTGTATTGGTTGTATATGTATTACGAAACATTGATGTGGGTATTAAATAACATTTAAAAAAAAATGCATGTACAATGTGAGTGGGGTTGTAAACTGGAGTGGTGTTCACATTATAAATAGTGAATACGAAAATGGTTGTCCTTTAACAGATAGAAAAAATGACCATCCATGTTTCGGTCTGTAGTTTAGGGAGGTAATACAACAGTTCCAGCCTGAGCATAAGCATTTAGGGCAGGGATGATGTTGTCGGCGACTCTGAGAACAAAGGTACCTGAATGTGTGCCAATGTCACTCACCGTCTCAATACAAAGTCAACGAAGGAAAACAGGGGGTTGGGGGAAAGTAATGTTTCTAGTACAAATAGGGGCTAGGTGCTGACCACTTAGGCGTTTCGATTTGGGTAGTGTAGGACTAGTGACAGATAGAGGACAGCAGAGCTTGCTGCGACATTTTGAGTGACAGGAATTCAGAGTGATTCGTTCTAATATCATCTAAATGGAGGTAGATCCAAACTAGGTGACGGCTGGAGCAGAAATCCTACAGAGGTCGATTCAACAGCTCTTATACTGCTTGAGACTATATAATACGGGCTCAAGACGCTGAGCAGCGCATGAGCTTCAGTGGTCAGCGACCCATAGCTGACTGCAAGCGTCAGTGCCAGGGAACCAGATCTGCCAAGACCCTTCTACACCTCCACGGGGTGATCCTGGATAACAGGCTGCAGCAGGGCAGACTGGCTAAGGAGAAAGGATCGAAGATGGAATGCTAACCCGGTACTCAAAAAATGCTTGCTGAAGTCGGATGTGTTGGACAGAAAGGTGCAAATAACGCAGTCAAGCTGTAAACTACGACACAATGCATTCCGTTCTCTGGACTACATTCTGCTACTTAAGCCGTTTCAGGGTTTGGTGGCGGGAGATTGAGAACGAACGAAGCCAAGTCAAGCTAAGACTATATAATACTAGACAAAGTTTGACTCTGGCAGACTGGCCATATATATATATATATATATATATATATATATATATATATATATATATATATATATATATATAGAGCGAGAGAGAGAGAGAGAGATAAAGAGAGAGAGTCAGAAAGAGAGAGAGAGAATTTAGCTAGGAGTCTGTTTAGCTAGCCGACTTTATAGAAGAGCGATTGATAGGCTGTTTGACGAATGTTAGTGAGATAGAATGGAATACAGGGTGGCTCAACCAGCATACGTCTTTGAATCTTGGCCAGTCGCTCTATAAGGTGTGTGTTGGGCGCCCTGTGTCTAGAAGAGATCTGAATGTGTGTTGTACGTGTAGGGCACATTGTGAATTATGTATGTTCAAGAGTGTGGGTATACGCAGAGCGATTGAGTGTGTGATCAATGTGAGTATACGTTGAATAGATTTAATGTATGATGTGTAAATCACCCGCCTGAGGGGATCTGAGTGTGAGTGAATATACAGAATACGATCGCGAAGACGAGTTTTTGAGAGTGTATTGAGGGTGCAGAAAAGGATAGGAGAGTGTGCGGCTAGAATTGTGTTGGATTAGTTAGAGGCAATATTCAATGGCTTTTTGCTTACAACTTCCGCGTATCTATTTAGTTAAGATGTATTTCTTGTGTTGTTTGTAATCTCATTGCACTCACTTTAATAGTTGTATGAGTATGATGTAATAAATATGCCACCTGCTGCGTGCTATGTTATTTGCTGTGTGTGGCCATGAATGATGTGGATACACGTGGTAACATTCTAGATAGAAAAACCCCAGTGAAAACCTGCATTCTGCTACAGTACATTGCTCATCGCCATGTCATCTAACCGTAACGAAATAAATGGACACATGCAATTAATAACGAACATAACTGACCGTTCGTAGTCCTCATTAGCCTTTGACCCCAGTGTACTCTTACTCATTCGAGCTACAGATTGTTTAGATACAGCAAATTGTGACATTGTTCTTAAATTATCTTCAAACTTTAGATTAGAGAAAGCATACAAATTGCCCCTGAAGGCTATTCCTAATTTTTAAATATGACGTAGTAAGATATCATTATTTTTGTTGTTGTCGGCAGACACATAAAATGATGACGTCATATATGTAATATACTTTTGTATTGTTGCTGTTGTCTAATGCCCGCGATGAGAACGATTACTTTTTACTTGAAAAGGACGTTAAGTGGCGGGTTGTCGTAGCTTTCCTCACACTCCGAGTGTGCTGATGAAGATGGACCTGGGTCCTGTGGGTGGTTGTGCTATGCTTGGTTTCATCTGTGTGTCGCTCACTACTACGAGAATCATGTCAATCTCTCACCTGGTTAGCTAGGCTGCCATGAATGCAGCCCGTTTCCAGGAAGAGCTACGGGGAAGCCGAGGTCAGGGTCTTGGCCAGTATATTTCGCCTGACCCTGACTAACATGTCTGATCAGTATGTTTTGCTTGACCAGACGGTTAGTCTGCCTCCCTATACTTTTGCAAAGATATACACACTGATCTATGCAGTGACATATAATACTAGATGCAAACCAACTGAGCTGAATACATCCACTTCTCCTTCTTCTTCTTCTCATTTTGTCCTACTGTCCCTGTCATACTGCGTCGCAGAGAGGCTAGATGCGCATATAATCGCCAAGTGGAAGGCTTGTGCAGTCGTTAGGTGCATCAGCAACTCCAGAGGGAAGGTAGAGGCACTGAGGGCTGCAGTAGAAGCAATGAAAGCCAGATAGTCCTGTTTACAGATGCCCTGGCCGTGGTTACAGCACTAAAAAGCCAGAAAAATACTGAACTAAATGATTTAAGAGCAGTACTCTGTTAACTATGCCAGCAGTCCGCACCAAAAAGAGTAGTGGTACAGTGGGTTCCATCTCACTGTAACATCCAAGGCAACGAGGAGGCAGACAGACTGGCAAAAGAAAGTGCAAGACTACCACAACCAGATTCTAGTGTGACCTACGAAGAGTCCAAAAGGCTTATAAGGGCCAGATACATGGCCAAATGGGAAACAGAACATACTGGCTACACAAAAAACGATGCCTATTACCAGTTGAACAGAAGAGAGCAGGTCGTGGTCTTCAGACTCCGCACAGGCCACAACAGACTGAGGTACCACCTATTCAATAAACTGAAGATAGGTGGCACTGACGAATGCACCTGTGGTACAGGGAAAATGACCGCTGAACATTTGCTGCAAAACTGCCCGACATACGAGGACCAGAGAAAGCACACGTGGCCATCGCCAGTGGCAACACTAGACAAGCTCTATGGCAGTGTCGGCAGCCTCAGGATGACCGCTGCTTTTTTCGAAAAAATACAGACTGACGTTTGACAGCGTACGAAAAAGAAGAAGAAGAAGAAGAAGTTAGGTGTATCTTCTTGAAAGTGTCAGAGACACCCTCGATCCATCGAATTTTGTGGCCTGACGCTTTCTAGTGGACCGGACACCTGCATATGATATGTTCTGGATACAGGCTGTTCATAATGCATTCTGACTAAATGAGCACACTACTTGATTTGTTGGGAGTCAATGTAGGCACTAACTGGGTTTGTTGAGAGTCAATGTAGGCACTAACTGGGTTTGTTGAGAGTCAATGTAGGCACTAACTGGGTTTGTTGAGAGTTAATGTAGGCACTAACTGGGTTTGTTGAGAGTCAATGTAGGCACTAACTGGGTTTGTTGAGAGTCAATGTAGGCACTAACTGGGTTTGTTGAGAGTCAATGTAGGCACTAACTGGGTTTGTTGAGAGTTAATGTAGGCACTAACTGGGTTTGTTGAGAGTCAATGTAGGCACTAACTGGGTTTGTTGAGAGTTAATGTAGGCACTAACTGGGTTTGTTGAGAGTCAATGTAGGCACTAACTGGGTTTGTTGAGAGTCAATGTAGGCACTAACTGGGTTTGTCTCTATTATCTGAATCAGCGTGGGGTTGCGTATTCGGTCAGGGATTGTCTTTCCGGCTGCACTTCTCACACAGTGCATCTCATAGCTCTGGATATTACTCGTATATGTTTCTAGTAAGGACCAAGATTGACATTGGTAACACAATGTAGGAATAAATAGTGAATTAATGAACCTCCTATTAATTGAAAGATGCACTCTTCAGTTTAGTTCAGTTTATGTGCCATCTCCGCACCCAAGGTCGCATGCAATGGATCTCCAGTGTACTCTATCTCTTGCCGTAATTGTGCAATGTGATAGAGTTTTTCCAGTCCATTTCCTGATGTTATCCGCCCACTTAAAACATTGTCTGCCTCTTGAACGATCGCGTTCCCCTCTACCCTCCAGTATGCTCTTCAACAAGGAGGTATGAGCAAAATAACGTAACTGTCTAACCCTGATTTCGGTTATTAATTCTTTCACTCCATTTTCTACTACCTCCAAATTTGTTTTCTTCTCTTTCCAAGAAATGCGACCTAATCGTCTATATTAGTTAGAAAGTTAGTTAGTTAGTTAGTTGCCCGTCGTAAGAGAAGATGGCGACACCGTCAGACATGTTTATTCAGATGAGCTGCACGTGACTGTACAGTCCGATCTGAGCGTGACAATCCGCACGTAGGGCACACATGAACATCATTTTTAAATGGGCAATCTTGCACTCTTTCCTTGCGTGCAGCTCGCTTGTCCTGTGCTTTCGTGATGGCTCTCTGCTCAGCGGTGCAAGCACCATATGTGACGGCAGTGCGCCAAGCTGAGTGATTCGGAGCAAGCAACTCCCAATCATACATATCTATGGAAATAATTTTCAAAGAAACTTTTAGAATGTCTTTGAATCGTTTTTTTCGCCCCCCTCCCCACGTGAGCGATATCCTGTCATAAACTCACCGTATATCACTTGTTTATGGAGGCGCTCATCACAACATGCCCTGTCCACCTGATCTGTGCTCTCTGTAGAAAGGTATGCATGCCAGAGAGTCTAGCCCTGCTGAGGACTTTATAACTGGGCACTCTGTCCTACCAACCGATTCTGAGCAGTCTGCGAAGACAGTTTACATGGAAATGGTTAAGTTTGCTGCCATGCCTAAGTACTCTATATACCCATATTTCGAAGGCTTAAATAATCTTTTCCAACTTGTTATTTATTGTCCATATTTCTGCACCATAAAGTAGTGACCAGTATACATAGCACCTGACAATTCTCATTTTCAAATTTTGATCTATCTGTTTGAATGTCAGTATGTTTCGCATGTTGTCGAATACCCTCTTGGCCATACCTATTCTCTTTCTGATTTCTTTTTTACAACTGCCTTCTTTCGTTATAATATGACCTAGATAGGAGAAACTCCGTAACTGTTCAAGTAGTGAATCTTTCATTTTTATCTGCTTTCATGGTTTCTTGTCACATTTCTCAATTATCATGGTCTTTGTTTTCTTTGTGTTTAATGTCTAATCACGCTCATGGCTTATTGTGTATATAATTGTATTATAATATATATTGTGTGTATATATATATATATATATATATATATATATATATATATATATTCTGTAATTCTTGCTCACTTTTTGTCGTCAAAACTGGAACATCCGCATATCTAAGATTGTTCATTGCCACTCCTCCAATGACAAACCCTGGGATCCCTTCTATCTGTTTGAATATTTGTTCTGTGTAAATATTAAAAAGACGAGGGGTTAATAAACATCCCTGTCTCACTCCTGTTTTTACATCTATACTTAGTGCATAACTTTCCTGATTTTACTGTAGCAGTTTGTTCCCAGTACAGATTACGGAGCAGTCTTATGTCTTTACTATCTAGACCTATTTCTTTGAGACATTTAATTAATTTGTATTTAATTAATTTTAATTTTTGGTCTCTGTCAAAAGGCTTCTGGTAGTCTATAAAGCATATATAAATATTATTATATATTTCAATTTTTTTTTCTGTCAGTGTTCGCAAACATAAAATTGCTTCCCTTGTTCTATTAAACTTTCGAAAATAAAACTCTAGTGTTTCAAAATCGATGCAATTTGATAGGGAACACTGTTTGCCTTCTGAATTATATGTGCAATCTCTGTCCACTCTGCCGTCATCAGTGAACATACTATCTCAGTATTTGAACTCCCGTACTTGCTTGATACCAGTCACTTATGTAGAAATTTATCTGCACTTGTTCACGTGAAATCAACATAGTCTCTGTCTTGCCTGCATTGATCTTCAAGTCATATTCGTTACAAGCAGAATTGAGATGGTTCAGATGGTGTTGTAGGTCTTCTCCATTTTGGTAAAAGATGTTAGGGGCTCTTCATGAGGGTTAGCCAATTGTTTCATTTTATTATGTAAATTATGAACAAAGGTGGAGAAACAACACACCCCTGTCGTAGGACACTCATCACTGGAAACCAATTTGTCATACCTGCATTCGTTCGTACTACACATTCATTGTTTACGCATACGACACAAATACCATCCAGTAGTTGACCCTCCACACCATTTTCCTCCATTACCTCCAAAAGCCTATATCGGTTAAACTCGATCAAAGGCCTTTTCGTGATCAATAATGGCCACGTGGAGTTTCTTATTGAATTCAATTTTTTTTTTACTTAGCTGTCTGGGCGCAAATATACCATCCGTACATACCCTGTTTACCCGGAATCCTGATTGTGAAGTACCGAGCGTGCGGTTCAAAATAGCTTGAACTCGTTGCTTGGCAAAAGAAGGAAACTCACTTGGTACGGTCACATATCAAGATCAACTGGTCTTGCAAACACAATCCTCCACCGAAAGGTGCATGGAAGACGACGAAGAGGCCGGCCCAAAAAGAGATGGGAGAACAAGATAAAAGAATGGACCAATCTCCGACCAGAAGAGTCACAAGCAGCGGTATCTGACAGAGAGGGGTGGCGTTGAGTTGTGAAGATGTCTTAATGTGTGCCCCAACGACCTCACCGGTTACGGGATGACCTGACCTGACCTGACCTGACTCGTTGCTGACCGGACCTATGGGACAATTTTTCCAACATGTCTAAGGAGGGATATACCCCTACAATTATAACAATACCGAAAAAAACCTCATGCAACAAAATGTTAAGACTTTAGAACAATCAGTCTAATGATCTAAACAATTAAAATACTGCTCAACATCATACACTAGAGAATAAGTGCATAAGGGGAAAAGGAAATCTTAGAAGAACAATTTGCGTTTCGAAAGTATAATGGAACATGGGAAGTAATTGTCTGTTTAAGAACTATGACAGACAAGTATATAGAAATACATGTTGGCATTTCTATTTGCTACATAGACTACCAGAAGGCTTTTGACAGATTCCAGCATGAGAAATTATTTAAATGTCTCACAGAAATAGGTTTTTATGGTAAACTTAGCGTAACGTTTTTATACTGGTTTAGAAGACTCATCAGAGTTTGTAGACAACCAGTCACATCTGCATTACCCTGCTCTAAAAACTATGCACATCCAATCTATTCTTAAATGCATTAACTGTCTCTGCCTTCACCACCTCTTGGGGTAATGCATTCCAAGCATTCACCACTCTCTGACTAAAAAAATATTTCCTAATATCCAATCTGGACCTTCCTTTAGTTAATTTGTATCTGTGCCATCTTGTTCTCGTTGGTGGTTGTAAAAAAACTTGTTATAGTAATTTTACCTTTCCTATGATTATCTTATAAACCTGTTTTAAGTCATCTCAAATTCTTTTTTTATCTTATAAACCTGTTTTAAGTCATCTCAAATTCTTTTTTTTCTAGACACTTAGGCCGGGTTTTATAAGTCTTTCTTCGAAACTGTAATTCTGGAATCCCACTTTCAGTTCTGTCGCTCTTCTTTGTATCCTTTAAAGCATGTTTATATCTCATCAACGATAAGGACTCCACACATGTTCACATTACTCCAATCTAGGTCTAACTAATGCTTTATACAGTTTGACAATCACTTCCTTACTCTTATGTTTAATATTTCTTTTTATCATACCTAACATTGCATTTGCCTTATTCACTGCTACCTGGACTTGCTCATTCATTTTTCCTGTATGTTCTATTATAACCCCTAGGCCCCTTTCCTTATCTATCATTCTAATATTGTTCTCGTCCATTATGTAAGTATGTTCCATATTGAATCTACACATGTGGACATAAGACTGCTCAGTAATCTGTAGTGGGAACAAACTGCCACAGTAAAATCATGAACGTTATGCTCTCCTAGAAAATACGTAAAAAGAGGAGGGAAACAGAGATATGTATTATCCCCTTGTCTTTAAATATCTACACAGAACAAATGTTCAAACAGATATAGGGAATGCCAAGGCTTGTAATTGGAGGAGTGGTAATGAATAACCTTAGATTTGCAGATGATACAGTTTCGAATTACAGGAGCTTGTGACAAAAATATACAAAATAAGTCAACAGTTTGTATTAGACGTACACGTAAATATAAAGAAAACAAAGGCTTGAGAAAAGTGACAGAAAATCATGTACCCATATAAAAATAAAAGATCACCTAATAAAACAGTTTGATAGTTACTTCTATCTAAGTTATATAATAACAAAAGAAGCCAGCTGCAAAAAAAACAAAAAAACAAACGTGGGGGTATTGAAACAGAGAATTAATGACCGAAATCATGGCTAGATAGTTGAGTTATTTTGGGCATATAACTGGACATACCTCCCAGGTGAAGATCATACTAAAGGGTAGAGTGGAAAGCAGTCGTTGAAGAGGCAGGCAACGTTATAAGTGGCTGGATACCATCAGAACATCCACAAGAAAAAGCCCGTCAGATTGCACCATTATGGCAAGAGATAGAATACATTGCATCCTACTTAAGATGGCTCTTAAACCGAACATATATTTTCATTTGTGATAAATGACTGTATTCAACTACCTACGTACAGTTGTGCAATACAGACTCAGGGTAATAGTTATCAGGGCCACATAATGGGTTTCTGCCTCTCTTGTCTCTCGAATAATAATCAGAGCCACATAATGGGTTTCTGCCTCTCTTGTCTCTCGAATAGTAATCAGAGCCACATAATGGGTTTCTGCCTCTCTTGTCTCTCGAATAGTAATCAGGGCCACATAATGGGTTTCTGCCTCTTTTGTCTCTCGAATAGTAATCAGAGCCACATAATGGGTTTCTGCTTCGCTTGTCTCTCGAATAGTAATCAGGGCCAAATAATGGGTTTCTGCCTCTCTTGTCTCGAATAGTAATCAGGGCAACATAATGGGTTTCTGCCTCTTTTGTCTCTCGAATAGTAATCAGGGCCAAATAATGGGTTTCTGCCTCTCTTGTGTCTCGAATAGTAATCAGGGCCACATAATGGGTTTCTGCCTCTTTTGTCTCTCGAATAGTAATCAGGGCCACATAATGGGTTTCTGCCTCTCTTGTCTCTCGAATAGTAATCAGGGCCACATAATGGGTTTCTGCCTCTTTTGTCTCTCGAATAGTAATCAGGGCCACATAATGGGTTTCTGCCTCTCTTGTCTCTCGAATAGTAGTCAGAGGCACATACTGGTTTTCTGCCTCGCTTGTCTCTCGAATAGTAATCAGGGCCACATAATGGGTTTCTGCCTCTCTTGTCTCTCGAATAGTAATCAGAGCCACGTAATGGGTTTCTGCCTCTCTTGTCTCTCGAATAGTAATCAGAGCCACATAACGGGTTTCTGCCTCTCTTGTCTCTCGAATAGTAATCAGGGCCACATAATGGGTTTCTGCCTCTCTTGTCTCTCGAATAGTAGTCAGAGGCACATACTGGTTTTCTGCCTCGCTTGTCTCTCGAATAGTAATCAGGGCCACATAATGGGTTTCTGCCTCTCTTGTCTCTCGAATAGTAATCAGAGCCACGTAATGGGTTTCTGCTTCGCTTGTCTCTCGAATAGTAATCAGGGCCACATAATGGGTTTCTGCCTCTCTTGTCTCGAATAGTAATCAGGGCCACATAATGGGTTTCTGCCTCTTTTGTCTCTCGAATAGTAATCAGGGCCAAATAATGGGTTTCTGCCTCTCTTGTGTCTCGAATAGTAATCAGGGCCACATAATGGGTTTCTGCCTCTTTTGTCTCTCGAATAGTAATCAGGGCCACATAATGGGTTTCTGCCTCTCTTGTCTCTCGAATAGTAATCAGGGCCACATAATGGGTTTCTGCCTCTTTTGTCTCTCGAATAGTAATCAGGGCCACATAATGGGTTTCTGCCTCTCTTGTCTCTCGAATAGTAGTCAGAGGCACATACTGGTTTTCTGCCTCGCTTGTCTCTCGAATAGTAATCAGGGCCACATAATGGGTTTCTGCCTCTCTTGTCTCTCGAATAGTAATCAGAGCCACGTAATGGGTTTCTGCCTCTCTTGTCTCTCGAATAGTAATCAGAGCCACATAACGGGTTTCTGCCTCTCTTGTCTCTCGAATAGTAATCAGAGCCACATAATGGGTTTCTGCCTCTCTTGTCTCTCGAATAGTAATCAGAGCCACATAATGGGTTTCTGCCTCGCTTGTCTCTCGAATAGTAATCAGAGCCACATAATGGGTTTCTGCCTCTCTAGTCTTGATACCACCATGGTTTTCGTGTTTGAACTGGTATTGGTCGTCCCTCTCTCCCCCGCCTCCTCTTTTCAGATGTAAAGGTTGGTCGGAAGATGCTCCTCTGGTTTTGTACTCAGGACCTCGCCATCGACATACGCCATCTCCAATATATAGATGGGTCTCAGCTTCCAATACCCAACTGAATACTTTTTTGGTCACGTCTTCACAGGCTTTGATGACATCGGCCATAAGTAGCGAGGTCTTTGTCTTTCTGTTTGTCGTGTATTATCTACTTGTGCCGTGAGGCGGCGTGGGGAGTTGTAGTTTTCTGTCCAAGGCAAGACTCGTCGCCATTCCATGGTGAATTAGAATAATCGCAACATTTCCTTTTCATCTAGTTACGGTTTGCCACGGTTGCGAAAACCCGATTGCCGTGCGTTATAGTCCCAAAGGAAAAGGTTGTATTCTCATTAGGGGGCCGAACCACTAGAATCTTTCCTCATCAATATTTTCAATGCAGGGTCTTGTGCTTCAACTATTCTTCTCACATGGTCATTGCGCATTCTGTCTCTCCTAGTTACTATTATTGTTTTCCGTAGGTATCTCATCGCACATGTCGTGATCTTTCTCTCTAGAGATTTGGTTAAAGTCCACTTTTGGCACTGGTAACAGATAGTCGGCATGAATATACACACTATTGATCGTCATTATTTTTGTGGACATGTTTATAGCAGGGTGTTTCAGTAATGGTGACAGCTGGTATGTAATTGCATTTTCTTTTTGGCACCTGATCTTAATTTCTTTGTCTAGACCTCATCATGTGGGAAATCACTGTCCAAGTACTTGAATTAATAATAATGTTAGTCTAGGCATCTAGGGCTCCTGCGACGATCGGCCACTATCATGTCCAACTGCTGAGGCTTGTAGCTAAACCACGTTCACTGCGGAAGGATATACTACTATCTGCCGGAGCCATGTAGAACGGGGGTGATCCTTCCCACGCCTCTAGCCGGTCGGTGGGCGACCGTTGTTACATACTTGGACATGATTTGGTGAGCCGGAACTTCCTGGTCCAGTCGAACTACGTGACTGAACACAGACAGGCGACGGCGGACCACAGTGTACTAGATGGAGGGAAGACTCGTCTTTGCAGACACCTCGACATAACGGACGAGATCGAACCACCGGATATCGAGGATGTGTCGTTGGTTGCGAATGTGAAAGGCATCGAGTCTTGATATGCCCTGTTTAAGTAGGGTCCAAGTCTATGAATCATACAGGATAACAGGAATCTGATTAATACGTATTTTGAATCTGACAAATAGTCTGCCATCGTTCTACATACATTCATGCACTTGTTTCGCCATGACTTACGCACCTGGCAGTCTTGAACTTTTCTGTTTCGGATTCCTCAGCTAACGCCGAAGAATGAAAACAATCTACAAATAATATTTAATCCACCAGGTATATTAGCAGCGAACACATAGAGGAATAGTGTTTTTTTTAAAGTCTCTCTCTCTCTCTCTCTCTCTCTCTCTCTCTGTCTTTCTCTCTCTGTATGTGGGTATGCGTGCGTGCGTACGTGGGTAGGTGCGTGCATGTGTGTGTGTGTGTGTGTGACAGGGACGAGAATAGAGCTTAGGTCACACTAAGCAATGTCGTAAGAGTCAACTAACAGGGCCGTCTGACTACTGTAGAGTAGAAGATCCCCCAACTCATGGCATTGTCCACCTTGTAATTCACACAGACTAAAGGCCTGCAGATTGCGGATAGACCTTGGCGGGTTTAAATAAGCTCTATAAACAATGCCCTATAAATTATACATGATAAAATAGTGAATAACTAGTTATCAAGTACCGGTCGGATAACCGAGCTATTTATATTTTTACCAATAACTAAGTTTTGCGAAGATAATAATAAGAAAAATAACAGTAATGGGAAGGAGAAAGGGGAGGAGACCACAGTAAGAAAACGAAGAAGAAGGAGAAAGACAATAACAAAAAAAAAAAGCAGAAGAAAAGAAACATTATAAGAGGAAAGAAGAATAGGAAGAATAAGGAGAAAAAGATGAAGTAGACGAATGAGAAGAGGAAAGAGGAGGATAAGAAGACGAAGAAGATGAAGCAGAAGGGGGAATTGAAGGAAAAAGAGAAGAAGAAGAAAAAGAAGAAGTAAGCGTGTTGACGACAATACCATGGTAGGAAAATAAAAATAAAAATAAAATAAAATGCTAACACACCAAACACAACATTAACAACAACAACAACAACAACAAAAACAACAACAACAACAACAACAAACAGAAGACAGGACTGGGAGCGTATTTGATGAATAAAAGTAAGTGGCAAGAGTCTGAGTAGTGTGGTGCTTGTGCTCTAGCTTTTTGTGAGAAATGTACCATGTTTGACAGCCATTATGGAATGATTCAGTCGATCCAGCTGTAAATAGATACCTGACTTAATGCCCAGGGGAGGAAAGGTAACGATGAAAGAAGCTGTTCACTTCGTTAACAGGTTGTCGTCTATTCTCTGTCCAGGGAAGATTAACGTCTGGTCAGACAAAATATACTGATCAGACATGTTAGTCAGGATCAGACAAAATATACTGATCAGACATGTTAGTCAGGATCAGACAAAATATACTGATCAGACATGTTACTCAGGTTCAGGCAAAATATACTAATCAGACATGTTAGTCAGGTTCAAGCAAAATATACTGATCAGACATGTTAGTCAGGTTCAGGCAAAATATACTGATCAGACATGTTAGTGAGGTTCAGGCAAAATATACTGATCGGACATGTTCAGGCAAAATATAATCGCTAGGCGATTGGTTCCGTACGACGGTGGGTGTGAGACAGGGATGTATACTCTCCCCAACACTCTTCAATATATTCTTGGAGAGAATAATGGAGACGATCTTATAAGGACATGTTGGCACGGTTAAAATAGGTGACAGGCTTATCACAAACTTCCGATTTGCTGATTATATTGATGTATTGACAGGCACAGAAAGGGAACTCCAGGAGTTGATTGGTAGATTGGATAGAACGGCCCTGAGTTTTGGTATGGAAATAAATGCAGATAAAACAAAGCTCATGACCAATAACGTAGCAGGGTTTAAATCTGTAATAGAGGCAAATGGGCAGGAACTTGAGGTGGTAAAACGTTTCAAATATCTGGGATCGTTGATCAGTGAAGAGGGATCGAAGCCAGAGGTAATTGCAAGAATAGCACAAACAACAGCGGCGCTGACTAGGCTGAAACCTATATGGCAAGACAAGCGGCTCGCCCTCGGCATAAAAGTTAGACTAATGCGCTCTTTGGTGCTATCAATATTTCTGTATGCTTGCGAGACCTGGACCATTACAGCAGATATCCAGGGCAGAATACATGCAATGGAAATGAGGTGCTATAGAAAACTCCTAAATGTTTCATATAAAGGTCGTGTCACGAACGTAGAAATCCGTCAGAGAGTTGAAGGTGCTATTGGTCCTTTTGAAGATCTGTTCACAGCTATCAAAAGATGAAAGATGGCCTGGTGCGGGCACGTCGCGAGGTCCAACGGAATTACCAACTCGATACTCTTTGGGTCCGTACCGGGACAGAGAGGGCGAGGACGTCCAAGGAAGAGATGGGTGGACAACTTTACTGAGTGGTCAGGCCTTCGTCCCGGTGAGATACGTCAGGCGGCGACAGACAGAGAGGGATGGCGTGGGATTTGGGAGTGTCTTTATGTGTGCCCCAACGACCTGATGGGTTACGGGATAAACTGAACTGAACTGAGACCTTCACCTTGACTTCTTCGTAACTCTTCCTGGAAACAGGCTGTTTCCGAGGCAGCCTGGCTAATAAGGTGAGGGATCGTCCTGATCATTGTAGTAGTGAGCGACACACAGATGCAGACAAGCATAACACAACCACATTGAGGACCCCAGTTTTCACCTTCATCAGCACGCTTGGGATGTGAGGAAAGCTACTACAACTCGCCACTTAATGTTTTTTTAGGGGGCACACAAGAGTAATCTTACTCATTGTGGGCATTCCAAATAACAACAATGTCCAGGGAAGGGCTGAAGTGGAGCAAAAACAAAAGCACATCACAGAATGGCATTCGATTGGTCGCTAGACGCACAATTCCTCTAAGCGTTGGCATGTCATCTTCTTCTTCTTACTAATATAGTCCATCAACACATAATAAAACGCGTAATTAATTTTTATTATTGCTGTTTTAAACATGTTCAAAACGATAGACCGTATGATATAAACAATTTGGCCTTATACTATGTCTTTGACATTGCATGGTAAATTATTGTACCACCTGTTGTATTGATACGCATGCGTGCATTTAAACTATCTTCACTCCACCTGTGTCGTTCGTAATTCGTCGTTGAGAGATGTGACCTCCTTTGTTGTATTGATTTTTGACTGGCAAAAATCCGCTGGCGACGTGTCAGGACAATTCTGTTACCCTGTCTGCGTTCTTTTTATTTCTCTAATCCTTATGGCAGTGTTTGTTGTACTATGGGTTTTATTTTGCGCATGTCGGCCCAGTGCATCCGACTTCAGCATGCATTGTATGTAAGGGTCTGCTTTCTCCTGCATTTTCTAAGGGTTTGCTTCCCCGTGGTAACGGCCGGTGCTGTAATGGGGATCGACCCAGCACCTCCGAGATGTGAGCAGTGCCACTTAACCACTAGCCCACGCTGTTCCCGTACCTGCTACCAACCGCTAGGTTGGCGGCCTCTGGAATGTACGATCGCTTTTTTTTTTGATCGGTGGTGGTGGTGGTAGGGGAAGCGTAAATTAGAGCAAGGTACTGCCGAATACGTTAGTGTCAGACCAAAAAGTGTAAATATCACAGTCAAGCTGTAAACTAGCGATACATCACATTCCGTTCTCCAGACTACATCCTGCTACTTGCAAAGACCTGGTCAGGGCTTGGCAGCGGGAGATTGAGAACGTCCAGGGCTTGGCAGCGGGAGATTGAGAACGTCCAGGGCTTGGCAGCGGGAGATTGAGAACGTCCAGGTCTTGGCAGGGGGAGATTGAGAACGAACGCAGAAGAAGAAGAAGAGCGAGGTAGACCAGCAGCCTGTTATACACCATGTACGCCGCTCCGCTAATCACGACCTGATTTTATTCCCACACAGTCCCCTTTTGTGGAATTTTTTCTGTGGGGCGAGAATCCCCATAATAATTTGAGTAACTTTTTATTTCATTTGGAATTTTGCTAGAGCAGCGACCGTTAAGTCTACTTTTTTTCGATCCCCAACTGCCAAGGGTTTTCTAACGTGCACACTACTGCATACGGGTGTCTGGAGCGATGAGGCTGCTCACCATGGGGGCAACTCTTCCCCTGCTTTTTCTTCTCACCTCACTCTGTTTCACTTGACTCTGTCCTATAGTCACACTCTCGCACAACTTTCACACGCGCCCTCATGGTGAAGCCCTTCCAGTGAACTTTGGTTGGGCTAGCTTCTGAGGGCGCACAAACCTAGCATAGGTACATACAGACGCACACATGTATCCAAGCACTGGTTTATGCGTCCTGATATCGCCCAATGGACTACGGTCTGGGTTGGAAAATAGCGCGCTTCCGCCAGTAGAAACCAGTGAGGCAAACATCTAAGCAACAACAACATACGGGTGTCTGATTTTACTACTCAGAGATCAGGGGGAATTTTTACCAGATGATCCTCGTGAAAAAAATCAAGTCTCCACCGTGATTTGAACCCGACACCTCTAGCACCCGAGGCGAACACCTTACCTCAGAACCACTGACCCCCTCCCCCCTCCCTCACGGCGTGATGAGGGGAAATTTCCGGGGCATGTCAGGACCTACTTAACACAGTGTAATAGCTGATCAGACATGCCTGTTATTTATCAGCGTCATAAGCAGAGGTTTTTGACCGACTTCAACCTTTAGTTAGACAGCGAATAGTACACTGAAGTCTCTAAAACTTCATCACCGACAGCAGTGTCGGCTTTGGGGGCTGCCTTTTCCAATTAAGTGCCGAAGACGCAGTGGACGAAATGACAACAGTCAGCGACTCACAGTGGCTGCTTGCGTGAGGAGCAGCAAACCAGACCTGACCAAGACTCAATCCAGCCATCAAGGAGCGGTCTATGAAACAGACTGCATGCTCTCAGCCTGGCTGAGAGAAAAATGATCAAATAAGGATGACACATTTGGTTAAAAAAATTAGCTGTACTGAAACCAAACGTGTAAGACGGAAATGAGCATATATCGCAGTATCGCTGTTACCTATAACACAACGTAACAAAACTATTTTCTCAACGAACACGGAAGGGGATCAAAACGCTGATCAGAGCATGAGCTGCAGTGGTTAGCTACCCATAGCTGACTGCTAGCGTCAGGGCCAGCGAACCATAGCTGCCAAGACCCTTCTACACCTCCACGCGGTGATCCTGGATAACAGGCTGCAGTAGGGCAGACTGGCTAAGGAGAAGGGATCGAAGAGGGAATGCTAACCCGGTACTCAAAAAATGCTTGCTGAAGTCGGATGTGTTGGACCGAAAGGTGCAAATATCGCAGCCAAGCTGTAAACTACGACACAACGCATTCAGTTCTCTGGACTACATTCTGCTACTTACCCTTTCAGGGTTTAGTAGTGGGAGATTGAGAACAAACGAAGAAGAAGAAGAAGAAGAAGAAGAAAAACACGGAAGAAGAAATAAATAGCAACATTAGACATCGAAACGAGGTAACGTTCAAAGCAGAGCTATAAGAAAACAACTTAAATACCGGTTCTTTTATTTTATTAATAAATCACAATAATAATTTTTTTTAAAACAAAACAAATACAAAATCGTTGACATCAAAATGCATATTTGAAATATGCCATAAAATGTCATACGGTACCAAGCCGCTAGTGCGAGGTTCAAGTACAACAAACTAACGAAAACTTCATCTCACGTGCACTGCCGTGCATCTCGACACATGCTGTATTGTATTAGTCATGGTCAATGAGGCTCGATCTAAGCTATGATCTCCCTTGTCGTGAGCTTGTTGAGAAACATTGCATTGCATGACAGCGAGGAGGTCTCTGGTTCACCGTCTTCAGTACTCCCTGGGATATAAGACGGCCATCTGTAAACCTGATCATCAGCATCATCATCAACAACATCATCATGTAGTTTGGCCTTTGCAGCCGATTTGTAAGACACTAAATCCCTGACCAGCTCTATCGCCTTTGCCACTGTCAGCCCCAAAGCCTCTTGTCCATCCTTGTCCAACGTTCCTTGTCCATCTTTTCCTTTTCTTTTGTCAGGTACCTGCCAGCTCTCATTCTTTCTAGGCCAATGTGACGTTTTATGTGGCCGACATATGTTAATTTCCAAGACATAATGTTATTTACTAACCCCTTTTATTCTATATTCAGCTCCTGTAGGATTTCGGTGTCTTTCCTTTCCGCTATTCATGGTATTTTGAGCACCATTTTACTCAAAGATTCAACCTTTTTCCATAGAGTTTGTGTTGTTGACCATGTCTTGCAAGCCGTACGTTGCCACATGGAAGATGCAATTCCCCAGTCCTTATTTTTTGTCATTTTGAAATTGCTCCGTCGTACGTTATTCATTTTCTAACCTCTGTAGTGCCATTGATATGTTTCTCATTTCTTTTTTGACAATCTCATTTGTTACTTAAATTTGAGCCTAGATATTCAAAACCCAAGACGTCCTGAACCTTTTGCTTCTCTATGATGTCTGCTCATCTTCTTAGTCTTGTCAATGTTTATGAATATATTGTTTAACTCCTTGTGACGTTTAACTAACAGGATCATCTGTACCAGCCGGGAAGCGCTCTTACAAAGAACAACAGCATCATCTGCATATCTTAGTTTTGGTATTTCATTTCCCCCGAATAGTGAACGGGTCAAACTTTTTGTCAATCTTGACATTTTCCCTCATATTTTATGCATCGATATTGAACAGACAAGGTGTGGGCCAGTATCTTTCTTATTCAAAAGGCTGCGTGGCCTAGGGGTGAAACTCACTCGGTTTTCACAATCCCAACGTTCCAGGTTCGATTCCCACTTGTGTCCAGTTTGGCAGACACTGGGTTTTTTCTCGGTCTAATACTCCTCCACGTACGGAAAGTAATGGCAACCTACCGTACTGCACACTTGTCAATCTACCGTACTGCACACTTGTCAACCTACCGTACTGCACACTTGCTAAGAAACTTATAACAGCCAAATAGGTGGCGGTTGTAAGAAGCTATGTTCTTTAAAAGGACAAGCGACTTACTACTCCCTTATGCACCTCGAAGATGTCAGATAAACTCAATACTTGACAAATTTCGTCAAAAGTGAAGAACAACACCAGTTGTTTAAAATAAGCACAAACACAACAAAAATGACCAAAAGTGGACAACAACATTCTTCTTCTTCTTCTTCTTCGTACGCAGTCAGACAGTAACCATTATTTTTTCGTAAAAAGCGGTGGTCATCCTGAGGCTGTCGCCACTGCCATAGAGCTTGTCTTGCAGTTCCACTGGTGATGGCCACATCTGCTCTCTCTGATCCTCGTATGTCGGGCAGTTCTGCAGCAGATGTTCCGCGGTCATTTTACCAGTACCGCACGGGCATTCGTCGGTACACCCTATCTTCAATTTGTTGAATAGGTGGTACCTCAGTCTACTGTGGCCAGTGCGAAGTCTGAAGACCACGACCTGCTCTCTTCGGTTCAACTGGTAACAGGCATCGTTTTTGGTGTAACCAGTAGGACAACAACATTCAACAAATGGAAAAAAAGTTCCTCTCTGGCTGTAATGAAACTCCAACTTCCCCTGTCCCGTGCATCGATTATTGATTCCAACAGGTTATCGTCAGTCCATCTTTTGATGTTGTCTTCCGACCTATAACTATGTCTTCCTATTGCCCGCCTACCGTCCACATTTTCCTCCTGTATTGTTTTCAGCAGTTTGTTGTGTCTCTTTATTTGTCATAAGTATTTTATTTGTCTAATTGTTATCTCATTCAGTATTTTTCTTTCCATTCGCAATCTCTTCACGACTTCCTTATTTGTTCGTTTTGCCTTCTAAAAGATGCGGTCCATCCTTCCGTATATCCTCATTTAAAAAAAAACTTTATTTACAATCTTGTTGTTCATTGTCCATGTTTCTGAACCATAGATCAACGGCGAATATACGAGGGGCGTTCAAGTGAAACCGGAACTACTACTGCTAACACAACTACTGCTATTACTACTACTACTGAAACTACACCACTACTACTACCACTACTACTACTAGTACTACTACTACTAATACTACTACTACTACTACTACTACTACTACTACTACTACTACTACTACTACTACCACCACTACTACTACCATCACTACCAGTACTACAACTACCACTACCACTACTACTACTACTCTACTACCACTACTACATACACCACTACTACTACTACCACTACTACTACCATTACTACTACTACTATTACCACTACTACTACTACAACTATTACTACTACCTACTACTACCACTATTACTATTACCACTACTACTACTACCACTACTACTATTACTACTACTGCGACTACTACTACTATTACTACCACCACTGCTACTATTATTACTACTACTACTACCACTACTACTACTACATCTTAAGACAATAGATACTGGACTTATAGCTAGAGAAGACAATGCAGTGGGGAAGAGAAATGGTCGTCGCTCCTTAGAAAAGCTGATCCCTATTATCACCACGAAGTTGCTATCACTTTTTTGTCTATATGATGACGCTTGCTACAGGCCTACTGTTATTTGTCTATATGATGACGCTTGCTACAGGCCTACTGTTATTTGTCTATATGATGACGCTTGCTACAGGCCTACTGTTATTTGTCTATATGATGACGCTTGCTACAGGCCTACTGTTATTACTCCCACTGTTACAATTACTGCATATTGTTGAACAAATCATAAACTTTCACCGGAAACGACGAAATTGTATCTTCCACCTTATACGAGGGATAAAGACCAAATCTGTTTGATCTTTTGTTGAATCCCTTAGAAAATCCATTCCAGTGATTGCCAGCTACCAAAATCGAATCACCCACAGCCAAATCGATCGTATCTGGACGTTTTGCGTCAGATGTGTAGGGTTCAATCGCTGTCATGACGTGGTCTTCTTGTCCGCCAAAATAGTAGATATCATCTAATGAGCGGAAATTCTGAGAGGCGTCTCCATGAAAAGTTTGCATTAGCTCGAACGCTAATCTGCACACTTGAGACGAGAATGTACATACTAGATAGTCGGACCTTGACAGGAAGTAGATATCAGCAGACACTCCCTTTACCGGATCGACATTTAGCCGATCGTCTATTTGAACACGGGAGGCGTTATTGTCACTCACAAAAATGTACTTGGGATATTTCATTTTAGCTTCCCCCAGAAGGTCAGAGTCGTCCGTTGCTAGGAAAACCCTGCGAACGACTTGCGGCATTGATCTCTCAAGCTGTTGGAAATAGTCCTCGACATGCACCATGTATTCATCAAGTTTGTGGAAATCCGCCTCTGCTGTCACTTTGTCAGTTCTGCGAACGTGCACGCCTACTATTGGCTTCTGATAATCAAGGGTCCGCTCCATAGTTCTTAAATGTTTCTGGAGAAGAGACGAACAACACGCAACATTTATATAAATTAATTCTGTGTCGTCAATGCACATACGATATTATTATTAATTCAGTATATTTTTACTTACTTACTTAGTCGCTCCTCTTCTACCGCGAGAGAACGCCACAATTCTCAATTCGCCGTCTTTTTCATGGCCTTTTTCCAATCCAGCCCTCGATCACTTAGGGACTTTCATATGTTGTCTTTCCAACGTACTTTGGGGCGTCCTGGGGGTCTGCGTCTTTGACGTTTTTTAAATCTCCCATGACCGCTTTGGTATGCGATCTTATTCCATTCTACAGACATGGCCAAACCACTGTAGTTGGGACTGCTCCACTCGTCTCTGCGGGGGTCTTCTTCTTCTTCATCGTACGCTGTTTACAGCGATATTTACGTTGCACTGATTTAATTTGTTAGCCAGTGGCTCAGTGCATCCGATTTCAACAGGCGTTTCTGTAGGGTTGCCCTCCTTAGCCTTTGGCTGTCCCCAGCCTAACTGCAAGGCAGCAGTTGTTTTTGGTCAGAGTTGTCTCTCTTGGGAAGTTGTCTTGCAGGACTATCGAGTCTTCCCTACTCGTGTCTATAGCGTTTGGCAATGATAGGATGGACTATGTACTAGTTTGTACTATCCCGGAAGAGAGGCAGTCCAGTGTGACTTTTTCCCAGGATCGTCACGTCCTGCCAGAAACGTAGCATATGCATATGAGTGAGGTATCTTTTTGCTCGCTCTATTTTCTCGGCTCATCTGCAGTGATGGTACGCCTAGCATTCCCCGCCACCCGGGAGCTTGTCACCATAGGACAGGAGGTGCAGTGTCCGCTGGACTGCATCTCTTCTGCGTCCATTGGAATGACTGATAGCAGACAGATGCAAAGAGCGAGGAAGGAGTGCATTTTACCAGGTGCATTCCTGCGGCTCGATCAGGCCGGGACACAAGCCCCAGCCATGTCGTAGCCTCCCATCTCAGCGGTGCTGAGATTTTGGGCGGGATTCTGGCTTAGAGGCGTTGGGCCGTATCCCTCAGATGGTAGCTTATCAGCCAAGCACGTGGACCAAATGTCAGCGACCTGTGATTCCTCTCGAAATAGTGCATTTGACCAGGTGACAAGCCTAGTCTTGCATGGAGATGTTGTCCGCCTAGGGAGCGGACATGGTCAAGGGTTGAGTCTCAGCAGTTCGCAGTGAGGTAGCTGATCTACTGCTTAGAGCACCCGACCGAGAACTAAGTCTTCTACAAATGATTTCATTCCTCATCGCCGTATGGGGTGAATATCGAGCAGCTTCCCGCCCGCTTTTATCAGCGGACGGCAGAGACCTCATTCTGCGGCTTGACCGGGCGGGGCTGGAGCATGACCCCGAGGTCCCCACCATGTCGAAGCCTCCCTTTGCATTCGTGCTGGGCTGCTTTTGGGCGGGATTTTTGGCTTAGAGGCGTTCGGCCGTAATCCCTCACCTCGGCTTATCCGCCTAGTACGTGAACCAAAATGTCTGCGGCTCCTCTCGGGCTTAGCAGGATTACCGTAGCAAAGCATTGTCATTAGTAGGGTAAAGCTGACCTGTCTTCAGAGGGTCTATTTCCAGCACCCGTTCAATATTAGCCAGACCGTATCAATAGAGGGCTTTTAGTTTGTCAATGGCCCAGTTACTGGAGCCTGCGATTTCTGCAGGGTGAAGACCAGCTTACCGTAGCAGGCGCTCTTTCATTTGGGAGTTTGGAGACTGACCTGTCTTCCGTGGGTCTAATACCAGCACAAGTTCACTATTAGACCCATCGAAGGTGCTCTCTTTTGACAGTCATTCTACACTATTGGCGTGTTTAGTCAATTTTAGCCTCAGGCTCCACTCCTGATAGTGCTCTTCCGTCAATTCCTTTATCGAACATTGGATGCAGACCAACCGAGCCACAGAGGGCATAACCCCAGATTTCTGAGGGTCTAAATCCAGCACCAGTTCCATATTAGACCCCAGGAAAGTGGTCTCGGCATGTCAGTCATTTCAGTGTTGGCCGTGTTGAGTCAAATTAAGCCGCAGGCTCCACTCCTGGTGGTGCCCTTCCGTCAATTCCTTTAAGTTTCAGCTTTGCAACCATACTTCCCCCGGAACCCAAACACTTTGGTTTCCCGGAAGCTGCCCGCAGAGTCATCGAAGCAACTCCTGCGGATCGCTAGTCGGCATCGTTTATGGTCAGAACTACGACGGTATCTGATCGTCTTCGCGCCTCTGACTTTCGTTCTTGATTAATGAAAACATTCTTGACAAATGCTTTCGCAGTAGCTCGTCTTGCGGCGATCCAAGAATTTCACCTCTAACGCCGCAATACGAATGCCCCCGTTTGTCCCTGTTAATCATTACCTCCAGTTCCGAAAACCAACAAAATAGAACCGAGGTCCTATTCCATTATTCCATGCACCATTATTCAGGCAGCCGAGGCCTGCTTTGAACACTCTAATTTTTTCAAAGTAAACGCGCCGGCCACCCAGGACGCTCAGCGAAGAGCACCCGTGGGAGAGAGCCGGCAGACGGTAGGGCAGGAGACAACGGGCAGTGAACCGGCGCGAGCCGGACCGCCCGCCTGCGCCTGAGATCCAACTACGAGCTTTTTAACTGCAACAACTTTAATATACGCTATTGGAGCTGGAATTACCGCGGCTGCTGGCACCAGACTTGCCCTCCAATAGATCCTCGTTAAAGGGTTTAAAGTGTACTCATTCCAATTACGGGGCCTCGAAAGAGTCCCGTATTGTTATTTTTCGTCACTACCTCCCCGTGCCGGGAGTGGGTAAGTTGCGCGCCTGCTGCCTTCCTTGGATGTGGTAGCCGTTTCTCATGCTCCCTCTCCGGAATCGAACCCTGATTCCCCGTTACCCGTTACAAACATGGTAGGCATGTCACGTACCATCGACATTTGATAGGGCAGACATTTGAAAGATGCGTCGCCGGCACATGAGGCCATGCGATCAGCACAAAGTTATCCAGAGTCACCAGTGGGGACGCCGCAACCCCGCGAGGGGAAACGACGATTGGTTTTGAACTAATAAAAGCGCTCTTTCCGCGAGGGTCGGAGCTTGGTAAGCATGTATTAGCTCTAGAATTGCCACAGTTATCCAAGTAGGATCGTGTCATCTAAGGAACCTCGACTGATTTAATGAGCCATTCGCGGTTTCACCGTGAGACAGTGTGAACTTAGACATGCATGGCTTAATCTTTGAGACAAGCATATGACTACTGGCAGGATCAACCAGATATCTGTCGGAGACGTACGTACAGCACACACCGGTCGGCGGAGGAAGGGTGTGTAAAAAGCCTCGCTGGGACGACGGCCGCAGGGACCGACTGACGGGACGGACGGACGGTTTGTTCCACCCGTCCCTCACTCCGTCGACCTAGGACCGCCTGACAGGGGCCTCCCACACGCACCAGACGACCGACCGACCGGGCTCGCTCGAGGAGGGATGGCAGCGCTCTGTGCAGAACGGATCCCAACGACCTCGGCGATGAATTTCACTGGGACTAGAGACACAATTTGGCCTGCCCTTCTCCTCCGTAGGGAGAACGCAGGGCCTCGAGGCAACGATTCCTGCTTTCCATTTGCCGGTCACAAGCTCTTTGCGAGAGTCGGACCACCAGCGAGACGTACTGTCGAGCTCTGCTATAAGCCTTAGATAAATCACCACGGACGGACCACGTTTCCTGATACGGACCAGACTAGCGCACCTCGGTGGAGGAGCCACTACCACAAACCGCACCCAATTCGCACTACGGGGAAAGGCAGGCGAGCGTTTTCCGCAAGCCCGCGCTATCGCTCCGCCTGGCGGGACTGAGATCGCTTTACGAACACTGGTTGAAATTGAGTCGCCGCAGCGAGACAACTACCCCAGATCTCTGCGGGGGTCGAACTTCGAGATTGCTACGTATTTTCTGGTTACGGATCTTATTCCATTTCGTCACCTGAACCGCCTTTCTTAGATACCTCATTTCTGAAGTATATTTTTACTATTCTCTCTATTTCACTGCTTGTGAAGCATGTGACCACTGCTGCAGTTGGCTTCCTAGAAGAAACTTGCGCCAAAGCACTCTTTATATAATCTTTCTATCATTGTACGTGGTATAAACGATCAGGTTTATCAGGTTTAACAGTTCGATGTAAACTTGCGTTATAATAATAATAATAGCTGTCCATCGTTGTCGATGAGGACCGCCGACATCATCCTTGTCACAGATTTCCCTGTTGGGTGTGGGTGCGCATGTGGCTGAACAGGCCAATGCGAGCACGAAAACATCTGCTACATATCGGGCACACGAGGTTTGTAGAAGGGGATGGTGTTCCCGCTGCTCGGGATTTCCGCGTCTCGCGTCTGTTCTGGGCTTTCACAACACGGTCGTCTTCCCCGGCAGCTACACCCGATTTGACTGCGCTTCTCAATTCAGATCTGTTTTGCGCAAGACATTCCCAGGTGTCGATGTCTATCTGACAACTTTTTAGTGAGTCCTTCAGACCGTCTTTAAAACGTTTCTTTGGGCGCCCTCTCTCGCTCCATCCCTCTCTCAGCTCGCCGTAGAGAAGCTTCTTTGGGAGCCGCTCGTCTGACATACGGACGAGGTGTCCGGCCCATCCTAGTCGTGCTTTTTCTAGCAGTGCATGGATGCTGGGCATGCTAGCCCTCGAGAGAACCTCGATGTCAGTGACACGATCTTGCCATCTGATGTGGAATATTCGCCTCAGGCAACCTGTGTGGAAGTGGTTTAACCTCCTTGCATGTCCAGAGTATACAGTCCAGCTTTCGCAAGCGTATAGTAGGGTTGGAATGATGGTTGTACGGAAGACTTTGAGTTTGGTCTTGACGCTGATGCCACGACGTGCCCAGACCATCGAGCGCATTCTACCAAAGGCTGTGCTGGCCTTTCCTATTCTGCTTGCCACCTCATCGTCTAGGCTGACAGATCTCGACAGCGTGCTGCCCAGATATGTGAATTTGTCTAATGAGCAACTCAGAACTGTACATGCAGGTTGGAATGTCCCAGTTCTCTGCCGCATGCAACAATTTTGGCCTGACCATAAATGCAAAAAAAACAGAGGTCATGTACCAACCAGCACCAGGCATGCCGTACACAAAACCAGAGACTACAGTCAGCGGGCAGACGTCGAATGCCGTAGACTAACTTGCGTTGTATATTATAATATTTAACAAATTGTATATGACTTGACCTGACTTCGTTCGTTCTCAATCTCCCGCTACAAACCCTGAAAAGGACTTAAGTAGCAGAATGTAGTCCAGAGAACAGAATGCGTTGTGTTGTAGTAAGTAGCTAATTTATTATAACATAAATTCTCCAATAGATACACAAAATTATTTATTGTTGCCAATCGCGTCTTAAATTGCACATTCATGATAATTATTATTTTTATTTTTATTTGGGCGTTCGTTTTGCTAAGTCTGACTAAATCGGTTCAAAAATCCCAAACCACCGAGTTCGTGTCATTTTGTTTCTAATAATCGTACGTCATTTTTGTATCTTTCACTACATTTCTAATAATCGTACGTCATTTTTGTATCTTTCACTACATTTCTAATAATCGTACGTCATTTCTGTATCTTTTGCTACATTTCTAATAATCATACGTTTTTTTTATATATTTCACTACATTTCTAATAATCGTATAATTATCATATCACATATCATACATCATATATTACATATCATATCATATCAAATCATAATATCATTTGCATTATATGATATTGTATTGTAATGAGCTGTATTGTATTGATGAAGAGCAGCAACGATGGCGCCATAACGGGCTGCGGGTCTACATTGCTCTTCTGTTTTAGTTCATTATAAATGCAGCAGACCATGGATATGCCAGGCATTCACACTAGTCGACGACTTGTGTTCACGGAAACGTGTTGTTGCTTTCCATTTGGACTGGTTAATTTGTTTGATTTGTGTGTTTTCTTCCGTCCGATTATCCTGGAATGGGCATCGGCTATATGAATAGCACTGCGCTTAAACATGTGTCATATTTCATGGTCTAGTTCACCCGGCTGAACTTCACGAGATTGGGGCCCTTCGCCATAGCTGAAGACAGTCTCAGCTTTGTTGTAGGAAATTGAGAAAAAAATATAATGAACTACCACCTGGAGAGAGATGGGCTCCGTCAGGTGTGTAGCGGCCCAAGTTGTTGTATGGCGGAAGCTGGTAGTTCAAACTGCAATAACGGTGCCTCGACGACCTTCTAGGTTATGGGACTAATGATGATGATATATTGATGAGTTTTCGGTCTAGCATCCTACTTGATTATTCAACCTTCCGTCGGTTGATCTGAATTCCTATTATTATATCGATGGCGAGCCGTCAATGGTGAATCATATTTGGATCATGTTTGACTGTGCTGAGTTTTTCCACTTCCATAGAATCAAATACTCGTAATGTCTCCTGGTATCGATAACGGCAATGACGTCTTTGATGTCAATATCGTTGCTTCATCCTGTTTTCAACTCTGTAGCTCTATATCGCATGATATTTTATATTGTAATATCAATCAATATCATTTTTTGGAAATGGATTTGTGCATCGGGATCCTCTATTGCGTTCATTACTCAGTGTGATATGTATTTCGTAAGTTACTTTTTTTCTGCCTTCCACGTCATGCATTCAATAAGGTTTTTGTTGTCTACGTCATTGACTGATGTAGTCCACTGAAACGTAGTCAACTACCGTCTTGCCGTCAATATTACACAACCCGTTCTCATTCAGATGTCATGCAGGATATCTATTCCAACTATGAAAATCACGTTCCAGAATCCCCATTAGTGCATTTGTCAAAGGGTAGTCAATTTCCAGATAAACAACAGGGGGGTGGGGTGGAGGTGGACGGACCGGGGCTGCAGCTTAGCGGAACTAGTGATATCATCAATGCTGATCAGTACTGGCTCTCTGACCAAGAAACAGCTGGCCAATGGCAACTCCACATCCCTCAACCCAGACCTCTACAGCGCCAGTATGACTGCGAGGGGTTGGCTTTGTGAGGCATAAACATCCCAATCGTCCGCCGGTCTCTTTTGCACGAAACTACACGACTTGAATGTACCACTGGTTGTCTACATATTCTTTTGGGTGGTCGCGAGGTTAGGCACTCGCCTCCCAAAGAGATGAACAGAAACGGTGTGCGATCAAATCTCGCATGTTTTAAAATGACCACTGGTCTCACGGGAGATCGGATCAGAGTGCCTGCATCCCGAGTTGTCTCCAAACAGCTCAACTTATGTTTCCCCACTGGTCTTAGGTAGCTCGTGACCAGAGAGTGAGGTCGATGACCAGCATAGTCTACTCCTCACTATAATCAAAATACAGCGCAAGGTACATCATCAAGATAAAACCGTCTGCTGATGTCGTCATTGTTGCTTGCGATGGGCAACTAACTAACCAACCATCCAACCACACAACCAACCGATAACCAACCAACCACCTAACCAATCACCCAACCAACCACACAACCAACCAACCGATAACCCACCCACCAACCAACCAACCAACCAATCCTAATTGTAATGTATTTCGTGTCTTTTCTCGTCTCGTCTCGTCTGGCATCTCGTCTCGTCTCGTCTGGCATCTTGTCTCGTCTCGTCTCGCATCTAGTTTCGTCTCGTCTGGCATCTCGTCTCGTCTCGTCTCGCATGGCGACTGAAGGTAGCACAGGGTGCAGATTTTTTCTCAGGGTTTAACTCCCGAAACTTTCCCGTAAATAGATTACCCGTAAGGCAGCGGACGAGGATGTTATCTATCGTTGTGTGTCGTGCCTTTCCTATAACCGCAAGAGGTCGTAGGGACATCATTCAGTGTGTGATTCATGTGTTGGGCATCTCTACCGGACCGTGTTCTAGTTCATAGTCGTGTCTAAAATACACAGTGATATCAAAACCGACGCTGTATGCAGCTAGGGCGAAGGGCGCCATTCTCGACAAGTTCAGCCGTGTGAACTAGACCGTGAATATACGACACAGATTTAAGCGTAGTGCTAATTCATAATAATAATTAGACAACATTTAAAAAAAAACGAACGAATTAACCAGTCCAAACGAAAAACAACGGCACGCTTCCGTGAACACAAGTGTAAGTCGTCGACAAGTGTGAATTCCAGGCAAATCCATGGTCTGGCGGCATCCATAATGAACTAAAACAGCAAAGCAATGTAGACCCGAAGCCAATAGGGTGCCATCCTTGCCATTCCTTTTTACAATAATACTCTCTCTCTCTGTTCATCTCTCTCTCTCTCTCTCTCTCTCTATATATATATATATATATATATATATATATATATATATATATATATATATATATATATGTGTCTCTATCTATCAAACACACATACACATTCTCATACACAAACTCTCTCTCACACACACACAAACTCTCTCTCACATACACTCACACACTCAACACACTCAACACACTCTATCGCTTACACACATACTCTCACACACTCACTCTCACAAAGACACACACAAACACACACTCTCACACAGGCACACTCTCTCTCACACACACATACTTACACACTCACACTCTTTCTCGCATACACACTCTCAGACATATACACTCTCACATACACACTCTCTCACACACACACACTCTCACATACACACAATCTCACACACACTAACACACTCATACACACTCACATATAATCACACACCCACAAACGTGTGAGAAAGATAATATAATTAAGAGCAGTAGTTCCAATTACCAACCGTTAAAATAGGTGAAGGTTTGAAGAGATACGACGCAATCTGTCCTATCCACCACACTGCAGGATTGCCATGAAATTTGGACAACTCTTTGACCAGATCTTCTGGCACATTCAGAGGGAGAAACTGCCTAGTCTCGCTTATGAAATAATCATCAATAGAGGGCAGTATAATTTTTATAAATTCTGGAACCGGCTTACCCTTTTCAAACGCGTTATTTTCAGATATTTTAAATTCATTTTCAGGTACATTTTTCACACCCCCCATGTCATTTTTCATGTCGAGTGATGACTCCAAGTCTGAGCAGGACTTTGTTATAGGCTCGAATAATGTGTGCCATGCATTGTTACCGAGGATTACGAGAGTTTTATTAGTTGCGTAAGCGGTAATAAGGCAGTATATAAAGTGATGGAAGTTGCAGCCAAAGCCGCAAACTTTCAATGTGCAACCAATAATGTTGGAAGACTGGCAGCTGGCAGGGTTCTGTAGTTTCTGAAGACGTTGCTGAACAAGATTTCCAAACTTCTTAGACATGGTTCGCCGAATGTTTTCAGCCTGTCCTGCATTCTTTAATAGACCAAATGCATCAAGCAATGCTCTTCTGTAATCGCCCAGTTCTTCCTTGAACATTTGCAGCTTTTTCTTCAGTGTTAAATTGGTGGATGTATATGTGGTGGCTGACTCGGTTGTGTCATCCCTGCTATAGCCATTATGCATTTTTCTTTCATTGTTTAAATCATTGCTTCCTCCTCCTTCCGTTTGTACTGCCGGGGTTATTATCTCTGGCAGGATATTCGACTGTAAAGAGACCATTTTAGCTTTTTTGTTCTTGATGTTTTCGTCTTTGCCGGGACCGGTCTCGGACTTGAACAGTAACTTTGATAGTTTAGTAATATTTGTAGATTTAGCATTGGGCTTGGAGTCTGCACTATGTAAGAGTTCTTCATCAAATTGTAACGACTCTTGAAGATTACGTAACTGATCGTTTATGAAATTCCAAAGTTCTCTGACAATGTTTTCGACCTTTCTTCTGGCGCTTTCTTTCTCGTAGCTCAAATCATTGCGGTTGAAGTCCGTTAAAATTCTCTCTCCCAGTGGTCTGTTATGGAGCATTGTTTCAGATGTCTGATCTATCATGTCTAAGTCAGCGTAGGCAACCTCTACTTGGAACATGATGTTATGCACCAATGTACTTTGTCGAAGTAAGCTGCGTTCTTGTTGGGAAATAAGTCTACCGATGTATTCTAGTTTTAGGTCATCCTCTAACTTTAAAAAAAAAAAGAAAAAAATTGTTTATGGGTATGGCATGAGTGAACACAATTATTGATTTTCAAAATTGTACAGTAATATCCAGTGCACAAAAACATGTAAATGTACGAGGCGTGCTCAAATGAAACCGGACCTAACTGCACCAAATGAACATACAAACGATGTGCATGATGACGTCACTTTTGATGCAAAACAGCACATACCAACCGTCAAGTTTGCAAAATGTCATTATCCTCCTACTCATAGTTTTCTCAGCAGACCGTTGAAAATTTGGCGGGTGTGATACAGAATCCTTTCAAAGTTGATCAGTGAGCGGTGAATCGGTTTCTAACAGCTGAAGGATGTCGACTAGTTGACATTCATCGCAGAATGCAGACGGTGTATGGTAACACAAGTGTGGTGAACGTAGGCTCCGGCGACGGTCCACCCGAATTGCTCCATCAATTTTGGCGATGCGCCAGAACTGGTCTCGGAAGATCTTTCGTTAACTAACGTCCTTCTGTTAACATCGTTGTCCAGTTATTCACTGTTGTCTGCGACACACTTTTATCACCATACACTGTCTGCATTTTGCGATGAATGTCAACTAGTCGACATGCGTCAGCTGTTAGAAACCGAATCACCGCTCACTGATCAACTCTGGACGGATTCCGTATCACACCCGCCTGGTTTTCAACGGTCTACTGAGACAATTTTGAGTCGCAGGATAATGGCATTTTGCAAACTTGACGGTTGGTATGTGCTGTTTACACCAGAAGTGACGTCATCATGCGCATCGTACGTATGTTCACTTGTTGCAGTTAGGTCCGGTTTCATTTGAGCACGCCTCGTATGAAAAGAAACCGTGCTATAACTAAAACAGAAAGTAAACCTACGTTACTATCTAAACGCTTTCATCGCGAACAACAAACAACAACAGTATGAGCTAGAAAATTATAGAGAAACAAATAAACACATGCATTTGAGATCTGAACACATACATAGGTATGAAAGGTACTTAGTGGGAAACCATGTGGACATTCGGCAAGGGTACTTTAGCCGGATACTCTACGGAGATTTGTCTTGGGTACTTTAGCCGGATACCTCACGGGAATTTGTCTTGGGTACTTTAGCCGGATACTCCACGGAGATTTGTCTTGGGTACTTTAGCCGGATACCTCACGGAGATTTGTCTTGGGTACTTTAACCGGATACTCCACAGAGATTTGTCTTGGGTACTTTAGCCGGATACTTCACATAGATTTGTCAAGACTAGAAACGCGAGTGTTCATACTCATTTTGTGTTCACATTTCTATTTCATGTATTCATCTCTTCCTCTATAATTTGACAGGTTATATATGTTCTGTTATCGTTGATGGCGGCTTCTAGGTCGTAACGTAAGCTTCTTCGTTTATGTTTTCGTCATAGCTCGGTATCTAACCAAACATAAACTTGTTTTTTAAACACTTTATTTGAATGCACAGTACCATCACAGCCTCGTCGTGTTATTTTTTATACATCGGTGGTGTGGAAATACAACCGGTCACGAACTTCGAGTATCTGAGCTCCAGAACTGACAATGTCGTCTGTTTATTAGCGAAATCAGAAGGATTTTGGCAATGGAAATGCAGAGGCTACACAATCTGAGAAAACTATGACAGCATACCGATCAAATAAACTAAAGTGAACGTTTTGAGAACTTGTGTTTTTTCAGTGGCAGCATACGGATGCGAAACATGGACAATTGCTCAAACCTCAAGGAAGAGAATGGAGTCATTCGAGTAGAAATGTTACAGAAAGGTCCGAAGAATATCATGGACCGAGAAAAAGAGTGATAAAAGTGGGACATATAGGTGAACTGGTTTATAAATAGAAAAGTGAAATACTTTGGCCACATTTAAAGGCACAACGGTCTTGGGAGAATGGTTCTGGAAAATATGGTGTCGGCCAAGAGAGACAGGGGCAAACCAAGAAAAGGATGACGCCAAGATGTCAATCAATACTTTGGCATGACTTTGGAGCAGACTGGAGCTATAGCTAAAAAAAAAAAAATTTTTGCGGGGGCTCGACTTCATTGTCTCGGGGTTTTTTTTCTTCCAAATTTTAGCTCGGTCTCTCTCGGAAGATGGGTACCCCACCTGTCGAGAGCATCACACAAAGCACGAACTCTGTAGCTCCAGTGACCAAGAATTGACCAAGTATCTTTCTTTTTTTCACTAAAAAGCCAGAAAAATACTGAACTTAATGATTTAAGAGCAGTACTCTGTCAACTATGCCAGCAGTCCGCACCAAAAAGGGTAGTGGTACAGTGGGTTCCATCCCACTGCAACATCCAAAGCAACGAGGAGGCAGACAGACTGGCAAAAGAAGGTGCAAGACTACCACAACCAGGCACTAGTGTGACATTCGAAGAGTCAAAAAGGCTTATTAGAGCTAGATACATGACCAAATGGGAAACAGAACATACTGACTACACTCTCTCTCTCTCTCTCTCTAATCTGCATAAGCAGGACAGCCCTGCAAGATATGTTCTGGTATTTGCTTGGGTGTTTCGCAATCGCACGTGTCGGTGTCTCTCAGACCCATTATGTGGAGGTGGGCCTAGAGTCTACAATATCCCGTTTGAAGTCTGAACATTTTTGTCTGCCCATCTCTGCCGAGTTTGTCTAAGCTGTCATTTTCTGGCTTGTATTATTTCTGCAGATCTCTCCATTCTTTCCTCAAGGATCCTTTGGTAAGTGTCTTTGCGTCTTTATAGCTTTATGGATGCAAGTCTGCATGCCGCCATTTCGAGGTGTTGCGAACTCATCTGCCTTCTCCTGTCCAAGGATCCCACAGTGGGCCGGAATTCACTATATGACTATCTGTTTTTTGGGGGACAGCAAACCGGTGTTATATTTTTATTTCGTGTGAAAGTATATCTTGTTTGGGGCTTGAGATTGCTTGAAGTATTTTGGAATGACTGCTTTCCTTGTAGTTGTGTCTTGACTGATAAGAATCTGAGTTTCTGCATGTACAGCTGTTGCAGAAGCTCTGAAATTGGTACAGGTCTTTCCTTCGAGTATGTATTGGTTTTTCTGTTTAACATAAAATAAAAATGGTGCATTGTGTAAGAAAATAAGGCTGAATACTCCTGTGCAATACACACCAAAATAACACATTTCACTTACCTTCAAAAGATCTATTTCTTTATCGATTTTTCGAGCGTAATTTTTTATTGTCTCAGAGGTGTAAGCCACCGAAAAATAAAATGTAACGCACAACATGCACTGACATACAAGCAGCACTGTGACAATCCATTGTACAAAAGGAGTAGTATCTTGTCCCCAATCAAAGTGACGAGCGCGCTGTGAACCAAACATCTGGAAGTCTTTTCTAGAAACAGAAACTAATAAGAATATTTACCGTAAGCATAAGTTAAAGGTGAAGTTTGATGAGTTTGTTATTGGTAAACTTTTAAATTAATTTTTTCTTCGCTTTGTTGTTCTAATTCAGGGGAAAAGTAATTTCACAGGCGAAATCAGAGACGTATTCTCGGAATCCGCTGGAATGACTTTGCCCAAATGCAAAGACACTTGGATGGCTGTCATGAAAGCAGCACAGACTGCATAATGCACATGTCAGAGAGGACCCCTGACTCCAGAACATATTCTACAAACATGTCCACTGCATCAAAGCTCCCGTGAGAAGACCTGGCCCGAGGAAAGAAACATACAAGACAAACTGTGGGGAACCATTGAGGACCTGCGACTGAAGTGTCACTTCATGTAGGCAGCCTATCTTGTGGCATAAAACGAGCATACGAAAACGAAGAAGAAGAAGGATGCCCGTCACAATTCGATCATGTTATTCGCCTGGCCCGGATGTTCGACCTATCAGATTCTCCACACATATGCTCTGTTTTCTGTTTGCAATTCTAAACACATTGGTACATAATAAATATGCTATTTCTTGAACATTATTTGACTTGCAAGGAAAGTGTACATCGTAAAAAAAGAAATGTATCTATAGACAAAAATATTTCAGGATTAATACTGAAGACTACTCAACACTCAACAGGATTTTGGTCTGTCTGAATGGTGGGGTGAGCACAGTCCTAAGTAGGCGAGTCTTCTACAGCAGAGAGGATAACTGGCTCTGTTTGTCACCTCTAATGACATTACACACAAGGTGGTCAAGTGAGATCAGGTCATCCCGTAACCGATGAGGTCGTTAAGGCACACATGAAGACATCCCCACAACACCACGCCATCCTTCTCTATCAGCGGCTGCTGCCTGTGCCTCTTCTGGTCGCAGATTGGTCCATTCTTTTATGTTGTCCTCTCACCATTTTTTGGGACTGCCTATTCTTCGTCTGCCTTGCACATTTCCGTGGAGGATCGTATTTTCAAGACCATTTGATCTCGATATGTGACCGTACCAAGACCATTTGATCTCGATATGTGACCGTACCAAGACCATTTGATCTCGATATGTGACCGTACCAAGACCGTTTGATCTCGATATGTGACCGTACCAAGACCATTTGATCTCGATATGTGACCGTACTAAGACCATTTGATCTCGATATGTGACCGTACCAAGACCATTTGATCTCGATATGTGACCGTACCAAGACCATTTGATCTCGATATGTGACCGTACCAAGACCATTTGATCTCGATATGTGACCGTACTAAGACCATTTGATCTCGATATGTGACCGTACCAAGACCATTTGATCTCGATATGTCACCGTGCCAAGACCATTTGATCTCGATATGTCACCGTACCAAGACCATTTGATCTCGATATGTGACCGTACCAAGACCATTTGATCTCGATATGTAACCTTACCAAGCGAGTTTCCTTCTTTTGACAGTTGCCAAGAGGTCTTCAAAAGGCCCTATTGCTGTTGTAAGTCTTCGGTAACATCTCATCTTCAAGCCCTGTATAATTCGTTGAAGGTCAGCTGTAACTGTCCATGTCTCACAAGCATAGAGGAATATTGACAGGACCATTGTACGCATTAACCTAATTTTCGTGCATAGTGTTAACCGTTTATCTTGCCAAATTTTGTTAAGCCGTGCAAGCGCCACTTTTGTCTGTGCTATTCTGGCCAACACCTCACATTTTGATCCTTCATCACTGACAATCGAACCCAGATATTTAAAACAGGGTGGTAGCAAACTTATTCTCGTACGCAGAGCAAATTGATCTACATATCAACGACTAACACTCATTTATATATGGACAATCGCGTAGGAAAGAATGATTTTGTTCAGCGTTGGTACAAATAACAATATAACGTTATGACCAAAAGGTCTTTGTTAAGTGCTAAGGACAACAGAAAGGGAAATAACTAACTCGTCTATATTCTTTCTTCTTCCTTACTCGTCTTCTTCTTCTTCTTCTTCTTCTTCCTCAGCCAATTCCAGTGAGCACAAGTTATTGACTTATTATTCCTGTATTATTTTGATATATGGAGCTCGTACTGTTATGGAATCTTTCTTCAAAACCCAAATAGCTACTCTTCTTTCACTAGACTTTGGGGCATTTCCCTGAAAAATACTTAGAACTTATGGGTCTGTCAGTAGTGCGCTAACTTTTATTCTTCTTTTCATATCATAACACAACATAACAAGACGCGATAATACACAACATACCTCCCAGGTTGTGATTAGGAAACCGCCTCAGTGAGTACAAGCTTTACAATCACCGACCCACCGCTCTATTTGTGAAGCACTGGGTTTTCCATTTCAGATTCGCTAGGACGAAAAGCCTGTGCTAACAATACTTACTGCTAGAGTAATCCTTCCTGTATGAAAGCTATTTCCTGGGGTTAGCTCTAAAGGAACTGCCTCTTTCTTCTGGCTTTAGGCCGTTAAACGTGCCTCATACATTCACTGGCGGTGTTTTCTGGTGTGTGGTGTGCAATTTAGTTGTAGAAGTCAGATAGATTTTATTGTCGTTCTCTAAATCTTGGTATTCAATTAGGTAGGTGTGTCTGATGCCATGGCGATTGTTGTTGTTTGAGAATGCTCACAATGAGTAGGTTACTCTTTTGTGCATCATGAAAATGACGTTAAGTGGCGGGTTGCAGTAGCTTTCCTCACATCCCGAGCATGCTGATGAAGGTGGGCCGGGGTCCTCTAGGCGGTTGTGCAATGCTTGGCTTGATCTACGTGTCACTCACTACTACGGGGATCACGTGGACCTCATCTTGTTAGCCAGGCTGTTGTCCTCGACAACAGGCAGTTTCCAGGACGACCAACGAGGAGGTCAGGTGAGGGTCTTAGCCAGTATATTTCTCCTGACCCTGGCTAACATTGTCTGATCAGTGTGTTTTGCCTGAAAAGACGTTAGCCTCACCGTTCCATGCCATGGCTGTAAACGAGACAATCTGAATTGTAACAGGATGCCTTAAACCGACACCAACGGAGAAAGTCTATGCAATCGCTGGTATCACAACTCAGGATATTTGAAATAATGTCGCATCTGAAGTTGAGAGTCAAACGCAGTCCTGTGATTACATACATCCTCTTTGTGGAAATGCATTAGAAAGGCTACGACTGAAATCAAGGAAACGTTGTCTGCGGACTGTACAGCCTCAGAACAGAGCTCCGAGAGCAGCTCCGCATAGGAAACCGCGACATACAAAAACTAGAGGAGGCTTAGCTTCAAATTATTTAAAGACAGATCCAGATTTTATATAAGGAAACATTTTTTCAGTCAGAGAGTGGTAAAAGCTTGGAATGCATAGCCACATCCTGTGGTGGAGGCAGGGTCAGTTAATGCATTCAAGAATAGATTGGATGATCACAGTCATTTTTAAAGTGGAATAAACTGGTTGTATACAGACTATGTAGAGTCTTCTAAACCAGTATAATGAAGTTAAGGAAGGTGGTGCCAAATAAATGGTGAAGGTTGGATGGAGATCAAAGAACCTGCAGCAGAATTTGCCTTTTACTACGTGGAGATCTCTGAACAGGTCAAGAACAGGTGTGTCCAGATGTGGGTCTAACCTTAAAAAGTGGGGATTTGCAGACAATGAATATTGCGAATATAGGACCGTCCATGACCCAGAACACCTGATTATATGTTTTAGGATGCAATAATCCTGTGTAATGGAAGACCTGATAGTGGCAAATGAAAGATCACTGACAGTAGATGTGTTTTGAACGAAGACTATGTGAGGTTACCGGACACGGAAAGTAAGTAAGTCTGATTGCAATGTAGCCAAATGGTGAGTAAACTCATTTCGGACTTTATTCTAGCCTATATAAACACAGAAAAGACCATACAGGAGTGACGCTGTCATATACACTGTCTTCAGTGGTGCGCAGTCGGACATCAGGCTGGGGTTTCTCGGCTAGAGGGGAGAGATCATTTGCTGAGCGCAGTAGGCATACATTTCAACAACCTCCAGTATGAGAATGGAGACGGAAGCAGTGATCTCAGCAGTGACATGGATATCTGAGACCTTTATAACAAAGGCAGTCATCGTGACAGACGCGCAAGCCGTACTTCAGAAAGTACAGAAGGGATGGCTTAGGTTCGAGTGGATAACTGCTGTTGAGGCCTCAAACCTCCAGGCCTTGACCTTGATCTAATGTCCTGCTCATGCCGGGGTTCAGGGCAATGAAAGAGCTGACATCCTGGCTTCACAATCTCCCATCATGGGCACATTAGTGATGGATAGAAGTGACATTTCGAAATCAATCAATGACCGCTTGCTGGATAATGACACCGCAA
Source organism: Ariolimax columbianus (assembly GCA_036924085.1). Classification (NCBI taxonomy): domain Eukaryota; kingdom Metazoa; phylum Mollusca; class Gastropoda; order Stylommatophora; family Arionidae; genus Ariolimax; species Ariolimax columbianus. The sequence goes on along the minus strand of JAVGWX010000005.1, from coordinate 25,078,737 downwards.
TAGATGAAGCAGTAATCCACAGACTGCAAAGTTTCGACGTTAAACGAGGTTCGAGTGTACAACCAGCGAGTCACAGGGACCATCAGCATCCATACCTTACGCCATTTGATGAGAGAGACTGATCACCTATGGGTATGCCCAGAGTGCAGTGACGTCGATTCTTAGAAACAGAAACAGAAAAGACCAGTAATATACTGAAGAGCTATACCTAACTTATGTCTAGATACCGATCACAAGGCCCTCATTTTGGTGATGAGAGTTCGTGAGAAAAATCCCTCAAGACGACAAGGCATGCTAGTAAATTATTCAAATGAAAGCGACCAAACATGTCGAAATCCTGCATGCCATAAAGCAGTCAAAACAATGCATTGCTCTAAGATCAGATATTATGACTAAAGGCGTCCTTAAGGTGGTGTGAGAAACTCTTACAGTTCATTTGTCTGTCAAAGATGTTTAATACGTGCCTCTATTCGGTATACATTCCTGACCAGTTGAAATTCTCAAGAACTGTTTGCGTCCACAAAAACGGAGATACTGAACATCTTGGGAACTGCCGTCTAATTTACCTGTTACCGATAATTCACTAGAGTCATTGCCAACGGAATCGACAAGCAACTTGATAAACACCAACCTAGAGAACAAGTCTAACTAAAAAAAAGGGTTTCCCACCATTGCCACCTCAACACAATCAATCAACTGATGGAGAGAGAACATTAACTTACTCTTACCTCTTGTATTTATCGATTACTGGAAAGCCATTCACAGTATCAAGACCAATATTGCGGTAAATGCTCTGAGAAGAAAGCGCATATCTGAAACCTATATCAAACTGATTGACTAACAAAGATTGTCAGACAGCCATCACCCTATACCACCGTCCAGTATATGTTCCAACAGTAAGAGGAGTCTGACAGGGCGACACCATCGAAGAGCGTAGATACATTGTTTATGTAGCTCCATCCACTCAGACGGTTTGTCTCTCTCTGCTAACTGCACCCATGATTTCAAAATCCTGCATTCTGTGCCTTTCTGGTTCATCGACTACAGTGTCTTTGATCTTCTTCTTCTTCTTCTTCTTCGTTCGTTCTCAATCTCCCACTACCAAACCCTGAAAGGGCTTAAGTTGCAGAATGTAGTCCAGAGAACGGAATGCGTTGTGTCATAGTTATACAGCTTGGCTGTGATATTTGCACCTTTCGGTCCAACACAGCAAGCATTTTTTGAGTACCGGGTTAGCATTCCCTCTTCGATCCCTTCTCCTTAGCCAGTCTGCCCTACTGCAGCCTGTTATCCAGGATCACCGCGTGGAGGTGTAGAAGGGTCTTGGCAGCTATGGTTCGCTGGCCCTGATGCTAGCAGTCAGCTATGGGTCGCTGACCACTGCAGCTTATGTGCTGCTCAACATCTTGATCCCGTCTTTCATCTAAAAAGCGGTCGTTGGTCAATTACCAATGTCCCCACTGCAGATGCCCCTGAGGCTAGGATTTCAGCTATTTCATTACCGTAAACTTGAGCATGGCCGGGGCTGTAGATCCACACAAGTAGCTGGAGGTTGGAGGTCTACATGTCCACTACCGACGCATGCACCTTCAGAAGCAAGAATTTAGTCCAGAGCTGATACACGGCCATCATTAAAGAGGTCACAGGTAGCCAACCACATCAGAACCAAAGTCATCGCCTCGATCCCAATTCTGATACTGAATGTTGTCGTCAAATATTCCCCGCTGCTCTCATCATTTGTATTTTTGTGTTATGATAGTTGTTACAGCCTTACCTGTGTTATGATAGTTGTTACAGCCTTACCTGTGTTATGATAGTTGTTACAACCAGACCTGTGTTATGATAGTTGTTACAGCCTTACCTGTGTTATGATAGTTGTTACAACCAGACCTGTGTTATGATAGTTGTTACAACCAGACCTGTGACATGATAGTTGTTACAACCAGACCTGTGTTATGATAGTTGTTACAACCAGACATGTGTTATGATAGTTGTTACAACCAGACCTGTGTTATGATAGTTGTTACAGCCTTACCTGTGTTATGATAGTTGTTACAGCCTTACCTGTGTTATGATAGTTGTTACAACCTTACCTGTGTTATGATAGTTGTTACAACCTTACCTGTGTTATGATAGTTGTTACAACCAGACCTGTGTTATGATAGTTGTTACAACCAGACCTGTGACATGATAGTTGTTACATCCTTACCTGTGTTATGATAGCTGTTACAGCCTTACCTGTGTTATGATAGTTGTTACAGCCTTACCTGTGTTATGATAGTTGTTACAGCGTGACCTGTGTTATCAGTGTCCTTCTTATTGACAGTAAAACTCTACCTACACATACCTGGAGAGGAGTCCAAACAGCTTTCACATGAGGTGCCTGAGTAGAATCCTGGGAGTTGGGTAGCAGGACAAGATCACCAACGTTGAGGTGTTAGAGAGAACAGGCAGTGTCACGATCTTTTCCATGCTCAGTTTTCGAAGGCTCCGATGGCTGTAACACATTCTGATAAGGGGATTTACAAGGGAATTACAGTTGGGGAAAAGATCTCGGGACCGGCCATTACTACTGATACGAGGATGTGTGCAAGCGAGATATGAATGATGAGAGTCGATTTGGAATCATGAAAACAGGAGGCCATGGATCCTTTTACATGGAGGGGCAGAATTTCTCATGTAATACAGACAAAGGAGACACTTATTGCTGATAGGCTAAAGACTCAGAGTTTGAGAAGACACATCACACCATGCGATGCCACAGACAGTCCTGACTTTCCTTGTACAGACTGTGGAAAACGCTTCTCTGCTCGGATTGGTCTTACGAGCCACATTCGTTATCGTAATGGACTGTAGCTTCATTGCTTTTTTAAAACACAACTTACTATCGTCAGACAAGACACAGTGACGTCGACTCTTAAGAGTAGAGCAGATCGTTGTTATCTGTTATGTTGTTGTAGTCCACTGCTATACTGGTTACCTTTTCACGGGAAAAGTCTTCGTGAGATAAACTCTGAAGGAAAATCTGCATCATGTGATTTCTCCATTTTCTCGACTTTGTCTTGCCACTGGATCAAGGTAGCTCAGAAGGAATGAGGTTAAGGCTCAGCGCAACTATCTCATTTAAACTCAAGAACAGCGCATGTCAGTCTCAGACATTCCACACGTCTGATGCTGTCGCCATTTTTGCTTTGCTATGACTATATATGTATTCATGAAAATGATAATAATAATAAAAATATAAGTAAACGTATAATTGATTACTGAAGAGACATGCATACTTACAGCTTCATGGATATCTTCACTTCCATCACCAAGCCCTTTCGTCTTCATGTTTACAAAGCGTTGATTGGCCTACCAAACGTGCATGATCCACCCATTCGCTCGCAAAAATCTGCCCACGAGCAAATGGAACGATCACGTTAGATTAGCAGACAACTTGACGAAAGGGCTGATAGGCTCGATCGATCAAATCTGACAAAGAGGATTGTTCACTGATAGGCTCGATCGATCAAATCTGACAAAGAGGATTGTTCAGATTTGCAGACAACTTGACGAATGGGCTGATAGGCTCGATCGATCAAATCTGACAAAGAGGATTGCACTCTAAACTTTGTTCAGATTTGCGGACAACAAAAAATGTAATGGCTATACATTCCATTTCCACTTCGCTGGATACGGGAAAAGGTAGCAAAGCAAGTCTTATGATAAATTACTACATTTGAATGATTACGTGTATGGAACCGGAGAAGGATACTCATTAGATAAATATAGTGATACATTTTGAGTGAAATAGCATGACTTTCAGCACACGAATAACACACACACAGCACGGTTAACAATAGGAAAAGTATACATATTAAAGAAAAAGGTATACAATTATTAATGTGATTTTTATTATCTCCTTCTTCCTTGTTTGTCATCAGATATCCGCATCGGTGGTTCCAAACAAAGTCATGTCTGTGTCGTCTTTATAAGGTAGGTTGTGTTGCTGTGTTCTGCGTATAGGCACCCAACGAATGAGTCTTCTGCATGCATTTGTTTGTGAGTTTACTCAAAAACAGCAATGGGACACGAACTAGAGGAACCAGAAGTTGATAGCAACCTTTATTTACTCAACCTCACAGACGACCCTCCAGGGTTCTATTCAAGACAAAAGTCATCCACATCATCACCTGACCTTGCTTTAACCACCGGCGACCTACGATCAAAAATACATAAAACAGCACTTGCACATCTAGCAGAAAGAGAGCACACAATTCGTCAAATGTACAATAAAGCTAGGAAACATTACATCAGACCACAAACAATTGCCTTAATTGAACTACAAGAAAAACGACTGACCAAAGTTTGCCACACTTACAGATCTCTGCTTCCAATCCACCACCACAAGAAAGTAGGTCGTTGTTAAATGCTTACGCTTTTGTGCGCCCTGAAAAGGGCGTTAAGTGGCGGGTTGTAGTAGCTTTCTTCCCATCCCGAGAGTGCTGATGAAATTAGGGTCCACCAGGCTGTTGTGCAATGCTTTTCTTCATCTTTGTGACGCTCAATACTGCGGGGATCATGTCGTTCCACATTTTGCTAGCCAGACTGCCTTGAAAACAGCCTGTTTCCAGGTAACCCTACATAGAAGAGAGATAGTGGTCTTGGTCAGTATGTTGTGCCTGTCCCTGACGCGACGTCCTGGTCAGTATGTTGTGCTTGACCTGACTAGTGTGTTAGTTCCTCATAAGAAAGTAGGAATGATGATGAACAAATTTAACCAGTGTCTTCTAAAGGCAACAATGAACAAATCAGAAGAGGAGCTAGAAAAAACTACAAACCGTTAGCCTAGTCAAACTGAACACGAAGTGATTTCAAACCGGGTATGGGGGTGGCGTGGGCTAGTGGTTAAGTGACACGGCTCACAACCAGTAGGTGCTGGGTTCGATCCCCATCACAGCACCGATCGTTACCCCGGGGAAGCAAACACTTAGAAAATGCAGGAGGAAGCAGGCCCATGCAAAAAAATGCATGCTAAAGTCGGATACACTGGGCCGACAGGAGCAAAATAAAAACCATAGTGCAACGCACACAGCTTTGGGGATTAGAGAAATAAGGCGACCCCCCCCCTTCCACCCCCCCCCCCCCCCAAAATAAATGTGTACGGTTGTTCTATATTTAGTATGTCTTTTATTCAAGCCAATCTTAAAAACAATATGTGTCCTTATTTCGGTTCTGTCCTGTTTCTAAGAACCGGCTTCACTGCGTTCTGCACTGCATAAAAAAACAAACAAACAAACAAAAAACAACCCGGGTATGTTGGGATTACAAACCAAGCTTGCAAACGATTTACACACCATCACCATGCGCTCATTCAATATCGCACTCTTCTTTGGTTTTGTTAATGGTTCATCTTTCTGATTCTACTGTCGAAGCCACACCACTTTCAAATCCAGACCATGTTGTTTTAACTTAACTTAACGCTTTTATACTGGTTTAGAAGACTCTGCAGAGTCTGTATACAACCAGTTTCATTTACCTTTTCTTGCTCTAAAACCTATGCGTATCCAATTGATTCTTGAATGCATTAATTGTTCCTGTCTCCCCTACTTCTTGTGGCAATTCATTCTAAGCATTCACCACTCTCTGACTAAATTAAATATTAACCTGATATCTAATCTGGACCTTTTATTTAGTTAATTTATAGTTATGTCTTCTTGTTTTTGTAGTTGGTTGTATAAAAAAAAACAACGTGTTTTATAGTTACACCAGAACGTATTGGCCGGTGTGTGAATTTGTATGTGCATGTGTTTGTACTGTGTTGTTGTGTATGTTCCACTATAGCAGTTTTGCCAATCTTTTCTGTACCACGAGAAGTGGTCACGAAGTGGTTTCGAACCCGGTATGTTGGGACTGCAAACCAAGATTGCATTCGATTTACACCACTTCACCACGCAACAAAAGATAGGAGATTAATCACCCAATTATAATATATATATATATATATATATATATAAATATATTTATGTCCTTGTTGACTACCAGATACTCACATCATTGGCTTCACACAAAGTAATGTTCACCGTTAACTTTATTAAGCTTAATAAGATTTTTGGGTACGAAAAGGCAGTTATGAATGAGCTGACAGCAGCCATTGATTCATAGATGGCTATTTACATCAGAATCAGTGACCAATAACTGACAAAGACCTTATTTCGACCTCCAAGCGGCGACCCTTGAAACAGACTGCAACCATCCTTCCTGCTTATGAGATTAAGGATGGAAAGAGGAAGCAAACGTGATCTTAAAAAGGTCGTGCCGAAATCGGATGTGCCCGGCCAAAAGACGCGAAAATCGTAGTTTAGCTGTTAAATACGTCATAGATCACAACGTCCTTTTCAGGACGAATGTTGAAAAAGAAGAAGAAGATCAGTGGTCAATGACTGACAAAGCTATCAACGACCATCACCTTCGATGTTGTCTCTAAAGGCAGTATCATGCTTCCTCTATTTCCATATCTCTCTTCTCAGATCAATGGTCACAGACTGACAAAGCTATCAAAGACCTACATTCCCGATGTTGTCTGCAAACCTCTACTTCCAAATCTCTCTTCTCAGATTAGTGATCAATGATTGACACAGCAATCAGTTACCATCATGTCAAATTGTGTCTGTAAAGACACCAATATACTTTCTCTATATCTGCCGACATCCTTTTTACGATGCCCCCGATGTAGTTCCTAATCAGCATTATGTGTTATATGGATCTTCGCCATGATGTCATAGGTCGAACTCCCTTTTGTCTGACCTTTTAGATCCAGAGCGTGACAGTTCTTGTGATGACATCAGAACCTTTTCTTTAGAACATGCCCAAACAGTTTCAGCCCAGACGGTAATGATGGTGCCCGAGTATCGCGATGTTATTAATTCTTATGCATAGTTTACATACACGTTTACATAAGATGAAAGGAGAAAATATACAGTGTACACAAATATATGCAAATATATACTATTCATTATTCATTAGTTTTACTTTTATTCACGTCCAGCCATTTGTTGGAGCATAGGTCTAATCCTACATTTGACTTGCACTTACCAGCTTTTACAGAAGCTTGATTCTAGTCATGATTGACTTTAGTCGCCTCTTGCGTCATGCAACGAAGGAAACAGTGGACACATTTTGTATGCCCAGGTGATTTATTTATTATCTGCTACTGCATATTTATGAATAGCTTATATTTTACATCGACTAACTGAGAGAAGACACAAGTCGAGAGATTAAGGACGAAATTAATAAGATCTCTCTGATACCAACAAGGAAAGAGACGAGTCGACAGATCAAAGATACCATTAACAAAGACTATCTGGTACCAACAAGGAAAGAGACGAGTTGAGAGATCAAAGATAACATTAACAAATGCTATCTGGTACCAACAGGGAAAGACGCGAGTCGAGAGATCAAAGACAACAAAAGCAAAGGTTCACAAATACCAACAAGGGAAGAGACGAGTCGCGAGATCAAAAACAATATAATAATAAAACATAAAAAGAGGAGGCTACGATAAATATCTTTCATAGAGTGAAAAAGAATACCAGGAAATACAATTCGATGACAGTCAACAGTTACCATCTTATTTTCCTTTAGAAACGAACAGGATATGAGACAATATAATAAATTGAAACGTACTTACGTATGCAGTCGTTGCCCGTATAACATATAGTTTTAATGTTAGAGAGAGTATTGCGCTATTCTATTAAATGTCTTCTACACTACGTGAAGTGGATAATCAGGAAAGAACCCAAAGTGACTTATCATCTGTCTCTGACCCTGGGATGAAGAGGTTAGTCAGAGAAAGCGTCATGCTATCCTTTCAGATGTCTTCATTCTGGGATGGAGAGGTTAGCCAGAGAAAGCGCCACGCTATCCTTTCAGATGTCTTCTACCCTGGGATGAAGAGGTTAGCCAGAGAAAGTGCCCTGCTATCCTTTCAGCTGTCTTCATTCTGGGATGGAGAGGTTAGAGAGAGAAAGCGCCATGCTATCCTTTCAGATGTCTTCTACCCTGGGATGAAGAGGTTAGCCAGAGAAAGCGTCATGCTATCCGATCAGCTGTCTTCATTCTGGGATGAAGAGGTTAGTCAGAGGAAGTGTCATGCTATCCGATCAGCTGTTTTATATGCAACGTGAAGTGGATGGTCAGATAATTCCTTGATATATCAGATGTCTTCACCCTAGATGTAGACAGTCTGAGAGAATCCCATGATATATATATATATATATATATATACGCTTTCTATCTCAATTGAAGTAAACAGTCTGATATATTCCACGATATATATCAGCTCTCTACTCTAATTGAAGTGGACATTCTGAGAGAATTCAATGATATACATCAGCTGTTTCTTCCCTAATTAAAGTTGACAGTATGAGATATTTCCATGATATCTGTCAGCTGTCTGTTACAATACAGTGTAAAGAACGCCATCCTATCAAAGTCTGGTTCAAGCCTTCTACTTCCCTGTCCTTCAAATACTGTGTTGTTGTGGTTCTCACTTCGAACTTCTTTGCCGTCCTGGAGATCTTGAACTCTGGCAACAAAAACATACACATGTTTAGTCCTATATAAGACAGTACTGTCTGAGATGAAATATTAGAGACATTAGTGAACTAGATTGAGGCGTTTTGAAATGAGATTGGGAGAACTGTTCTCTTAATCACTGTCTAACTTAAGTTCTCCTAATGGAAGCCAGGTAAAGCTGGTTAGATTTGACCGTGCCTAGACCGGGGAAAGAACTTCCTTGTTGTACCGTTAAGACCAGCGCTATAGCCATCTTGCTACTCAACTGAGCTGCGACCCCTGGCTATCTGTTTTAAATAATGTTCATGGCCGCTGGAGATTTCCATTCTGCAGACCACTATGTGGGCCTCTTCCACTTAGTTTTACAGAGTCAGGGTGGAGGGGGTGGGAGTCTCTGTGGTGAAGTGGTTAAGCCGTTTGCCTCGTGTTCAGATGGTGGGTGTTCGAATCCGAGCTGCGACGGTCGGATCAGGATGTAACTTTTTCCGGAGATCCCTGAGTTCATCGCTGGAGCTACGGAGTTCGTGCTTTGTCCGATGCTCTCAGAAGGCGGGGATGCATTTCTGCTGATAGTAAAGTAAAGTAAATTATACCAGAGCATTACTGCCGTAGGGGTGTGAGGTGTTAGCGATCTCACATTTCAAAGGCTCGGCTAAATGAGGGCGGTAGCCATCTCCTCTCCTTCGCCGCTTTTACTTCTTGGACTGTACCGGTACCCATTTAAGGCTGGGTCGACCCGGTAGCCATCTGAAAAAAAACATTACCGCCTCAACTGGGAGACAGGGCCATATGGGGGAAACCCGAGAAAATGAAGACGAGTCTTCGCCTTCAACCTTTAGAGAGTCGGGATTACAAAATGAGCACACATACACAGTACTTGGACAAGCGGAAGCTGGTCTGTTCTTTGTTGACACAAGCTTAGTTCTTGGCGTGACTGTTGATGACTAAATAACTATAAAACAGAAACAGTAATCCTTTATCAGACACTGTTGTCAGAGATGAGGTGTCAGCACATTATTGTAGCAGCCTCTTTAACACAGTTGGTTGGAGCGAAGAATAATCAGAGTTAGGTGAAACATACTGATAGTCTTCTTCTTTTTCTTCTTCTTTTTCTTCTTCTTTTTCTTCTTAATTCTTCTTATTTTTTTTCCTTTTCTATTTGTCCTTCATCATCGCTTACATGAACTGGTAATCCGAATTCTTCAATTAATGTATGGTGTCATTTCAAGGTCGCAATGTCGTTGTTAAGATTCTGCTCGAGGAAAGTGCGCGTGGCGACATCCTCCCCGTCATGGACAGTCCTGAAGCACATGTGCTGTTACCATGACTACCGGGACGCAATATCATAGGCTGGTGGTACCTATCTTGAATTTGGTGTACAGGTGGCGTCTCATTCTGTTGTGGCTATTAAACTTGGTATGCTAACTTGTTCTTTTCTGGACTCTTCGTAGTATCCGTGTTCCTCGCAGTGTTTGGCATGTTCTTCCTGCCCCTTTACATTGTCCTTTTATTATTGCTTGTACTTCTTCATAGTTGACCAGATATTCTTCCTGTATTGAATTTGTTCTTCCTGCCCCTTTACATTGCATTGCCCTTTTATTATGGCTTTTGCTTCTTCATAGTTGACCAGATATTCTTCCTGTATTGAATTTGTTCTTCCTGCCCCTTTACATTGCATTGCCCTTTTATTATGGCTTTTGCTTCTTCATAGTTGACCAGATATTCTTCCTGTATTGAATTTGTTCTTCCTGCCCCTTTACATTGCATTGCCCTTTTATTATGGCTTTTGCTTCTTCATAGTTGACCAGGTAGTTTTTCCCGTATTGTTTCAATTGGTTAGACTGCCTTTCTCCTAATTTCTCTTGATGTTACAGTGTAATGATGATGATGATTGATGCTGCTGATGATGATGATTGATGCTGCTGATGATGATTGATGCTGCTGCTGATGATGAGTGATGCTGATGATGGTGATTGATGCTGCTGGTGATGATTGATGCTGCTGATGATGATGATTGATGCTGATGATGATGATTGATGCTGCTGGTGATGATTGATGCTGCTGATGATGATGATTGATGCTGCTGATGATGATTGATGCTGCTGATGATGATGATTGATGCTGCTGATGATGATTGATGCTGCTGATGATGATTGATGCTGCTGATGAGGATTGATGCTGCTGCTGATGATGATTGATGCTGCTGCTGATGATGATTGATGCTGCTGCTGATGATGATTGATGCTGATGATTGATGCCGATGATGATGATTGATGCTGCTGCTGATGATGATTGATGCTGCTGCTGCTGATGATGTAATCCCTTTAGCTGTGAACATAAAGTCAGGAGGTGCTCGACTGACTCCTCGTGTCATAGCATAATCTTCAGTTTGGTTCACGAAGTGGGTCTAGTCTATTCAAATGTTTGTTGAGAAGGGCATGGCCAGTTCTCAGCTTGAAGATCAATTACAGTGTGATAGTATCCACTGAATTACTGCTTTATGAAACCTGAGATATTTTCGCCAAGACTGTCCTTAAATGAATTCAGTTCACTATGACCGCTGCCTTTTTCGAAAAAATAATGGTTACTGTCTGACTGCGTACGATGAAGAAGAAGAATAATTCAGTTCAGTGGTATTGTGGGATTTGAATGTCATTATGGATGACTGTGCATCACTCAGTATAACTAATTGCCCATATATGAGTAAATGTTGTTGTGTGTTATAGGGCCTTTTCTGCTGTGATCTTAAGAACTTTCATTTCGTCTCCGAAGTTACTTGAAAACTTGCCTGTGCCTCTTTTTGCCGTTTTTCTGTCTGATCACGACAACTCCTTCGACCAGGGCGGAATTTGTATGTCCAACAAACCACTGTAGAGCTGTCCAATCACTAGCCAACATTAGAAAAATTAAGTCATCCACATGGGAAGATCCAAAAAGGAATACACTTACGTGATGGGAGAGAACAATATTAGGACAATATTAGCTGCCGAAGACGGATGTGTCGGACCGAAAAGTGCAAATATCGCAGCCAGTCTGTAAACTAGCGATACAACGCATTCCGTTCTCCGAACTACATCTAGCTACTTGCAAATCCCTGTTCAGGACTTGGTAGTGGGAGATTGAGAACAAACGCAGAAGAAGAAGAAGAAGAAGAAGAAGAAGAAGAAGAAGAAGAAGAAGAACAATATAAAAGGAAATTTTTCTAGGTGTCATAATAGATCATACAGGTAAGGTATAGGAGCAATTCCAGGTGACAATAAAAAAGAAAAATCAATGCTGGGGTTGGATAAAAAGAAACAGTTAACATAAAACAAATAAAAACGAAGTAATAGTCAAACTACATAAATCATTAGTGAGACCTTAATTGGAGTACTGTGTTCAGGTGTGGAGACCTTATCATGTGGATATAGACATGTTAGAAAGGAAACAAAGATGAGCTACAAAAATAGATGTGGGATTCCAGAATTATAGTTATGAGGAAAGACCGATCCACAGTGTCTCCAACGGAGAAGAGTTCGAGGTGACAATGTAAGTTTATAAATGAATCAATGGAAAAAATAAATTAGACTATAACAAGTTTGTCAATATACGGGTGGCTACAAGAACAAGAGGGCACAGCCTCAAATAATTTAAATACAGGTCCAGATTAGATAATACGAAATAATTTTTTAGGGGAAGAGTGGTGAATGCTTGGAATGCATTGCTACATGATGGGGTAAAGAAAGGGTATGTTAATGCATTAACAAATAGATTTGTATGATCATAGTAATTTTCAATATGTGTGGATTGAAAAGATATACTAAAAGAGCTTGACATCGACGAACATTGGTTGGTAAACAACATCTTATCCAGAAAACTAGAATATTTTGGTCACATCAAACGCCGTAATGGCCTAGAGGGAACACTACCGAAGGGCATGGTTTCTGGAAGGCGGGGCAGGGGCAGACCGAGAAGCAGATGGACACACGACATCACGGAGGTCCTGAAGATGACAGCGACGAAGGCGGGCATTCTGGCCAGAGATCGTGAGTCTTACAGATCGGCTGTTGTGAGAGCGACGTTCTACAAAGGACAAGCTACATGATGATGATGTGAATTGAAATAAACTGGTTGTATACAGACTATGTAGAACCTTTCAAAACAGTATAATGAAGTTAAATTAAGTTAAGTAAAGTTGAGTAATTCCTAACTCAAGCCACGGCTTCCCTGTTTTCTTAATGTTCGATTCAAACTCTATTTCTACGAGCGATGTAGCCTACCTCTCATCCTCTTGCAAAAGAGAACTCTAAGCATACTGTGCTGTATTGCTTTCCAGTGCCATTGACGACCTTGAATGTACCGTTTTATTGGCAGTTGCCTCATTCTGATAAATAAATCGGTATTAGAGACAGTTTCGTACTATCAAACCAGTTATATCCCCCGTCGACATTTGTAGACTAAAATCTACACCTTCTTTGTCGGGGCTCAGGTAGTTCACCATGTAATGAAGTCATAATGTAGTCTCGCCATAAAGACCCTAGCTAGATGAGAATAGGTTAAACTAGGGCCCTCATCCAAATCTATAAAAACAAAGTGGTTTCAAAAACGCTGACAACAAAACAAAAGGTAGCACCTTTGGGAAGAAATGGGACAAAATAAATGAAAAAAAGAAAAGGCAAAGTTGATTACAATTGATTAAAGTTAAGTTTAATCAAACTTTAAAAATGGGTATGGTCAGATACCGCACCGAGACGAGAACACAAACAACACCTACGTTACGACCAATCGGCCTTCATCAGGGACAACAAATAACAACAAAACTGAACTTGCAAATCAACATGTAAGGAAAAAATGGTCTACTTATCTGATGGTAGACCCAGTCTGTCTAAGCGACTGGTTTGGTTAGAAGCTCGACTGAAAATGTGGATGAAAAGGCCTTGAGAAAGGAAGGCTTTGTGAAAAGAAGGGCCTTCGGAAACGAGAAGAATCACGCAGTGGAGTGAAAGCCACAAGAAAGCTCCACGGCTGACTGCCCTTCCCAGAGAAGGAGCAAAGATTAAATGATTACACCTGGGATGGGGTGAGGAGGGGGGGGGGGCGGAGCAGAACATTGCAAAAAAGGATCGTGTATGCTGACGAGACGATGTCAATGTCTTATCCACATTGAGGAGTGACCGACTATGATTGATAAAAGACAGCCCCTCTTTAGGTCAATATCCATTGTTGCATCACCTATGTTTCGATGAAGCTCCCTAGCTAGCCGAACGACTCAACATCTTGTATACAATTACTTCCCAGTGAAATCCGATTCATTTGAGGTATGTTATAACGCACGCATGCGCAGACCAACTGTTTTCGACTGCATATCAATCATGTTTAATCTATTCTGAATCAGAATTCGGCAACAGAACAGGAAAATAAGGTCACAGGTGAAGTTCAGGTCTTCTCAATGTCAAGATATAATCTACTTTATCCCAATAATCTAGGTAATCAACACATATTTGTTTACATTTGTTACGGAAAATTGTTCTATCCACTCTGAAATCCAAAGTGCAGAAGACGTTGGAACAGAGAAGGTCTCATACAGAGAATGGTGTTTGTGGTATACTTTGAAGAAAGGAGGTCATGGCCAGAGCTCCAACTGTTGGCACAGAATATCCGTAAATGGAGAATATTTGAAAACCTAGGCTCCTCGCGGAGCTTGTGGATTAATTATGAGTGTCGACATACGAGAGACAGGGTAGGACGAAATTAACAGGGCCCCACGCGCGTAGTCTACAGAGACTAAAATGATGATGTTATGAAATATTACTCAAGTTTGAAGACAATAGGTAAACGTCAAATATGCATGTGCCTATTTTGTAACATTTATTACGGGATATTGCTGTAACTTTTATGTGCTTATTTTTCATCTGTCATCCCACTTTCAGGAAACTGCGTGGCCAGTTTGGCAGACACTGGATTTTTTATCTCGGGCGAATGCTTATCCACGTACAGAAAGTAATGGCAAGTAATCGTACTGCACACTTGGCAAGAAACTTATAGGTGGCGGTTGTAAGACGCTGCGTTCTGTAAAAGGACATGCGACTTACTTACGTCCCACTTTCTACCTTTTGTAGCCAGTGTCAAGGTATGTATTTGTCTCTCCCGTCTCAAAAAAGTAAATCAAAAGAAACATATTTAAAATATTTGGACAAGCATAACATAGCTCAGAAAGGAAATAAAACAGCAAAAATAGACTTCGAAAAAAAAACTTGCTCAGAGGATCAACTGATCGTAAAAGCTTCTTTTCTTATGTTAGAAATAAAAAAAGAACGAAAGACAAAGTAGGTCTTCTCATAGGAAGTATAATAATTGAGAAAAGGGAGACAGCTAATCTACTCAATCAGTACTTTGGCACAGTCTACACAAAAGAGGACTGCTCCAAGATCCCAGAGCCTATAGATATCTTTAAAAGAGACATGGAGACAGCGGGATTAAGATCAATTACAGAGGAAATGGTTTTTAAAAAATTGGAGGGGTTGAAAGTGGATAAATGTCCAGGTCAAAATGGTATTTATCCAGAATTGCTGTTTGAAATTAGAGACCAACTAGCAAAACCATTGGCTATATTATGTTCTCAATCACTTGCAAAAGGGATTGTTCCACAGAATTGGAAAGGTGCAGGAGTGATCGTCTTTTTTCAAAAAGGGCAAAAAATCAAATCCAGCAAATTAAATACCGGTGAGTTTAACGAGCATAGTCTGTAAATTTTTAGAGTCAATAATCAAAGAAAACATTGTAATGCATTTAGACAAGTTTAATCTAATGAGAAATAGTCAGCATGGGTTTGCTAGAGGGATATCGTGCTTAACAAATCTATTGGAATTCATGGAGGAAGTTAGTAAATATAGATAGATAAAGGGGAGCAAGTGGGAGCAATCTGGATTTTGCAAAGGCCTTTGATAGAGTACCTCATCAAAGATTATTTTGAAAGTTAAAATCACATGGGATAGGTGGGGAAGTTGCCAAATGGATTGAAAACTGGTTAACGGGAAGAAGGCAGAGGGTGGGCATGAATAAGGAGTACTCTGAGTGGTGTGAAGTGAAAAGTGGAGTGCCACAGGACTCGGTTTTGGGACCAATTTTGCTCTTGATATAAATATGAACGATTTGGACAATGATTGCAAAATTTGCTGATGACACAAAACTATGCAGAAGTGCCTCATCTAAAGCAGAAGTGGATATATTGAGGACAGATTTAGATACAATTCAAGAATGCTGGCAAATGGAGTTTAATGTAGATAAATGTACAGTCATCGACATGGATAGATCCAATATGGAACATAATAACAGAATGGGCGAAAACAATATTAGAAAGATAGATAAGGAAAAGGACCTAGGGGTTATAATGGATCATACAAGAAAGGTGAGGGAGCAAGTTAAGGTAGCAGTGAAAAAGGCAAATACAGTGTTAGGTATGATAAAAAGAAATATTGAACAAACGAGAAAAAGGAAATGATAGTCGAACTGTAAAAAGCATTATTTAGACCTAGATTGGAGTACTGTGGAGTTCTTATCACAGAGAGTATAAAAACATGCTGAAAAGAAAACAAAAAAGAGCGACAAAGCTGATAGTATGATTCCAGAATTACAGTTAGGGTTGAAGACTCAGAAAAACCAGCCTTCAGTGTTTAGAAAAGAGAAAAATTCGAGGTGACTTAATACATATTTATGAGATGATAAGAGGAACGGATAAATTAGACTATAACAACTTTAAACAAAAATACAACCACTCACAAGAACAAGAGGGCATAGTTACAAGTTAACTAAAGAGAGGTCCAGATTAGATATTATGAAATCATTTTTTAGTTAGAGAATGGGGAATGCCACAGGAGGTAGTGGAGGCAGGTACAATTAATGCATTTAAGAATAAATTGGATGCGCATAACTTTTAGAGAAAGGTAATGTAAGTGAAACTAATTGTATAACAGAGTCTTCTAAACCAGTGTAAAGACGTTAAGTTAAGTCTCTTGTAGCCCGAGTACCATTTTCCCCCATTTAACACTGTCTATCCACCTTTTGCTAGGTCTACCTCTCGATCTTCGTCCTGATGTTCTCCTGTAGAAAGTTGTATGAACAAAGTGGTCTGGTTGGATTCTCACAATGTGGCCAAACCAATTCATTCTTCTTCTGCTTCTTCTTCTTCGTACGCTTTCAGACGTCAACCTTTAAACCAATTCATTCTCTGTTGCTAGATGTACTGCAGGCAAGGAATTGTTCCAACCTTTTTCTGAATACTCGTTTTTGTGATTCTGTTTCTGCTGGTGTTGATAGTGACCTTTCGTAGACACTGCATTTCGCATGGGGGGGGGGCTAACTTTAGTTCCTTATTCAATGCCCATGTCTGACACTCGTCAAACAGGGTAGGGATGACGAAACTATTTACCATCGGCCTTTTAGTTTGGAGGGAAATCTTCTTGGGGTGTCATAGTAGTTGAAACAGACGGTAGATGACAGCGTTTGGCCTCCGCACTCTCGCCCCAACTCTCTATCAAGTCTGACGTCCTCAGTAAAAACAGTTCCCAAATATTACAATTCTTGTACCTGCTTTACTGTTGTCTCATTCTCATGAATATCACGAGTGGTATGCTCATATATATATTTATTTATTGCCTCTGTTTTAGATGTGTTCAGTAATTAGCACGTACTCCTATGTTCTAAAATTATATTATGGAAGTTGCACTATTGTGAAGGTAAATTCTTGGAAAAAAAAAAAAAGATCTATTCGCAAACGTATGGAGCATTTACCTCTCCTAGCCTCAACGACATGGGGCACGTTCTATGTGTAGATAAGTTAGTGTTGTGGGGTCGAATCCCAGCATGCAGGTGTGGCAAACGATTATTAAAAAAAGAAAGACATACATGAAGACAAGCTCTTCCTTTGTTAACCCTAGTCTGAAGGAAAACACAAGATTGAATTCTGGGTTTTTACATAAATAAACGGAACAGTTGACATTCTGGCTGGCGTATAATTATGGTGAATTTTAAACGCTCGGAAGAGAATCGAGTCTTTCGAGTCGAAATGTTATAGAAAGGTTTTCAGAATATCACGGACCGAAAAAAAACAAGAATGGAACATTTGACAAGAGTTGGGCATAGAAGAGAGCTGGTTCACAGGTTTCATCATGAAAGAAAAATGTAAATTCTTTGGCCACATAACACAACTGTCTTGAGAGAACCAAAATGGAACGTATGTTTACTGGGCAAAAGAGGCAGTAGCAGACCAAGAAGGCGATGGCACTAAGATGTAGAGAAATGATTGGGCATGACTGGAGCAGGCTGAATATTTAGCAAGATTTCGAGTTTCTTACACACTGGCTGTGTTAGGAGCGGCATTCTGCAATGTTCATGCTGTTTAATGATAAAAATAATCACATCTGATCTTACACAGGTAGATCACGAACGCAGATAAAAATAATCACATCTGATCTTACACAGGTAGATCACGAACGCAGATAAAAATAATCACATTTGATCTTACACAGGTAGATCACGAACGCAGATACAAATAATCACATCTGATCTTACACAGGTAGATCACGAACGCAGATAAAAATAATCACATCTGATCTTACACAGGTAGATCACGAACGCAGATAAAAATAATCACATCTGATCTTACACACGTAGATCACGAACGCAGATAAAAATAATCACATCTGATCTTACACAGGTAGATCACGAACGCAGATAAAAATAATCACATCTGATCTTACACAGGTAGATCACGAACGCAGATAACAATAATATTGGTAATAATGTTCGCCTAGCCATCTGCGGCCGTTGCCTTGGTCGGACGTCACCAATGACCAGTCAAATCGGCGCTCTGTCAGGCCTCGTCTACAATCCCCAGTGTCGGGGACCGTGAGAGCGCTGCCTCGTCCCGACTGGGCAGTGGGCGTGTCGACCGCAATCCCTGTGGGCTCCTAGAAGGGAACCGAGTACTCCGCTGCCTTGGGATGGGGGCCGCGAGGAAGGACTATTTGGGAGTTCTTATTTTCTTAAGTATCGATACGTGTCAGAATCTGTCGTCTTCGGTTCTCAAGCTCCACCTCTGAATGTTTTCCATCTGCGAGGCGATCCATTTAGAATACGGAGAAATAAGAGGGTGCTTAGGGTCTACTATGGGGGGTGGGGGGGGGGGGGAAGGGGATAATTGACATCAAGCTGAGAAGAAGACCTCTTGTATATCGCATCTTTTCTTGGCCTGACGCTTGGTAGCAGCCAAGCGGAACTAGTGTTGTCATGTAGGCCTGGATTTCCGCGACTGGGAGATGAGCGATGTTCGACCGAAAATGGCCATATATTTTTACTAAAAGATGCAAAAACCGTGAACAAAATGCATTATATATAACTTGCGAAATAAAGCACTTCTATGAATAAAGACACTCACAGTAAAGCAGCTCTGCAGGGCAGTGATCGGTGCAAATATTAATCCGTTCAGAAACTTGAGAACATCCAAAACAGACACAAACACCGGAGCTAATCGTGAACGCGGCTAATCAAGCGCAGCTCAAACTGTCATAAAAAGCAGACAAAAAGCCCACTAACTTTTCAAGGATATATTAAGATACAACTAAAGAGGATTGTGCATCAGGCTAAAAACCTCAAACGTGTAGTTGTTCCGAATGGCCACAATGAACATGTTTACTCTTTTGTGCTCCCTGAAAAGGACGTTAAGTGGCGGGTTGCAATAGCTTTCCTCACATCCCCAGCGTACTGATGAAGATGAAATTTGGTCCTCAAGGCGGTTGTGCTATGCTAGGGATCATGTCGATCCCTCACCTCGTCAGTCATGCTGCCATAAAAACAGCCTGTTTCCAGGGAGGGCTACTTGGAAGCCGAGGTGAGGGTCTTGGCCAGTATACTTTACCTGGACCCTGACTAACAAGTCTGCTCAGTATATTTTGCCTGACAAGACGTTAGTCTTCCTCCCCAACAGCATCACGTAAAACACATTGCTACAAAAACCAGAAGTGAAAGAGGTCGATAAGAAATTTTTGGTCAGGTTTTTGACAAGCGGCTGGTTTCGAGGACATTATACGTCTTTAGGATTAGAAGTGAGACAAGAAACAGGTGTTACCTACATAGCGCGGTGGATCAGTCAAACAAAGAATAACATACATATAGACAGGAATAAATACAACAAAAGCAGTAATCAATCACTTAACTTAATTAACTTAACTTCATTATACTGGTTTAAAAGGCTCTACAGAGTCTGTATACAACCAGTTTATTTCACTCCACGTATACTGAAAATACTGTGAGCATCCAATCTATTTTTGAATGCATTAACGGACTCTTCTTCCACTAGATCCTGCGGCAATGCATTCTAATAATTCACCGCTCTCTGACTAAAAATTTTTTTTCCTAAAATCTAATCTAGACCTGTCTTTAAACAGTTTGTAGCTATGCCCTCTTGTTCTTGTAGCCGATTGTAGTTTGAAAATTTGGAATAGTCTAATTTATTCTTTCCATTTATTAATTTATACACTTGTTTTAAGTCACCTCGAATTCTTCTTTGTTCTAGACACTGAAAACCAGTTTTTTTTAGTCTTTTCTCATAACTCTAATTCTGAAACCCAGCGATACATTTTGTTTCTCTTCTTTGTACCCTTTCCAGCATGTCTATATCCCCTCTATTATATGAACACCACGCCTGAACACAGTACTCTAATTTAGGTCTCACTAATGATTTATATAACTTGACTATTACTTTCTTGCTCTTGTGTGAAATGTTTATTTTTATCATGTCCAACATGGCAGCCTTTTTCACTGCTACCCGGACCTGCTCCCGCACCTTTATGTATGATTTATTTTAATTCCTAGGTATTTTTCCTTTTTTATTGTCCTAATATTGTTCTCTCCCATTCTCTAATTCATTATTGGATTTTCCCATATAGAGGACTGTACATGTTTCTACATTAAACTCCATCTACCAGCTCTCAGACCATTTTTTAATCGTATCTAAATCCGATCTCAATAGATAAAACTCTTCCGGAGAAGAGACCCTGCCGCATAATTTTATGTCATCCTCGAACTTTGCAATCATGGATCTGATATCAATGTACAAATCACTGATATATATTATTTTGGTCCCAATACCGATCGTTGGGGCACACCCCTTATTACATCACACCAGTCAGAGTACTCTCTATTTATGTCCACTCTCTGCCTTCTACCTGTCAACCAATTTTCTATCCAATTGGCTACTTCACCACCTATTCCATGTGATTTCAACTTTGAAACAATCATTGATGAGGTACTCTACCAAAGGCCTTTGCAAAATCCAGATAGATAACATCCACCAGCTCGCCACCATCTAACATGTTGGTGACTTCCTCTATAAATTATAATAGATTGGTTAAACACGATCTTCCTTTAGTAAACCCATGCTGACTATTTTTGATTAAATTAAACTTGTCCAAGTGCAGTACTATGTTGTCCTTAGTAATGGACTCAAATATTTTGCCGATAATGCTCATTAAAAATTCACTGGTCTATAATTGGCTGGATCTGATTTTTTGCACTTTTTGAACAAGGGGATAACACCTGCATCTTTCCAATCCCTTGGAACAATCCACTTCTCGAGTTTGAGAATAATATATCGCTAATGGTTTTGCTAACTGGTCTCGAAGTTCAAACAGTAGTTTTGGATGAATACCGTCTTGACCAGGACATTTATCCACCTTCAACCTATCCAATTTTTTGTAAAACCATTTCCTCAGTAATGCAGAATAATAGTAATCCTTCTGTGTGCTTGTCCCGTTGGAAAATATGTAATAGCTCTGGGATTCTGAGTAGTCTCCCACTACTATATCTATCCTTAACATTGTATATTCCTCTATATCTAGTTCACTATCTGAAATGTCCTCATATGTCCATGTTTCGGTTAAACCTATTAGATCCGGTTTTTTTTCCTCTACATCTACTTCCAATTCCTCACTTTTATTCATTATGCTTATTGCTTTTACATAAAAACATTTGAGATGGCTGTGTTATTGTTTCTCCAGTTCCTGATTTCGATGAGTTACTGTCATTGCCACTTCTAAAGTCACTTGTTTCTCATCTAAAGCAGAAGTGGATATATTGAGGTCGGATTTAGATAAAATTCGAGAATGGTCTGTAATCTGGCAAATGGAGTTTAATGTAGATACATGTACAGTCATGCACATGGGTAGATCCAATATGGAACATAATTACAGAATGGGAGAGAACAATATTAAAAAGATAGATAAAGAAAGGAACTTAGGGGTTATAATAGATCATACATGTAAGGTGAGAGAGCAAGTTCAGGTAGCAGTAAAAAAGGCAAATGCAATGTTAGGGATGATAAAAAGAAATATTAAACATAGGAGCAAGGAGGTGATAGTCAAACTGTATAAAGCATTAGTTAGACCTAGATTGGAGTACTGTGTACAGGTGTGGAGTCCTTATCAGAGAGGGGATATAGACATGCTGGAGAGAATACAAAAAAGAGCTACAAAGCTGATAGTGGGATTCCAGAATTACAGTTATGAGGAAAGATTAAAAAGAACCGGCCTACAGTGTCTCGAAGAGAGAAGAATTCGTGGTGACTTAATACAGGTGTATAAGATGATCAGAGGAATGGATAAAGTAGACTATAACAAGTTTTTTAAAGTACAACCACCAACAAGGACAAGAGGGCACAGCTACAAGTTGACTAAGGAGAGGTCCAGATTATATATTAGGCAGTATTTCTTTAGCCAGAGAGTTGTGAATGCTTGGAATGCATTGCCAAGTGAGGTGGTGGAGGCTGGGACGGTCAATGCATTTAAGAACATATTGGATGGGTACAGTTTCTAGAGAAAGATGATGTAATTGGAACTGGTTGTATATAGACTCTGCAGAGTCTTCTAAACCAGTATAAAGACGTTACGTTAAGTTAAGTTTATCCTAGTTCCATACAGTGTCCATTTTGCTTACTAACACTAATACCTCCTCTCCGCCCCCTAGGGTGATTAGATTTTCTTGCTATTTTTCCCCTTCTTGCTCTGTTCAGCATGACACCCTGCCATCTCAGAATACTGAGGTGTGCAAGCCTACTCTTGACGTCCCGTGTTACGGGTGTACGCGATTTAAGCCCCAGCGTAAGTAGGTCAGCACTCGTGTAATTCCGAGTAGGCTCAGTGCTATAGACGAACTTACGGCTGTTTCTATTGTACTGTGTCCAACAAGTATTCATAACCTTTCTACTTGAAATATAAACGACACGAACATCAAACAGGACGAAGAGCACCAATCACTTGTTCAAGCGTTTGCACCGGACAGTTGAAATACAACACATGTTGACCGACACTACCTCGAACAGCCGAGCGATGACCTTGCCAGAATACCCGACGGGAAAACACCACAAAACTAACTACAAACAATCCAATTGAAAAACTACAACACAGTCCCGTGGATATAAGCAGCAGTCGTCATCCAAACAGAATTCTAATCAAATTCGTGAGCCCTGATGCAAATCAGATCCGCAGCAGCTAGGGCACCATCTTGTCTTCTCAACCAGGATGTGACCTCTCTTATTTTGCACGAAGAAATCTTGCATGTGAACTGGCGAGCTGGTCAGAGCATGATGTGTGCTAATGCTTAATTCAGGACCAGTTGAAGCATACTGATGAAGTCCACATCTCATTTCAGCACAGTAGACATGGAACAACGTTGTATTACAGCAGACTGTTCAACGAGGTAGGGAATGGGATTGTGACAAGCCTGCTGAAAAGCATTGTATTGCACTTTAACGAGAAGGACTGCTGGCCCACTTTCTTATGTACATGCCAGCGCGTGAGAAGAGCCAGCGCGTGAGAGGAGCCAGCGTGTAAGATGAGCCAGCGTGTAAGATGAGCCAGCGTGTAAGATGAGCCAGCGTGAAAGATGAGCCAGCGTGAAAGATGAGCCAGCGTGTAAGATGAGCCAGTGTGTAAGATGAGCCAGCGTGAAAGATGAGCCAGCGTGAAAGATGAGCCAGCGTGAAAGATGAGCCAGCGTGTAAGATGAGCCAGCGTGAAAGATGAGCCAGCGTGTAAGATGCCCGTGTAAGATGAGCCAGCGTGTAAGAACAGCCAGCGTGTAAGATGAGCCAGCGTGTAAGATGAGCCAGCGTGTAAGATGAGCCAGTGTGTAAGATGAGCCAGCGTGTAAGATGAGCAAGCGTGTAAGAACAGCCAGCGTGTAAGAACAGCCAGCGTGTAAGAACAGCCAGCGTGTAAGAACAGCCAGCGTGTAAGATGAGCCAGCGTGTAAGATGAGTCAGCGTGTAAGAACAGCCAGCATGTAAGAACAGCAATGTAAGAACAGCCAGCGTGTAAGATGAGCCAGCGTGTAAGATGAGCCAGCGTGTAAGAACAGCCAGCGTGTAAGATGAGCCAGCGTGTAAGAACAGCCAGCGTGTAAGAACAGCATTCCGTTCTCCGTACTGCATCCTGCTACTTGCAAAGCCCTTTTCAGGACTTTGAAGCGGGAGGTTGAGAATAAAGAAGAAGCTAAATAATAATTTTAACAATGTAACTTGCCGAAGTTTGAGGGTAACAACACCAGCCAATAACAATGAGATTCATTGCAATTTAAAAAAATTAATTGATTAGCTGAAATTTACTGATGTTGTTGTTGTTGTTGTTGTTGTTGAATGTCCACAATGAGTAGAATTATTATTTGTTGTGCGCCCTGAAAGGGACGTTAAGTGTCGAGTTTCCGTAGTTTTTCTCCCATCTATAGCGTTCTGAGGAAGGTAGACTTGGGTCCTCCAGGCGGTTGTGCTATACTTGGTTTCACCTGCGTGTCACCCACTACTATGAGGATCGCGTCGATCAACCACCTCGTTGACGAGTCTGCACTGAGAACAGCCGGTCTCCAGGGAGGACTACGAGGTGGGGTTCCTGCCAGTATATTTTGCCTGACCCTGACTAACATGTCTGATCAGCATATTTTCTTTGACCCTGACTAATATGTCTGATCAATATATTTTGCCTGACCCTGACTAACATGTCTGATCAATATATTTTGCCTGACCCTGACTAACATGTCTAATCAGTATATTTTGCCTGACCCTGACTAAAATGTCTGATCAATACATTTTGCCTGACCCTGACTAACATAATCTGATCAGTATGTTTCACCTGACTGTGGCTAACATATTCTGATCAGCATGTTTCACCTGATCGTGGCTAACATAATCTAATTCAGCATGTTTCACCTGATCGTGGCTAACATAATCTAATTCAGCATGTTTCACCTGATCGTGGCTAACATAATCTGATCAGGATGTTTCCACTGATCGTGGCTAACATAATCTGATCAGCATGTTTCACCTGATCGTTGCTAATATAATCTGACCAATATGTTTCACCTGATCGTGGCTAACATAATCTGATCATCATGTTTCACCTGATCGTGGCTAACATAATCTGATCAGCATGTTTCACCTGATCGTTGCTAATATAATCTGACCAATATGTTTCACCTGATCGTGGCTAACATAATCTGATCAGCATGTTTCACCTGATCGCGGCTAACATAACCTGATCAGCATGTTTCACCTGATCGTGGCTAACATAATCTGATTCAGCATGTTTCACCTGATCGCGGCTAACATAATCTGATCAGCATGTTTCACCTGATCGTGGCTAACATAATCTGATCAGTATGTTTTGCTTGACCAAACGTTATTCACCTCTCCACTAGACGAGTATTAAGTTGAAGTGTAAGGGAATGGACCCTGTACTGTATTAGCAATCTTATAATTCTCCCATATATTTGCATAAATTTCGGCTTCCAGTTTTGTTGTGTTTATGTTTAATCAAGACCCAGTTCCGAGTTGTTCTTCTTTGTAGGTTTATCTCCAACTTAGACGACAAATTAAACTTAAGGCGGAGTTGCGACGGTATTGTGCATTAAAACAATGCAAAACAAAACAACAATAACAGATACCGCACTTTGAGGAAAACATAAACGAAACTTACGTTACGACCTAAAGGTCTTTAACAAAGAGGGTATCGTAACGTAGGTTTCATTTCTACATCCGATCCAGCACGATATCTGTCTATGCCTCATCATCATCATCATCATCATGTAGCATATCTTTTGTAGAACGTCGCTCCTATCACAGTCTGTCTGAAAGAAACTCGTTCTCTTGCCAAAAGTCCAGCCACCGCCATAGTCATACCCAGGCATTCCTGGATATCTTGGTGCCATTGTCTTCTTGGTCTACCCCTTCCGCTTTTACCTGGCACCATACCTTCCATCACCGTTCTCTCAAGACAGTTGTGTCTTGATGTGACCAAAGTATTTGCATTTTCTAGCCAAAATGGTATTGATAAACCAGTTTTCCTCTATGCACAACCCTTGCCGAATGTATACAGCCTGTCCGTGCCTATTTATGTTTATTTTACATTTCAACTCACCAGAAACATATACAATTTTTTTATCAAAGGACAATACTTTTGTTGTTAGTTGTTCGCCATATACGATGATAGCGACATCAAAATACGGTTTTGTCTTGATGATGTAATTTGCGTTGTATTTGGATTATAGTGAAGAATAAACTGCGCTGGTCATCAACTTCATTCTCTGGTCCTGAGCTGCGTTGGACCAGTGGCAAGAATAGTAAGTCGAGACGACTGTTGGTACCTCAGAATACAGCCACTTTGGTCACACCTTCCTTGAAACCCGAGTGACTCGAACGCCCATCGTTTTCGTTCAGGGCTTTTAGAGCTTTCTATTTACAGCTGGGTAGACTGTAGCATGCTACGTTCATCCAACGAACCCATTACCTTTACCGAAAGGGGAGAAGAGACTAACTTCCAGTCAGGCAAAATATACTGATCGGACAATATTAGTGTCAGCGAAATACACCTTCATCAGGACGCTCTGGATGGCAGGAAAGCTTCTGCAACACGTTACTTAACGCTCTTTCCAGGTAACACGAACCAGCAGCCGTAGCTCATTCTGGGGATTAACAACACCAACAACAACATTTACTGATATAAGCAATCGCTGCAAGCACTCGTAGAAGGATACATAGAATAAATAAGGTAATTGACTTACCCTTTAAGTCTATATGTTGTCCAGACACCGAAAGATATCAAAGATCCTGGAAATAAAAGAGAAGAAAGAGTAATCAGGGCCAGGTGAAACATGCTGATCAAGACCTCTATTAGCATCTTTGTTCTTGCTCGTGGAAACACGTTTACAGCATTCTGGTCAAGGAATTGGAGATGGACAGTGTAATCCCTACAGTGGAGTGTATACGGAAGGGTCTCGCATTGCACTAGATCCAGGACGACTCTGGTCCACCTTCTTCAGCACGCGATGAGAAATAAGAAGATTCATCATAACGTTGAAGAACTCAGCACAAGTAGTATCCGCAACCTTTAATTAGGACCGAAGTTGAAGCAGAGTCAATGAGATGACAGCAGTCTGTGACTCATAGCTCCCAGTAGCCAGTGACTCATAGCTCCCAGCAGCCAGTGACTCATAGCTGACAGCAGTCTGTGACTTATAGCTCCCAACAGCCAGTGACTCATAGCTGACAGCGGTCTGTGACTTATAGCTCCCAACAGCCAGTGACTCATAGCTCCCAACAGCCAGTGACTCATAGCTGACAGCGGCCAGTGAACAATAACTTTCTGCTTGCCTAAGAGTTAGTTAACCAGAGCTAATCAAGACCATATTATTGCTACAAGCGGCGGTCTGGGAAACATAATGCATTAGTGTAGTCAGCGATCTACCCTGAACCAGTGGTAAGACGACCAGTCGAAACGCCAGGAGGTAACTCTGGTATTACATCCATTGAGACCACGGAAAATGACAACTTTCGAATACGATTGCCCACCGTCCATGTTAATCACTTTGAAATGCGAGTGCCTTGCATCTCGACCACAGCTACCTCACCAACAGAACTGTAGACCACCTGAGACGCGGCGGATGATGGTCGCTTATGCGTACTATTGTATTGTATTGTATTTTATTGCATTGTATCACTCTCCTAACTGTTAACAATTGCCAGCTGCTTAACCTGGAGCTCTAGTTTTCCCGTTGCTCTACTCTCTGCATTTCTTACCTTGAGCTCATCATCATGTAGCATGTCCTTTATTGAACGTCGCTCCCATCACAGTCTGTCTGAAAGAAACTCGTTCTCTTGCCAAAACTCCAGCCTCCGCCACAGTCATACCATGCATTCCTGGATATCTTGGTGCCATCGTCTTCTTGGTCTACCCCTTCCTCTTTTGTCTGGCACCATACCTTCCATCACCGTTCTCTCGAGACCGATGTGTCTCTTGATGTGACCAACATATTTGGATTTTCTTGAGCTATGAGGACTATGTGATAGTGTGTCGTTCTATTAGGAGTGTGAACCCATTGTTCTCCCTTGGCTATCGTCTCAACTGTGGTCATCTCTCTGAATGTTCTCTCTGTCTGTGCCATCCATGACATCTTAGAATGACGAAGAGCTTTAAGATCGAGTGGCACGGATTTCACATATTGTTTCTCTGGCTTATTTCTTCACTCTTGACCAAATACCTCTGGTTGTTCGCACACATATGGGCATACCGAAGAGGATGAACCTGGGTTCGCATCGCTGTTGTACAATGTAAGACTTCTCATCTGGCTCACAACAGCAGGGATTACAGTACTGACCCCCACCTCGGTGACTTAGCTGCTTTAACACTTCGCATTTCCGGATGCACGCCAATCTGAATAGTTCGGTGTGAAATATCTTATACTTGGTTAAACCTACACTTACGATAAATATACATCAAATATGTGATGTTTATGTTTCTGCAATAGTAAATGGTTCGAAATGTTCAACATATTCAGGAGTGAATTAATTCAATTATTATAAATTCAAATAATAAAATGCTAATGCTACTGCTAATATTACAAATACATTGATTATATAATCATACAAACAACATTTTCAGAAACAAATACACACCATATTTGGTGACTTGAAAATAAAGAACTCTTAGTTCTTAGTCGGCCTGTACTTCTACAGGAACAGATGCCCCTGTGCAGGTCCAATCTCTGGTTTGAGCTTGATATAGCCGAGAGGAGGATTTCCTGCTTAGCCGGCTAGGCTCGAGCAGCTTATTACTCCGCTACTTTGGGACAAGTGCCACGAAGGGTTGTTAACCGATGTGCGAGTCCATCTTAATAGACTCAAACACTAGAGCAAAGCAGACCTGCAGCCTGTTAGGCACCATCCGTGCTGCTCTTAACAAACCACCTAACCATGGCCGGCACACAGTTAAATACCTCTTACGACATGCTCTCTGTGGGGCAGTGGTGCTATTCTTGTCCTTGTCATACACACAGACTCCGGCGGACCACTCGGGATAAAGGACACATATTATAAAATAATTCTTCTAGGATAAATATCAAAATAGAGATAGAAGTATATCATCAAGATTCAGAAGTTTGAAGATACATAAGATATAGAAGTCTGAACCTCTGTAAAGTCTGGAATTTCCGTTTATCGTAGTTCTTTTTGTTTTTAAACTTCGCCTGCTTTGTAGGTTTTAAAAAGCGAAGCGATCAATATTCTATAAATCTTTGGTCACGGAAAAAAGGTAACTTAGGTTGTAACTTAGGTTCGTAACTTAGGTTGTATTTTTAAATGACTCCCATCGAACTGACTCATACGTCTGTACGCGACTATGCACATACCTTCTTCCTCGGTGACCCCAATTATGGGAACAATGGCTAAAAATTGGGCCTTTGTTGTTGGAAAGTTAATGCAAAGTAAACATTATGACTGCTATATATAACACGCGTTTTGTTAACCAACATTTAAATATGAACAAACATTTATTCAGGAAAAAAACTACATAATAGTTATTTTGCAAACGGAACAATCATGTCCCTTTTTAAATGTAGGCCTGCCTGCATTAGGGAATGCAGCGCTTCTTGGAGGCCACATAATTTCTTGTTAAAAATCTGACAAATACGATGAAAAAAGGGTGTAAGAAATATCGTAGTTCTTAGATTCGTCTGAATGAAATTTGAGTACAATTGCTAGAAAAAACAACTATATATCCTTTGTGACCAACAAATGCCAAATGTAGGATCCTAGAACCAAATGTGAACCAAATATGATATAACCTAGGAAATAATATATACAACACGGAGCGCAGGTACATTGATTGAAGTTCGTCCATCACATGTGATGAACGAACACTATCTCTGTTCAGCCACGTGGACGATCTTTTCCTTTTGCTATGTCCTCTGAAATGGGTGGCTTGCACGGTGGACTTGATTAAGGTGAGTAAGATTTGTGCAATATATCAACCTCACACTGTCGCCCCGATTTGTCTTTGGCCAAGTAGCAAAACATTATCGAGACGACTGGGATAGCACAGATTGAAGTATTTTTCCTTAGGAGATACTCCCGAAGTCTTTCCCCTAAACAGGTATCCCGCAAGGCAGCGGGGTGGGGCATCCAATAAGTTGGAAATGTAGGATGACCAGGACTAAATTTCAACGTTTATAGCAAATCTGACCAAACAATGTTCCAGATATTTATAAAGTGTTGTCACAGAGTGAAAGTCAAAGCCATCAAAGGCACTATGATTAGTCCGGTTTTCCTAAAACCCACAGAAGGCAGCAGATGTAATCCAGCCAAATTGTGACTAAATGCGAGATCCAAAGCTACAAGTCAGACAAATCTCATTAATGGCAATGACAACTGAATAACTAGTCGTTCGTTGCTAATCGATTTGCGCCCTCGTGACTATGAAATATTTCATTGTTAGCTCCCATTGAAAAACTTATCGCCCCTCAAAGACATCACAAGCAAAAGTCTATTTGGTCAAGTTCAGCCTTTTGTATAGAACTAAGCTCGACAACCTTTCTATACATCGCAGCCCTCTTTTATAGCTTTTGTGAGCGAAATTTTCCATTCCATTAACTAAAATCTACATTGAATAACATTTTTCGATCATCCACTGTCTGTATATTTTTGAAGAGTGAATTAACTATCAACATCATCATCATGTTGCATATCCTTTGCAGACCGTCGCCCACATTACGGCCAGTCTGAAAAAAATCGATATCTTGCCAAATCTAAAACATGCTCCAGAATCAAGCTCAAACATTCTTTGACATCTTGATTCCGTCACCTTCTTAGTCCGTCTCTGCCTCTCTTGCCCGGCACCATGCCTTCCATTACCGTTCTCTCAAGACCGTTATATCTTTTGACGTAGCCAAAGTATTTCAATGTTTTTTGTTTATGATAGAATTTATTAACTGACACATAAAGAAAATGAAAGCCATACAGTCCTGCTTACAGATGCTCTGACAGTAGTCACAGAGCTAAAAAGCCAGAAAAACACTGAGCTTAATGACTTAAGAGCAGTGCTCTGTCAACTATGCCAGTAGTCCGCACCAACAAGGGTAGTGGTACAGTGGGTCCCATCCCACTGCAACATCCAAGGCAACGAGGAGGCAGACAGACTGGCAACAGAAAGTGGAAGACTACCACAAACAAATACTAGTATGACGTACGAAGAGTCAAAACGGCTTATTAAAGCCAGATACATGACCAAATGGGAAACCGAACATACTGGTTATACCAAAAACGATGCCTATTACCAGTTGAACAGAAGAGAGCAGGTCGTTGTCTTTAGACTTCGCACTGGCCATAATAGACTGAGGTACCACCTATTCAACAAATTGAAGATAGGTGGTACCGACGAATGCCCGTGTGGTACCGGGAAAATGACCGCTGAGCATCTGCTGCAGAACTGCCCGACATACGAGGATCAGAGAGAGCAGATGTGGCCATCACCAGTGGCAACACAAGACAAGCTATATGGCAGTGTCGACAGCCTCAGGATAACCGCCGCTTTTTTCGAAAAAATAATGGTTACTGTCAGACTGCGTACGATGAAGAAGAAGAAGAAGAAGAAGAAGAAGAAAAAGAATTTATTAACTGGCTTTTCTCTATTCCCAACTCTTGTGGAATGTCTGCATTTTTATTTTTCGGTATTCCATGGTATTCTGTAAACCTTTCTATAACATTTCTACTCGAAGGACTCGATTCTCTTCTTTAGGTCTGGGTAACTGTTCATGTTTCACGTCCGTATGCTGCCTCGGGGAAAAATCAACACACAGGTTCTCTAAATGGTCACTTTGATTAGTTTGCTGGTGTTATACCATAGTTTTCTCAGTAGCCGCTGCATTAATATAATAATAATAATAATAATAGTAATAATAATTTGTTTTAATACATAATGGAATTATGAAAGCTAAAATCGCCCACTAGTAGGCGCTAGCGACCAGGTTGAAGTGCACTGGTCTATCATCCTGTAGCATGTCCTTTATAGAACGTCGCTCCCATCCCAGTCTGTCTGAAAGAAACTCGTTCCCTTGCCAAAACTCCAGCCTCCGCCACAGTCATACCCAGACATTCCTGGATATCTTTGTGCCATCGTCTTCTTGGTCTACCCCTTCCTCTTTTGTCTGGCACCATACCTTCCATCACTGTTCTCTCGAGACCGTTGTGTTTCTTAATGTGACCAAAGTATTTGCATTTTCTAGATAACTGAATTGCGCTGGTCTAGCTAATTGAATTTCACAAACATTGCTCATGTTGCATACGCATATTATGTATCTTTTAAGAAATTAATTGACATTGTATTCTGCTGATAAAATCTATCATTATATATTTGCATTAATGGATATGTGTCGAAATTACATGAAATTGTCAACCACAACATGATTACCTCTTTCCGGACCAAAACCATCAGCGTGGCTCTTTAACGAAACTCTACAAGACCTTTATTTAGCAGAACGGTGATTCAGGTTTTTACATGACCAGATAATTTACTGCTATGAGTAGAATAGTTCTTCGCGAAATGTTACCAAAGCGAGCGCGTTATGTGTCACAAACGCGTTGTTTATTTCAATTAAAGTGTGTTCACTACTTCTACTTTGATACATTTTTAATTTTGTTATTGATTCTGGGATTATTGAGAAAAATGTACATAAGTTCAACATTTATGGACATATGTGCATAAAATAAACTGAGGACTATTGATTCTTGTATATAAAAATGTACGAAATTTTGTTTTGTTTTTAAAACCGATTTATTCTGCCAAATAATCAAATATAAAAAAAAGTACTGATATTATCATTTTCTGTAATCATTCCCCCCCCCCCCCCTCCCCCCAGTAAGATATAATATTAATATGTTTATCTATACTATGGTGCGAAATAGTAGCAAAACAAAAGTCATGCTGTGATTTATTTTTTCAAAACTCAAAAGTTATTTGGTCGAAACCTAAAAATAATCAAGTCCTGAAAGATTTAAAGGAATTTGTGTGGTGCTCTAAAAACATAGTGCTCTTTGTATGGACATCAATAACTACACTAACAGTTTTCCAAATCAGGTCAATCGGCATATTTTAACCGAGCTAAGCCAATAAATAAATCTGGCAAAGATGGCGCCGTAACTGGCTGCGAGTCTACATTTCTCTACTGTTTTGGATCATTATGGATGCCGCCAGACCACGGATTTGCCTGGAATTCACACTAGTCGACGACTTACACTTGTGTTCACTGATACGTGGAGTTGTTTTCCGTCTGGACTTGTTATTTCGTTCTTTTTTTGGTGATTTCTTCCATCCGTTTATCCTGGTCTGGACGCCGGCTGAATGGCGCTACGCTTAAACTAGTTATACCTGTGTCGTATCTCACGGGTTAGTTCTGTCGGTTCACCTTCACGAATATGGCGTGTGGGAATTTTAGATGCTACTATGATGAACTGAATACAGCTGGGGAGAGATGCCAGACTCACTCACACGCTGAGTGTTGTCCATACGACCTCTTGTGGTTATCGAAAAGGCACGACAAACTGCGTTAGATGCCTTCCCACCCTGCGGGTTACATGTTTACGGAAAGGCTTCGGTGGTAACCCTGAGGCAAAATCTGCATCCTATGCTATCTCCAGTCGTCTCGATGAATGTCTTGCCACTGGCAAAAGGTAGCTTAGGCTCTGTGAGTGAGGTTGACAAAAGGCGCAGTTTCTTCCTCACTTTAATCCAAATCACCGAGCAAGTCACCTATTTCAGCGGACACAGCAAGAGATACGACTGTCCACACGGCTGAACAAAGAGAGTGGTCTTCATCACTTGTAATGGACAAAAAATAAATAAAGAAAAAAAAAAGAAAAAAAAAAAAAAGCCAATATCAAGTTTGTATCAGACAGTGAAGCATTAAAACTCAACTTGAAATGATAGAAAGCTTTTCAATCGTCTTCACTTTAT
This sequence comes from Ariolimax columbianus, assembly GCA_036924085.1. Taxonomy (NCBI): domain Eukaryota; kingdom Metazoa; phylum Mollusca; class Gastropoda; order Stylommatophora; family Arionidae; genus Ariolimax; species Ariolimax columbianus. Next base: position 25,044,874 of record JAVGWX010000005.1, on the reverse strand, counting down.
TTTGAAAGGCATCTAAAAAGGTACGTCGATATCAACGGGCTATTGTTAGTGCTTAAATAATGTTTATAGGATACTGTTATAGAGAATTCGATGACGCTATGCAAGCTACTAGAAACTGTGTCATCGGAGAGTCCGCTTATAATAACTTTTATTTCCAATGTTCTATTTGCTTCTATTTCATCTTCTATTCTTATTTTTCTTCATCTTCTTCTACTGCTTCTGCTTATTTTTCCTTTTCTTCTTCTTCTTGTTCTTATTCTTGTTCTTGTTCTTGTTCTTCTTCTTCCTCTTCTTGTTATTATTATTATTCCAATTATTATTATTATAACTATTATTATTATCAATTTTCTTTTTCTTCGTTTTCCTTTTCTTCTTCTTCTCCTCCTCCTCCTCCTCCTCCTCCTTCTTCTTCTTCTGCTTCTTTTCTTCTTCCATTTCTCTTTAACACCTACTCCCTGTAGGATCTCACTTGCGTCCAAATGCGCAGATCATTCCAACATCAGTTTAAGCTCGAATCGCTTAGATTAGTTATCTATTGCTGTCTGTATTGTGCATTGACTCTAACGAAGGTCTTTTGTTCATAACATAAACTAGTTTCTATCCGTACCGTTGCAGAATTTGTCTTAGTCCTTATGGATCTCAATGTGACACGCGGATTCAGGGAGCGCTACCACATACTTATGCTTTCCGCAGTCCTTTGTTGATCTGCCTATTGTTATCCATGTACCGTGGCGCACTAATACAAACTAACTTAATATTATAGTTATTACCAGCACGCTTATTTTAGCGTTATGTCTAGGCGTCTTCTATGAAAGACATAGGTCACTAATGTTTTAGGATCCATGTATTTTATCAGCATAACAATTATATGGCTATTATTTCTAACAGACAACAGTGCAATTATTGCATTAATGACCCACTAGGTATATCGTTTTTATTTAAATTATGGAATAATTATATGGAAGTCCATGGCTTCATGCTAAACGATCTTGCAAGGAAATAGACACATGCTAACATGTCCTTACCTAGTCAGAGAACATTACACATCAGATCACGCCCACTCCATAACTTCGTCAAACGGGACGTCCCAGTAGGAAACAACATTTGTATTAGAAGTGAACTGTATGCAATCTTTTCCCGAAGTCAAGAAGGTGGAAAGTAATCCATTAGTATCCAACATGAATGGGGAATTTCTAGTAAAAGAGGATACCCCAGTTTATCTGCGAGTAACAATAGATGGATAACTACTACTAGACAGACACTTATGAAATATTCGGGTTAAGGTAAGCGATTTCTTCTTCTTCTTCTTCTTCTGTTGTCGTTTCACTTTCTACCTGGTTGTAGCGCAGTATCATGTTATGCATTTGTCTTTCGCCCCTCTTGTGGCTCGAGTGATATTTTCCCCCATTTTACGACAGGTCTAGTTTGCGTTGTCTATCCACTTTTTCCTGGGTCTAACCTGATGTTAGGCTTAACAAAATCTGGCAAGATAAACAGTTTGCACTATGCACGAAAATCAGATTAATGCGTACACTGGTCCTGTCAATATTCCTCTATGATTGTGAGACATGGACAGTTACAGCTAACCTTCAGCGAAGGATATAGAAGAGGCACAGGCAGTGACCACTGACAGAGAAGGGTGGCGTGGGGTTGTGAGGATGTCTTCATGTGTGCCCCATCGACCTCACCGGTTACGGGATGACCTGACCTGACCTGAACCTGATGGTCTCATGTAGAAGGTTGAATGAACAATGGGATCTTATTGCATTCTGACAATGTTTAATTCTCTGTTGCTCGGTGTAATTTAAGCCGGGGATTATTCCATCCTTCTCCCGAATACTTATATTTGTGATACTGTCTCTTCTGGTGTTAGTGACCTTCCGTAAGCATTTTGCAGAGGGCTAAATGTTGTTCCTGAGTCATATTCAATGCTCATGTCTGGTATTGCTGGCACAGAGTAGAGATGAAGATACTATTTATAATCTGTTTTTGTGTTTGGGGAAAAATCTTGTGGGAATCTATTAAACCTAATTAAAATACTAGAAATGTGATAAACAAACTCTCGCAAACTATACACAGGACATATAAGCCAAGTAATGGAATACAGTCTTCCCATGCAGATCATTGTGGATATAAATAACATCTCATCTATCGAGCTCAGACTAACTCCTGCAATGGATCCCTGGACATGACAAGATACCAGGAAACGAGATGGTAAAAAAAACTGGCGTAAACAGGAGCCTTCAAACAACAAAAGAATAAACCCTGCAGTAACTGCACAAGGAAACGAATCTTTAGGAATAGTATGGAGGTCCTAGGTAGCGTAGTAGATAGTGTACTATTTCCCAGATGAGCGATCGGAGTTCTGTTCCCAGTTGATGCGGGATTTTTACAGATCTCAAAACGGATCCTAGGGTTCACCTTGCCTCTTTCACCTAGCCAGATAGACCTTCCAGTCCACTCTTTTATTTTGTCCTCCCATCTATTATTTGTTCTCCCTCTCCCACACTTCCCAGGCACAGTGACTTGCAGGGCGGTTTGGTCAGCCCTATCGATCGTGATATACGTCCATACCGTGTCAAACAGAAATATCTTGAGGAAATCAAAAATAAAATTGATAGTTTACTGTCAGAAAATATAAGTATTCTTGTTTAGCCGTCCTAGAATTTAGGTCTGCAAATACACAACCAACACGCACGTTTTGAGAACCATTACAGCTAGCTAAGATCAGATTGTGTTGGGTGACACCCTCCTATAAGGTATGAGTCCCTTAATATATCTTAGTGGACATACAGACAAAACAGGAGGTACGGATACAGTTTTCGGAATGTAAGTACAAAAGGCGGGGGATGCTTTTAGTGTGTTCGGGAACACGGGAATCAAAAGCAATTAAATCCAACACGAATAAAACATCTTCGACTCCAATGTAAAGTCAGGTCTATTGTTTGGTTCTGAAACAAGGAGGACTAAAAAACAAAAAACAAAAGAATTACGAATGGGCGCCTGCACAGAATAGAGATATTGAAATGGAATGATATGACCACTAATGTAGAATTGTGGGAAGCAACGGAGCAGACACCTGCGGAATAAAACGTAAAGAAGATAGATCACATACTACGGGAACCAGTTGATAGAATTACAAGTCAGTTTCTATTCTGGAATCAATGAGGTAAGAGACGTTAGAGCAGATGGTATATTACAAGAAGACATGGCATGTATTTCTTGAAGGCCTCTTCTCCGCAGGGGGCAGTAAAGGTTTGTATTTATTGGTCATTGACTGTCAGAAATAATGAATTAACAGAAACAAGAAATTAGTAGGAAGAATATCAGTGGGACTGCATAAGAAAAGAACACAAGCAACAACAACATGTCTACCGATAAAAGTTTACGAAAAATCAAGCGTGAATAACAATCGATATCTAAGTAAAATGATATTAGAAAAAAAGAGCAAATACATTGAGAATATAGAGTACTAAACAGCGCGATACGTACTAAATGGATTTCAGGCATGACCAATTATGTATATATGTATGGTACATTGGTCTACATTGCTCTGCTGTTTTGGTTCATTATGGATGCCGCCAGACCACGGATTTACATGGAATTCACACTAGTCAACGACTTACACTTGTGTTCACGGAAACGTGTTTTCCATTTGGACCGTATAATTCGTTCGTTTTTTGTTCTTTCTTCCGTCCGATTATCTTGGTCTGGACATCGGCTATATGAATAGCACTACGCTTAAAACTGTGTCGTATTTCACGGTCTAGTTCACACGGCGGAACTTCACGAAATTGGGGTGTGAGAAATTTATACACTACTATAATGGACTGAACACAGCCGGGGAGAAATGCCAAGACGTTCCTACGACCCCTTGTGGCTATGGAAAAGGCTGGAAACACAACGTTAGAAGTCATCCCCTCCACCTTTTGCTGCCCTGCGGGAAACCTGTTTACGGGAAAGGCGTCGGGAGTAAACCCTGAGGAAAAATCTGCATCCTATGCTATCACCAGTTGTCTCGATAAATATCTTGTTACTGGCCAAGGGTAACTCGGGATCAGAGAGTGAGGTTGACAAAAGGCGCAGTGTCTTCCTCACTTTAATTCAAATCACCGGGTAAGTCGCCCATTTCAGCGGACGCAGCAAGAGAAGAGATTGTCCACACGGTTAAACAAAGAGTGTGGTCATCATCACTTGTGATGGACAAACATCTAATATGTATAATACAGTTGAGTAGAAGCTTATGAACTCAGCGTTTCCATTTCTTTCCCAACTGCCTTGTAGAATATTTGATCGCAGGAAAGTCTTCAGGGAAAAACCCTAAGAAAAAAATCTGCATCCTGTTCTGCCAGCAATCGTACTGACTATGCCTTTCTACTGAACCAGGGTAGTTGAGGACGAGAGAGTGAGGCTGACGTGCGAAACTCACATTCACTACAAGAAAATTCAGGTGCAAATCACTTTTATTTTAATTTCCCGTTCATTACGCGATTGTCTACTTTGAAGTGCATAATGAAAGTGTCTTTGATATTTGGTACTTGGAACATTCACACCCTCATGGATCGTGTGTAAAATATCCTCTACCCCGGTGGAACAGGGTGTTCTATTTCCTTGTACTAGTCGCAGCAAACAGTTCAGGTTTCCGATTGGCTTATTTAGCCATCTTTGAACTCATACATACAGTGAATGCTGACAAAGTGATCCTCATTGATAGCGATGGACGAACAACATGTACCTAGTGCCAGCATGCACACCCATACACACACCCACACACATACAAACTTTGCATATAATCAGAATTCAACTTAATAAAAGGCACGGGAAAGAGACACAGTACAACACTTACGCGTGCAGAAATAAAGACATCACCCTAAGAACAAGAATGAATGAGAAAAAGATATCAAATTGGTTGGTGGGATATTCAAACGAACTGTTCGACCACATCAGAGATGACATAACATTACAATTGAATGAAGCGGCCCTAGTATTCTCACACAGATAGGGACAATGGGAAAGCAGCTGGTAAGGACACGATATACGAATATATACGCTAAAAAGAATTTCACGTACCTGGGTAACATAATCTCAGCAGATGGCAAATGCGACACCGAAATTCAGAACAGATGTAATTAAGCAAGTTAAATCATTTGGCAAGTGTTCTCGATATTACAATGTAATCAGGTGACAATAGATTTGACAATAGATGTGACAATATATGCAACAAGAACCCTATACAACACAATATTCATATACACATTGTGCTATAAGTACCGGAATTGGACATTAACAAACGAAGATAAAAGAAATATCGTAACAACAAAGATGAAATGCCCGCGCAGAATACTAGGAGTAACAAGATTGGATAGAATAAGAAACGAAGATATTATGAGACATATAGGTACAACTCCAATGCTAGACTTCATCAAGAGACAGCAAACCAAATCGTTTCGCCAAGTGACACGCCAAATACCAGATAGTATCCCCCACAAAGCAATGCTATACAGATACATGGATTCAAAGCCAAGGACCGACCACGCAAAAGATGGATATAGGAAATAACAGAAGCAGTAAAGCTTTCCGTGTATGAAGCACATACTAGGGTCCGATCAAGAAACCTCTCCATAACCTGAAGCTGAAAGGCACACGCAGGACACACGCCAAAAGAAGAATAAGATACGCTAGAAACCGTACAGGAATTATGTGTACATAAAATCGCTGGTCTGTGTAAAGGATTCTACAATACAGAATATATACCACGCGACCTGATTACATGCCCAAGTAAAAGGGCAAACGAAATTTCATACAACAGAGTGCTCGGATATATTTTTAGAACTATCACTCTGATCAGCAACCCCTTTCTTGTATTTCTCAACATTTAACGGGTGGGAATTAAGAATTAGGAATTGGAAAATTAGGAATTAGTTGACAAGGTAGTCCCTGGTGAATAATTTCAATTTCGATAAAACAGCGGAAAAAGGGAAACAATATTATGTTTAAGGGCACTTAAAAAAATAATTAGAATTACAACAGCAATATGGCCTTTTGAAGACCTCTTGGCAACTGTCAAAAGAAGGAAACTCGCTTGGTACGGTCACATATCGAGATCAAATGGTCTTGCAAATACGATCCTGCACGGAAAGGTTCAAGGCAGACGACGAAGAGGCCGTCCCAAAAAGAGGTGGGAGGACAACATAAAAGAATGGACCAATCTCCGACCAGAAGAGGCACACGCAGCAGTAGCTGACAGAGAAGGGTGGCTTAGGGTAGTGAGGATGTCTTCATGTGTACCCCAACGACCTCACCAGTTACGAGATGACCTGATCTGAAGTGAATAAAAAACATATAGAAGCACAAAATCACATTTCCATGTGTTTTATAGATAAAAAAAACCACATAGATACATCCTGGAAAACTATAGAGGGCAAGGACAAATATTGAAAAATCTAAAAGCAATGTATAAAAACAGCCAAAGTACTGTGAGAACACCAAGCGGATTAGCTAAATGGTTTACAGTTAAGACCGGGGTAAGACAATGATGTGTACTATCTCTACTTTCGTTCATTGTGTACATGAATTGAATAACAAGTGAAGTAAAACCAGAAACCACCACGATGGAAGAATTCCATTTTGCAGATGATCAGAAAAGTGCTGAACTCAGTATGCCAGTTATGAAATAGTGTGGACAAAAGAGACGAAATCGTCAATATTTCGGTGTCCACTTTATTTCTTAACTTGCATACAGTGTCTCATACTTTTCTGGCACATCAAGGTATGGCGGCTAGCGTATACCATCCTTTTTAAATAAATAATCTCTGCTTTTATTTCGTGTGATTTGTTAGTTGTTTTTGCAAGTTCTTTGTCCCGGAAGAAGACCTTGTAGACGTAACGTCATTTTGTTTTTATCCTGGTATGATCACTGAGCGGCAAAGATGGAGCATTACCAGCTGCGGGTCTACATTGCTCTGGTGTTTTAGTTCATTATCGATGCCACCCAGCCACCGAATTGCCTGGAATTCACACCAGTCGACGACTTACACGTGTGTTCATAGAAACGTGTCGTTGTTTTCCATTTGGACTTGTTATTTCGTTCGTTTTTTGTGTTTTCTTTCCTCCGATTATCCTGGCCTGAACATCGGTTATTTGAATTAGCACTACGCTTGAACCTGTGTTGTATTTTCACGGGCTAGTTTAAACGGCTGAACTTCATGAGATTGAGATTGGCGCCTTAGCCGAGCTGCAGACAGCGTCGGTTTTGGTGGGACTGACATTTAGACACGGACTATTATGGACTAGAACACGGCCCGTAAGAGACGACCCTTCGACCTCTTTCGGTTATGGGAAAGGCACGACACACAACGATATATGTTACTCATTACTCCCCCCCCCCTACCATACCCCCTTGGCTGCCTTGCGAGATACCTGTTTTCGGAAAAGGCTTCGGGAATAAACCTTGAGGAAAAATCTGGATCCTTTGCTATTTTCCGTCGTCTTGATAAAATCTTGCCACTGGCCAAAGGTAGCTCAGGACCAGAGAGTGAGGTTGACAAAAGACGCAGTTTCTGACTCACTAAATAAAAAAAACCACAGCGCAAGACACCCATTTCAGTGGACACAGCAAGATAAATCACTGTCCACATGTCTGAACAAAGAAAGTGGTCTTCATCACATGTGATAGACGAACATCACCTATAAATGTTGTTTTTATCAATCGATTTTTTACCTTCAGTGTTACTGCAGTCTCGATCTATTTATTTCTAAATAAATAAACTACAGAAAAAGTGAAATGGGAAAGTAGATAACGGGAAAAGTAAAGAAAGAAAATAATATGTATACATGCTTGAATACTTGAATTCTGGTATTCAGTCATGGAAGGTTACCTGATGCCAGGTAGCTAAAGGCTGCTTGAATCAATGTCTATCCTTCACCCTAGAGTACCATGATGGTCCAAAGACAAGGTGCAGATCATCTCTCCGTCTTTTTGGCGGACGACGCTACGGATGTTTGTAGTTTTATCGCAACCAGAAAGATATCGTCCTAATGCACTTATCGTCAGTCAGACGGACCAGATTTGTACTTTCGTAAAGGCGGTGACATCCCGGAACTATTTTTGGTCGGGGATGTCGGCATTTTCGGACATTATCACTTAGTAAGATTTACGACTCTTCGCTTCATTGCTTTTTCGTTAATTCGGAGCTTATTTGCGTCTGTTTTGCGTAGACTTCAATTTTACACACATATACCATCGCTGCCATATTTATACAATTTACTAAAATTCTTCCTTTTCTTTGAAACTGTCATGGCTGTTTTCCATATAATTTTTTTTATAACGCAGAACACAGAAGCGGCTACAATTACTTGTGCAGCGAAGAGGAATAAGAGGTTTTATTTAGCTTCAGTAGCTAGCGAGTACAAGTGAGTCTTCCAAGTTTGAATTGAAAAGCCAAAGAACATCTGACAAAGTAAGACAGTATTTTGGGAGTTTGTTCGGACTTTTAAGATTTACATCGTGAAGTGATTTTTGATGCTGCACAATATGAGAGGAGATAAATAAAACATTCTGATCAGACGTTGGATGGAGGCACGTACAATAGACTGGTTAAAAACATAACGTATTCTTTCAAGCTCTCTATGGAAACGGGCTGTTTTTCTTGGCAGCCTGGCCAACGAGGTGTGGTGGGATGGGAAGGGGGGGGGGGAGGGTGGAAAGGGTGTCAACATGATCCCTGTAGTAGTGAGCGACATGCAGATGAAGCCAAGTATAGCACAACCGAATGGAGAACACCGGTTCACCTGCGTAAGCACACTCGAGATGTAAGGAAAGCTACTGCAACACGCCTATTAACACCCTTTTCAGGGCGTACAAAAAAGTAAACTTAATAATTGTGGGCATTCAGCAACAACAACAACAACAACAACAACAACAACAACAACGCTGGGCCCGAGGTTTGATACGGATGTCAAATATTTGTTGACGTCCCACGGGTTGGGATATAATTAAAATAAAAAGCCCACATATTCCCACAAAATACAGTAGAGCCCCGAACTAACAATAACAGCAACAACAACAAGAATAACAACAACGATCGAAGTTGAGACCAGAGTGGCGGAAACCTCACAAAACATAAAAAAGCGAAGGGCACTATCTTGTATGAATCATTAAAATAGCAAAGGATAAACCATATTGTATAAAATCATTAAAATAAAAAAGGATACGCTATCTTGTATTCAAATAATTTTAAAATGCTAATGACACACCAACTTGCGTTAATGTAACAAATAATAACTAAGGACACATTATCTTGCGTACAAATAAAAACATACACTAAGAGCACACTATCTTGACTACAAATAACAACAACAACAAAATAACTAAGGACGCACTATTTTGCATTTAAATCATTTAAAATAACAAAGGACGAGCTATCTTTCGTAAAAAAATTGAAAATAACTAAGTACGTACTATCTTGCAAACAAATAATTTAAGATAGCTATGGAACACTTTCTAGCACAACATAATTTAAAATAGTTTAGAATGCACTATCTTGCACAAAAATAACAAACAATTGGCAAGAACTTACTACTATGCATAAATAATTTAAGCTAGGTAAAGACGCCCTATCGTGAATAAAATAATTAAAAATAGGTAAGGACGCACTATCTTGAATAAAATAATTAAAAATAGCTAAAGACAGACTATCTTGAATAACATATTTTAAAATAGGTAAGGACGCACTATCTTGAATAAAATAATTTAAAAAAGCTAAGAACTCTAATTTCAATAAATAAATATTTGAAAAGCTAAGGAAACAGTATTTAGCATTACCATAATTTAAAGAAGCTAAGGACACACTATCCTGCATATAATAAATCAATTGAAATGACACACTTATCTTCCACACAATAAATTAATTGTAATGACACACTTATCTTGCATACAATAAATAAATTGTAATGACACACTATCTCGCATTCAATAGATAAATTGTAATGAGACACTATTCTGCATACAATAAATAAATTGTAATGACACACTATCTCGCATACAATACATACATTGTAATGACACACTATCTCGCATACAATACATAAATTGTAATGACACACTATCTCGCATACAATACATAAATTGTAATGAGACAATATCCTGCATACACTAAATAAATTGTAATGACACACTTATCTTGCGTATAATGAATAAATTTGTAATGACACACTTATCTTGCACACGATAAATAAATTGTAATGACACACTATCTTGCATACAATAAATACATTGAAATGACACACAATCTTGCATAAACGTAACTTAATAAGCAAAGGACACACTATTTTGCGTTAAAAATAAAATAACCGAAAGAAGCACTAGACAGCATACAAATAATTTAAAAATCTTATGACGGAATTTCTTGACACACTATCTTGCAAGAAAAAAAACAACCAAAAGCTAATGATACAGTAACACACAAATAAAAAATAAAAGCAAACGGCTCACCAACGCCAAAACTTACATTTTACATCTAACGATGCACGCACAATAAAAAAAAAAGAAAATGAAAGCTAAATTCACACTAACCAATACTAAAATCATAAAAACACAATCTGAAACTCCGTACATACAAACAAATGATAGTAATTATTATTCACGTCTTTCTTGTTTTTACTTGGCGAAAAAAATTAGTTTTATACTCTCTTTTTTCAAGCATCTTCTAATCGTGGTTTTGTTTCTAGAAACGTCTTTGAAAATTGTAAACCTGTTACATTCTGATTGGATTTTACGCCTGTATGAATGCTGGGGTGTGCGGTGCCATGAGTTGGGAAGTCTTTCACCTAGAAGGTTTTGACTGCACATCACCTCGCTGTGTCAGTTGCTCAATTGTCTGTTCTAACATTGGCAGATCGATTCGGGAAACTTTTTGGGTTAAATATTCGCGGACAAAATAGAATAGATATAACCAGCGACACAACAAAACGAAAAAAAGAACAACAAAACAAAACAATTTAACTGACATCCACTCGTCTTCTTCTATGAGATTGTAGAGGTCTTCATTACTTTCTCTGGGGACGGCGTGGGCTAGTAGTTAAGTGGCACGGCTCACAAACCGAAGGTGCTGGGTTCGATCCCAGCACCTACCGTTACCCCGGGGAAGCAAACTGTTAGAAAATGCAGGAGGAAGCAGACCATTAGATAAAATGGATGCTGAAGTCTCATGCACTGGGCGGACAGGAGCAAAATAAAAACCACAGTGCAACGCACATCGCCTTGGAGAATAGATAAATAAGGCAAACGCCAAACAAAATAACAAAACAAATGTTTCTTGTGGCTAAAAGTTGAACAGTTTGGAGTGGTCCACCCTTTCTACGACTCTCCTTAGACGCTCTTTACGATAGGCCTCGCAGTTACATTTGCACTCTCCTTGACCCAGATAACAAACACATATAAAAACAAAATATTTGTCCCTAAATAGAAAATTATTAGCAAACAAATATATAAAAATAAAATGAACAAATGCGATATATAAGACGGGGATACTCATTCATCGAGGGAAAACGATTTCAACAAACTGTCAGTTTCAAAGAAAATTATATACATATACATTTGCACGCAAAAATACCTAACTTTGCTTTTATAAAATTTGCAAATACATAGCAACGTCTATACAAAGATAAATAACGGTAGATTTCGAACTAGACATAAAAACCATATAATTCTAAAGTTTATAGCATTCCTTAGGGACAGGAGGTTGGCGTGAAGGGCCAATAGAGAAATATTCAGTGATAAGTTGTAAATCTTACGCTGTATCGTGGGGTTAGCTAGTATGCATGTGTGCGTGTGTAGAATATATATATAAGTTAAAGTTAGTTGCCCAGGGCAAGCAATGATAGCGCCACCATCAGACGGTCTTGTATTGATGATGTAACTAGCGCTGTATTTTGATTATAGTGAGGAAGATACTGCGTTGGGCATCAACCTCACTCTCTAGTCTACATTCTACATTGAACCAGTGGCAATACATAAGGCAAAACGAATGGGGTTAATTCAGGATGCAAGCACTCCCTTGAGACCAGGAATCGCTTGAAGCCTGCCGGGCTTGAGCTCACCGTTTCCGTTTATAGCTCTGAGAGGCCACATAGTATACCTATACAGACCTACACAAATACACACAGACACACAGACACACACACACACACACACGAGGGGCAGTTACTAAGTAACATCACATTTCATTAATAAGATTTTTACAAGATCGCGAACCATACATTTTTTGTGTCGTTATTTTTCGACGAAGTCCCTGAGCCTGGCAATACACTTTATCCTCCTATTCACTAGGGACGATGAGGCTAACGTCTGGTCAGGCAAAAAATACTTATATGACAATGTTAGTCAGGGTCAGGAGAAAAAATACCGGCCGACACTCACCTGGCCTCCTAGTTGGTCGTCCTGGAAACGGGCTGTTGTCGAGAACAACAGTCTGTCTAAAAGGTAAGGTTCGACGTCATCCCCGTAGTAGTGAACGACACGCAGATGTAGCCAAACATAGCACAACCGCCTGGAGGACTCCGGCCCACCTTCATCAGCACGCTCAGGATGTGAGGAAAACTGCGACAACCCGCCACTTAACGTCCTTTTTAGGGCGCAAAAGCGAACACCTACTCATTGTGGGCATTAAATAACAACAACCTATTCACTAGCTTGTGGATGTTCTCCAGTGACAAGTCCTTTGATGTGACTTTTAATCGATTCTGCACCACCTCCATTACCTTTGCTATCAGTTGTCTTGTCTGATACACACTTTGCTATAACCGATATCAGTTATGGACAATTGTGTGCTCAGCTTAGTGACTAATGTTGAAATATATGAATTATTTAATGAACAGTGACTCGTCTGCTGTCACGGGCTAGCTGGTGGATCTGCTGTTTTACTGTTGGTCTCTCAAGCCGCAGTTCATCAAAGACGTACTGCACAAAAAACAAGACCCGCGATGATTCCAAACCTGGCTTCCTACATGTGTCCCATGAATGGGACAGAGAATGCTGTTCCGGGATTGGTTTTACAACCATTTGAGAACACACTTAACAGCAACTGTCGGAAGCTGTCGCCATCTCTGATTGCGATATTACGTATTTGTATTATTACAGAGAAAGATTCAGTGGCTCTGTTCTCTTTCTCTCTCTCATCTCCCATTCTCCCCAACCCCAACCTCCCCCCCCCCCCCCCCCCAATCGGAGCTGAAACCGTACTTTAGCTTTCGTCTTGTAAAATACGATTTAGTTTAAAAACTCCTAGAAAAAATAACCAAATAATAAGTAGTAATTGATAAAGATACACTGACACAAAAATGCCCATTTGACATAGACAAACACGACCAATAAACGATTTTCTGTCTCCGATATAAAAATAAAATACATTTAAAATGTATCACCCACAATAAATAAATAATAGGAAAAGCTACACCAACAATAAATGACAAACGTATCACTGACATAAACATATATTACATATTAATATACAAATAAATAATAAAGTATCACTGACAGAAATAAATATTAAAGATGACAACAAAATAAACGACAATAGTATTACTGATAGAAAACAAAATTATATTAAAGATGAACATAAAAATAAATGATAAAAGTACCACTGACAAAAATAAAAATGTACTTAAAAGATGAACATGCAAATAAATGATAGCATATGACTGACAGAAACAAATATTAAATATGACATACACACAAAAGACAAAAGTATTACCGATAAAAAGATATATATTAAAGACAAACATAAAAATAAATGGCAAAAGTAACACTGACAAAAATTCGAAAAGTGAACATACAAATAAATGATAAAGTATCACTGACAGGATTAAATATTAAAGACATCTACAACAAATTACTGACAACAGTTAGCGTTCCATGTATCGTTCTCTGGAAGCAGATAGTTTTTTTAAGGCAGCCTGGCTGACGAGATGTGGATCAATGTGATCCCCCTAGTAGTGAGTGCCACGAAGATGAAGCCAGGCATAGCACAGCCGCCTGGGGTATCGCGGTCCACCTTCATCAGCATGCTCGGGATGTGAGGAAAGCTACTGCAACCCGTCACTTAACGTCCTTTTCAGGGCGCACAAAAGGGTAAACTTACTCATTGTGGGCATTAAACAACAACTTTATTGGAGGACCCAGTGGTTTTGAGATAAGATGTTCGCCTCGGGTGCTGGAGGTCACGGGTTCAAATCATCGTGGAGACCGGGATTTTTTCACTTGGATCATCGGGTAAATATTTCCCCTGATCTCTGAGTAGTGAGATCAGACACCCGTGTGCAGTTGCGCGGATGTTAAAAGTACCTTAGCAGTTGGAAATAGAAAAGAATAGGCCTAACGGCCGCTGCTCGGGCAAAATTCAAGTTAAAAATCTACTCAAATTATTCTAGGGATATTTGCCCCACAGAGAATATGTCGCAAAATGGGGACTGTGTGACTATGAACATCAGGTCTTGGTTACGTGGTTAGCGGAGCGGCATTGATGCCGGCTGACAAATTCCATGTCTATCTTGCTCTAACTTACGTTTCTACCTCCACCAGTCTCAAAAATAGGGACTAACAGGTGCTGAGATTAACCTGACAAGTCACCAGTGGATTTTCATCTGTCAAAAAAAAAAAAAACGAAACAAAGAAGGTCGCACCTCCCCGCGACATACGTGGACTAAAGATAGATTGAACAACATTATTAAAACGCATATTTTTTAGATTCGCCAATATTGGTCAATTAGAGGAAAAGATATCCAAGAACTAAGATATGCAGATGACACGGTCACGCTCTCAAACAGCGATGATGGCCTTGTACAACTGCTAGAGTCCGTACAGGAAAGATCAGAATCTTTTCCCGAATACCAAAAGAACAAAGATATTGTCCATCGGCATACATAGACCCCAACCCAGATCACTTTTGGTAATGAAGAAATTGAACACGTGAATAACTTTAAATACATTGTCTCTATGATAACCAACGATGGGAACTGTGAAAGGGAAATAAAGAGACGATTGTCCATAACGGTGTAGAAACTGAATAGTGTGCAAAATGAAAGGCACAATACTAATAAAGGAAATAATTGAAATAAAAATCATAGGAGCATACGCATTCCCGTGGCAAAGTATTGTTACGGGACTTGGACCATCACACAAATATTAAGAAAGAAGATAGGATCGTTCCAAACAAAATGATACAGAAGAATCCTAAAAATACTTTAGGTAAAGAATGTAACAAATAAAGCCGTCATGCATTTCTGAGTGCTGAAGAGAACTGGCTTATAAACCACGAAAACTGAGGTTTTTCGGCCACATCAAGCGCCATGGCGGACTGGAAAAAGTAGTTTTGGAGGGCGTTGTCCCAAGAAGACGAAGCAGCGGTCGACCAAGATGTTGATGGACACAGGACATCACGGACACCCTAAACTTGAACATGGAGCAGGCGGGTAGACTGACTGCTGATCGAGATTCCTATGGAATGGCTGCGATGAGAGCGGTGTTCTATGAAGGACATGCTACATGATGATGATAAATATTGGTCACCATCCGAGTGGATCTCGCCCGAAAAGGCTACAACAATAATAACCTGCCAAGCATTTCGTAAATAGTGATCACAGTTACAAAGCGTTGGGCATTGGGCTTTTACCCTCCTCGTGTAAAACTATTGCTATTGAAACCCCTAAAGCAGACTTCCTGTAAAGCCGTCAGCATAGCTGTCCCTCTATGCTTCACCTGGAGCAGAAAGGTGGATCAGTCTGTTAAAGTATCCGTCTAAATAAAATACGGAGGGGATAAAGACTGTACGTTTTAATATACTTTTAACGAGGCATATAATTTGCATTCTCTCGTATTAGTCATTCGTGTAATAATTGTTAAAATACGGAAAAATATTTTCAATGGTTAGAATTTTAAACAGGCCAACAATCTTTTAATAACCAATTGATTCCAAAATAGTATAGGAAGCACAATGGTTGCGTACTTCTGATCTAGACAACCACTGAATATAGTTCTTTAAAGTATATTTATGCTCTTAACTTTCTTTAGGCTTACTTGGTAGATCTTGAAAGCCACACGATAAATGTCCAATTCCCAAACATTGAAAAAGTGAGGCCAATTTGAAAGGTCTGGTGTTCCACGATTGAGAGTTTCTACGTTCAACATGACACCAAGACAATCGTTCAACTTTGCGCGTTTTACGAACAAAAAATGAGATTAACAACCCTTCCAAGCTATCAGTTTAAAATACTGAACGTGTTAAACACGTCTCTCCTTTTCTTTTTTTGAGGAAAAAAAAGGGGTTGGGGTGGGGGTAGGGGGTGGGGGGTTGCATACGTGTTATAAGTTAAAACGTGTTAGATGGAAATGGTGGAGGAAGTGGGAGGGGTAGGGGGAGGATAGGATATACACATGTGACCAGCCTTTGTTGGTAGCTTGATAACACGAAACCGATACTCGGTACTTTGAATATTTACAACGCGAAGTACTTTATTCTAGGAAATCTGAATTTAAATTAGCACTGGAAACTGTTGACTTGATAAATGTAAGTAATAATGACACATATAGTCACTATTAAATAGACATTTTATCAAAGTTTTTGTTTTGCTTTTATTACTGCCGAGGGAAGTATCGATGCCAGGTACACCTGATTATGAAAAGAAAGAATGTAAGAGACGTAGACAGGGACTCTCAAATATTTCTTAAGTGTAGACCCAATACCATTTTTGATAGAAGTAGGTTGAAAACTAGAGGTCTCAAAATAGAATATGTAGTCTTTGTTGTTCTTTGTTTGTTCTCAAACTCCCGCTACCAAGTCCTGGAACGGGCTTTGCAAGTAGCAGGATCTAGTCTGGAGAACGGAATGCGTTGTGGCATAGTTTACAGCTTGAATGGGATTTTACCTTTCGGTCCGACACATCCGACTTCAGTAAGCATTTTTGCTTACCGGGTAAGCCTTCCCTCTTCGATCCCTTCTCCTTAGCCAGTCTGCTCTATTGCAGCCTGTTATCCGGGATCACCGCGTAGGGGTGTAGAACGGTATTGGTAGCTCTGGTTCGCTGGCCCTAACGCTTGCAGTCAGCTTTGAGTCGCTGTCCACTGCAGCTCATGCACTGTTCAGCATCTTGATTCCTAATGTGTAGTGAAAGTAAATGGTAGTATGGTGACAATTTGGATGGACCATGGGTCGCATGAAAATACGCTTATTGAACAAGGATCGAATGAAGACAACTTGGATTGTTCAAAAACTACATTACAGTGAAAACTACATATATACTCAATAAAGACACTTTGGTGGTAATGTCATTACTTAATCTACATAATGCTTTCCTTATTCGTTTATTATTCTACACATTAAACAAGAAATCGTCTTTGCTGTGAAGAATAAACAATCAAATACAAGAACAAACCAAAAAGTTCTCATATCACAGAAATATAACAGAAGATGGAAAACGCGAAACAGAAACTAGAAAGAGGATGATTGACTGTTTTCATCAACACGAGGTCAATATTGACATCACACAAAATAAGTCACAAGTTGAAAATGAGATTGGTATGTATATTCGTCATTACCGTGTTCCGTAGAAACGGGCACACTGAACAAACATTTGTAGAGAGAGAGAGAGAGAGAGAGAGAGAGAGAGAGAGAGAGAGAGATAAGTTCGGACGACCTGAGAAGAGATGTGAATATACGAGGCGTGTTCAAATGAAACCGGACCAAACTACAAGAAGTAAACAAAAGTACGATACGCACGATGACGCGACTTCTGGTGTAAACAGCACAAACCAACGGTCAAGTTTGCAAAAATCTCTATTCTCCGACTCATAGTTTCCTGAGCAGACGGTTGAAAACATGGTGGGTGTGATACGGTATCTGTCCATAGTTGATCAGCGAGCGGTGATTCGGTTTCTAACAGCTAAAGGATGTCAACGACCAGTTGACATTCATCTCAGAATGCAGGCAGTGTATGGCGATAAAAGTGTGTCGAAGACAACAATGAAGAACTGGCCAACGATGTTTAAAGAAATGTTTGTTAACTTACTACATGTCATTAGCTAGATTTGTACAAAATAATTTATCTTTTAAAGTTCATCTAGTTAAAGTTGCTTAAATGCGCTCTTATTGGGTTCACGACTAACTTAATGCGGCCTTTCAACATGAGCGCCCCCCCCCCCACGACCACCACACATCCCGCCCCACCCACCCCACCTCTCCTTTCAACATGTAAAAACTTGTAAAACTATTTTACTGGAATCCTCCACACATTTGAGTATTTTGGTATTTTGAGAAACAGCAGGTCTAGATTGCAGGTCATACTTTGTTATTGTTCTTCCTGCTTTATTGTCTCCCTTATTACGTGTCATGGCATTATTATTTTGAATCCCTACCTGTGATGCAATTCACGATATGGCTCGGCTGGGCCATTTGCAACAGCTTGCACGATTCTGGTGGTTAATACTAGTCATTACTCGTTCACCTTTTCGCCCAACGAAAAGCATATACCACCACTTTCAGAGTAACGTTTCCTAGCGCAAGGCCGAATGGTTTCGAGGCCTGCCTGCCGACAAGAAGGGCAGCGGTTCAAATCCCCGGTATGGCAAATATTGTTTTTCTGTTGGGGGTGAAATAAACAAACGTAGCCAGCACACGTCGTGGCGACAGCAGTGGCAAAGCGGCCTGTAGTCCTCAGCCTTCAAAACCCCTCGACTATCCCAGCAATGGGAAAAATGTCGTATGACAGTTTTTTGTAAATTTTCCCCCAACATTTACAATCATTCTCATCTTAAATTCAATGATATGTAAAAGGTAGAGGTAAAGGTGGGTCCCATGGCAACAATTGTCGTCTGGGATGATCACAATTGTTCATGGACTAAGCTGCAGCTTATGTGAGGGGAGGTAACCAGTTTACTTCCTTGCTGTTTATACCTTCCCTAACTCATACGTCAGGTACCTATTTCCATGTCCGTCCGTGATTTCAAACCCTGGCTTGGAGTAATTCCCAGTCTTGTTAAGCAAGCCAACGGTCGACTTGGCTACTCGCTCCATGTATATAACACATCAACAGATCGCCTATGTTAAGGTGTGCCTGTTTCCAAAACGAATTTGAAACATACAACCACCACTGTTGGTGGCAAATTTTAGAGCAGGCATGTTTTCAAACATCTGCAGTCATTCACCATTTCCCTCTTCTACGGTAGTTTGTTAATTTGTTTTGAGTTAGTGAATTGGGTCTGGCGTACTGCTTATGTTTCTGTCTTCTCTCCATTGGAATATATACTGATTTCTGATGATGATCTTGATTTCTCTGTACATCATTTCACTCTAATATGAATCATTGGTTTATAACAACAGCTCGTCCCTTTACAGGAAGTCTGTATTCGAATTTTCGCAGTTTTTGATTATAATCTTGGCAGATGCAGTGGCCTTATTATTTGAATGATGAGTACTACCCAGATGGGTTTAGAACATTGCAGAAGACAATGTTTCGATTTGCTAGGTTATTTCATGAACTGTTTTGATACGCTATTGTTATATTATGTTTCATACATTCTGCTATATTATTGTTTTATAATGTTATGATACGCTATGCTATTTTATTGTTGTACAATGCTTCGATACACAATGCAATAGTATTGTTAAATTATGTTTCAATATGCAATGCTATATTATATTATGTTTCAATTCGCTATGGTACATTATTGCTATGTAATGTTTTTTATAAATTATATTAATGTTATATAATGTTTTGTACATTATGGTATGATATTGTTATATAATGTTTCGATACGCTAAGCAATATAGTGTTATATAATGTTTCAATACCAAATGGCAAATTATGTTATATTACTTTATGCAAAACTGACAGCACTCAGCGTTCGTTTAATGGCTTGCTGATTGCACACTAAAATACACTCATACACGCAGACCACTCTCTCTCTCACTCTCTCTCTCTCTCTCTCTCTATCAGTTTCTCTCTCTATCATTCTCTCTCACACGTAGAACATCCTGTACCAGCATGACCTCACAACAACCACAGCAAGACATTTGGCCTAAGTACGAAACCTTCCCACTACCCTACACGGCATCAGTGAATGGTTAAAGTAAGTGCGTAAGTAAGTAAACTAAATAAGTATGTCTACTATTGATTTCTTTCATCCCCGTGAACGACAGTATGATAGCAGTGCTGGATTGAGACATAAGCAGATTAAGCACATGCTTTGGACACTAGCAAAGCAAGGACACAAAATAACAAAACAAATTGTGTTCTGAATGTGTTGTTTTACAAAAGAACATTGAGTGAAAAATCTGTTTGCAAACTGCCGGATTAAGAAAAGGCGCAAAATGTTCCCACTTTCCGAACTGCAGGTGACGTTGACATGCGGTAGAATATGGAAGATCTGTTGTTGCGATATTTCATCTATCACAAACATCGCTGTGGAGAAATCAGCACCAAGAGCCGCCTAACAGGGTCATTTCCTATTTTTCTATGTGTGTAGTCTGTGAGGCTTCGGGTTTTGACAAGCTGGAGCTATGCAGCATCGATAGAAGATGTTCTAATGTCAACACATATACGTTTTGTGTGTCGTTTGGTAATATTAGACTAGTTTATAGTTCAACATTGTTTTTTTTAATTTTGAATTCAATTGGACAGAAAGGGGGGGGGGGGAGTTTGGGGAGGGTTATACCGCAATAATTTCAGTGCTTAGAGAGTCTAAAAGCCTTAATCCGAACCCGACGATCAGGAAAGGGGATTCACACAAACACCTGAATGTCTGAGGTGTCCATGTCTACTTTTAGTTCTTTCTTCGCAGTGAACACAAGAATAACAAGCGTAGTGCATTTGCACAATCACCTTCAGGCTTAAGACCTTTATGGTTTCGCTCAAATCTAATCGCCAGAATCAGGTGCCGAATAACAGATATAGGGCGCTCGCTTCTCACGGTAAAGATATATCGTTCGATTTATGGCATCGATACACTCCAGTCAATACAGTTTGAAATTTGGTACCTGATATGTTTTTGTTAGGAAAGATGTCGCAGTAAAGAAATGAAATGGCTATCCTTAAACTCATAGAAAAGTGAGGATTAGTTTAGTCAAATCTCTAACAAATGATTCAGGACTGCTGTCAGAATAGCTTTCAAAGTGTTAACTGAACGTTTTTATAGAAACGACTTGGCCAGGTCTAGCACACTCTTTCTGGGTACCCCACTAGTTTAGTACCATAACTCATCTCTTACGACAAGGCGCTCTGTCCTATGGAGGTTCAGTGTTCGAATTCCGAGCAACCAATTACGTCATTTTGTTTTCTGTTCATTAAACTCGTATATTTTTTCCAAGTGCGGGCAAATACGTGTCTTTGTGGTCATTGTTACAAACAAACATTAATTGTTAAAAACTTACGGCCTCGATATCTCCACATGTATTCCCTTCTGTATAGCGTTATTGTTGTTGTTTGCGAATACCCATAATGAGTAGGCTGCTCTTTTGTGCGCCCTGAAAATGACGTTAAGTGGCGGGTTGTAGTAGCTTTCCTCACATCCTAAGAATGCTGATGAAGGTGGACCGGGATCCTACAGGCGATTGTACTATGCTTGGCTTCATCTGCGTGTCACTCAACTCGCTAGCCTGCATGCCATGAAAAACAGGATGTTTCCAGGGAGGTCTATTAGGAAGCTGAGGTGAGGGTATTGGCCAATATGTTTTTCCTGACCTTAACTAACATGTCTGATCAGTATATTTTGTCTGACCAGACGTTAGTCTCCCCCCCCCCCTAACCCGACACCCCCACCCCCTATCGGTTTATAGACTATGCTAAGCTTTAACCAGCACCATTAGTTGATATATATCAATTGATAAAATACACTACTGTTTTGGTGACCTGGATGTTCAGCTTCGCATTTGTTCTTGTGTCTATTCCTGATAATATTATCGTCTTACTGCCACGTAAGCCTGTCCAACACAGGCTGAGGTTGTACTTGAAGAAGCTCACATATTCGTATGCATGCAACAATACTGACAGATCCACACGAATGGAACGTATTTTAAATTCTAACAACCTTTTCTGGCTTAGTCATTCCTCTTTTACCATGATCTGTAAAGGTTTATATCTTTTACGTTTAGCTTGTAGTCTCTACAAGATTGTATAGACTTGCCTTTCTCAATTGTCTTTTGTTGTTTCTTGATCTTGTTCGTCTTGTTTCGATTAATCTCCTATGTTCTTTTAATTATTATGTTTATTCTATTTTTTTTTCTCCTTCTTCTCTTTCTTCTTCTTCTTCTTCTTTTTTTTCTTCTTCTTTTTCATCGTATTGTTCAACTTCCTATTCTTCTTCGTCTTCTTCTTGTTCTTCTTCTTGTTCTTCTTTTTCTTCTTCTTCTTCTTCTTCTTCTTCTTCTTCTTCTTCTTCTTCTCGGTTGAAATATTCACTGCTCTAGCTTCGTGTACCAGTGGCAAGCGGATACTCTAGTAATACCTATATTATTGTCCTACACTTCTGTGGAAAACGTCGTCCAAGCTATTGCTAATTAATAATTAATTCGATTGATCACTAGACGTCACTCCAGCTAATAATCACTATAGGTCAAACAGTTTTCTCTATCTGACAAACGTTTATACCATCTTATTTTATAGGATATGTTGAGGCCATTTCTTTGATAATCTGAAAATATGAAATGATGATACAGACCTGCAGAAGCAAACATAGAAGTCGCCCGTACGCAGCCATGGTAGCATTATGAAGCATGGAACTACTTTCCAAGATGTCGTTGGCTCTTCATAACGACCTTAAGATCCCCTCGACCACCGGAGGAGATGCAGTGACAAAGTTATAGTGGGACATGTGCTGCTCATAGCGGGCCATCGTGTGTGTGCGGAGGGATGGGTCAACAGTAGAGTGGGTTGGGAAAGAATAGATGAAGGATTTGAGATCGTTTCCCAGGCCTGCACGATACTTACATGGGCTGACAATCCCTCCTTTGTTGTATTGATCTCCTGTTAACTGTGGAAATTAGAACTCGGTGCGCCGGGTGCATGCATTGAGCACGAAGCAGTTAAATCACTCAAAGCCAATGGCTCCGCCCACTGAATGAAACGTTAACGTCTATTGAAGGCTCCTAGCTCACAGGCGTGCATACACAGAACACGTTAGAAGTCTTGAAAAAAAAACGGAAACGTCATTTTATCATCGTCTTCTTCATCAGTTTCTTGTTATTTGGCCTGGCTTCGTTCGTTCTCAATCTCCCGCTACCAAACCCTGAAAGGGCTTAAGTAGCAGAATGTAGTCCAGAGAACGGAATGCGTTGTGTGGTAGTTTACAGCTTGACTGCGATATTTGCACCGTTCGGTCCAACACATTCGACTTCAGCAAGCATTTTTTGAGTACCGGGTTAGCATTCCCTCTTCGATTCCTTCTCTTTAGCCAGTCTGCCCTGCTGCAGCCTGTTATCCAGGATCACCGCGTGGAGGTGTAGAAAGTCTTGGCAGCTCTGGTTTGCTGGCCTTGACGCTAGCAGTCAGCAATGGGTCGCTGACCACTGCAGCTCATACGTTGCTCAGCATCTTGATCCCTTCTTGTTATTTAACTGGTATGTCAATAAGGATATAGGTAGTGACCAGATCTATCATGGCCACCTGTGAGCTATCTTACAAAGGCATTAATCGTGTCAGACTACCAGTCTTTACTTCTGGATGCCCAAAGGTTTTGGGTGAGGTATGAGTGAATACAGGCGGTAGAGACCTTAAACCTGCAGCAGCTTATGTATATATAGTGTTCTGACCACGCTATGGTTCCAGGTAACGAAAGAACTGACATCCTGATCTCACAAGTACCCATTTTGGAGACAATATGTATGGATATGAGTGACATGGCAAAGTCTGTAAAGACGGGTTGCTGAATGATGGCCCTATAAGAGAGGAACAACACAAAATACAAAAACTGTGAGAGATCAAGATGCTGAGCAATAAATGAGCTGTAGGAATTAGCGACTAAAAGCTGACATCTACAGCCAGGCCCAGAGCTACCAAGACTCTTTTCCACATCTACGTGGTAATCCTGGATGACAGGGCAGACGGTAAGGAAAAGGTATCGGTACCAAAATAATGTCATACTAAAGTCGGATGTGTGGGACCGAAAGGTACGAATATCGCAGTCGAGCTGTAAACTAGCGGCACAAGGCATTCCGTTCTCCGGACTACATCCTGCTACTTGCAAAACCCTGTTCAGGGCTTGGTAGCGGGAGATTGAGAACGTTCGGGGCTTGGTAGCGGGAGATTGAGAACGCTCAGGGCTTGGTAGCGGGAGATTGAGAACGTTCAGGGCTTGGTAGCCGGAAATTGAGGACGTTCAGGGCTTGGTAGAGAAAGAGAGAGAGAGAGATAGATAGATAGAGAGAGAGAGAGAGAGAAGAGAGAGAGAGAGAGAGAGAGATTGAGAACGTTCAGGGCTTGGAAGCCAGAGATTGAGAACGAAAGACGAAGAACAATAAAACCAGAACTTTGAAATCACACAAGATGGGGCCCGAGTGGAGCGCATGAGAGTACGAAACATGAGAGTGCACAATCAACGAGTTAGAGAAGTCTCCAATAACCACACCCTTCGCTATTTACTGAGAAAATCTGATCGCCTATAGGAATACCGGCTTTCAGACAAGTCGTTTCTTAAGAGCATAACACAGTGGCACTGACCATCAGGAGTTATTCAAGGCTATATATGTACATGTATCACATAATGTGCTTCCTCTACCAAACCAGGAAACCATTAGATCGTATTCTCAAAGTCTGTCGATTATGGAAAGAGCAGAGAAACCGTGTGGCCTTTGCCAACTTAGTTAAAGAAGATGGGAAACTAGCGTATGGTCAGGCAAAACATACTGATCAGATAATGTTAGTCGAGTTCACGTAAAACATACTGATCAGATAATGTTAGTTGAGTTCAGGCGAAAGATACTGATCAGATAATGTTAGTCGAGTTCAGGTAAAACATACTGATCAGATAATGTTAGTCGAGTTCAGGTAAAACATACTGATCAGGTAATGTTAGTCGAGTTCAGGCAAAAGATAATGATCAGATAATGTTAGACGAGTTCATGCAAAAGATACTGATCAGAAAATGTTAGTTTAGTTCAGGCGAAATATACTGACCAAGGAAACACCCCCCCCCCCCCCCACCTCACTTCCAAGCAGTTTTCCTTTGAATATGGCTGTTTTATGCCAGTCTGGCTACTTACGAGGTGGGAGATCTATGTGACCCCCATAGTAGTGAGCGACACATAGATGAGGCAAATCAAAGCACAAACAACTAGAGGACCCCGGTCCACCTTCATCAGCGTCCACTAATTAACCCCATTTTCACGGTGCACCCAAGAGTAAACATACTTATTGTGGACATGCAGAAATAATAATAATAATGACAGCAACAACAACAACAACAACACCTCTGTTGAAGGACAAACTGTATTAAAATGGAAATAGACTGAGACAGAACGACAGCTTCTAAAGAAAAGTGGTGCGATTATTTAAGAGAAGGCAAAAAATAGGCATAAGGATATATAGGGAATTATTTCCAGAGTTGTCTCGCAAATCCAGAATCCTACTCTAAAATGTACAGGCTCTTGGCCTGTATGAAAGAGTCCATGAGAGGCATACAAGAAAAAAGTTTTTGAATCATTGTCGTCTTCTTTTCAGTCGTCATATCGTTCTTGCTATTCTTAATCCACATATGATTATTTTTAATCAGTATTTTCTTCTTATTAATCCGCACTTTCTTATTTTTCCCCACTTTCCTATTAATCCCCATATTCTTCTTATTAATCCCCCTATTCTTCATATTAATCCTCACTTTCTGATTAATCCCAATATTCTTCTTACTACTCCTCATATTCATCTTATTAATCCCCCATATTTTTCTTATCAATCCCCACATTATAATTATTAGTCCCCATATTCGTCTGAGTAATCCTCATATTTGTCTTATTAATCCTCATATTTGTCTTATTAATCCTCATATTTTTCTGATTAATCCACAAATTCTTTTTATTAATCTCAACATTATTATTATTAATACCCACATTCTTCTTACTAATCCCCATATTCTAAAACACAATATTCCTCTTTTAATCCCCATATTCTTTTTATTAATCCCCATATTCATCATATTAATCTCCATATTTGTATTCACAAAATTCCTCTTTTAATCCCCACATCCTTCTTTAAAATCCAAAAAATCCTTCTTATTATAATCTCAGTCTTAGTCGACCTGTACTACAGGCGCATTAACCGCCAGTGCAGGTCCCATCTGTGATGTGAGCTAAGGTGTATCCATGAGGAGAATTTCCTTAGCGGGCTAGGCTCGAGCAGCTTATTACTCCACTATGGAGGATCGTTAACGGATGTGAGAGTACATCTTAACAGACTCAAACACTAGAGCAAAGTAGACCCGCGGTCAATTAAGCGTCATCTATGCTGATCTTAACAAACCGCCTAACCATGGCCGGTGTTATGCTATGTCACACAGTTAGTCGCCTCTTACGACATGCTCTGTGTGGGGGCAGTGGTGCTATTCTTGTTAGATCCCGGCTAACCTATTATTATTATTAATCTCCACATTTTTCACTTTAATCCCAATATTTTTATTTTTAATCAAACACATTTCTTCATTTTAATTCTCATACACTTATTTTTATTATTAATCGTCAATTCTTCTTCTTTTTCGATTTCTTATTCTTTCCCACACATCCATCATCAGCATCATCATCATCAAGTTAGTCATTTCGGAGACTGGTATTGAAGTCTTCTGATCATGACACACCCCTGTCCTCTTCTAGATTGATCTCTTCAACTCTATGTAAGTCTGAACTTCAATATTCTTGCACGCCTGTGCGATGTAATTATTTCGTGGACGCCGCCTTCTTCTTTTCTCCTGCATTTTGCCTTCCGTCATTTTCAGTAGCAAAGCTTCATGTCTTATGTTGGGATCAAGCCAAGATAATATATCTTTTTGTATATATTTCACAAGTTGTCTATGTGCTCCTGTATCGATAAGCAGTTGCTATTTGACATTTGTTTTATTCCCACTCCCTCGTTGCATCCTGTGAAAGAATCACATCTCAAAAGCATCTAAGGTCGTTTCATCCTCTTAATTTAGAGCCCATATTTCAGAGCAGTGCAGCTCAATTTTGATGTTGTGAACTTTAGTTCTTCACGGAATGCTTTTTTTTTTGCTTCAGCGATCCTATTTCCAATTTCAATTTCATAACGGACATCCCATGCAATTCACTTCACTTAGGCGATCCGCTTCTATCTCAGGATGTAGACGAATGCCAGATGAAACACCAGGCTGCTCTGTTGCACTCTTTCTTTTGACGTGGTTCCAGTCCAGTCATTAATCATTCGAAGATTGAAGAATGTTGTCCTCCTTTGGAACGCTGGTTGGTCACGGAGGTCCGTATCCTTGGCTCTTGGCATCCCATGTCTGTGACGGTAGCCGGTTCTCTGCAATTCTGCAGACATGGCAGAATCATCGTATCTGAGACTGTTGCACCCAGGTCTTCAGGGACTGGAATTCAAGATCATGACGTTTTGTCAGTTTGCTCAACTTATTCCTTCTTGTCACTTGGTCTTCTTAGTTCGATCCGTTTTTCGTCAAGAGGTGGTCACCCTTGAGCGGGTCCCAACTCAGGATCCAGTCGTTTCTGTCCGCGGGCGCGTGTCATCCAGTGTGATAGTAGTCTGTCTGTTGTGTGGTCGTGAATGTTGTATTTTTTCTAGTGAATCTCGCCAGCGAGTTGGGGGGGGGGGGGGGGGGGGGGGGGGCCGTTCCCGAGGTCTCTTTTTGTCGCGCGGGTACCACATGATGATTATGGTACTCCATCTTTCATCTTGTCTTCTAGATGTATAACTAGCCCAGTGGTGTTTCGAATGGTTGACGTACTATAGGACATCCTTGATGTGTGACATTCTCCGGATGTCGCTGTTGTGTAGTTCGCTAAGCCGCTGTTGTCTGAGAGTTATGTCCACGAGGCGTCTTTCAAGAGATGCGTGTGCTGTTCTCAGTTGGTTCTCTGCTGCTTTGGTTAGAGACCAGGTTTCGCTACCATAGCAGAGCGCTGGCAGGACTACCGAGTGGAAGATGTCCGCACGTAGTCTTGTGTCCTTTGTGACGTCTGTTGCTGTCATGATGGAGTTGAAGGCTGCCCAGCCCGCCCGTTTCCGTCTGGCGATCTCAGGTTTTATGTTGTTCTCTATGTTGAGGCGCCTTCCCAGATAGACATATTCGTCAGCGTCCTCTATTGGGTCACTTGGTTTACTTTTCCTAAAGACATAATTTCTTAGGGTTGAAGCTAGTTTCTCTAGGCCACGGTGATTGTCCATGGTTGATATCCGTAAGTCAAGACTGGCATGTAGATGAAGTCGTATCCAGTCATCTTTGTTTTGCAATTTTCTCTTTTCCAGAGGAAGCGTTGGTATGTGGAGATGGAACCGTCTATCTGTTGATGTTGTTGTAGTAACCAATTCTTCTTGAATGCCTTCCTCCTAGCAAGTGTATTACAGCTCTAAGGTATTTGAGGTGGTTGCCCTGGTCTAGAGCTTAGCATCCGAGCATAATCTGATATTTATTCTCCTATCTTGGGATCACCGTAGCTTTTGCTTTCGAACTGCTGATGGCCATCGATGTTTTTTTTCTCAATCTCCTCCTTCCAGATGGATAGGTTAAACGAGAGCCCATCAATGTTTTTATACCCGGCATCTAGTTTTATAACCTTCGTGAGGTTACATTTTCCTTACCGCTCACTAAAAACTAAATTGAAGTAAATGTCGTGCCTCTAAACTGAGAGTGTATATTTTGAATATTTTTAACACAATCATCATCATGTGTCATTTCCTTTGCAGAATGTCCCACCCATCACAACCCATCTGAAAGACTCTCCATCTCTTACCAAATCTCCAGCCTGCTACAGGCATGTCCAAGCATTCCTTGACATCTTGGTGTCATTATCTTCTTGGTCTGCCTCTCCATCTCTTACCAAGTCTCCAGTCTGCTACAGGCATGTCCAAGCATTCCTTGACATCTTGGTGTCATCATCTTCTTGGTCTGCCTCTCCATCTCTTACCAGGCTCCATACCTTCCATTACTATTCTCTCAAGACCGTTGTGTCTTTTGATGAGGCCAAAGTATTTACTTTTTTTTTCATGATGTAATTTATGAACCAATTCTCCTCTATGCCCAACTCTTGTCGTACATCTGCATTGTTCTTTTTTTTGGTCCACGGTATTCTGAGGACCTTTCTATAACATTTCGACTTGGGATAGGCAACTAACTAAAAAAAATATATCTATGCTCAAATATTTGTCTATTTATATCCCTGTTGGTCTACATAAGTTTCTGCCTGTATATGAATCCTATCATCTATCTATCTACGCGTATCTTTCTGTCTCCGCCTATCTATCGAACTGATCAATTGAGGACCCTTTATTTGTGTCTATCTATCTACGCGTATCTTTCTGTCTCCGCCTATCTATCGAACTGATCAATTGAGGACCCTTTACTTGTGTCTATCTATCTATTTTCAGAGAATGTAATATTACTTCCAGTTTGAAACGTACACTACCACCTTCCACTTGAATGTAATCGAATCATGAAAGTAACAGAGGGAATGAGTGCACATGATTTTTTTCTTGGTATAATTACTTCTCCGCGTGCAGAAAGGACCGGCAAAACTTCTGTACTGCAAACTGTCACTGTGGAACATATGCAACACGATATCACAAGCAGGTACACACACGCTTCCATACACTGGCCAACACGTATTGATGCAGTAGTTGTTGTTGCTTAGATGTTTGCCTCACTAGTTTCTACTGACGGAGGCGCGCCATTTTTCACCCCAGACCGTAGTCCATTGGGCGATATCAGGACGCATAAAGCAGTGCTTGGATGCATGTGTGCGTCTGTATGTACCTATGCTAGATATGTGCGCTCTCAGAAGCCAGCCCAACCAAAGTGCAATGGAAGGGTCTCACCCTGAGGGCGCGTGTGAAAGTTGTGCAGGAGTGTGACTGTAGGACAGAATCAAATGAAACAGAGTGAGGTAAGAGGAGAGAGCAGAGTTGCCCCCAGGGTCCCATCATTGATGTAGTCTAACTAGAATACGGTCTGAGGTTGAAAGGGCGGGTTTTCGCCGTGATAATCTAGAAAAGCAGGGCTTTCTCTCTCTATCACACACACATACAAACACACACACACACACACACACACACACACACACAAATCAAAGAACTTTTACACTATAGCCTGGCAGGCATGCTAAAATAGGCGGCTAAAGAGGCATTGGCGTGGACCAGGCTACTGCCATTGTATGAAGAAACTACAGGGTGTCCCACTGACTGCCGACCCCTGATTTTCGCTTACAACATTAAAACCAGTAAAGGTAACTCAGTCACATTTGACATGGACATACCGTGAGCTGGCTGGACGACGAGGAACTACTTACTAGCTATTTTCAGCAAAACGGAGCCACATGCTACACCTCAAATGTCAGCATGGCTGAAATTGCTTCCTTCTTTGAAGATCATTTCTAAGGGACTTTGGCCACCAAGATCTCATCTGATTTCTTCACATGAGACACTCTGAACGAGAGAGTGTATGAAAGCAAGCCAAGGAATTTCAGGGAACAGCAAGAAAATTTTCGGCGGGAAATTGAGTCTGTGACTTCTGATGTGTTGGTGAATATCGTCCATAACACGGAGAAGCGTGTGCAGATTTGCCTTGGTGAAAATTAAGACCACTTTCAACATTTGCTTTGAGCATATTATGTGTCTCATACACCAAGGTATGCCCATGTTACATTTGATTGAATTACGTTCTTTAGTTTCAAAGTTAACAGGGAAAACAACTACGACACAACGCAATCCGTTCTCTGGACTACATTCTGCTACTTGCGCCCTTTTCGGGGTTTGGTAGCGGGAGAACGAACGAAGCCAAGCCATAAGTGAAAGCCAGTGGCAGGTAATGAGTGGGGCACCCTGTATACGCAAAATAAAAAGAAGAAAAGACAACTCCACCCCATGGCAGGAGAGAAGAGACAAGCCATGTGCTGCTCTCCCTTCCCGTCCCTTCCCAGTTCCCCACTTATTTGCCAGCTATTACACATCGTGACATGCGCAATAAATTGTCAGTCTCGTATCAGGTTTCGCCATTACGACACATCCAAGGTGATCTCAAGCCGGCTCTACTCCCAGTGATTGCTTTACATTCTCAAAATCGCTCCAGCTCATTAGCATATAATGGGCACCAAGCAGGAAGGATCACACTGCCCGAGGTTGGCGTCTGCTTGCAGTGTCGTATAGAATAAAAGTCTCATTTTCCCGCTCGCTGTCAGATATTTCTTCAGTCTTAAACAGAGAGGAGGAACCATGCACGTCTAATATGCTCTCTCTTTAACGTTAGAGCAGTGGACTTCCCTGGAAGACAGCTAGTTGGGGAAGAAAATGCCTGGGGAAGGCCTTATACATGTCACTTGATGATGATACGTTTATGGGAAGAAGTATAAGGTTTATTTTAAGTTTGTTCCAATCGACTTGGTTTATATTGTTGGTGATTACATGGAGGTCGAGAGACTGAGGCGGTGAAGCGGTTAGAGGTACAGGTTATAAACAGCATTACTTCGAGTTCCTTTTCATGAAACTGTAAGTTCTTAAGGGGAGAAAAAATATTTTTACAATCTTATATTTACACGATGTACGATTGTCTTCTATTTCTCCTACTTTAACCAACTTCATTATACCTTAGAGAGCTGAAATTGTGTATACAGCCTATAGCAGTGCGACCTGTTAATCTAACACTTCGTACATCCGTCATCCTATTTGGATGTTATAACTTTCTTAGCAAGTGTGCAGTATGGTAGGTTGCCATTACTTTACGTGCATGGAGGAGCGAATAGAAATCATGTCTTCCATAACTGGACACGAGCGTGATCAAAACCTGGTGCATTGAGATTGTGAAATTGACGGTTCACCTCAACGCCACGCAACAACCTCTTAGAAGAAAACACTAAATAAACATACGTTACGACCAATAGACCTTCATCAGGAACAAGGAACCGCAACAATAAGGAACTAGCGAATTAGTGAATCATGGAAGAAAAAGCGGAGTGCATTGATTGAATAGTTGAAGTAATTTAAGAAACAGTGTTCGCTTTACACATTCATAAAAGGTAGGTATCAATACAATTATGCGCAGGCAGTCAGAGTTCTTTGTCAGGTCAGGTCATCCGGTAACCGGTGAGAATGTTGGAACACCCATATGAAGATACCCTATGCCACCCCTCTCTGTCAGAAGCTGCTGACTGTGTCTCCTCTGGTCGTAGATTGGTTCATTCTTTTATGTTGCATACGAACGTAAACATACGTGTTGTAAACCTTGTTATTGTTGTAAGCTACTTGTAAGGTCTTGAGTTAACTCATGGCCACGTTTCCTTTTGTAGCGGGTTACAGTGGCTCCTCTTACATTCAGAAGCGTACTTGAGAAAATGGACTGTGGTCCTCCTGGCTGTTGTGTAATGTGAGTTTCATTCAGTAAGCTTCGGTCGGCGTGAGATAGTGATTAAGTGACACGGCTCACAAACCGAAGGTACTGGGTTCGCTCCTCAGTCACAGCATCGGCCGTTACCCCGTGAAGTAAACACTTAGAAAATGCAGGAGGATAAAGACCCTTATATAACATGCACATCGAAGTCGGAAGCCGATTGGCGCTACATAAAAAGATAGTGCAACGCACTCCGTCTTGGGGAATATAGAAATAAGGCGAACGCAAAACAAAACAGACAAATTAAGTAAGTTCACCATTATGGAGGATAGCAGAGAAGGAAGAAGACAACTACAAATAACATTGCACGGACAGGTACTCGAACCAAGCGATACACTCAAATACTTAGGCATTATAATGATTGGTTATTGATCCAGCGGCCTATAGGCTCCTTCCCTTTGGCCCAGCATTGTAATGGACCACACTTTATCGTAAAAGGCACACTACAATAAGGTAGAACAAAAATTCAGTGCAAGAAACATGGGGCGCATCCTCAAAGGTGCTCTGCATATCAGCCCTTGCTTGTCTCTGAGCGACAGAATATGCGGCACCAGCATGGAATGCATCTACACAGGAAACAGGTCGATGTGACAGTAAATGAGACAAGAATTGTGACAGAATGCCTTAAACCGACAACAACGGAAAAAAGTCTATGCAATCGCTGGTATCGCAACTCCGGATATAAGAAAATGTGTCGTATCTGAAGATGAAAGACAAAAGCCGTCCTGTGATCAGAGACACCCTGCTTTTGGACATACACCATAAAGAATACGACTAAAATCGAGGACAATTTTGTTGCGAACTGTACAGTCTTCAGAACAGAACCTGAGGGGAACCGCATAGAAAAGTGGCGCCAAAGGAACTGTGAAGGTTGGATGAAGACTATAATAAAAATTGCACTAGGACGTGATTTGCCATTTACTTTTGAAGATGTCTAAGCAGATTAAGAACAGGTATGTCCAGATGTGGGTCTACCTGCAGAAGGGAGACAATGCTGATGATGAATACTTGAAATGGGGTGCTGTCAAAGACCAGGAACGCCTGATTACATGTCCCAGTAACCAGGATTTCTGTACAGTAGACGATCTCCTGGTGACAAATGAAAGAGCACAGACTGTGGCTGGTTTTTATTAGGAAAACTATGTCAGACTCGCGTATACGGAAAGTAATTAAGTATTGAGGATTTATGTGATCATATTCACCCCGTTAGGAAAGACTGCTGTGAAACAGCATGTTTCCAAAATCGCCAAGTGGACGTCAGGTGATGACGACCAGTAATTTCACCTGACCCTGACTGCATCTTTGCTCCCTTACTATTTAAGTAAAAGTATGCATCATCTGATTAGCATAGTTATAGCTATAGAGAAATCGTTTTTCATCGCCATTGTACGGAGCTCAAGTCCAGTTACAGACGAAATAGTAACATTGCATATAATTTAAGTAGTTTAATGTAGATAAATGTACAGTCATCCACATGGGTAGATCCAATGTGGAACATAATTACAGAATGGGAGAGAACAATATGAGAAAGATAGATAAAGAAAGGGACTTAGGGGTTATAATAGATCATACATGTAAGGTGAGGGAGCAAGTTCAGGTAGCAGTAAAAAAGGCAAATGCAATGTTAGCGATGATAAAAAAGAAATATTAAACATAGGAGCAAGGAAGTGATAGTCAAACTGTATAAAGCATTAGTTAGACCTAGATTGGAGTACTGTGTACAGGTGTGGAGTCCTTATCAGAGAGGGGATATAGACATGCTGGAGAGAATACAAAAAAGAGCGACAAAGCTGATAGTGGGATTCCAGAATTACAGTTATGAAGAAAGATTAAAAAGAACTGGCCTTCAGTGTCTAGAAGAGAGAAGAATTCGTGGTGACTTAATACAGGTGTATAAGATGATCAGAGGAATGGATAAAGTGGACTATAACAAGTTTTTTAAAGTACAACCACCAACAAGGACAAGAGGGCACAGCTACAAGTTGACTAAGGAGAGGTCCAGATTAGATATTAGGAAGTATTTCTTTAGCCAGAGAGTAGTGAATGCTTGGAATGCATTGCCAAGTGAGGTGATGGAGGCTGGGACGGTCAATGCATTTAAGAACAGATTGGATGCGTACAGCTTCTAGAGGAAGGTGTTGTAAATGGAACTGGTTGTATACAGACTCTGCAGAGTCTTCTAAACCAGTATAAAGACGTTAAGTTAGTTAATTGTAGAGTTATTATAATGAAATTCAAGTATGTTCAAAAAGTTTTGTTGACTGAAAAAAATTATTTGACTCTGGAAACCCATTATGGAATCCGACAAACGCTCACCATCAAAAATAGAGCAGACGCAAGAGGACATGCAGTGTCCAGTTTTACACGATGACAACTCACTCATTAAATATGGGTTTTATTTTCATATGGGCTGACTATCCCTTTTCTGATTATGCGGTTGTTGATTGTATTAGGAACGCAATTGCAGCCTTTAAGAGCGATGGTATCAAGTTAACATATTTAAACAGCTGAATGACCTGTCATTGGAATAGTGACAATGAACCACCTTAGATATACGGATGATACAGTTTGAATGGCAAATAGTGAGCTAGAAGTACAGGATCTTGTGACAGCTATATACAAAATAAGTCAAGAGTTTGGATTAGCCATAGACATTAAACATACAGAGACTACGATACTTGAGAAAAGTGACAAGACATCATGTAGTTAGTTTTCTTTTCACATGTACCTTAGAGCGGCTTTGGGAGATTAAGTTGTTTATCCTGCGTCAAGCGCGTTGCGTCGGTCAATGTGAACCCGTGTCGCTGCAAAATAACTCTAATGTCATCTATCCACCTGCCTCGTGACCATCACCTTGCCCTGTAGCCAAATATACCACCTTCGTTAAGCATCAGTGGAAGTTGATGATGGTGTATTCTCATGAGATAACCAAACCAACTTATTTTCTGCCTGGAAATGTATTCGACACAAGACGTAGTGCCGACCATACTTCGAATGCCGTCGTTCTGAATTCTGTCTCTCCTAGTAACACGGATGACGTTCCTCAAATATTTCATTTCATACGTCGAAATTCGGGATCAAGATGCTGAGCAGCGCATGAGCTGCAGTGGTCAGCGATCCATAGCTGACTGCTAGCGTCAGGGCCAGCGAACCAGAGGTTGCCAAGACCCTCCTACACCTCCACGCGGTGATCCTGGATAACAGGCTGCAGCAGGGCAGACTGGCTAAGGAGAAGGGATCGAAGAGGGAATACTAACCCGGTATTCAAAAAATGCTTGCTGAAGTCGGATGTGTTGGACCGAAAGGTGCAAATATCGCAGTCAAGCTGTAAGCTACAACACAACGCATTCCGTTCTCTGGACTACATTCTGCTACTTAAGCCCTTTCAGGGTTTGGTAGCGGGGGATTGAGAACTAACAAAGAAGAAGAAAGAAGAATACGTCGAAATTCTGCTCTGGCCCGCCCTGGACAGAGGCCATGTTTGGCCCTGGTAGCACAGAGTCGGTATAAATATACTGTTTATCGGCTGTTGCTGTGTTACCAAACTAATGCTCGTGTGCCTAAGTAGTGGTAACAGCCGATAAGTCACATGATATACTTTCTGACACCTAGTCTCAATTTCCATACCGATCCTACCGTCTGCCGAAAAAAATTCTGCCCAAATACTCAAACTCATGGGCCTGTTGAAGAGTAATATCATTTACACTTATCTTGAGTGGCCCATGTGTTCTACTGATTATTATACTTTCTGTTTTGTTCTCGCTAATTCGCAAATTGTATTTGGCGCAGGTAGTGGCCATCGCATTATGAATGCCATGTATGCAGATACAAATAAAATATCAACTTCTGAAACAGGAATAGCGTTTCTCCTATCTCTTTCTAGGTCATATTATAAAAGAAGATGGCAGCTGTGAAAAAGAAATCAGAAAGAGAATAAGTATGGCCAAAAGGGTATTCGACAACATGCG
This sequence comes from Ariolimax columbianus, assembly GCA_036924085.1. Classification (NCBI taxonomy): domain Eukaryota; kingdom Metazoa; phylum Mollusca; class Gastropoda; order Stylommatophora; family Arionidae; genus Ariolimax; species Ariolimax columbianus. The sequence goes on along the minus strand of JAVGWX010000005.1, from coordinate 25,008,310 downwards.
ACACATACTGACATTCAAACAGATAAATCAGAATTTGAAAATGAGAATTGCGCATAAATATTGACAATGAATAACAAACGAGAAAAGAGTATTGAAACCTTCGAAATGTGGGTATATAGAAGATCGGGTCGCATTTCTTAGAGTGAAAATAAAATGTGGAAGTGCTGAAGAAGTTGGGAGTGAAAAGAGAATTAATGACCAAAATCAAGACAGTTACGTTATTTTGGTTATATAACAAGACATACCTCCTTGTTGAAGACCATACTAGAGAACAGAGTAGAAGGCAGTCATTCAAGAGGCAGAAGACGTTATAAGTGGGTGGATAACATCAGGAGATGGACTGGGAAAAGCCTTTAAGTTTGCACCATTACTGCAAGAGATAGAGTACACCGAAGATCCATTACAGCCGACCTTCTTTGCGGAAATTACACTTGAACTGAACTGAAAAAAACATGTACTGTGCAGAAGGCATGTCTCTCATATCTTAAAGACCACTCCAAATGCAGAAAAAGATACACACTAACCATAATCATTCAACAAATATATCTCGCGATCCAAGCAGAACAGACAAAATTAATTGCGGTCAGCAATACTGCTCCTATCACACTGAGAGGAACACAATAAGATGAGGAAGAGAAATTCACTAGCCTAAGCAGCATCACAAACAGGACAGGCGATGCAGATCTGGATGTTAAAGTCATAATTCAAACAGTAGAAAGAGCCATATGTATCATTCTGAAAAAGAAATAGATCTTGAAAATAATCAAAGTGCATGTAAAGTTACGAATCTTCAACTACAGTGTGAAGAACGTATTTGTATATGGAAGAAAACTTGATGAATTACCGTACTCATTAAAGAGATTACTGGGCTCTACCATCAACTCTCTGAGAACGATTCTGGGACTACAGTTGTTCGACCAGTTCTTCTAATGCTTATAGCTACTTTAAAGACCACATCATTTTCAATTGCTTACATTGAGCCACATCTTTTGTTTTGTCTGCTAAACTTACACGTTTTCAAGTTACCATATACAAACTAGTTTTGGCTTCAATCGAGAACAGTTCTTACTCTTTACTGTGCTAAACAAACGTGTGGAATCAGATTTCAATTAATTTTGTTAACTTTTCTTTCACAGTTTACAATGTAAACAAAGACAGTATAAATCATCAACATTCTTGTAGCGGAGTCAAGAATTTGTTGACGGCCGACGTATAAAAGATAAAATCATCTGGTGAAATGGAAAGCCTAACAATTCTGACAACCACAGTATCGAAGATGATAATCGTAATTTTGGCAACGATGATAGTGGCTACGAAGATTATGCCCCGCCCTCTTGGAAGAAGAGAGTGTATTTTTTTATTGCGATCATGAGATATAAAAATATATTTAAATTAATAACGATAGATGATATCATTAAGAAGTTTGGCACGCCATCTTCAGACATAAATGGACATTATTATGTATGCAATGTATGGATATTTGTTCATTAGTTTTACAACAGGAATCTGGCCAGTAGAGCATATTTGTTACTTTTTAAATAATTTTTCTTCAAATAATACTGTTTAAATAAAAAATAAAGATCAAACTGTCATACGTCTCTTTTCCATTGCTGGAGTCGTCGAGAGGTCTTTTAAAGCTGAGAACCACAAGCCGCTTCGTTACTGCTGTTACCACGTCGTCTCCTGGCTATGTTTGTTTATTTCACCTCTAACAGAAAACATCATTTGCCATTCCGGGGATTGGAACCCCTGCCCTCCTTGTCGGCAGGCAGACATCGAAACCATTCGACCACGGGCTCCTTTAAAATAATATTAATTTTTATAATTCTCCATCCTAAATAATGAAGTAAAAATAGCAGATAGTGGCCACATTGGAATTCTTCATTCAATATGCTAAAATTCAGTAGCGAAGTGGTTAAGCCGTCGGCCTCGTGATCCGGTGGTGTGGGTTCGACTCCGGACTCCGCCATCTTTTTCACGGGTGCTTGATGCGGAGTCCCCTGCATTTCGTAGTCGCCCCATACTCGTCTTGTCCTTGACTTGCCACTGGGGTCGGGCGGCACGAGACGAGAGAGTGAGGATAAAAAGTAGCGCAGTTAATCCTTACTAAAAAATATCACTAGCAAAAAAATTATGCCATCATCGTCTGCGATTAACCGCGGCCGTTGTCTTTATGCTCAAATTCGATACATACAATTTTTACGTCTGCCAATTTTCACTGCTCAGAATATTAATACTTTTGAAATCTTCATAAGTGCAGTTTTATCCATTTTCTTAAAGCATGTTCAATTGTTACATTCCTGCCTATGGGACGAGCTCTTGGTTAAATACGACAGTTTTGGGTAGAGAACAGGACAAAGGCAGAAGGAATAGGAAATGTTAAGTGGAAGGTGACATTTGATAAGGCACACATTGCTAAAGTCATAAACCAGTATTGCCAGACAAGCTCTGTTCTGGACGCAAAATGAAAAAAAAGAGGGAAAGGAACGCCAACGAACATATTTAGAAGAGACATGGAAGTTGGAAGAGCAAAAGCTGTAGAAAATGGCAGCGGGCAGGTTTGTTTAGAATATGTTGCTCGAGCGGGCGGGTCTGTTTAGAATATGTTGGTCGAGCGGGCGGGTCTGTTTAGAATATGTTGCTCGAGCGGGCAGGTCTGTTTAGAATATGTTGGTCGAGCGGGTAGGTCTGTTTAGAATATGTTGGTCGAGCGGGCGGGTCTGTTTAGAATATGTTGGTCGAGCGGGCGGGTCTGTTTAGAATATGTTGGTCGAGCGGGTGGGTCTGTTTAGAATATGTTGGTTGAGCGGGCAGGTCTGTTTAGAATATGTTGGTCGAACGGGCGGGTCTGTTTAGAATATGTTGGTCGAACGGGCGGGTCTGTTTAGAATATGTTGATCGAGCGGGCAGGTCTGTTTAGAATATGTTGGTCGAGCGGGCGGGTCTGTTTAGAATATGTTGGTTGATCGATAACATATGCACATACAGGTGATAAGGGCGCAGAGGAAGGAAAAACACAAATAGACCGAGTTTTATGGGAGAAATAAATGTGGCTATTCTTCTGCACATTACTATATGGCAAAGAGTTAAATCTAAGACCGACCGCAATTATTGACAAGGGAAATATATTTCGATTTGATTTTCTCGAGAGCATAAATCTAAGGAAGGTTAGTCCAATTTAACAGGAAATTTATGTAATTTTAGAGAGAGTATCATCACCATATAGCATGATCTTTGCGGAACGTCGCTCTCACAAGAGCCGATCTGTAAGACTTCTGATTTCTAGTCAGTACTCCCGCCTTTATCACTGTCATCTATAGGACCTCCGTGATGTCCTGTGTCCATCTTCTCCTCGGCCTGCCTCTGTCCCGCTCTCCAGACACCATTCCCTCCAGTATCTTTCTCTCCACGCTATTATGGCGTTTGATATGGCCAAAATACTTTACCTTTCTAAACAAGATATTGTTTACTAATAAATTTGTCTCGATATCCAGTTCTTTTAGGATATCTGTGTTTTTCCTTTTCGTTATCTATGGAATTTTGAGCACTCTCCTGTAGGATTTTAGTTCAAAAGATTGAGTCATTTTTTCAAGTGTTTGTGTCGGGTTCTACGTTTTACATCCATACGTTGTCATCGAGATGATGCAAGTTCGCAGGATTTGAGATCATAAGGTGTATTGCTATTAGAGACGTCTGAGTGCGACCGATAGAGTTAGGAGGTGGGGTGGTGAGGGGGAAGAAGATAGATGTGATTATTTGAGAGGTAAACTGAACGACGAAGCAAGGAACCATTTACAGACCACCAGAACAATAAGAGAGAAATTGTATACAAACTACCAGAACAATGAAGAGAAACGTTTATACAGACCACCATAACAATGAAGAGATAAGTTTTATACAGACCACCAGAACAATGAAGAGAGAAGCCTTATACAGACCACCAGAACAATAAAGAGAGAAGTTTATACAGTTCACAAGAACAATAAGAGAGAAGTTTTATTCAAACTACAAGAACAATGAAGAGAGAAGTTCATACAGTCCACAAGAACAATGAAGAGAGAAGTTTTATACAGACCACCAGAACAATGAAGAGAGAAGTTTTATACAGACCACCAGAACAATGAAGAGAGAAGTTTATACAGTCCACAAGATCAATAAGAGAGAAGTTTTATACAGACCACCAGAACAATGAAGAGAGAAGTTTATACAGTCCACAAGATCAATAAGAGAGAAGTTTTATACAGACCACCAGAACAATGAAGAGAGAAGTTTATACAGTCCACAAGATCAATAAGAGAGAAGTTTTATACAGACCACCAGAACAATGACGAGAGAAGTTTATACAGTCCACCACAACAATGAAGAGAGAAGTTTTATTTAGACCACCAGAACAATGAAAAGTGAAGCCTTATACAGACCACCAGAACAATAAAGAGAGAAGTTTATACAGTTCACAAGAACAATAAGAGAGACGTTTTATTCAAATTACCAGAACAATGAAGAGAGAAGTTTATACAGACCACCAGAACAATGAAGAGAGAAGTTTATACAGACCACAAGAACAATGAAGAGAGAAGTTTTATACAGACCACAAGAACAATGAAGAGAGAAGTTTATACAGTCAACAAGAACAATAAGAGAGAAGTTTTATACAGACTACCAGAACAATGAAGAGAGAAGTTTATACAGTCAACAAGAACAATGAAGAGATACGTTTATACAGTCCACAAGAACAATAAGAGAGAAGTTTAATACAGACCACCAGAACAATGAAGAGAGAAGCTTTATACAGACCACCAGAACAATGAAAAGAGAAGTTTATTCAGACCACAAGAACAATAAGAGAGAAGTTTTATACAGACCACCAGAACAATGAAGAGAGAAGTTTTATACAGACCACAAGAACAATTAAGAGAGAAGTTTATACAGACCACCAGAACAATGAAAAGAGAAGTTTATTCAGACCACAAGAACAATAAGAGAGAAGTTTTATACAGACCACCAGAACAATGAAGAGAGAAGTTTTATACAGACCACAAGAACAATGAAGAGAGAAGTTTTATACAGACCACCAGAACAAGACGTGAGAAGCCTTTTACAGACCACCAGAACAAGAAGACAGAGGCCTTATACAGACCTCCAGTTTTATTCGCTAAACAGACGGAACTATTTGAGAGCATAAACGTATGGCAAAAAAAGGTAATATGAAACAAGGCTCCCAGTTCTGCGATGGAAATAGATGTAACTATGTGAGCGGATAAGTCTGAAGCAAACCATATTTTACCAGGGACATGAATGTAGCTATTTTAAAGCATAAACTACATGCAAAAAAAAAACCAAAAAAAAAAACCAAACAAACAGCGATGCAGATCTCTAGTTTTGCAAGGGAAATAGAAATGAATACTTGAGAGATTTTGTCTGAGACAGACCACTAACTTTACAACGGAAAACTATATGAATACTTGAGAGATTTTGTCTGGGATAGACCACTAATTTTACAAGGGAAAACTAAATGAATACTTGATAGATTTTGTCTGAGACAGACCATTAATTTTACAAGGGAAAACTATATGAATACTTGAGAGATTTTGTCTGAGACAGACCACTAATTTTACAAGGGAAAAATATTTGAATACTTGAGAGATTTTGTCTGGAACAGACCACTAATTTTACAAGGGAAAAATATTTGAATACTTGAAAGATTTTAGTCTGAGACAAACAGCACGTTTTACGAGCTAAATAGATGTGTGAATATTTGAGAGATATAGTCAGACGCAGAATGTCTGTTGTGAGGGGGGGGGGGGGGGGAAGGTATTCGTTGCTGTTGTTGAATGCCTACATAGAGTAGGATTACTGTTTTGGGCGCCCTAAAAAAACTACGTTAAATGGCGGTTTGTTGTAGCTTCCCTCATATCCCTAGCATGCTGATGAAGGTGGACTGGGTCCTCCAGGAGGTTGTGTTATGCTTGGCTTCATCTGCGTGTCACTCACTACTACGAGGATTACGTTGATCCCTCACCTTGTTAGCTAGGCTGTGATAAAAACAGCCCGTTTCCAGGAAGGGCTTCGAGAAAGCCAAGGTGAGGGTCTTGTCCAGTATATTTTGCCTGGCCAGACATTAGTCTTTCTTCCCTGCGAGGTATTTAGATGTGGATATTTGAGAGCATAAGTCTGACACAGACCGGTTGTTTTGCGAGGTAAATATATTTGGATATGAGAAAAATCAATGCTATACAAATACAATGGATACAAAGCTGATCACGCAAAAGATGGATAGCAGAAATAACATAACTAGTAAAGCTTCTTGTGTACGAAGCACATTCCGGGGTAAAAAATAAAGATATATGTGAATATTTTAGATCATAATTCTAAGACATACTGTCTGTTTTACAGGGGAAATAGATGTGAATATTAGAGAACATAATTCTGAGACAGACTACCTGTTCTGCTGGGGAAATAGATGTGAATATTAGAGAACATAATTCTGAGACAGACTACCTGTTCTGCTGGGGAAATAGATGTGAATATTAGAGAACATAATTCTGAGACAGACTACCTGTTCTGCTGGGGAAATAGATGTGAATATTAGAGAACATAATTCTGAGACAGACAGCTTGTTTTACGGGGGAAATAGATGTGAATATTTTATATTTTAAAGCAAAAGTCGGAGCTAGACAGCCAATTTCACGATTTACCTGGGAGGGGATGGGGTGGAGCAGGAGGATTGGGGGTGGGGGAGAACATATGTGATTATTTGAAAGCATAAAAGGTATGACAAATACAGAAGTCTTAAGCAGACGCCTAGTTTTACGAGAGAAATATATGTGGTTATTTGTCTTGAGCCTCACAATTTTAACACCATGTGTACCACCGCGTGGCCATCTCACCTCGTCCTGTCGTGCTAGCCAGGTGTCTCAATGTTATACCATCGCTGAACTCAAGATAGGCAATCTATTAAATGTCAGTCGCATCTGGTCTCAAATGATAAATGTCTTAGGCTAAGCGTAGCTTTCATAGAAGAAGTGTGTGTTAAATGAGATGCAGTAATCAATATTATGGTGACCATAATGAGGTAGACGACGAAGCACGAGAGACATTGAGTAGAAGTCAATACAGAAGCTTTCACCTGTCGATTTTTCTAGTTAGAAACCAGAGAAAAACAACAACGAAGCAAACGACCCCAAATAAAAACCATTAAAAAAAACCACACAAAAAAACCCACATAATTACAAGCAGCTGTTGTTGGTTCTCTTAGGATAAAAAATGTAAAAACTGCAAAAAAAATAAAATAAAATGTATCTAATTACGAATACAGACAGTCCCTAATTTAGATTGCTGATTTGTTCTACAGCAAGTCTCGTAGGTCAGTACTAACGTACTATGTCGTTCCAGACCTTAAAAGTTAGTTGCTCATCGCAAGCGAGGATGGCGACACCGCCAGAAAGGTTTGTCTTGATGATGTAACTTGCGCTGTATTTGGATTATAGTGAGGAAGTAACTGCGCTGGTCATCAACCTCACTCTCTGGTCCCGAACTATCTTTGGCCAGTGGCATAACATAAGTGAAGACGACTGGGGGGGGGGGGGTAATTCAGGATGCAGGCTCTTTATCCCACCTCCTTTGAGACCAGGGGTCGCTTGAAACTTGCGGGGCTCGAACAGTTTCCGTTCATCGTTGTGTTTGGAATACTCAATAACTTGGCAAGATACACGAAGAATACACTTTACTGTCAAGTATGAAGCTGCCTCTATACAGACCAATACTTCGCTCCATAACAATTATCAGAATAATAAGAACAACAAAAGCCAATATCTAAATCAAAATCTATTTAGCTCTCTCATGAGTATTCATAGGAGTCTCAGTCTTTGCAGACTATGCGCGTGGCACCCTGTGAGTAGCCTCTCAGGGCACAAGCCTGGGCGCTGAATATGGAGATCCTGGGCTGCCCAAACTGCATGATCCGCCTCTCGGCTTCGCTGGTGTAATCCAAAGAAATGCAAGCATAACAATTTGGCACCAGCTCAGCTGCATATAAGCTGCTGGAATGAGTTCGCAATTTTGAAACGATCCGCATTAGGTGCTACCATTCCGGATTTTCTGTCTGGGTTTACTCCCGTAACTCTACCCTCTCCTGAAGTTTCCACAAGGCAGTGGAGTCGTTTGCGCAGATAGTAGTTACTCGAGACATCCGATGATACTTTCGTCGTCCCAAGACTAGCCAGCACTCCCTGGAACGTGGGTTTAAAATCAGAGTTCCTCCTCTTCAAGTCGAACTGCCTGAACAGGCTAACGAGCTTCGTCTACCCGGGTTTAGAGTAATAGTTTATCTGCTATTAGATTGACTGCCAACCAAGACTAATGAGCCCAATCTGCCCGCTCAGTTTTACCCACGGGCACTCGGTAGTGCCCTACAGCAGGCTCTGTAAGAAACAGGGGGCACCTCATGAAGGTGCTGCTTGGGACACAATAATGTAGGAGAGGTCGTTAAACGTCAAGCCGAACAGTGAATCCAGCGGCGATCTCAACACCTGAAAAAGAGAGGCTATATCAGACGCTTCACTTTTGTTTAACGAGCGGGACGTCCAACTCAGACCTCGCTACCGACCCCCACCCCCACCCCAGGAGTATCGGTCACCACGTGCATGTTGATCTGACCACAGTTATTGAAAGTGTGTTGTTTAGAGCAGTGATTCCCAACCGCCGGTCCTCGGATCGCTACCGGTTCGCAGACAATTCCTGCCGTTCCGCGAATAGAAAATTACAATTGAACCCTTTATCCATGTACTGCTCGAATTCTGGTTATTTTAAATGACTATAGAATTTTCATTTTATAATATTAGGTTTAACAACTAATAGCCTATACAAATAATGGAGTTTTTTTCCTATCTGTTACTATTTTCACCAGCACGTGAAAAATTTTGTGCTGTTTTTGATCGACCCACAAATAATTTTGTCCTGTTGTGACCAGTCCGAGAACAATTTTGACTAGTCCGCGAACAATTTTGACTAGTCCGATAACAATTTTGAATAGTTCGCTAACAATTTTGAATAGTCCGAAAACAATTTCGACTAGTCCGCGAACAATTTTTCTTATTTTCATCGGCACGTGAAGAATTTTGTGCTTTTTGTATTGGGCGCAAACAATATTGTCCTATTTTGATCGGTCCGCGAGCAATTTTGTCCTATTTTGACCGGTTTGCAAAATTTGTTTCCTATTTTCACCTGTCCACGAGTGTAAAAAGGTTGAGAAACCCTGACTTAGAGTGCCTATAGAACGGGGTGGTCAGACCAATGTCAACCCATCTTAGTCGCCTCCTATGACATGCCTGGAAGACTACGTTGTTGCTAATCTTTGATCCACTTTCGGGCTCACTCATTAAAAATAAAATATTGTTAACTATAGTAATAATCATACCATTAACATAATAATGATAATACTAATAGCGATACAAAAAAAAATAATAATAATACTACTGTAAATAAAAGTAAAGCTAAAGAAACTACTACTAGTATTTCAACTATTACTACTACTACAACAAGAACTACTACTATTACTACTACTACTGTTGATGCTGCATTATACTACTATTACTACTCTTACTACTGTTACTACTACTACTACTACTACTTCTACTACTTCTACTACTACTTCTACTACTACTACTACTTCAACTACTACTTCTACTAATAATAATAATAACAATGATGATGATAACAACACAAATATAAAATCCTAATAATAACAACACAAATTGTAGTAAAAAATAATGAAAACAATAATAATAAAATTGATAATATTAACAACAACAATAATGACAACAATAATGCTAATGATAACGATACAAATATTAACAATGACATACTACTAATAATAGTACTTTTACTGATAATATTATTATTAATAATAATAATACTACTACTGACAACACTAATGCTAATAATGATTTTGCAAACAATGGTAACAATAATAATGCTAGTAATGATAATATTATTTCTATTGCAGCTACTGCTAGTAATAAGGTCAATGATAACAATTATAACAATAGTAGTATATAGTAATGATACTACTACTAATTCCACTGCTACTAATAATAGTGATATTAATAATGATAATACAAATAAATACGATAATAATAATAGTAATAATGGTTTTACTACTGCTACTATTACAACAACAACAACAACAATAACAACTACTACTACTACTGCTACTAATACTACCACTACTATTACTACAGCTAGTACTACTACTACTACTAATACTATTATTACTACTACTACTGCTACTAATAATAATAATAACAATACTGAAAACAATAATGATACTACTGCAACTACTATTAAAATGATATTATTGCTACTGCTACTACAACAACAACAACAAGTACTACTACTACTACTGCTACTACTACTGCTATTGCTACTGCTACTACTGCTGTATTACTACTACTACTACTACTTTTACTACCACTATTTTTAATACTGTTACTACTACTACTACTACTTCAACAACCACTACTACTACTATTACTACTACTACTACTGTTAATAATAATAATAATAATAGTAGTGATAATAATAAAGATACTACTACCACTACTACTACTACTACTACTACTACAACTACTGTTACTATTACTACTACTACTAATGATAATAATAATAATGATACAACTGCTACTGCTACTACTAATTATAACAACAATAATAATGCTAAGTATAATACTATTAGTAATTATAATGGTAATAATAATAATAATAACAAAAATAATAACAGATATGAATCATAATTCACTGGCAAGAATATAAATAAGAAAGATAAGCAGGTCAATGGTTAGGTCGAACATTATTCTGAGAGCAGCTCATGTGACAAAATCGTCCCTCTCACAGTCCTTGAAGCAGTCCCAGTGTGGAAGACCTGGATATCAGAACGTCTCTGAAATATCCTAATATTGCTATTGGCAGTTTGACTCCGTGCAGAACACCAGGTGGTGAATGGATTCACCCTGATCTCATCAAAGAAGGTGATAGTGTCTCTTGCAATGTTGCATTTAAGGCAATTTTTTTTTCAAGAATTGAAATATATTGCGATAATATACAAAAATAAAAAGACAAAGCATTTTTCTCGTTGCAGTGTTATTGGAAAAGACTTCATCAGTCTTTTTACAACGACTAAACAAAATGGCTGAGCGTGTTTATTCAGAATCACTGAGTGGATTCCAATTTGGAGAGCAGTAATTGACTTGATATTCTCTCTTCGGTAACTTCAGTAAAATGTACGCAAGCAGTAGAAGCTGATCTTACGAATTGCTAAATCTAATAATATCGTTAAATGAAGCCATGAAATGAACAGTTTAATTTCATGGCAATATATCGTAATCATTTGGTATTCGCATTGGTGTTAAACAAGGCTGCTCTATTCGGGCTCGTCTTTGCTCTGCTAGTGAATCACGCTTGCAATGCAACGGAAGAAATTAGCATTCACGCTAGATAGGATGGTTGACTTTAAACTTGCCAACCTCAAGGTTAAAACGAAAATCAAAGCGGTCACTGAGAAATACGGTGAACACAAAAAAATTAAATAAATATTGTAATATGAAGCTTAAACGTGATTACAAAAAAATCAACAAAACCAAAACGGCAGAAATTTTTCTGGGAGGGACAAGAGCAAATGACGATCGTTTGGAAAGAATAGGAACTATATGATCGAATATACAGGCTTTATTGTCAAAGTATATCGTTATCTTGAAAACTTTAAGCAAGATAGATGCTTTACTATCAGAGAAATTTTAACTACATAATGGCATTCCTCAGGGCGTAATCTCACTAACAATATTTATGATAATGGTCAATTATCTGTTTATAAAGAATTCACACAGCTAAAAAATAGCTCTCCGCGATTTGCAGATCGTAATGCTTTCAATATGCGATGTCAGAAGCGCATTATAGTAATGTTCTGGTAAGACCTAGTTACAAACACTGAGGTCGTCCGTAAACACATCTCGAGAGTATGGTTTTAATGAAATACCGTCGTCGCCTCTATCTTCGGTCATGTTACCCGCTGCACACAGGACGTTTCGACCCATCAAATTCTGCACTAGGTTGTCACAATTACGTGTGAGAAAAAACTTTCTTCAATCAAGAGTCGCTCTTGGGTTCAATGTCACAAAATATGGCTACGACAAATCGCCAGTACCTCATAAGAATGATTCCTCTCAAAGATCTTGGCGATCAATCGTTGTCACGGACAATCGACGCGACGGTCCTTGTACACCTGATCGGACTATTGCTATTTGTATTATTTAAAAAAATTAATTTGCAGACAAAGTAGCAATCGGGAGAACACACAATAATTTCTGGTACTTTTAAAAGAAAATACAATCCCCACAACGACCAAGTTACAGAATTGTGTCCAAATGTGGATTTCAGTTAGAAATAACCTTCAGAAAGGCCAAACAAAACAAATAATGGACCTACATATAAATAATCAAACAATAAAAACAGCCAACAACACAACATTTCTAGGAATGACATTCGACTAAGAACAGAATTTTAAGAGCCAAATACAATGTAGATAAACAGGAGAAATGCTCTAGAAGAACAATTAACACGATGAGGTCCAAACAGGATTGGTAGCTAGCACAAGAATAGCGATTACCTTCTACAAGTCATACCTAAGATAACGTAAGTGTTGCAGCCGGACGGAAGTAGTGTCACCAACGACCCAGATCAGTACTGGCTCTCTGATCAGGAAAGAGATGGCCAATGGCAACACCTTATCCATCAGCCCAGACCACTCCAGCGCCAGGTTGATTGCGCGAGGGGTGGGTGGGGGGGGAGGAGCATTTCGGGAAAAAAAGGGGGGGGGGCATGGATATCCCAAATCGTCCGCCTGTCACTTTGTGACGAAACTAGACTGCTGGAATGGGAAACTGGTTGTCTACAATCTATGTAGAGTCTTCTGGGGGTCGCTGTGGTCGATAGGTTAGGTACTCGATTCTAAAAGCGATGAACGGAAACGGTGGGCGATCCAATCCCGCAAGTTTTTAAAAGATCTCTGGTCTCAAGAGAGATCGGGCCAGAGTGCCTGCATCCTGAGTTACCTCCAGGACTTTCGACTTATGTCTTGCCATTGGTCTAAGGTAGCTCGAGATCAGAGAGAGAGGGAGAGAGAAAGAGAGAGAGAGAGAAAGAGAGAGAGAGGGAGAGAGAGAGAGGGAGAGAGAGAGAAGAGAGAGAGAAAGAGAGAGAGAGAGAAAGAGAGAGAGAGAGAAAGAGAGAGAGAAAAAGAGAGAAAGAGAGAGAGAGAAAGAGAGAGAGAGAGAAAGAGAGAGAGAGAAAGGGAGAGAGAGAGAAAGAGAGAGAGAAAGAGAGAGAGAAAGAGAGAGAGAAAGAGAGAGAGAGAGAAAGAGAGAGAGAAAGAGAGAGAGAGAGAGAGAGGATGATGACAAACGAATTTTCTTCTTCACTGTAATCTAAACACAGCGCAAGTTACATCATCAAGATACAACCGCCTGACCATGTCGCCAGCATCACTTGCGATGAGCAAATAACTAACCAACCAACCAACCAACAAACCAACCAACCAACCAACAAACTAACTAACTAACTAACTAACTTACTAACTAACTAACTAACCAACTAACTAACTAACTAACCAACTAACTAACTAACTAACTTACTAACTAACTAACTAACTAACTAACTAACCAACTAAGTAACTAACTAACTTACTAACTAACTAACTAACTAACTAACTAACTAAGTAACTTACTAAATAACAAACTAACTAGCTAACCAACTAACTAACTAACTAACTAACTAACTAACCAACTAACTAACTAACTAACCAACTTACTAACTAACTATCTAACTTACTAACTAACTAACTAAGTAAATAACTAAGTAACTAACTAATTAACTAACTAAATAACTAACTAAATAACTAATACAAGTATAGTGCCCAGCTCAGCAAACGCTAGCAGCACACAATAATTAGATTAGATGGAGATCAGACACCCGATTTTAGCTGGAGCTTCAAGAGCAACATCAGTTGAAGTTCTGGGGGTTGTACTGAAGGTAATACTACTGCAACTCTAAAGAAAGGTTAACTAATGTCTAATTATAGTGATTTGTTCGCCAGTCAGCGGATATCAACAAAATTAAAATTAATAACCACGTCACTATAAATAGTAGCACAGACCAAAAGACTATGTTAAAAGTAGTAATACTAACATACGGTTCTGAATACAAGATATTTAAAATGTGTATCGAAAAAAGTAATATGGCCGCCCCGTAACTGCTGCGCTCTCGACTGGCTCCATTATTTGTTTCGTTTTCCGATTGTTGGTGCTTCCTGTTTCGATTATATTTCACAACTCTTTCACCAGGTGTTATCAGGGACTTTATTCTGTGGAATTAATGTGCTTTCGATAGGTTATCCTGTCTGTTATGCTGCATTTCGCTGCGTTTCCTGCCTGGCTAAAGTTGTGGGAGACCAGTCCACGATAGAGTTCAACGTTCCGCTCAACTGCACACCAGAATTCAGTCCAGATTACCACTACTCAAGGACAATTCTGCTCGGACTGAAATCGACTTTCTCCTGCCCGCACCTCTCTTCACCGGAGATTGCACGATACCTCGTATTCTCAGCACAGCAAGGTTCACGCTGACCAAAAGGTGGACACAGTCAGAAGCATCGGCGGAGGGAAACGGAAAAACAGGGAGTTTGACACAAACTTAAGTTTAACACACTCCTTGCGGTCCTCATCCCAAGGCAGCGGGGTACTCGGCTACTCTCTGGGGAGTCTGTTGGGATTTCGGTCGACACGCTACGCATAAACACAGCCTCAGCAGTTGAAAATGGTAGTGGTTGATCAACGCAACAGGTGCCTACACGAGAGTTATTATTATTGTTAAATAGTCATAGGAGAGGGCAGAGCAGCAATTTGTACAACTAGGGGTCAATAGGGAGTCACGGAGAGTCATGTTCGGGTGGGTGAGGTGCCATTTGGGAGTAAATGAAATGTCTTGTAGGGATCCATGAAGTGTCCTGCATGGAGTCCACGAAGTTTCCTGTTGGGGTATGAAGTGTCCTGTTGAGGTATGAATTGTCCGGTTGTGGTATAAACTGTCCTGTTGGGCTATCAAGTTTCCTGTTGGGATATAAACTGTCCTGTTGGGATATCAAGTTTCCTGTTGGGATATAAAGTTTCCTGTTGGGATATAAAGTTTCCTGTTTTGATATAAAGTTTCCTGTTGGGATATAAAGTTTCCTGTTGGGATATAAAGTTTCCTGTTGAGATATAAAGTTTCCTGTTGGGATATAAAGTTTCCTGTTGGGATATAAAGTTTCCTGTTGGGATATAAAGTTTACTGTTGGGATATAAAGTTTCCTGTTGGGATATAAAGTTTCCTGTTGGGATATAAAGTTTCCTGTTGTGGTATAAAGTATCCAGTTGGGGTATGGCTTGGCTTCGTTCATTATCACTCTCCCACTACCAAACACTGAAAGGGCTTAAGTAGCAGAATGTAGTTCAGTTTACAGCTTGACAGCGATATTTGCACCTTTCGGTCCAACACATCCGACTTCAGCAAACATTTTTTGAGTACCGATCCCTTCTCCTTAGCCAGTCTGCCTTGCTGCAGCCTGTTATCCAGGATCACCGAGTGGAGGTGTAGAAGGGTCTTGGCAGCTTTGGTTCGCTGGCCCTGACGCTAGCAGACAGCTATGGATCGCTGACCACGGCAACTCATGCGCTGCTCAGAGTCTTGATCCCCAGTTAGGGTATAAAGTATCCTGTTGTGGTATACAATATCCTGTAGAAGTATAAAGTATCCTGTTGGGGTATAAAGTATCATTTGGGGTATACAGTATCCTGTAAGAGTATAAAGTATCCTGTTGGGGTATAAAGTATCCTGTTGTGGTATACAGTATCCTGTAGGAGTATAAAGTATCCTGTTGGGGTATAAAGTATTTTGTTGGGTATAAAGTATCCTATTGGAATATAAAGTCTCATTTTGAGATATAAAGTATCCTGTCGGAATATAAAGTATCCTGCTGGGGTATAAAGTATCGTATTGGGGTATAAAGTATCCTATTAAGGTATAAAGTATCCAGTCAGGGTATAAAGTATTGTATTGGAATATAAAGTATCTTGTTAGGGTATAAAGTATCTTGTTAAAGTATAAAGTGCCCTATTGGGGAATAAAGTGTCCTGTTGGGTATAAAGTGTCCTGTTGGGTATAAAGTGTCCTGTTGGGTATAAAGTATTCTGTTAGGGTATAAAGTGTCCTGTTGGGTATAAAGTATTCTGCTGGGGTATAAAGTATTCTGTTGGGTATAAAGTGTCCTGTTGGGTATAAAGTATTCTGCTGGGGTATAAAGTATTCTGTTGGGTATAAAGTGTCCTGTTGGGTATAAAGTATTCCGCTAGGGTATAAAGTATTCTGTTAGGGTATAAAGTGTCCTGTTGGGTAAAAGTGCCCTATTGAGGAATAAAGTGTCCTGTTGGGTATAACATGTCCTGTTGGGTATAAAGTATTCTGCTGGGGTATAAAGTATCCTATTGGGGTATAAAGTATCCTGTTAGGGCATAAAGTATCCTGTTGGGGTATACCGTATCCTACTGGAGTATAACGTATCCTGTTGGGGTATAAAGTATCCTGTTGGGGTATAACGTATCCTGTTTGGGTATAAAGTATCCTGTTGGGGTATAACATATCCTGTTGGGGTATAAAGTATCCTGTTGGGGTATAAAGTATCCTGTTGGGGTATAACGTATCCTGTTTGGGTATAAAGTATCATGTTGGGGTATAACATATTCTGTTGGGGTATAAAGTATCCTGTTGGGGTATAACATATCCTGTTGAGGTATAACATATCCTGTTGGGGTATAACATATCCTGTTTTGGTATAAAGTATCCTGTAGGAGTATAAAATATCCTTTTGGGGTTTTTAATGTGTAATGATGGAGGAACATTAAATGTTATATGGGCGTCCATTTAAGTGCATTGTAGGGGTTGATGAAGTATTCTGAATGGGATAGAGGAAGTGTCCTATTGGAGTCCACGAAGTGTCCTGCTGGGATCCACGAAGTGTCCCGCTGGGGTCTATGAATTGTTCTCGTGGGTCCGTCAAACATCCCGTGAAAGCTTGCCCCTTTTTAAATGACAAATATTTTAAATGAACAAATTGTTCGAATCTTTGATACACAATGTAAACAAAAACTTCGTATGATAACAGTGTTTGAGAAAACCCTGCTAATCATGAACAAATTCTTTCTTACATATAAAAAAAAAACCCACTTCTGCTGAAGACTACCTGATTGAACTGGCATATATTCAGCATCGAGTTCTGTATTCATTTCAATACTGGTTTTTTAAATAGGTCAAAAAGGTGTTAGTGGCATGTGTCTCGCCTTACCTGTGTATGATACATGTTCATAGCTAGTGTGTTTCCTGGTCCCTAATAGGGAGCAAAATATAGTTACATTATTTCCTGCTAGGTATGTTATCAGAAGTGTATTAAACGAGTTTGGGTACGGGCTGGCTAACCCATTATGAAGACACAAAGAAAAAGAGTTTGGGTACGGGCTGGCTAACCCATTATGAAGACACAAAGAACAAGTAAAGATGAGAGAACTCGTTTACCCAGGAGAGAAATGGGCAGACTAAGTAAGTAAACGATGTTTTCAGCTCTTGTGCAAATTACAATTAAGAGTAGAAACAAATTTAGTGTAGATGGCAGACCTACGAAGACTAGAATTATTCTATGTTTATCCTGACATTTGACAGCACAAAAGATGCACTACCTGAACGATGTATATACTGTTGTAGATGACTATGAGGGGCAGGCATGAGTGGCATGATTAAGCATGGAATAAAGTCAAAGGAGATACTGATAGGCTAAAGACTCAGAGTTTGAGAAGACACACCACATCATGCAATGCCGCAAACGGTCCTAATTTTTCTTGCACGCACTGTGGAAGATGTATCTCTGCCCGGAAAGGTCTTACGAGTCACATTCGTTACCGTCATGGACTGTAGTTGCATACCTTTTCATAGCACAACTACTATCGTCTGACAAGATGGAAAGTTCTAATGATGATAAGATGACTATGCAGTCTGTAAACAACCAGTTTCGTTTACATTTCTTTGCTCTATAAGCTATTTGCATCTAATCTGTTTTTAAATGCCTTTATTGTCCCTGCCTCCACTACTTTTTGTGGCATGCATTATAAACATTCACCACTTTCTGAATAAAAATGATTTCGTAATATCTAATCTGAACCTTTCTTTAGTTGTAGCTATGCCCTCTTGTTCTTGTAGGTGTTTGCATTTAGAAAAAAACTTGTTATAGTCTAATTTATCCTTTCCTTTGATTTTCTTATAAACCTGTATCAAGACACCTCAAATTCTTCTCTTTTCTAGACACTGTAGGCCGGTTTTTCTGAGTCTTTCTTCATAACTGTTATTCTGGAATCCCACTATCATCTTTGTCGCTCTTTTTTTGTATTCTTTCCAGCATGTTTATATCCCCTCTATGATAAGGACTCCACACCTGTACACAGTACTCCAATCTAGGTCTAACTAATTCTTTATACAGTTTGACTATCATTTCCTTGCTCCTATGTTTAATATTTCTTGTTATCACACCTAACGTTGCATTTGCCTTTTTCACTGCTACCTGGACTTGCTCACTCACTTTACCTGTATGATCTATTATAACTCTAGGTCCCTCTCCTTTTTTATAACACTAATATTGTTCTCGCCTATTCTGTAAATATGTTCCATATTTGATCTACCCATGTGGATGACTGTACATTTATATACATTAAACTCTATTTGCCAGCTCGCAGACCATTCTCGAATTTTATCTAAATCCGACCTCAATATACCCAATTCTGCTTTAGATGAGACACCACTGCATAGTTTTGTATCATCAGCGAATTTTGCAATCATGGACCTGATTAAAATCCCCAAATCCTTTATATATATATCAAGAACAAAATTGGTCCCAAAACTGAGCCCTGTGGCACTCCGCTCTTTACTTCAAACCACTCAGAGTACTCCTTATTTATGCTCACTCTCTGCCTTTTTCCGGTTAACCAATTTTCAATCCATTTGGCAACTACTCTACTTATTCCATGTGATTTTAACTTTCGAAATAATCTTTGATGAAGTAATCAAATGCCTTAGTAAAGTCTAGATAAATAACATCCAGTGGCCCCATTTTATCTATCATTTTAGAAACCTCCTCCATGAATACTACTAGGTTTGTTAAGCACAATCTCCCTCTAGTAAAAACCCATGCTGTCTATTTCTCATTAGTTTAAACTTGTTTAAATGCATTACAATGTTTTCTTTGATTATTGGCTCTAACTATTTACAGACTATCTGCACCGGTCTAGAATGCTGGATCTGAATATTTGCCCGTTTTGAATAAGGGAATCACTCCTGCATCTTTGCATTACCGTGGAACAATTCCTTTTGCAAGTGATTGAGAATATAATATAGTCAAAGGTTTTGCTAGTTAGTCTCTATTTTCAAACAGCAATTTTAGATGAATACCATCTTAACCTGGATATTTATCTACTTTCAACCCCTCCAATTTGTTTAAAAACCATTTCCTCTGTAACACAGATTGATCTTAATCCCTCTGTATCCATGTCGCTTTAGAATATATATATATATATATATATATATATATATATATATATATTTGATCTCCATCGTTGTTGCACCAGGATGTAATCTATTTGATTTCTGCTGTTGCCGTCAGGGGAGGTCCCCGTGTATTGTCTTCGAGGATGTTGTTTGAATAAGGTGTTGGCAGTGGAGAGATTGTTTTCCGTGCAGAATTGAACCAGTTTTTCTCCTCGCTCATTTCTGTGTCCCAAACACTTCTCTCCTCCTCGGCTCTTTCCTCTCCGACTTTCGCATTGAAATCGCTAATGATGATCAAGATATCTCTTTTTTCAACTGTTTCCATCGTTACTTGCAAGGTGTTATAAAAATTATCCATCGTCTGCTGCTGATATTGGTGCATGCACTTGAATTATTGTTAAATTTCTTGTCTATCTCTTTAGTCTGATTACAATTATTCGGTCTTAGTCTGGATTGTAACCGAGTAGTGAAGGGGCCATCTTTTTTGACAGAATAAAGCCGACCCCGCTTTTTCACCCTTGTCCGTCCCAGAGTATATGAATGTTTCTCCTGAGGAGCTGATACATTACCCTTGACCGGCCCATCTGTGTTCAGAGACTCCAAGAATCTCTATCTTGGTTCTCTCCATTTCTTTTCCAATCATAAACGGCTTGCCCTGTTATAGGTTCCTGACGTTCCAGGTGCCTATTCTTAGTTTTGTTTTTAGTCCCATTTCAGAGTTGTCCACTGTAATGCAGTCAGGCTTTGGGCCGTCATCTCTATTACTTGTACTGACTCTGAAATCGCCCTCTTCCCCAGTTGGTGTCGATGATCTGCCTGGCCTGAGGGCCTCACCATCAGATCTTTGAGTTTCGTTTCTCTCGACTGTCATAAGTTTCTTGGCATTTTACATCCAGTAGTTTGGCATTGCTTTCTGAACGTTGTTCTGGTGCGACCTTAGCCCGATACCAGGCGTTTCCAGCTCCCGCTTTTAGAGTCGTTGTCGCACAGGTCAATCTTCCGCCTCTTCCACAAGCAGCTGTGTGTACTTGTCAGGGGTAGACTCCCCTTTTTGTCATTTCACTCACGTAGTTTAGCCGGCCAGCCAAAGCCGTTGCCCGGGTGGGGGGGGGGGGGCTGCTGCCATACACAGGCAGACTCTAGGAGCCATACGTGAGCTAGACAGAAGCGGGGGAACCAAATATTGTCCTGGCTATCAAGGATGTGGCTGCCTCTCACAGTGATGTACTATCCCTTACACACTTCTGTCCTACCTAACTCCCATATATGTTTATATATATATACACTCAGAATCTTGGAGTAGTCTTCTTTTGTGTAGACTGTGCCAAAGTACTGATTGAGTAGATTTGCTGCCTCCCTATTCTCACTAATGATTTTTCCTGTGCTATCTATGAGAGGGCCTAATTTGACTTTCATTCTTTGTTTATTTCTAACATAATAAAAGAAGCTTGTACTATAAGTCTTGATACTACGAGGAAGATTTTTTTCGAAGTACAATTGTGCTGCTTTATTCACTTTCTGAGCTATGTTCTGCTTGCCCAAATATTTTTAAAATGTTTCTTATGATTTACCTGCCTCTATTTTTTTATATGCTTTATATTTAATTCTTCTACATTTAACTACAAATCTAGTTATCCACCATTTACGCCTGAGGTTTACCTCCCTACATGGAACACATTCCTCTTGTAGCTTTTCTAGAACTGTTTTGAAACTCTCCCATTCTTTTTCAACATCTGTTTCTCCGACACTATCTTTCCAGATTATGTGGTTCGCTGCCTCTTTCATCTTCTGAAAATTTTTCTTAGAGTAGTCGTATGTTCACGTGTTTGTGTTTACTTCTTTCTCTGCTATAAGATCCCAACGGACGATCTGATGATCACTTAAGCCAAAGCGTTCCCCAACGGTAACGTTTTCATTCATATTTTCCTCTGTAGTGAAAGCTAACTTAATATAACTTAACGTCTTTATACTGGTTTAGAAGACTCTGCAGATTCTGTATTCAACCAGTTTAATTTACATTACCTTGCTCTAAACACTATGCGCATCCAATCTATTTTTAAACACAGTAATTGTCCCTGCCTTCACTACTTCTTGTGGCAGTGCATTCCACGCATTCACCACTCTCTGGCTAAAAATAAATTTCCTAATATCTAATCTGGATATTTCTTTAGTTAATTTTTAGCTATGCCCTCTTTTTCTTGTATGTGGTTGTATTTTTGAAAAAAAACTTGTAATAGTCTAATTTATCCGTTCCTTTGATTATCTTTTAAACCTGTATTAAGTCACCTCGAATTCTTTTTTTTTTTCTAGACACTGTAGGCCGTTTTTTCTGAGTCTTTCCTCTTAACTGTAATTCTGGTATTCCAACTATCAGCTTTGTCGCTCTTTTTTTGTTTCCTTTCCAGCATATTTAAATACCTGATAAAGATAAGGCCTCCACACCTGGAAACAGTACTGCAATCTAGGTCTAACTAAGTTGAACTGTTTTTACCGCAGGTAGTAACTTTTACATGTTACAATATACGAATGTTGAATCCATATTGAACATCATTATAAAAGATACAGGTCATACATCATCTCATTCGTGTAGTCCAAGGGTTCAAGTAATTGATTGTTTTTCTATTTCAAATATGAGGCAAAGTTTTTAGAGCTTTCATTCAAACACAGAAGACAACTCCACAATCATCATACTTTTGGTATGTGTGAATGGTCTGGTGTGAAAATATATAAGATGAGTTGTCTTCTACCGCAGATTCATTAAAACCTGGATTGCCAAGTATGTCTGTTTTCACCATGCCTTTGTCTGTCTCTCTAACTTCTCACTGCCCCTAGTTCACCTGTAAGGTAGAAGTTGTTTCCTGTTCTTCTTTGCTGTGTCGTAGCTATCAGCAACGCTGCGATATTGGTTTAGCGCATCCGATTTCAGCTCGCTTTTTGGGGGAACATGTTTGCCTTCTTACTGCAATAATACTCTCTTAGCCACCAGACTACACTAATAAAGCCTGTGTCCAGAGTCGGTACTTGGAGACGAAATCAGGTTTTAGTCAGCTCTAATTCGCTGACTCTAATGCAATCTGGGAAATAAGTCGCAGGCTGCAGTCTCACTCATTCACTGTACTGCACCTTGAGTTCAATAAGTTTATTTGATGTCGTGGGAGAACCCCTTGTAAGTTGGATATTTAACTGGACTTTAGAGTCTTTTCCTCCAAATTTAAACTTCTAAAGTGAAGTGCTGGGAGCATTATTTGTAATGTCTTGTGACATGGTCTCAGTTCAGTAGATGTGTTATTATCGTCTATGTTACACTTACAACATTACAGAGCACAGCTAGACCAATTGTTACGACTTATAACAACACACTTTAAATAACGCAACATCATCGTTTGATATTTTAAAACAATTCAGTTAAATAAATTGTACTTTAAGAAAAGTTGTAACTTTTAGAATATATATATATTAACAACGACTGTCCATACTTTCCTTTTGTGCAGCATATTTTCAAATTATAACATTTGTTAGTTTTTATTACAGATGTTAGTCACTCCCTAATTTCGTACCACAACTTCGTACGTCTACTGTCAGGTCCAAGGTTCAGCTCAGTGTCTGCACACTAGGAGACACAAATGCTGGTGGTCAGAGCTGATACCTCCCCGTATGACTAACATGAGCGTGATAAATTCGATCGAGTTGAAAATTAATACCTTACTTCTTCAGTATGCAGACTGCAATGTTCACGTCTATGTGGTTATGGTGTAGGACCATAGCTCACTCGTTGTAAATAAAACGACAAGGTAGGAGCAAACACAAAGATAGCAGATGCTCTAGCGCTAACATTATGGGGGGGAAATAACTATTTTCTTTTTTTTTCAAATTTGAAATCAAGTAATTTCTTGGGTTTGTGTCCCTTTAAACTTTATAAAATAAATATCATGTCATACTTTAAACAAAATTAGTTTCCTGCGAATGGGCTCTTCTACATGATTGTGTCCCCAGCAACACCTTCACGAGAGGGTCCCCTGTTTCTTACAGAGCCTGCTGTGAGGCGCGACCGAGTACCCGGCGGTATAACTGGGCGGGCAGATTGGGTTCATTAGCCTTGGTTGGCAGCCAATCTAAGAGAAGGTAAACTCTGACTCTAAACTTAGGTAGATGAAGCTTGTTAGCCTGTCCAGACAGTTTGCCTGGGAGAGGAGAAAGTCTGATTTTAAAGCCACATGTCACAGAAAGTGCTGGCTAGTCTTCTTGGAACTATGAGAGTAACATCGGATGTCTCGAGAAACTAGCATCTGCGAGCAACGACTTCACGGCCTTGTGGAAACCTCAGGAGAGGGTAGGGCTACAGGAGTAGACAGAAAATCCGGAGTGGAAACACCTAAAACAGATGGATTCAAAATTGCGAACTCTTTCCGGCAGGTCCTGCAGGTGAGCTGGTGCCAAATTGTCTCGCTTTGCCTTCCTTTGGATTACACCAGCAAGGCCGAGAGGGGGATCCTGCAGTTCGGGCAGCCAAGGGCATCTCCATATTCAGCGCCCAGTTTTGCGCTCTGAGAGGCTACTCAGAGGGTACCACGCACATGGTCTACAAAGACTAAGACGCCTATGAATATATATATATATATCTTCTTCTTCTTCTTCTTCTTCTTCGTTCGTTCTCAATCTCCCGCTACCAAACCCTGAAAGGGCTTAAGTAGCAGAATGTAGTCCAGAGAACGGAATGCGTTGTATCGTAGTTTACAGGTTGACTGCGATATTTGCACCTTTCGGTCCTACACATCCGACTTCAGCAATCATTTTTTGAGTAACGGGTTAGCATTCCCTCATTCGATCTTTTCTCCTTAGCCAGTCTACCCTGCGGCAGTCTGTTATCCAGGATCATCGCGTGGAGGTGTAGAAGGGTATTGGCAGCTCTAGTTCGCTGGCCCTGATGCTAGCAGTCAGCTATGGGTCGCTGACCACTGCAGCTCATGCGCTGCTCAGCATCTTGATCCCATATATATATATATATATATATATATATATATACTGTTTATTAGATGTCTCCTATGACCTAATCCGAACTCCTCGATGGAAAGTGGATATTGGACGAAATAAGACATTAAGAAAAGTCACTGGCCTATGCAGCACAGGCGCTGGAAAGATAGATCAACAAGCAACTTAACATTAGTAACAAAAAGTTAAATACACTCAACAGAATCCGTACAGCAGAAGTTGATACACGAAATGTGATTATTACAGTAATATATTTTTATTTAAAAAGAAAACAGGCTATTAACTCCTACAATACGGTACATTCATATATTAGGAGTGCCTAAACACAACACGATTTTAAAAAAAACTACAGACAACAATATCAAGACTAACAACCGTACCATACACTAAATACAGCAACAGTTCCGTTCAGGACAAAAACGGTTTTTTTGTGTGTGTGACTCACAAAACAATAATTGATAACCTACAGTAATGCCATTTAAAATCTCACACTTTCGATCACTCACACAAGAAACAAGTCTTCAGTGTACATCTGGGTGTACTTCAGTGATTATGGGGAGGATATTGATCCCATGCGAGAAAAAAGCACTTTACCCGCTTTGCAAATCTGTCGTTCACATAAATGAAACAAAGGAGAGAACAGAGTACACATTGCTGGTAACCGCTATTAGTTGACAAGTTGGCAGAATTTTCCCATCTGTTGACTTATGTCGCTAGATGCCGTTGCTAGTTGCATATTCCTTCGTGTTGGTCGTTATTATTTTCAGTCAATACCTCTGCATTAGTTCTTCAAACACCATCAATCCATCTATCTCTTGGTCTTTCTCCGTCTATGAAGCATTGCTCTTTGGTGTTAAAATCTTGTGCGACGTGTAGATATAAAGACATTCATGTCAAACTCAAACCATACAATTATCTTACTTTACGCTTTCCCTTTAAAGTCCACTCTAGGTAATCGTCGTAAAGTATTGAAACAACAAAGTGAGGAATTGGTGAACGATGTGGTTTCATGCTCAAGAAAAACTAACGAAGGACATTAAGTGGGCTGAAAAAGGATTTTAGTATCGAAGCAAATACTTTCGTTCCCAAAGAAGGTTGATACACCATTATTATATCACACATCAACATAGAACCATCTTATTGCAAAGATTACTCTAACCATGAATATACGTCTGTAGAACCAGCCTCATTTTGGAATACAATATAGTTTAGTATGTATATCATGAGTGGGACACAGAAGTAGGTCAAGGATGAGACCTTGAAATAATTTTCGGTTTCGAGGAATTCCTGCACAAACATTGTCGTGTCTGCACCTCAGCGTACTTTAAGGATCCATTATTCATCAATGCCCGTCGCTTCTTTCTGGGCATAGGCAATTGAAAACTCTCCTCAAGCAAGTTCAATCTTGAACTGCAATTTCTGCCTTTCTCCAGTTGAGATCCAGTGACCAGAGTTCATTTTCGCATTTTCTACGCGTATTTCTGTGTCAACCTCACTTACTCTTCTTTTGTGGATTCCATATCAGAGTCTATCTGGCTGTTTGATCATGCATTTTGTAAAGTATGCCCTTTCCAACCCCATTTCCTACATTTAATCTGTTGCCATACTGGCTGCTGTTGGTTTCTCTCCTACAAGTCTTCGTTCCTCTCCTACAAGTCTTCGTTCCTCTCCTACAAGTCTTCGTTCCTCTCCTACAAGTCTTCGTTCCTCCCCATGTCTGGCCAGCCTACACCCATTAACCCGGTAGACACTTACGGCGAACTACTGAAGTTTCCTCTGCATTGACATTTCCAGGAGGGTCACCGGGCTTTGGGCTTCACTTCGGTAAAAAATATTGTCAGTAAAACGTCTCAACAATGAAATAGGCCCATGATTCTATATAAGCTGGATACGGTAAACCCAAATGTTGTGTTGGTCCTTATGCTCCAAGGAAGTCTGGTCTATGTATGTGTGTATGTATTCCGCAAGATGCGACTAAAGAGGATTATGTATGGGGCTAGCAACCTCATAAGTTAGTCCCTATTCCACCCCAGACCATAGCTAATTGGGCGATATTAATACGCATAAACCAGTGTTTGGATGTATGTGTGCCATCTGTATGTACCTATGCTAGGTTTGTGCGCTCTCAGAAGCTAGCCCAACCAAAGTGCAATGGAAGGGCCTCACCCTGAGGGCGCTTGTGAAAGTTGACCAAGAGTGTGATTGTTGGACAGAGTCAAATGAAACAGAGTGAAGTAAGAAGAGAGAGGAGATCCCATAGGAGCTCTTGGAGGTAGTTAGGTGCTTTAATCATTCCTCAGAAATAGCCGTGGCCGCTATTAATTTCAATCTACATTTATATAGATCTTTAACACTGTCCATCCATACTTATCTTTGTCTTCCTCCTGCAAGCATATTATACATGTTGTAAAAGACTACTAATTATGGTTGCGCATGACACATGCAACATTATAATGTTAAACAAAATACTACAGAAACCACAGCTGTAGAGCTACACAATTGATTAGCCGCAGCCGTGCTATGATAATACCGTTTGTCGCAATCTACGCTTCTATCAGAACAAATGAACACAGATAAATTATAAAAGGTTCACCGATATCTTTCATGCCTTACAGAGAATACAGATTCAATCTTAAGAGGTCAATACGCACTCTGAGACAAACATGCATACTTGTGTATAGGAAGGTGACATTGTTCATTAATAAAAAGTGCAGCTTGACTATACCAAATGTAAGTGCATATAAACATTCTTTAATCAGAATTTACAAAAACTAATGAGCTCCGAAATCTGAAAATTTTATGAACGATTACCGTCTGTACAATCATTACATATCTCATTCTTAGTCGGCCTGTTCTTCTACAGGGGCGGATGATCTTGTGTAGGTTTCAGCTCTTGTACGAGTTGGTGGAAGCCGATTGGTGCTGTCTTTCTGTTTAGCGGACTTGGGCTTGAGCAGTGCTGCATTATTTGGTCTTGTGCGACGGGTTTTAATTCAAGCTCCAATCGGTTATGTCGTGAGTAAGGATTGTCCAATGGATAGCTAGCTTGTTCGAGAGACAGTCAGGTATGTTGTTGCGCAGTTTCAACGGATCTTGACAACGATTGGGAAGTCCTCCAGAAAGTGTATTTCTGCCAGGTATCTAGAGCTAAACATTCTCCGACGTCACACAACCTAAACATATCTCGACGTGGCAAATGCTAAACTAATAACCGACGACACACAAGTTCAACATTCCCTGACGTAGCACAAGCTGAACATTCCTCCATATGGCACACACTGAACATTCCCAGATGTGGCACACGCTGAACATTCCGAGACGTGGCACACGCTAAACAGTCCCTAAAGTGGCAAACTCTAAACATTCCCCGACGTGGCACAAGCTAAAAATTCCCCGACCTAGCACACCCTAAACATTCCACGATGTGGCACGCGCTAAACATAACCCGCCGTCACACAAACTAAACATTTCTTGACGCGGCACACGTTAAACATTCCCCAACGTAGAAAGCCAAACATTCCATGACGTCACACAAGCTAAACATTTCATGTCGTCACAAAAGCTAAACATGCCCCGAGGCTGAAAACGCTAAACATTGCCTGACGTCGCACACGCTAAACATTCCCGAACTTCACACAAGCTAAATATTCCCCAGCACAACACAAACTAAACCTTCTATGACGTCACACAAGTTAAACATGCCCCGACGTTATGTTGGAAACGTTAAATATTGCCCAACGTAGCACACGCTAAACATTCCCGAACGTCATACAAGCTAAACATTCCCCAACGTCACACAAGCTAAACATTTGCGATCGTCACACAAGCTAAACGTTCCCCAACGTCACACAAGCTAAACATTCCCCAACGTCACACACGCTAAACATTCCCCAACGTCACATAAGCTAAACATTTTCGAACGTCACACAAGCTATAAACATTCCCCAGCACGACACATGCTAAACATTCCCCAGCACGACACATACTAAACATTCCCCGACAAGACAGAAGCTAAATATTCCCCGACGTCACACAAAGAAAATATTCCATGACGTCACATAAGCTAAACATTCCCCGACGTGGCAAATGCTAAACATGCTTCGACATGACACAAGCTCAACTTTCCCTCGAATTATACACGCTCACCTTACACCATCAACTACCAACGTCGCCGTACCAATAATAGCATGCGCTCTGTTTCAGAATGCCAACTCAAGGGTAGCCCCTGTCAATCCCGGATCCCTTTAACGAGTAGAAAAAACGATGTTCACTGTACCGTAACGCAAGGCGTAAAAAGCGAACAATGACATCTAGCACGAGGCCAGCAACATCACCATGTAAAACACATTATGATAGCAACCGTTACTGCAATACCACACACAATGCAGGCCTATGGTTCTTGTGCTGAGTCAACTACAGCGGCGTTAGTTTGATTCATAAACGAAAAAGAATCATAATGTAATATGTCTTGACTCATGTATATGGTTATTTATATGGGGTTTAATGGTATATGTATGCGATGTATTGGTATGTGTTTGGGGTGTATGAGTATGTGTATGGGGTGTATTGGTATGCCGTATGGGGTGTATTCGATATGTATGTGGCGTATTTGTATGCGTGTGGGGTGTATAGGTAAATGTACGTGCTATACGCGTATCTGTAAGTGCAATATGGGCATGAGATGTATGGGTACCTTATGGGTATGTGTTTGGGTGTGTAAGGGTATTGTGTTTGGGGTGAATGCATACGTGCATGGGTTATATGGAGGTGTATGGGTATGGGTACGAGTATGTGTATGGGGTGTATGGACATGTTCATGGGGATGTGAATGGGGTGTATGGTGTGTATGGATATGCGTACATATTATATAATGTGTATGGATATGCGTACATATTATATTGCGTGTATGGATATGCGTACAGATTATATGGTGTGTCTGGGTAATTACGGAATGGACATACTGTTGAATTGCGTGGAAATAGGTATGGGAACGCCATATGTACAAGTATTTTGTATGTTGTAACTTATCAGTGTCTGACATTTGACTGACATTTGTACTTGTAACTTAACAGAAAGCTAGCTATGTTATGGTCGATTTGTATGTCGTATTATATTTAGAATTCGTCTTGTTTCATAAGGAAGACAGCGTTGCACTGTGCTTTGCTCCTAACGACTCAGTGTCGCCAACATCAGCATGCATATTCTAATAGGCCCATATACCCAACGGGATACGATTTTAGTGTTTCATGAATCCAAGCACATGAAAGTTTGGTTTGTGGGCCGTTCCACTCAGCCACTTCGCCCCGAGACTTAAACAGCGGCATTTTCTAATAATTGACACGTCTTCAGACTTATAACAGCAACTGAAGTCCGGAATACCGTCTTAAAGACTTGATTGTACTAAGCCATTGTTAGCATAAGGTGGAATGATCAGCTCCCCGTCTCGCAGTCTTGTCTCCCTTAACCACAGGTCATCCCGTCATCATCATCGTGTAGCATGTCTTTGCAGAAACTCTCTCTCATGACAGCCGATCTGTTAGACATCTCTCCTGCCTTTGTTACTGTCTTCAGAACTTCTTTAATGTCCAGCGCACATTTTCTACATGATCCACCTCTGCGGCTCTTGCCAGGTACCATATCTCCCCGCCCCACCCCCTCCCGCAGTATTGTTTCTCTTCTAGATATTTGTGGCGTTTGATGTGGCCAAATAATTTAAGTTTTCTACTCATAGTATTGTTTACTTGCCAAGTTTGTTCGATATCCAGCTCTTTTAGGATTTCTGTGTTTTTGTTTTTCGCTATCTATGACATGAAGAGCGATTTAATGTAGCATGTTAGCTCAAAGAACTCCATCTTTTCCATCAGTGTTTATGTGGGTTTCCATGTCTCACATTCGTACATTGACGCTAAGAAAATGCAAGTTCTCATTATCTTTATGTTAAGTCATTTTATTAGTGTTCAGCCACTCGTTTTTCATTCCAACATCTAGATGCAATGGACATTTTTCTTCTTGCTTTTTCATTTTAACTTTGTTATTGCAAATTGAACAACAAATTAAAAAAAAAAAAACTTTTGTTGCTTAGAATCGAGTCGAGATTTTCAGAACTTGTGACTGTCCTAACTCCCAAACGTCACACAAGCTAAACATTCCCAAACGTCACACAAGCTAAACATTCCCAAAGTCATACAAGCTAAACATTCCCAAACGTCATACAAGCTAAACATTCCCAAACGTCATACAAGCTAAACGTTTTCAAACGTCATACAAGCTAAATATTCCCAATGTCATACAAGCTAAACATTCACAAACGTCATACAAGCTAAAATTTCAAAACGTCACACAAGCTAAACATTCCTAAACGTCACACAAGCTAAACATTCCCAAACGTCACACAAGCTAAACATTCCCAAACGTCATACAAGCTAAACATTCCCAAACGTCACACAAGCTAAACATTCCCAAAGTCATACAAGCTAAACATTCCCAAGCGTCATACAAGCTAAACATTCCCAAACGTCACAAAAGCTAAACATTCCGAAACGTCACCCAAGCTAAACATTCCAAAACGTCACACAAGCTAAACATTCCCAAACGTCATACAAGCTAAACATTCCCAAACGTCATACAAGCTAAACATTCCCAAACGTCATACAAGCTAAACATTCCCAAACGTCATACAAGCTAAAATTCCCAAACGTCATACAAGCTAAACATTCACAAACGTCATACAAGCTAAACATTCCCAAAGTCATACAAGCTAAACATTCCCAAACGTCATACAGGCTAAACATTCCCAAACGTCATACAAGCTAAACATTCCCAAACGTCATACGAGCTAAAATTCCCAAACGTCATACAAGCTAAACATTCACAAACGTCATACAAGCTAAACATTCCCAAAGTCATACAAGCTAAACATTCACAAACGTCATACAAGCTAAAATTCCAAAACGTCACACGCTAAACATTCCTAAACGTCACACAAGCTAAACATTTCCAAACGTTACACAAGTTAAATCTTCCCAAACGTCACACAAGCTAAACATTCCCAAACGTCACACAAGCTAAACATTCCCAAACGTCACACAAGCTAAACGTTCTAAATCTTCACACAAGCTAAACATTCCCGAACGTCACACAAGCTAAACATTCCCAAACGTCATACAAGCTAAACATTCCCAAACGTCACACAAGCTAAACATTCCCAAACGTCACACAAGCTAAACATTCTCAAACGTCAAAGAAGCTAAACATTCCCAAACGTCATACAAGCTAAACATTCCCCAGCGTGACACATGCTAACATTCCCCTACGTTTAGCTTGTTAGACGTTGGGAAACGTTTAATTTCTCTATGTCTTTAGATCTGGTTTTTGCCTTTTCAGTGCTTATTATCTTGATCATTCTAATTTCTATGTCATGTCAGGTCAAGTTAAGTCATTCCGTAACCGGTGAGGTGGTTGGGGCACACATGAAGACACCCCCACAACCATACTTCACCCCTGTCTTTGATCGGCCACTTTCTGTGTCTACTATTGTCGGAGTTTGGTCCCTTCTTTTATGTTGTCATCTCATCTTTTTTTGGAACGACCTCTTTGCTGTCCTTCATGCAGGTTTCCGTGCAGGATCGTATTTGCTAGACTGTTTGATCTCGATATGTGGCTGTATCAAGACTGTGTGATCTAGATATGTGGCTGTACCAAGTGAGTTTCCGTCTTTATTTATTCATTTGAAAATGAAGGGTTTTATAACTGTGTCGACCGAATGAATCCCAGTAGAGTGAGTTCAGACCAAAATCTTTGACGACAAAAGCAAGAGCTACAGTAAATACAAACTAGTATTAATATACTAATAAAGCTGTCTCTGTGGCGCAATCGGTTAGCGTATTCGGCTGCTAAGTGGAAGGTTGATGGTTCGAATTCACTCAGAGATGGATATTATTTTAGAACGATTTATTAGAATAGTGGAAGGGCCTTTGCTGTTTATGGCCAATGTATGGAGTTTAACTCCCGAGAACGGCAGTTCCATTCAACCCAGCTGTAAACGCGCACTTGGCTGACGGCTCGGAAAAGAAAAAGCAGTGAGCAAAGGAGACTGGTCACCGCCTCACCCCCCTCTCGATACAAATCTGTGGCTTAGTGCGATGAAGGCTTTCCCACTTCACTCCCGACGGCAGAGTCTACTGTGGGACTACTTTACTACCAAACTACCCCGATTTGCACATGAGAGAAAAGGCTAGAAACACTGAATATCCTTCGATCGAGTAAAAAAATATATCTGAAGAGGATGTTTAATGTAGCTAACAACCTAATCATTTAACACTACTGCTCGGAACTATGCCCTGCAAGACTACGTTTAGGTGCTTTCAACAGGCTTTCTGTAAGGAGACTGCTGCAATGGCCACATCACCTAATGCTTGAAATGATGTGATATGAAGACGCGACGAAGCTGATAAGCGCAATGCTTCTTGTATGTTTCTGTTCTGGTGAGGTGTGTGGACTGTACTAGTCAATATCATATCACTTTTTGATTTTTAGTATCGCGGCAGTGCTGATTAATTTTGTAAACCTTTTATTATAAAGAACGCATCACTTCTGTCTACAAATGCTGTTAGACGCACGTGGACATGCAATCTTCTTTATTGTGTAATATGTGTAGTCTCTGATATTCTCAATCCCTGCGTCTGTGTGTCTTTATCATCATAAATCCAGTTTCCTTGACATTAATCTTGTTTTCAAGCCCCGACATCAATCATTATAAAACGTAAATAATTCCTAATTTCGAAACAAACATAATCTCAAGAGCTCGGATGTAAAACTGTACACAAGTAACACAGATATATATCTGCCTGTGTTATATCACCGGACAGTGCATTTGTCTGTTCTGTTCGAATATAAGACTTTATAAATTTAGCGCAGATATAAATATATCATTTTGCAATCACCAGACAGTGCATTTTTGCGCTCTGTTCATGTAAGTGTCTACTGAACATTTGAAGGCGTCAGAAAATGCTTGAAAATTTTGAAGCGATCCAATTACTCTGAAAGAAAATCAAGTTAGAAAATTCGTTAGTCACGTGTGAGTAGAAGACTAATTGGTAATTGTACTAGGCGTGTTCAAATGAAACCATACAAAACTGCAGCAGGAGAACATACGTACGATGCGCATTGTGACGTCACTTCTGGTGTAAACAGCACATACCAACCGTCAAGTTTGCAAAATTGCATTATCCTCTGACTCATTATTTCCTCAGCAGACCGTTAAAAAAATGGCAGGTGTGGTACGGAATCCGTCAAGAGTTGATCAGCGAGCGGTGATTCGGTTTCTAACAGCTGAAGGATGTCGACCAGTTGACATACATTACAGAATGCAAGCAGTGTATGGTGACAAAAGTGTGTCGCAAACAACAGTGAAGAACTGGACAACGATGTTTAAAGAAGGACGTGAGTTAACGAAAGATCTTCCACGACCAGGTCAGGCGCATTTTGTTGTGTTAACTCACGTCCTTCTTTAAACATCGTTGTCCAGTTCTTCACTGTTGTCTTCGACACACTTTTGTCACCATACACTGCCTGCATACTGCGGTAAATATCAACTGATCGAAACCCTTCAGCTGTTAGAAACCGAATCACCTCTTGCTGATCAACTTTGGACGGAGTCAGAAGGTCTATATAAAATAGGCCCTGCAAAAAAAAAAAAAAAAAGCACAACCACACACACAAAATGTTTTAGTATAAATGCAAGTTTGTTCCTAAAAACACGTTTAACCAAAATATTTTGTTGTTTAAAGTCCCTTCGCATTGACGGCGGATCGCACTGTAGGATCGTTCATATGTTTTATAACTGTGACGTCTTGATGTGGTTCGATATTCTGTGGTTCTGTATTTAGTTTTAATGTTGTCTACAGTTGGTATCTATCCACTCGATCGAATGCCTTCTCTTGGTTCATCAAAGCAATGTGTAATATCTGATCGTACAAGATTGTTTTCTCCACTAGATGTCTGAGTGCGAAGATTCTGTTTTCCTAAACCACATATGTCCTTTGTTAAGTTGCGGTTCTTTGATTTGGCGAAGTCTTTTTTTTCTATTATTTTAGAGAATATCTTTTCAATATAGCTAAGAAATCATATTGCTCTATATTTTATAGTTTTTATTTGCTGCCTTTTTTCCATTTGGCAAGTATTGTTGCACTCCAGTCTTCTTGTGTTTCTTGTTTAATCAGCACTAGGCTATACAGTCTACGTGGCCAGTCCATCTTTTGCTGCCTTGATTAGTTTGTCAGGGATGTCGACCGACCCTGATGACTTCTTTGAAGGGGCTGTTTGCATAGCGTATTGTATAGCGTATTTAGTTATATCTTGTTCTAGCTCAGAAGTGATCTCTATGTTGATATCTTGTGCACCCTTTATTCCCCCAGTATTAAGTAGCGCTTCGAAATACTGCTCTTTCTTTTGTCGTGCATATTATTTCCCTTTCATCACTTATGATTTCTATTGGGCCATAACACTCGTCTCTGTGTCTCTTATTTGAATTTTGTCTGTAAAAGTTTCTTAATACATTTTTATGGTTTGAGTAAATTTTCTCTATATTCCTTCTATGCCTGTGTTTTAACCTCCACAATTACTCTCTTTATCGCTTCTCATGGCACTTTAAATTCAGTCGTCCGTCGTTGATTTTCTCTTAACCCATAGTTTGTATTTATTCTTTTTCTCTCCCAGCCATCATCTCCATATGCTTCATTTTCATAATCTCCTCACACAACCTCTATGGTGGTGTTGGAACAGATAGAGATCTAGCTTTGTCACAGAATACCATGCTGGCCGCCATGTTATCTGAGGTAATATTTGTAAAACTTCTTAACCGTGGGCGTATTGCTAGATCTTCTCCATGCGGTAGCTATCCATTTAATCAAAAACGATATACTTGGTTATTTACCTGGCCCGCCTTGAGTTATTACATGATAATATGTGTTTTCGCTCCAAGTGAAGTATTTATCTATTGTCTGATTCTGGTTTGCCTTTCGGTGTCAGGTGTATAAGTGACATCTGGACAGCGCCTTGGTGTGCTCTTCGTATAAGATGGAACTGGCTGCCTAGGATATTCCGTCAATTCATCTTTTGCGGGGTCGGCTTCTAGGCTCTAGTACCGCTGTGTTTAAGAGATAAAACCATATGT
The DNA here is from genome assembly GCA_036924085.1 of Ariolimax columbianus. Lineage (NCBI taxonomy): Eukaryota > Metazoa > Mollusca > Gastropoda > Stylommatophora > Arionidae > Ariolimax > Ariolimax columbianus. Next base: position 24,972,480 of record JAVGWX010000005.1, on the reverse strand, counting down.
GGGACGCTGCTGTGTTGCTGTCAAGATATGTGGCCAAACCACTGAATTTACTGTTTTCTAAAGAAGTCTAGCACTGGCTTAGTGCCTATCTGTTTCCTGATCTCATAGTTTCTAATCCTGTCCTATCTTGTCATATTTTGCATTCGCCTCAGGCGTTTCATTTTTGTTGTTTCAATTTTTCTCTTATCTGTTGACGTCAGTATCCAAGTTCGACAAGGGCACCATAGTTTAGGTATGAAAATTGTGTTGAACAGGGCTCTTTTTGTGCTAATGTTTACGTGTTTGTTCTTCAGTAATATTGACATATGGCCAATGATTTGGCTTGCTTTGATGTATCTGTGATCGATTCCTTCTTGCATTCTGTCATTAGGTGAAACTATGCTTCCTAAATATTTGAAATCCTTCACTTACTTCACGTTAAAATGGGGCGGTCAAAATGGCGCGGCACTAGGACGTGTGTTTTTCTGCGGCCACAACCAGACTCAGTTGCAGACGTACAGTGATGGATTAAGTGTTGTCCTATTCAGAATGGGATTGTGTACGACACTTCACTGCCGTTACAGGTGCAATGAAACCATTGTGACGGGCCTAGCTAGCCGGTGGTGAATATTTAAGCTCACAGAATAACAAGTGAATTATAAAAGCCCTAATTGAGACACAACACATCTGGTCCCATTAGTAAAGTAATTAGGTCCACAACTAAGATAATTAGGAACTTATGTAGTGAGTTCATGACTAAAGTAATTAGGCCCAATAGGTAAAGTAACTAGGTCCATGAAAAGTAATCAGGTCTATAAGTAAAGTAATTAGGTCCACATATTAAATTAATTATGCCCAAAAGTAAAATACTTAGGTCCGTAAGTCAAATAATTAGATCAATAAATGAAGTAATTAGGTCTATGAGTAAAGTAATTAGGTCCAAAAGGGAAGTAATTAGGTCCACAAGTAAAGTAATTAGGTCCATAAATGAAGTAATTCGGTCAATAAGTGAAGTAAATAAGTCCATAAGTAAAGTAATTGAGCCCAATAATTACAACATTTCTCACCGGAATCGTCCAGGACTGTGCACCCCCGTCTTGATCTTGTTGATTGCCGCCTCTGGTCTCATCACGCCACACCATATCTGACCATGAGAGAAGTGATCATTTGTGATTGCTTCATCAATACTTCTTTAGAGTAGGGCAGTGATAGAGTCGGGGTAATGTCTAGGGAGTTTCATAATAGATACGAGGCGTGTTCAAATGAAACCGGATCTAACTGCACCAAGTTAACGTACGTACGATTCGCATGATGACATCACTTCTGATGCAAACAGCAGATACCAACAGTCAAGTTTGCGAAATTTTATTATCCTCCGACTCATAGTTTCCTCAGCAGACCGTTGATAACATGGTTAGTGTGGAACGGAATCCGTCGACAGTTGATCAGCGAGCGGTGATTAACAGCTGAAGGATGTTGATCAGTTGACATTCATCGCAGAATGCAGGCAGTGTATGTTGACAAATGTGTGTCAAAGACAACAGTGAAGAGCTGGACAACGATGTTTAAAGAAGGACGTGAGTAAACGGTAGATCTTCCGAGACCAGGTCAGGCGCATATTGTTGCGTTAGAAGATGTCGATCGCCACAATTCGGGTGGACCGTCGCCGGAGCTTACGTTCGCCACACTTTTGCCACCATACACTATGAATTCTGCGATGAATGTCAACTGATCAACATCCTTCAGCTGTTAGAAACCGAATCACCGCTCGCTGATCAACTCTTGACGGATTCCGTACCAAACCAACCTTGTTTTCAACGGTCTGCTGAGGAAACTATGAGTTGGTAGGATAATGCAATTTTGCAAATTTGACGGTTGGTATCTGCTGTTTACATCAGAAGTGACGTCCTCATGCGTATCATACGTATGTTCACTTAGTACAGTTAGGTCCAGTTTCATTTGAACACGCCTCGTTGGTAATATCGTTGGGTACGAAATATAAAATATCATTGTAAATGACGATGTCAGAGGTCTACTGCCGTTGGGGATGGGGTGGTAAAGAATAAGTGTGAATGTCGAGGTCAGAAGTCTACCAAAGTATGCACTGTTGCTGGGGGTGGAGTGGTAATGACTTGAGTGTAAATGACGATGTTAAAGGTCTACCAGAGTATGCACTGTTGCTGGGGGGGGAGTGGTATTGACTTGAGTGTAAATGACGATGTTAAAGGTCTACCAGAGTATAAACTGCACTTGGGAATGGATAAAGAGCCAGTGTATGTAATGAGGTGAAAGTCGTTGGTAAAGGATTGGTAATGGATTGAGTGTAAATGACGAGACTCTGATGTGTCGGACCGAAAGGTGAAAACATAGCAGTCAAGCTATAAATTAGCGACACTACGCATACCATTCTCCGGACTACATCTTACTTCTTGTAAAGCCCTGTTCAGGATTTGGTAGCAGGAGATTGAGAACGAAAGCAGAAGAAGAAGAAGAAGAAGAAGAAGAAGAAGAAGAAGAAGAAGAAAAAGAAATAGACCAGGTGAAATGTGTTCCAGAGCAAACACTGCCGATGGAGAGAAAGTGGTAATGACTTTAGAGTAAATGACAAATTCAAAGGTCTACCAAAGCATACGTTGTCGCTGGGGATGTGTTCAAAACAGAGGTCAGATAACAAGTGAGTTGTGACAACGACTTTTGGCTGCGACATGTGACTTCGTCTTGTGACTGCCTTGTGACTGCCTTGTGACTGTGACTTGTGACTTCAACTAGTTATCTGAATTTAGACACCAACAATTCATTCAAAGGCAACGCAGTCTTCAGACTATGCACGTGGCACCCTGTGAGTAGCCTTTCAGGGCGCACGCGTGGGCGCTGAATATGGAGACCCTGGGCTGCCCAAACTGCAGGATCTCACTCTCGGCCTCACTGGTGGGATCCAAAAGAATGCAAAGCATGACAATTTGGCACCAGCCCAGCTGAAGGAGCTGCCGGAATGAGTTCGCAATTATGAAACAATCCGCCTTAGGTGCTACCACTCCGGATATTCTGTTTGGGCTTACTCCCGTAGCCCTACACTCTCCCGAGGTTTCCACAAGGCAGTGGAGTCGTTGCTCATAGATGCTAGTTACTCGAGACATGCGATGATACTCTCATCGTCCCAAGACTAGCCAGCACTCTCTGGGACTTGTGGGCTTAAAATCAGAGTTCCTCTTCTCCTAGGCGAACTGCCTGAACAGGCTAACGTGCTTCGTCTACCCGGATTTAGAGTCAGTTTGCCTTCTCTTAGATTGGCTGCAAACCAAGGCTAATGTCCCCAATCTGCCCTCTCAGTTATACCGCCGCCACTATCACAGTCAAGGAAACCCATACTCATATTGTGTATGCTAGTCAGCCTACCTGCTTCTTAACTTATTCGTTCTTTAAAATTTCTAGTTTATCTATTAATTTATCACTCTATGAGTAAATCAATCAATTAATCAAAGCCCGTCGCTCATCTCGGTGCATACGCCATCGACAACATCTCGCCAGCGAGCGTGCACAGTCCTGGACTACTTTTTCTCCCTATCTCCAGGTGTAATTATTTCATTTCAGTTCTTTCTCACATTCTCTTCTTCACCTAATTTTTGGTTATGAGTCGCTAGTTCATATTTTAAAATATGTAAAAATATTTCCTTTGTTTTTATTTCGTAGTCTTTGATAAAAACCTTTTGGTCGTAATGTAAGTGTTGTTTGTGTTTTCGTCCTAGTCCGGTATCTGACCACACCTGCACATGTTTGTCTTCATTCATTCATTATAATATCTGATGTGACATACACGCTTGGTAACCTCATTGTATGTCTGCATAATGATTCTATTTAATATTGTGCAGGAATGGGAGACTTATGTCTGGTGAGGCAAAACATACTGATCAATCATTTTAGTCAGGGTCAGGCAAAACATACTGATCAATCATTTTAGTCAGGGTCAGGCAAAACATACTGATCAATCATTTTAGTCAGGGTCAGGCAAAACATACTGATCAATCATTTTAGGATCAGGCAAAACATACTGATCAATCATTTTAGGATCAGGCAAAACATACTGATCAATCATTTTAGGATCAGGCAAAACATACTGATCAATCATTTTAGGATCAGGCAAAACATACTGATCAATCATTTTAGTCAGGGTCAGGCAAAACATACTGATCAATCATTTTAGGATCAGGCAAAACATACTGAACATTCATTTTAGTCAGGGTCAGGCAAAACATACTGATCAATCATTTTAGTCAGGGTCAGGCAAAACATACTGATCAATCATGTTAGGATCAGGCAAAACATACTGATCAATCATTTTAGTCAGGGTCAGGCAAAACATACTGATCAATCATTTTAGGATCAGGCAAAACATACTGAACATTCATTTTAGTCAGGGTCAGGCAAAACATACTGATCAATCATTTTAGTCAGGGTCAGGCAAAACGTACTGATCAATCATTTTAGGATCAGGCAAAACATACTGATCAGTCATTTTAGTCAGGGTCAGGCAAAACATAATGATCAGTCATTTTAGTCAGGGTCAGGCAAAACATACTGATCAATCATTTTAGGATCAGGCAAAACATACTGATCAATCATTTTAGTCAGGGTCAGGCAAAACATACTGATCAATCATTTTAGTCAGGGTCAGGCAAAACATACTGATCAATCATTTTAGTCAGGGTCAGGCAAAACGTACTGATCAATCATTTTAGTCAGGGTCAGGCAAAACGTACTGATCAATCATTTTAGTCAGGGTCAGGCAAAACATACTGATCAATCATTTTAGCATCAGGCAAAACATACTGATCAATCATTTTAGGATCAGGCAAAACATACTGATCAATCATTTTAGGATCAGGCAAAACATACTGATCAATCATTTTAGTCAGGGTCAGGCAAAACATACTGATCAATCATTTTAGGATCAGGCAAAACATACTGATCAATCATTTTAGGATCAGGCAAAACATACTGATCAATCATTTTAGTCAGGGTCAGGCAAAACATACTGATCAATCATTTTAGGATCAGGCAAAACATACTGATCAATCATTTTAGTCAGGGTCAGGCAAAACATACTGATCAATCATTTTAGTCAGGGTCAGGCAAAACATACTGATCAATCATTTTAGGACCAGGCTAAACATACTGATCAATCATTTTAGGATCAGGCAAAACATACTGATCAATCATTTTAGTCAGGGTCAGGCAAAACATACTGATCAATCATTTTAGGATCAGGCAAAACATACTGATCAATCATTTTAGTCAGGGTCATGCAAAACATACTGATCAATCATTTTAGTCAATATCAGGCAAAACATACTGATCAGTCATTTTAGGATCAGGCAAAACATACTGATCAGTCATTTTAGGATCAGGCAAAACATACTGATCAATCATTTTAGTCAGGGTCAGGCAAAATATACTGGCCAAGATCTGCATTATCGACTTCCAAGCAGTGCTCTTTGGAAACGGGCTGTTATTTTTGGTAGTCGGGCTAACATGATGGGGGATCGACGTGATCATCTTAGTAGCGAGCGACACGCAGATAAAGCACAACCACCTGAAAGTTCCCGATTAACCTTCATGAGTACGCCTAGGATGTGAGGAAAGCCACGACATACCGCCACTTAGGGGGGACTGGTAAGGGGGACAGTGGTTTCGGGGTAAGGTGCCGCAAGTCGCGTGTTCGATTCACGGTGGAGACCGGTATTTTTTCACATGGATCTTCTTGTACAAATTTTGCTGATCTAGGGTAGGACTTCCGTGTTCACTGTCGAGCACGTTAAAAATCCCTTGGCAGTTAGAAATCGGAAAGAATAGGCGCCTGTCCTGGCAAAATTTAAAATTCTAGCTAAAAATATACCCACAAATAATGTGTACCCTCCCCCAGGCATAGCCTGCTTTATATAAAGTAAGTCATGCACAAAGCGGTTTGATAGAGCAGTATATAGATGGCAGCTAACAGGCTGCGGATCTACTTAGCTCTAGTGTTTGAGTTTATTAAGATGGACTCGCACATCGGTTCAACCATCTTCCAAGAAACTGGTTGTATACAGAATGTGCATGCTTTTAAACCTGTTTAAAGACGTTAAGTTACGTTACGTTGATAATAATGATGTTGCTAACTATATGCATTACCACATCTAGTAACCATAGACATAACCCCATTTAGTAACCATATGTTGTCACATTGAACAACCCTTCACGGGGTGCTAGAAACTAATCAGACTTTTCTCCAGTTTCTACAAGACAGGCTGCAAACATCGAAAACTGAAGAATATATCACGGGAGATAACTTGAGAATTACCTGCGAAAAATTGATGAAAAAAAGTTGATCACTGGTGAACTGTAGTAAGCCGGGTAACCTTGGCTCAGAATGGTCGCTCTGATCCATATATTTCCTGTAGGCCTGATCAAATTAAATAAGATTTATGCAATATGTCAGATTGAAGGTGATGATAATGTTTCAATCATAGGAAATGTTGCAAAACGAAAGTATAATTTTCGGTTCCTTGTTTATTCTAAACCGAGACTTCTCAACTTTCATTGTTTTTTTTTGTTGCTTGCTTGAATGGCACGATGTGGAATCCTGTGATTTAAAGCATTCTCTTAGATTGGCCAGACTTATGTTTTATAATTAGTGTTGCAATGGAATGAATGATTGATTCTGGCCTTCTGTCGTCCGTAGACAATCTTCTAATCTCTGTAGAATGGAGCGCACTGAATGGTGCATTGCATTGCAACTACAAACACAGCCCAGTTGACCTTCAAATGTATGCATTGGGATTTAATAAAAGGCAATGCAATCCGCCAGCAGAGAAACGCCCTCAAGAATTGAATGAACTCAGCGATAGATTTTCACAGCAACAACAACCACACTGGTACCCGCCTCCTGCAACAACCACACTGGTAGCCGCCTCCTGCAACAACCACACTGGTAGCCGCCTCCTGCAACAAACACACTGGTACCCGCCTCCTGCAACAACCACACTGGTACCCGCCTCCTGCAACAACCACACTGGTACCCGCCCCCTGCAACAACCACACTGGTAACCGCCTCCTGCAACAACCACACTGGTACCCGCCTCCTGCAACAACCACACTGGTAGCCGCCTCCTGCAACAACCACACATTGTGGCGATTGTTCTCTTTCTGACCCGGTCTCCCACATAGTCACCATCCTAGAAGAGGTTGTACGGAAATGTTGGTGTTTGTTAAGTCATGCTATCATACAGTCAGGCAGTCAAGTGTCCTTCTCTCTACCACACAAGGAAAATCATCTACTCTAACTAGGCTATGCTCCTAACAGTGATAAGAACATCGTGGGAAGCACATCCATAAGTCCAAACAACATCATCCCTCGAGGTTGAGCGCGGCGTACCAGTTCCGGAAACAACAACCATGCACAAGTCAATAATATTGACTCAACAATTATATATCCTGGCCGTATACTAACATGATGTCTAAAAGCCACTCCAAGTGAAATAAATATACCCCATAATCGGGGAAGCACCACTTGAGACACGAAGAATTGTCACTTCAGAAATCGAATGAGAGGAGCAGCTACAACAACCATATCACTTAATGTTCGAACACCAAGTGCAATGCAAACGATTGATATATAGACTCAATTTCATAATCAACATAACCCATGCATTCTAGTGACGGAAATCAGCGCCTCGAAAAATGGAATGAACCCACGCAGGTCTCCTGGATCGAACTGTGGGAAGAGACTGCATCTTGACACCACTTTTCTTACGTATCATGGAAGTGACTAACTACACTGCGAACTGGTGTATCCCGAAGCTAGTAGAACTTAAAGAGATGCACATAAAGTGATGATGAGACATTCGGCTTTGAAGTAACACAAGACAGTTGATGATCTTTCAAAACCTGCTGGAAACATGTACTATGGTCTACACTTTTAGGGAGAATCACAAAGCAATCCCCGTGAATGAGCATTGGTAGCATGATGTCTGACGTGGTGTCCAGGACAGGACAGGTAAGTTAGTTGTACAGCAAGCAGTCTCTTGCGGCATGCTGTCAGTGTGATATTAATCCCATTCCATGACTTCCTCTCTTCTTCTTCTTCTGCGTTCCTTCTCAATTTCCCGATACCAAGCCCTGAACAGGGGTTTACAGGTAGCAGGATGTAGTTAGGAGAACGGAATGCGTTGTGCCGCTTGTTTACAGCTTGACTGCGTAATTTGCACCTTTCAGACCGACACATCCGTCTTCGGCAGCAGGTATTTTTTTAGTTCCGAGTTAGCCTTCCCTCTTTGTTCCCTTCTTCTTAGGCAGCCTGATCTGTTGCAGTCTGTTATGCAGGATCACCGCGTGGAGGTGTAGAAGGGTCTTGGCAGCCTTGTTTCGCTGGCGCTGACGCTAGCAGTCAGCTAATGGTCGCGAAAGCTACAGCTCATGCGATGCTCGGCATCTTGATTCTCATTTCTTACTAAACACATGTATAGCTCCAGTATTCACAACACTCTGGTCTAATTAAGACAGAAATAAATATATCTACAATTTTAAAGAAAAACTTACTTGGATGCACTTTTATACCTTAGGGTGTAGATGATTGCCAAGAGAAGGCCAGACTTTTCTATCCATTGTCTTCCTCTTGTCTGGTTACAGTCAAGTCCTCGGTCTCTTTTAGACTGCCTCGTAATGTTCTCTTAGGTTGTCATGTAGTCTTAGTCCTTGGCGTTGACTCCCATGACAGCCATAGTTGAAGATCTTTTTTCACTCAGCAGACTTGATCAAACCATCAAAGGTCAGATTGCTCCACTCCAGTTTGCAAGGGCTGAGTTTCTAGATGATGTATTGCTTTATAGCAGACCTTTTCTCTTCTTGATACTTCGTTCATCTTTCATCACCTTTAAGAGGCTTGGGGCTTGCTTTCCTGGACTGTGGTCATTGACAATATGATTCACGTCCGTAAGCCAAAACAGGTTATATAGATGGATCAGTATGCTAGCATCATAATTGTCTTACATGTTTGTGTTTTACTGAAGAATTCTGTAGTCAAATATTCTTTCATAACTTTTTTCTGTCACACATAAAAACAAAAAGCTGTACAAACACACACACACACAAAACAAACAAACAACGTATCCTTTTTAAATGCAAACTGAGGCTTAATCTAAGAATGAACGAAGAAGAAGAATTATATAACTTAAAGCGGTCATCCCGGCCGCACTATTAGTCCGCTCTGTCCATGTGCTTTCAGCGTAGTACGTGCTCTATTCTAAACTCACTGACATTCCTCTCCAACTTAACGGGGCACACAAGCGATCCCAAATCTGTACACTAAACTAACTTACATTCCTCTCCAACTTAACGGGACACACAAGCGATCCCAAATCTGTACACTAAACTCACTCACATTCCTCTTTAACTTAACGGGGCACACAAGCGACCCCAAATCTGTACACTTTTACAAGCGACACCAAATCTGTACACTTTTACAAGCGATTCCAAATCTGTACACTTTTACAAGCGATACCAAATCTGTACACTTTTACCCTATAAGCTTCCTTAAGTCCTCCATTATCTGCGATATTCTCTCCCTGACACTGGATCCCGTTCAGTTTCATGTTCACTTCTGGGAGAGTGTAGTTGCTGTACTGGTCAATGATACACTGAGCGCGCTCCTGTAGGGACGATGGGATAGAGAGGATACGTGTTAGAAGAATGGGATACAACTGGTTAGAATGGTGGTATATGATATTTGTTGTTAGAATGACAGCATGTGATAATGTGGTTAGAATGATGGTATGGATACATGTGGTTGGAATGATAGTAAGGTATACATGTGGTTAGAATGATAGTATGGGATAATGTGGTTAGAATGATAGTATGGATTCATGTGGTTAGAATGATAGTATGGGATAGTGTGGTTAGAATTATAGTATGGATACATGTGGTTAGAATGATAGTATGGGATAATGTGGTTAGAATGATAGTATGGATACATGTGGTTAGAATGATAGTATGGGATAATGTAGTTAGAATGATAGTATGGATACATGTGGTTAGAATGATAGAATGGGATAGTGTGGTTAGAATTATAGTATGGGATCATGTGGTTAGAATGATAGTATGGATACATGTTGTTAGAATGATAGTATGGGATACATGTGGTTAGAATGATGGTACATGATAAATGTTAATAGAATGCTAGTATAGGATACGCGTGGCTAGGATGGTGGTATGTCATACAAGTGGTTAGAATGATGGTATGTCATTCAAGTGGTTAGAATCATGGTATGTCATACAAGTGGTTAGAATGGTGGTTTGCCATAGAAATGGATAGAATTATAGTAATTGATGTACAATCCTTTAATGTATACTCAAATAAGAGCATGGCACGGTAACTGAAGTTGGTTTTTTTAATCTTGGCCGTGCCAGTAACAATGTAGACAAAAACTGCAGCTGGAGATAACAGGTGTTGGTGTAGAACTTGATGTCGCTTCTTATAATAGACTACTTTGTCCTGTTATATGAAGAACTAAAGGTCCAACACTATTTGGTTTCCCCTAAACAGCATACTGATCATGTAAGTCAGGATCAGGCAAAACATACTGACCAAGACCCTGACCTTGGCTTCATCGTATCCCATCCTGGATACGGGCTGATTTTATTGCAGCCTGGTTAACAATGTGAGGATCGACGTGATCTCCGTAGTAGTGAGAGACACACAGATGAAGCCACGCATCGCATAACCGACAGAAGAACCCTGGTCCACTTTCATCAGCAGGTTAGGGGTGTGAGGAAAGCTATTGCAGCCCGCCGCTTTACATTCTTTCCAGGGCGCACAAAAGAGTAGACCTACTCATTGTGGAAATTCTAAACAACAAGGAATCGTGAATCCATTTGTTTAAAGTGCAATTTCAGAAGGAACAGTTTTTACATAGGGAGGTTGCTAATCCACTCTCCCAAACACCACCGACTTACTCGGAAGGAAAGGTTGGCTCCATTATGTTTAACCCAAACGACAAAGTCAGTTCGGCGAGGGACGACGAGCAGGTGAGCAGACGGCGGGTGTGTTCATCTTTTGCTGTGAACATTAATCCCACAGTCCATGCTGAGTATCAACAGCTCATAGCTACTACCATCAAGATCCGCACCCAATTTATTGTTGCTTTGAGCAATCAGACGTTTCCAACATTTCAACGCGAGCTTTCAGCGGCGGTGCTTTTGTTTTAATTATACAGTAAGGACCGTCGAATTATCATTATGATCAGTTCCAGGAAAGATAATGAAGATTCAAGTGTTAAATATGATAATGTACTGTAACAAAGAGCAGCAAAGATGGCGCTGTAACTGGCTGCGGGTCTACACTGCTCTGATGTTTCAGTTTATTATAGATGCCGCCAGACCATGGATTTGCAAGGAATTCACACTACTCGACGAGTTACACCTGTGTTCACAAAAACGTGTTGTTGTTTTCCATTTGGACTGGTTAGTTCGTTCGTTTTGTGTGTTTTCTTCTTTCCGATTTTCCTGGAATGGACATCGGCTATATGAATGGCACTACGCTTAAACCTGTGCCATATTTCACGGTCTAGTTCACATGGCTGAACTTCACGAGACTTGCGTCCCTCGCCCTAGCCGCAAACAGTGTCAGCTTTGTTGTATTAAATTTAGACACAACTATAATGACCTGCCACCTGGAGAGAGATGGGCTCCGTCAGGTGTGCAGCGGCCCAAGACGCACCGTTGTTGTATGGCGGGAGTTGGTACGACAAACTGCAATAACGGTCCCTCAACGACCTTTTAGGTTATGGTACTGATGGTGATGATGACGTTATTGTACCCGTAAAGACGAACGTATTATCCTCCCCAACATTGCCTTTACGAACGAAGACTTCAGAGACTCCATCGTGCCAATGAAAGTAAAAGTATTGCTAAAGCATATATTGCTATAGGGGATGACGATAGAGACTTCATATTGTACGCTTATACAGTTAATCCCATAGAAGCTTGGTCAATCATTGTCTTTCGTGGTTTCTGCGTTATTGTAATTGTATGATGATCTTGTCTATCTTACGCATACGAGGTATGGTCAAGACGCCTTCACATTGCCATCATAATTCCGGAACTGGGATACAGTCAGAAGATGCTACGCTTAAGTTGACCTCTGAATCTAATGGATGTAGCTTAAGTATTGTCTGCTCTGCTGATCTGGTTTGTTTGTAGTAGTGCTTTGTTCTTACGTGTGTAAACCGCACTAGTCGCATTGTCATGACGAACATAATCGATCTGCGAATTTGCATAATATTTTGACAAAAACTTTACGAAAGCCGTAAAAAGAGATACTGACAGAAACAGTTTACGGGGGAGGGGGGGGGGAGGGAGGGGTTTAGAGCGATTAGAAGTGGTATACACGTTCTGAAGATGGTCGCTAAAGTGTTGAGAGTGATGAACGGTCTGGGATTACCACCGGCAATATATATTTATTTACATATACATATTATGTCACATTGATATATTGCAATATAAAACTGTAAGACAACTTCCATAAGAAAGACAACTCTGATCAAAAACAACTGCTGCCTTGCAGATAGGCTGGGGACAGCCAAAGGCTAAGGAGGGCATCCCTACAGAAACGCCTGTTGAAATCGGATGCACTGGGCCACAGGCTTAACAAGTAACACAGTGCAACGTATATCGCTGTATGATGACTGTACAACCTAATAGAAAAAAGCGTAGCACTCATCCTGTGGAGTCCCGCCAGACAGCCAGAGTGCCGGGCCTCACGCCTCGAAGGGGTCCAACCATAGCTACTGGTGGTCACCCACCCATGTGCTGTGGAGTCGAGGTCAATGGTGATGGGGCAAAAACTATTGACCAAAAACACAAGACCCTCAGAATACTACAGTCGAACGCGGAGGGAGTCATTAACAAAATGCTCTCCCTAATACATCACTTGCATGAAGGTAAGATTGACGTTGCATGTATTCAAGAAACGCACCTCAACAACAACCATAAATTCTCAATCAGAGGATACCAGACCTTCTGCCTGGATAGAGAAGGCCACAAAGGAGGGGTTCTGATACTGACCCGTAACTGCATACCGAGTAGCGCGGTATCTGTCAATCACACCGGACAAGCAGAAATTGTAGGAGCTGACATAATGGCTCAAGAGACGAAGATCCGCATCTTCAACCTGTAAGGACCACCAAACAAAAACCTGTTGCTCTCGAGTATGGAAGTCAAAGACTCCAACTGCATAGTAGTTGGAGACTTCAACAGCCACTCGGAGAGATGGGGATACTCGGACACAGACAGCAGAGGTGACGAAGTGGAAGATTGGGAGATAGACACAAATCTCTGCCTTATCAATAGGCCGGAGGATAGCCCTAGCTTCTATTCTAGAACATGGCAAATCACCTCTACTCCAGACTTGGCCTTTTCCACGGTGGATATTAAACACAAAATAGACCGCCAGGTGTTAAACCAACTGGCAGGTAGCGACCACGGGCCAATTAGGCTAGAAGTTGATATGGAAGTAGGCCCACAGGAAATAGAACCGCTCCCACGTTGGAATTACAAACCAGCCGACTGGGACAGATTTGCAATCCTGACAGATGGGCTGTGTGAAACCATCAACACACGAAACAACAAAATGAAGTCCATGGTGGAAAGCCTAAGCAAGGCAATAATGCAAGCCGCCACTGAAACCATCCCAAGAGGGGCTAGGAAAAACTATAAGCCCTATTGGAATGATGAGTTGCAGAAAGCGGAAGACGAAGTCTCAAATGCTAGGAACATGGCAGAGAGAGAACAATCTATGGAGGCAAATATCGCTCTCAAAGCCACCACGGCGAAATACAAATACACTCTAAGCCAAATAACATGAGAAAGCTGGAAAACCAAAACAGAATGCCTCAATTTAGATAAAGATGGGAACAAACTATGGAAGTTAGTCAGAGCCATGAATGACGAAACTCCACCAAACAAACAAATTACCATCAAGCAGGGTGACAACATGCTCACTGGAAAAAAAGCAGCAAACGCCATTGTTGAACATTATGCCAGAGCTAACCACATCGATGTCCCTGCAGATAGGCATACAGACATTAGGGAAGAGCAAAATGGGCACGACAACATCAATATGGCACCAGAGGAGCACATGATGGCAAAACTAACAATGAATGAAATGGAAGAGGCCATGAGAACTTTAAAGAAAAGGAAATCTCCCGGAAAAGACTGGGTAACAAACGAGATGCTGATGGGGATGGGCCAAACAACAAAGAGGAAGTTATTATCAGTCCTGAACCAAAGCTGGAAAAGGGGTATTGTACCTCAGACATGGAAAGATGCAGTACTTGTACCAGTACCAAAGAAAGGAAAAGATAAAACAGATCCAAATGGATACAGGCCTATCAGTCTACTGAGCTGTGTAGGCAAACTGATGGAACGTATGATTAACACCAGACATGTGGCATCTGGAAGAAAAACACATCCTAATTCCACAGCAAGCAGGCTTTAGACATCACAGACCCACTGAGGATCAGATCACCCTCATATCCCAGGAAATAGAGGATGCCGGCCAGCAGCAAAAATACACAGTAGCGATCTGGTTGGATCTAGAAAAGGCATTTGACAAAGTCTGGAAAGAGGGACTTGAAGTCAAGCTACGAAGAAGTGAAGTTTGTGGGAAAATGTACAAATGGATCAGCCACTACCTCAAAAACAGAACGGCCGGAGTTCAAGTACAATGGCAGATGAGCAAAAAGGTGACACTTGAGCAGGGAGTACCCCAAGGGGGAGTTCTGTCACCCACACTCTTTCTGGTGTATATAAATAACATAACAGAGAAAATACCAAGAAGAGTCCACAGCTCAATGTTTGCAAACGATCTGGCTATGTAGACCTCTGAAAAGAATCTTACCATAGCAAGTAATCGGATGCAGCAGGCCCTAACATCGCTGAAAGAGTGGGCGAACTCATGACTGGTAAAAATAAATGAGGAAAAAACCACATGTACGATATTCTCGCTTTCAAACAAACCCCAAAACATCAATATGTCTTAACGGCAAATACCTGCGGCCAAACGACAACCCAAACTACCTGGGAGTCACATTTGACTGGCGCATGACATGGAAAAGTCAGTTCGAGAGAAACCGAATGAGAGTCAGAGAAAGAATGGCAATCATGAGGAAACTTGCTGGATCAAGCTGGGGAGCAGACGAAAGTATACTAAAGAAACTGTACACTGGAAGAGTGAGACCAGTTCTCGAGTATGGCATTGCAAGCATGGACAACAGCAGCAAAGGCGAACTTCGATAAAATTAGCAAACTCCAAAACCAAGCCATGAGAATTATAACAGGAGGCATGAAGTCAACGCCAATTGTAGAACTTGAAAAGGTTACAAAACTGCAATCCATGACCGACAGAAGAGACTGCAGAGCCCAGCAGCAAGCAGAGAAACTCAGAAGACTGACTGACCATCCAATGCATCAGAGACTAAATAATTTTGGAAATGGGAAACTAAAGCAGAGAAACTTTGCAGAAATAGCCAAAGCAAAGATGAACGAAGACCCAATGAACGCACTAACAACTTCAAAGCCCATCCCTACTGTACGAAAACCTACCTGAAGGCAGCATATATTTCCAGAGGTGGAAGAAAATATACCATGTATTGCAAACAAAAACAGCCAGACTGAAAAAGAAAGAAGAGATACAACCCTGAGGTACATAGTGGAAAACTACCCAAGCATGGACTGGACCCATGCATACACCGACGGTTCTGTAACAAACACAACACAGAACGGAGGGGCAGGGGTATTCCTGAGCGTACCACATGGCAGAAAAATAACACTGTCAGTATCAACTGGAAAATACACAAGTAATTTCAGAGCGGAGGCAGAGGCACTGAGGGCTGCAGTAGAAGAAATGGTGACAGGTAAAAGGAATGAAAGCCATATAGTCCTGCTCACAGATGCCCTGGCCGTAGTCACAGCACTAAAAAGCCAGAAAATACTGAACTTAATAATTTAAGAGCAGTACTCTGTCAACTTTGCCAGCAGTCCACTGTAACATCCAAGGCAACGAGGAGGCAGACAGACTGGCAAAAGAAGGTGCAAGACTACAACAACCAGATACTAGTGTGACATACGAAGAGTCAAAAAGGCTTATTAGAGCTAGATACATGACCAAATGGGAAACAGAACATACTGGCTACACAAAAAACGATGCCTATTACCAGTTGAACAGAAGAGAGCAGGTCGTGGTCTTCAGACTTCGCACTGGCCACAATAAATGAGGTACCACCTATTCAACAAATTGAAGATAGGTGGCACTGACGATGCTCGTGTGGTACCGGGAAAATGACCGCTGAACATTTGCTGCAAAACTGCCCGACATACGAGGATCAGAGAGAGCACATGTGGCCATCACC